>CM041295.1:103157710-103880210 GCA_023052935.1 Piezodorus guildinii
AGAACTTTCTCTTCTTTGGAAATTTATTTATTATAACATAAATAAATCAATCCACATCTCTCAACTTTTCGAGGTCCATAACTACCTCATCTTCAGAAAAATTAATTTAAAATGTTTTCCATATTATAATAATACAGGTCATTTTATCCAATTTATTTATATCTATTTTCATATTCGTCTTTATTATAAAACATAGTCACTATGTGGTAATATTTACATAATTAAACCAATTAAAATATATGCACATACTTGACCTATCAAGTGGACAAAAATTCAATAATTCAATAGCAAGTACAATATAATATAATTACTTTTTTTAATCATTCATTTTTTTTAAATTTAGTTTTATTTTATTTTATTTATTAATTGACATAATTTACCGATAAATGTAACCACATTCGCAATGAATGTTAAAAACTAAAACTTTAGTGATTAAAATGTGCCTTAAATTTTTCATTACGAATTATGTACATAGTATGTTTCTGGTTTTCTCTGGGCAATGGGGAGAGCAGTTCATTTAAATTTATAATGACAAGAAAGTTTTCTTAATTCATTAAATAATTCCTAGGTAGTTATAGCTTGGAATACTTAATTTAGGAAACCTCAGAGAAGGGTTTTGAAGTGTTTTTTTTTTCTGTTCTACAAATTGTACATCAGGAATTTTTATTTCTCTTCAACTCCCCTTTGCATTTTATGAAAAAACTTCTTTTATTATAAAATGTGTGTATAAGTTTTTTATTGGATTATATAAAAAAAAAAAGAAAAAAAAAGTGTGGATTGTAAAAATCATGATTGCAATAAACACTTTTATAAAGTTAATAAAATTTGATTATTTTTATTCCAAGTTTTATAACTCAATTTTTCAAAATACAAAGCCAGCTTTTGTTTAAACAAAATCTGTTTGAGATATTTATTAGCAAATATGCACATATTTTTTTCTGATAAAAGTATCGATGGCACGACCCATCGCATGGATATTCATAAAAAATCAGATGATTAAATACCAGGTTGTCCTGTAGACTTGAAGAGGTACAAACAAGTAATAAATATATTTAGAATCCGCACTTGGTAAGGAGGAAATTTAAGATGTACGTGTTTTATTTGGAATGTAAATTTTATAGAGACTACTCAATGTAATCGATTGAATTTGAAATAAGTCATTCTAAATCGCAAAGAATTTTATTTAAGGTCTTAATTGAATCCAAATTCGTGAAAATAAAACCAAAGATGGAGTTTGAATCAGTCGCATAATAAACTCAATTTGAAACACTATCATTTTATGGAGTTTAGAGAATTCTTACTGGAAGTGGACATCTTCATTTCATTAAACAATAGTTGCTCAACAAATAGACAAACTTATAAAGGATCTCCACAAGGATCTTGTCTTAGCCCCATATTGTTTAATTTATTCATAAGCGACATCCCGAAAATCAGTAACGTATAATATATACATATGTAATATATTATATACTGCTCTTTTGCTGATGACACTGCAATCTTAGCATCATCATATAGGATAAAAACGATAGTAAAAAGATTACAAGAAGCATTCCGAAAAACTAAAAAATATTTAGAAAAATGATGAGAAAACAGAAGCTATAATTTTCACAAAACGAAGACCAAACCTACCTTCCACTATCCTATTGAATCATACCGAAATTCCTATATCAAACCATGCCAAATACCTAGGTATCACATTAAATCGCAAACTGCTCTTTAACCTACATATTAGCAATAAATTAATTAGTTCCCGTAATTTATTATATAAGATGTACCCAAATTTTAATAAAAAGTCGAAACTTTCTAATTAATATTGTACAAATATGTTATAAGACCTATAATTTCATATGCGTTGCCAGCCTGGAGTTTTTCTAGTAGAACACATATCAATAAATTACAGATCCTCCAGAACAGATGCCTAAGAATTTTAAACAACTACCCTATACATAACAGGATTACCAAAATGCATAAAGAATTGGACATACTGACAATTCATGATTACATCCACGAACAAACCTTTAAAATCTTCAACTCATGCCACCTAATTAATAAAATTCTCATTCAAGAAATAGGCAACTACATTAAAACTTCAACACCTAAATACAGACATAAAAGAACCAAGCATATATTACTCTAAAAAATATCAAACTAAAAATATTGTCATTATATTTTCTTTAATGTAGAATTTATTTATGTATCTATTTCTCTATTATGTACTTATTTTCCCGATTAGGAATTATTCTATTAGTAGTAATTTATTTTCCTTGTAATTTATTTCTTTCTTTTTTCTGTTGGTTTTTTTTTTTTTTTTTTTAATTTGTCACCAAGAAAAATAATCATTGTAAGAATTAAAAAAAAAATAGTTACAACAATTTATGTACATTGTTAGGGGAATGCTCCATCATTGTTGAACTGTTGTACTGTTTAAATTAATAAAGAAAACTTATTTATATATATATATATATATATATATATATATATATATATATATATATATATATAATATATATATATATATATAATAAAACAACTGGAAGTGGAGAATCCATAAATTTCATCCTCAAATATTGCGTTATCATTTATTTGAGCAAGGAAAAAATGTATAGAATAATTATTAGTAGATTTTTAAGGAAATTTCAGTATACTGTTATAGGCGCTTTAGATATACCATGCTGCAAGACAAACTGTAACTGGATAATAAATTAGAATCTAAAAGGATCGATTTCTTTTAATGTTGTTTTGTATATGTATATTTAATATTTGCTAAGCGATTTTTTTTCTAATTCGATATTTTAAAAACATGCAGAAAAAGTTAATATTTCTTGATCGATTAGCATATGTAGAAATTTTTGGAACATTTGTTCAGAGTCTTAATTAGTTATACCGTGCCGCACGACAAACTATAAATAAAAAAATTATAATCGAAATGTTAGATATCTTTCAATGTTCGTATACGTTTATTTAATATTGACAGAGCATTTGTTTTATTCGATGTTCTGATTTTTTATCTTGAAATATAGAGCTTAATAAATTCTATTATTATTATTTTGTTTCGGTTAATTCCAGTGGTTGAAGTTTTTTGGAAACATTATCACACTTCATACAGGAGTTATACCGTTCCACAGGACAAACTACAGCTTAATTAACTTAAATCGAGATGTCTAGATTGTTTCAAGGTATATGGTTATTTAGCACCCACAAAGCATTTTTTTTTTTTTTTTTAATGCGATATTTAGATGTTTTATTTTAAAAAAATATTTGTTAAATCATGATATTATTATATTCGTCCCTTCCTCTCAAGAAACTGGGCATAACTTCATATCCCGGAAAAAACAGACAAGGGAATGTAGTTGCTTTTACTTATTTAAGACTTTTCTGACAATTCCGCGCATATCAACTACTTTATTTGCTAAACATAAATTTTTTAGTTCTTGACCAAGGTCATTATTGATTAATTAATCAAAATGAAATAAGGTTATTATTATTTTTTTGGTTAGTTAAAATGGTTGAGATGTTTTTTGAAAAATCTTCAGATCTCTTGCACAGACGCTTTAGTTATACCATGCCGCGCGACAAACTATATCAATAAATTAGAATCGAAATGTTTTAACGTTCTTATTTCTTTCAACCTATATAATTATTTAGCGTTGAAAAAACTGTTTGTTTTTTCGATGTTCAGATTTTTTTATCTTGAAATATATAGCTTGGTTTATTTTATTATTATTATTTTTGCTATATTTGTTTGGTTATAATGGTTGAAGTTTTTTTTGGAAACATTTTCAGATCTCTTACAGGCGCTTTAGTTATACATGAAAAACTATAACTCAATTGATGAAAATAGAAATGCCTGAATTGCTTCAACGTATATGAGACGTTGATTTCCAAAAGGTACTAAAGGACATTTTTTACAAAATTGATTTTTTTACATATTTATATTCTCATCATTTAGTTTTATCAAAATCTTCTATTTGATTTTATCTAATGTACACCTAAGTTCTTTATAAACGCAAGTTAGAAATATAATTATTTTCTAATGGAACTAATTACACATTTAATTTCGTTCTAAATTATATCAAAACATTTCATTTCATAACTTTAATATGATGTTATTAATATATTAAAAAAACAATTATGGATTTTAATGCGAAAAGAATCAAATTAGCTAATTTAATAATATAATAATTAGTGATTTTCGCGTCTCCTGTATAATTTCCTAGAATGGATATAGTACCTTTTGAAAGCAACGTCTCATATGTCCATTTAGCATTCACATAGGATTTTTAAAAAAATCCGAATTTAGATTTTTATCTTAAAATACATAGGTTAAATTGTTTTATTATTAATTTCGTCCCTTTATCTCAGAAAACTTGACACACATTACATCTCAGAAAAGAGTCAAGGGAATGTAATAGCATTTACTCATTTAAGAATTTTCTGAAAATTCCGCACATTTCAAGCCAGACCTCCTGCAGGCGCTTTAGTTATACTATCCCGCTCGACAAGCTATAACTCAATTAATTAAAATCGAAACGGCTTAACTATTTTGACGTTTTTATTTGTTTTAACGTATTTGTCTATTTAACATTTACATAAAAAAATATATATAATCAGCTTTTTAATCTTGAATTAAATGGGTTAATTTATTTATATTATTATTATTTTTGTTTTGTTAGGATTATTACAATAGTTGAATTTATTTAGAAAAATCTTGTGATCCTTTGTAGGCGCTTTAGTTATACCATTCCGCATGACAATACTATAATTCAATTAATTAAAATCGAAACGGCTCAATTGTTTTAACCTTTTTTTTTATTTCAACGTATTTTTTTAATTAACATTAACATAAAAAAACGTTAATTAGCTTTTTAATCTTGAAATATATGGGTTAATTTATTTTATTATTATTATTATTTTTGTTTTGTTAGGATTATTACAATAGTTGAATTTATTTAGAAAAATCTTCAGATCTTTTGTAGGCGCTTTAGCTATACCATTCCGCATGACAAACTATAATTCAATTAATTAAAATCGAAACGGCTCAATTGTTTTAACCTTTTTTTTTATTTCAACGTATTTGTTTTAATTAACATTAACACAAAAAAACGTTAATTAGCTTTTTAATCTTGAAATATATGGGTTAATTTATTTTATTATTATTATTATTTTTGTTTTGTTAGGATTATTACAATAGTTGAATTTATTTAGAAAAATCTTCAGATCTTTTGTAGGCGCTTTAGCTATACCATTCCGCATGACAAACTATAGTTCAATTAATTTAAATCGAAACGTCTGAATTGTTCCAATGTTCTTTCTTATAAGTTTATTTAGTATTCACCAAGCACTTGGAGAGGTGTTTAGAATACAAAATAATCCAATAGGGAAAATTTACCGCCTACTCGCTCATCAAAATCGGTGAAAAAGACCTGAAAATTGAATAAACTCTCCAGTTTCGGAGAACATTTTAAATGATAGAGATAATAATGGACGTGATAAATCTCCCAGGTTTGAAAATAAAAAAAGAAAATATATTCATAAGAGAGGGTGTTGAGGAGGAGCTCACAAAAAGCAGCGGATGCTGTAATGAATGAATCCAGGCTTCACAACCGAGGCTTGAATACAGATAAAAACTTCAATCCAATATCTGTATTAGCTTGTCCCAGAATTTTTTTTTCCGTCGCTGAAAACTGCATTTGAAGACATAAAGATCCGTTTTTTTAAAACCACTTTTCTTTTCCGTCTTTAGGGACTTTTTCAACAGCGACGCTACCACACCATGTGTTCAGTCACATGAAATGAATCTGAAAATGAGTTGAAATATAAATGAAGATGCTTTTACTCGGACTGGAAAGGAAAAAAAATAGAATAGAGAGGGAAATATCACATTTATAAAAAAACACACAAAAAAAAAACTGAATCCAGCTGAGACGCTTGATTACGTTTAAATAATTAAAAAGGTTACGAAAAGGGGAGGGGGAATAAAATAAAACGACTTTTGAGGCAGTTCTAGAAAATTATTTCTCTCTGGGCGCGGTATGCTTTTGGCGGCAAGGTTTTCCCGCCTGTTGGGGACTCCATTTCTAATTAAGCATTACTTTGTCTTTTGTCAAAGTCTGCGGTGTAAAGTTCGGAATAAATGTTTGTAAAGTTTAAACGCGATTGTAAATCGTTTGCAAAGATGGTGCTTAATTGTTTGAGAGCTCAACATCAATGCTTAAAAAGTATTGATATTTTCTTAGTTCCTGTTTTGTTTGGAATTTTTCATCAAAACTTTTCAGGGATAATAATAGGCTTAGCGGGCCCAAAGGTTCAATGCTCATCCCACCAATATTTACCTTCACAAGTCGATTCAATGACGCGATCCAAGATTAACGCAATCCTCCCATCTACGCCTTGGCATACTCGTCAGTTCATCGCATATTAACTTTTTAGAAATTCGTTCATGACTAAGCCTAACAACTTTGCCAGCCTATTAGAGCCGACGCACAGTGGTTCCAAACGCACATTTTTGGGACAAAAGTCTGCAATTCTCGTTCTAATCAAGATATATCACCCATTTTAACGTAATTTTGTTTCATAGTAAATTCACTTTCAATGATTTTCATATTTTTAGCACACTTTTATATCGTAAAAATTTTTAAGTTTTGTCGATTATTTCAGAGAAATGTCTCTGTAACTAATTATTCTTATATAGATCTTTATATATCTATATTCCCTTCTTTTATTTTCTTTAGTTCTTACCGACAAAATTACAAAACCTAAAATTGAATTCTAAGTATTTGGTAAAGCAGAACGCAATGTTGGCTATAGAAATTTCCTTAATGGAAAAATCAGAAAACAATTGACATATAAAGAATTTTGAGGTCTAACTTAATTTTTCCAAATGATAAACCATAATGAAGTACTGCCCCGAAGCGAGATACAATCATAAATGTATTTTTGTAGGCATTTTTGTTATTTATTTTTCTTAAATTTAATATATAAAATTTACCTATTGTAATGTATACAATTTAAAAGATAAACTAACATTTCAGCTTAAGTAGAATATAAAAAAAAAATTAAGAAAGACAATATCTGCCCGGAAACACAACACAATGTCAAGAACAAAAACTGATGTGTAATACCACTAGTAGACACCGCTGCTGTTCCATGTCAGTTTTCCCCAGCGATATTGTTTTGAGTCTCAGAACAGAATTTCTGTTATTTATTATTTATATATATATATATATATATATATATATATATATATATATATATATATATTCTATCTAATCTGAAAAGTTAGTTTATCATTTAAATTGTATACATTAAATTTTAATTGTATATATTAAATTTAAGGAAAATACCCAACAAAACACATTTATAATTGTATCTCGCTTCGGTACTTGTGTCGGTGTAGTACTTTAGTATGGGTTATCATTTGGCAAAATTACTTTAGACCTCAATATAATTTTATATCTCAATTTTTTTCTGGTCCTTCCATTTGTTGAACGTTGCGTTCTGCTTTACCAAAAACTTAGAAATCAATTTAAGGTTTTGAAATTTTGTCGGTAAGAACTAGAAACAAAACCAAAATTTTGAAAGTATATTTCACTTTATTTTGTTGTGTACGTATTGATATATTTAAAATAATTTTAATTTTTTTTGACATTTTTTGAAAATTCTTAAAAAATCACCAACTCGTTACATGAAATCCAAAGATTCCTTAAACTTATCTAATAACGATTCTAAACAAAGTTAAATTCAGGAAAGATAGATATATAAAAATTTATATAAGAATAATTAGTTACAGAGACATTTCTCTGAAATAATCGACAAAGCTCATAAATTTTCATGATATAAAAATTGGCCAATCATATCATTTAAAGTGAATTTACTAAGAAATAAAATGACGTTAAAATGGGTGATATATCTTAATTAGAAGGAGAATCGCAGACTTTTGTCCCGAAAAAAGTGCGTTTGGAACCATTGTCGTTAGAGCCATTAGAGCGTTTTTAACTTAAAATAAAAAAAAAAATTAAAACAGTCCTTAAAACGTGAGAATCTGGCATATTCTTCGAAATAGTAAAATTAGTTATTTTCTTGCGTCTTCGTGGCGATGCTACAATTTGCTCTATAATAGAGGGACACTAACTCATGTTGCTTTCTTTATTCTCCAGTGGCCTCATCCCTCTTCGGACCAAAATGTGTACTCAGCATCTTATTCTCGAAAACCTCATAGCGTTGTTTTTCAAAGTAGGCGATGACGTCGGGAGAAGAATAGTTTTGTAAATTCTATCCTTTTCTAAGTTTCTTAATAGAAGCTACGAGCTAATCAATTTCGCTACCGAATAATACAAGGCGCTTTTCACGTTTAACCGTGATTTTATTTCCTCCTGAAATTTTTTTTTCTATTTTTATTTTTTAATTTTAATTATATTAAAATACTCTTCATAATAGGATAATCTAAATTATTTTTTCATATATTCTAGATATTTTAATTTATCTACATGTTCAAATTCAAATTCTGATATATCAATATCACTGGTTTATATTACTAATTATATATTTCATCTTATCCGTATTATACTTTTCAGGAATGTATTCTGAAAACAGTCCCTGTAATAAAATACCTGATATATCTGTTTCAAAATAATTAATAATTAAACTTCCAAACGAATGATCATATATTCAACTTTTATTTTCCCGCGAAATTTTTCCATCTTTATTTTTTAATTATTTTTATTTTTTGGGATATCTTACCAATTTAAATGTATATCTTCACACCCGATACAAATAATTAAACCTCCTCTCCCTCAGTCGATTCTCAGGATTAATTCAATTAGTATCGATTTACAGGTTCTTGCGAGTTCATTAAAACTTAATATTAATTTCTTCTAGGGCAACAGTTAAATAATTGATTGTATAATTTTTTTATTTATTAGTTATTAATAGCTTTATTTCTTCATTAATATTTTTATTTAACCTTAATCCTTATTATTCTTTTAATTTCTTTATTATTACATTATCGTAACGAACATAAATATACGTTATCAACTTATATTTATTGACAGTATTATTTCTATGATATCTCTCCTGCTAATTTACTAATTACTCAAAATCGTTAGTATAAATTTAAAAATCTGGTGCGGGCATCTCACGACTTTCACTTACCTCAACTGTTAAAATCAATTTAAAAACTATTAAATATACTTCAATTTGAAAAATCTTTTAATAAAACGTTTATTCATTTTAGATGGAAACATATGATTTAGATTAAATAATATAACTATATTAAATTGTTAATCAGTATTAAGTATATTCCCTATTCGTCACTTTATATAACCTTTTACAACTTTGTGTATCAGATAATATTTTTTCTAAAATCTTTCTCTTTCCTACGGTATATTATACGTCTATATTACTGTTATTATTATCCGTAAAAAGGTGCAAAATGCATGGTATAAAGTAGCACTTTCGGTCAGCCTATTTTAGTGAAAAAGTTGCTGTAACATCTCGGGCCTATAGTTGTCTTAAATATGAAATTTTAATTCCGTACGACTTTTCTTTGCCGCGCTAGACACACACACAGCCCTTTTTTTCGGAACTAGGTTATTTAGACTCAGGGGATACTAAAACGTGTTTTTCCGTTGAAAACTGAAATGCCAACATTTTTACGGTCGCAATACTTTCCTTACTATATACTTCATATATAGGTAAGTGAAAGTAAAAAATATTGTGTACGCAAAACCAAACTTTCACTTATGTTCTTGAAATTGATATAAAATATTATTAATTAACCTAATATTCAAGTCATCAAAAAAAACTTATTTTTTGTCATTCTTCTCTATCTTCTACAGTTTTGTAATTTAGATGGTATTCTTTTTCAAATCAAATATCAAATTTTCAATTAATTTCAAATTTTCAAATAAAATAATTTCATATTTATCCATTTTTGGTGACCATCGTGAAATGGGCAATTATTTCTAACCAATATTATACAAGGCCCTTAAAAAAAACCCTGTACCACTACAACCCATGAAGGTTGATGGGCTCAGTACATATAGAGATTAGTACTGTTTCTAGGCTAACGGCCGTGCAATGGGGTGGTTAAGCGGAGATTTCCGTTTTATCTATTTCTCGGTACCCGCTTTATGGAGGCTGGGTGTATGAAGCCTGATTTTAATTAGAAAGTAAACACCACTGAGAACATAAAGATTTGTATTAACACGCACTTAGTTTTGAAGAATCGTTGTTTGAATACCTTATAAGTAAAGATTCTTTTGCTTTATTGAAAGTCCATTCAACTTTGATTATATATATATATATATATATATATATATATATATATATATATATATATATATATATATATATATATATTTTTTTTTTTTTTTTTTCAATATTTCTTCTTCTTATTATTTTATTTTTTAACAGCTCAGTCGTTATCCTATTTGCTGTAAAAGATTCTGAGTCCTATTTTTACTTTTACTTACCTATGAAACGGATGAAGTAGATTTTCCCCCATTTTGGGTACCCACTTTATAGAGGCAGGGTCTGCCCCAGGTGAGTACTCCATACTCCCGGGTCACTCCCCGGCTGAATTAAAAGAATAAATAATATTCGGTCCTAGCCAGGATTCGAACTTAAGACCCGGAGAACAGTAGACTAGCGCTCTATCCACTGGACCAGATCCCTCCTTTAAAAGGTTCTTTAGACAAAGAGATTAAACTTAATGGACATTTAAGCTATATTAGTGTATTCCAATGAGCATAAAACCTAGATTATATCAAAGCCCATTTAATTTTGCAGAAAGCCCATTTATTATCGTTGGGGCCGTTTTTGAGAAAATTTAAGATGTAAGATGCATTGTAAAACTTGGCACTTTTTTTTCTGTTTTAGATGAAAAAAATCCAGTGACATCCCTGACATATATGCGTACTTGCATTAAATATATAATTTAACTTTCGTACGACTTTTAGTATCTGAGATAAACTTATCACGCCCAAGTTATTTTGCGGGAGGTAACGTAAAATGGTGGTCCCTAGCCTGTGCGATATCAGGTTAAATATACATATACTATTCGATCCTGGATAGGAAAAATTAAGGACTCCCATTGTAGCATTACCTGATTAGCAACAGTAGCATAAAGTAGCTTAAAATTAATAAAATAACAACGAAACAACAAGGAATTAAAAGTTCATTAATAATTCATAAAAAACTAATTACAATTCTGAAGAGCTCTTAATTAATGAGTAAAAATTGATTAAAAACAGAAGTTAAATTTTGTAGACTTAAATAGTTAGCTTGTTTAATAAAGTGGAATGAATGCATATTTCTAAAAATGTATGAAAATATTTCCCTATCGTAATCGACTTTGGATTATAATAAAATGAATTATTCAGAAAAATTAAACTGTTAATATTATGAAGCCTTTCAAATACTTTCCGCCTGAGTAAAAATATTCAACACAGTTTGAGGTTCTGACTGTGTCCGGATCCTAGGTTAAACAAAATACATAACATTAGTACTATATGTGTATAGTTTATAGTATTTTTATTTATATATGAGAACATTATATATGTATAATAAAATCACTGAGTTGGATGCATTTAATAATCGGATCGACTTTTAAAATATATATTGTAAAATACTTTTTATTTTTCATTGCATATATATATGTATATATATATATATATATATATATATATATATATATATATATATATAATATTTTATCCATTTAACTTTACAAAACGTTTTGATTATGATTTATCATTATATTTCGTTACAGGCTGTAATAAATTTTTTTTTTCTATTAAAAGAGTTATTGATTGTAATTTTCAAGCTATATGTATATATATCGGGGTCTCTAGATACACCTCTGTATCCCAATTTTATGGCTAGTTGAAGTGGCTTAACCCTTCCAATCGTCGCAAGTATTTTCTTGTGTCATTCCATTACCAAGTAATCCAATCCCGCCGTCCATCATACATTTTTGACCTCCTACAGTTCAAATCCTCTGCCCATCCCCGTTGTACAATCTCCAGACCATCAGATTTTACAGTACGGCCCACCCAACTGCACATTTTGACAGATCCTTTCTTATCCGATCCTTAATCCTATGGAATTCTATCCCTCCTACCATCCGTCACTCCAATTCTCTTCCTACCTTCAAATCCCGTATATTCGATCCCTTAATGAATACCCAGGCTCAATAGAATTGTAAATAAGCCTTTTTATATATTATTTTTTTTCTCATTTAAAAATTTCTATTTTATACCAGTAATTATTAACTTGTTTATATTCATTTAATTTACTCTAAGACTCTGAAGCTCTTTTTGTACAATCTGTATATTTTATTCTAAAGGGAAATGTAAGAATAATAAAGAATTTATTAATGTTATGATGTTCAGCGCGCGGAATTAGACATGTGTTACCAGTGATGAATCCACTGGGAAATTACCACTGAGAAATAAAAATAATATTTACGTTAAAACAATACTTGCGAAATATAAGAAATTACTGTTAGGTAATCATTTATTTATTAATAAGTTCGTAACTCATCGGTTATATCGGATTCCTATAACTTATTCCAAACAAACAAGCGGAATATCATTGAAGGACATTGTAGGGCAGGGTGTCATTGGTGTACGACGGGATTTTTTCAATAAAATTATTGAATATATTGAATACAAATTGTGAAATTTTCTGTAAAATAAATATAGATTTTATTGGAAATAATCCCAATTATAAATATTTTTTGTGGTCATTTTAAGTTTAGGACGCATGGATAACATGTATATTTGGTACGGATGGAATATGGTTTGCAATTTTTGATAAAATCAAAATTTTAATATATAATTGAATTAAACATTTAATTGAAAATCAGGCTCTAATGAAAATTAAATTAGTTTTGATGAAGTTAGAAGCTTTGTCGAAATCAGAACAGTTTTGCACTCAAGTGGTGACAGCATTGTTAGGTCTGAGTTAACCCAAATCGGACAGACAGGGGGGTAGTATTGTGGGGTCGCCCGCCCCCCTATTCTATCAAGATTAATGGTTCCCTTATCCAGGAGACAATTAAAGTGGATTAACAAACAATTATGTCATAAAAATTTTATGTTCCCTTTCCTTCCCATCCCGGATTACAAATGTTCCTGGAAGGAGGATTGATGACTCCAGATTTACGGTCTCGTACTCGACAGGATTTTGCGTCTAGAGGAATTTGCTTCACCCTGTATCTAAATTGTGTAATACCTTCCTTAATAGTAAAGGAATATTATTATTCTATTTAATTAGACTTACCTATATATTAATTATATAGTAAGGGAAAGTATTGCGATGGTGAATTCTTTCGAATTTTAGTTTTCACCGGAAATACAAATTTTAGGGTCCTCTGAGTACAAATGACCCACAAAAAGTTCTGTGTGGGTGTGTCTGGCACAAGTCTGGCACAAAAACGAAAAGTCGTATGAAACTGAAATTTCATATTTATAATAGGTACCAATCATTCCATGAAAAACTCCATTTCCACTCTAATCTACTAGTTTCTATCCTATCATCCTCTTCAATTCCTGATAATCCTCCGAGGCGTCTGAAAAGAAGATGGCCCCGGGACCTTCTAGTTTAAAATATTTTTAGAGCGCTGCCAATGGGTGGCGTCTCTTCATGTATTTCATGTCAGTTTCCTATATCCATCACATTTACTTGTTGTATGTAATTATACAGTTGTAAATATCAATAAATAGTTTTAAAAAAATATATATATATTTATGACAACTATACGCCCGAAATGTTACAGCAACGTTTTCTTTAAAAACAGCAGTAGAGCCACTTTATACCATGCATTATTACAATTTTATCAAAAACGGCTCTTACGATTTTGATTAAACTACATATATCGATGTAAAATTTAATGGGATTTAATATCATGTAGTTAGAGTGCTTCCATTGGGATGCTTCTCTCTCATGTGTTTCATGCCTTTATATATTTTATCTATTTTACTTGTTGTATTCCTGTATACAGTTGTAAATTCCAATAAATAAATTAAAAAAAAAATATCATGTAGGTTTCATTCTGATTGAAACAGTTCGGCTAAATAATCAGGTTTGAGAGAAAAAATGTGGATAATCGCTTATCAATCCTTACGGAATAAATAAGAAAATATTAAGATGTAGCGCAAGTAGCTGGGAGTCCATCAGGGCTACCATTACTGTACCATGAATCCCAAAGTAATTGTAATTGGCTAAGGACCACGTGTGAGGCCCAGAGTATTGTATGGAGGGAATACAAAGATTCTGTAGAGTCCCGTGTGGAAAATTGGAAAACAATGGCCTTAACACATACAAAGAAAGAATAGTCTGTTTCAGGGGGTGAAACTCTAAGGAAATAAACATTAAATAATTCACACATAAGCTTATAACTGTGGATATACATACATATATTGATATAAAGTACGTTTTAGGTCTTAAGAGGGCTTTATAGTTCAGTAATAACTATATATAACTGTATTTTGGCGAATTTAAGAATTACTCTCATAATTATGATCAAGTAGAAAATTGAATTTCAGACTTAAATCCAAAAAAACAAGTCCCAAAAAAGGTGTGTGTGTGGTAAGTCTAGCACGAAAACGAATAGTAGTAGTAATATATATATATATATATATATATATATATAATATATATATATATATATATATATATATAAAAATCTGTCTTGCTAGGTGAAGACACGGAAACCATACAACTGAATACAAGTGTGTTAATAAAAACCGGTAAAGAAATAGGACTCGAATTAAATACCGATAAGACGAAATATATGATTAGTAGCAGAAACGGTGGCGATCTGGGTGATATTGATATATTCAGGGCATACTTTTGAACACGTAGAGAAAATCAAGTATTTAGGTTCAATGATAACAAGGAAAAATGAAATCCAGGAAGAAGTAAAGTCCCGGTTAAAGGTGGGAAATGCGTGTTATTATTCAGTTGCTAAGTTACTTGGCTCGCGGCTTCTATCTAAAAGCTTAAAGGTTAGAGTTTATAAAACTATTATTCTTCCAACGGCTCTTTACGGATGTGAAATGTGGCCGCTTACTTTGAAGGATGAACAACGGCTAAAGGTTTTCAAAAATGAGGTACTGCGTAAAATCTTTAGTCCGAAGAGAGATGAGGCCACTGGGGAGTTAAGAAGTAGCACAACGCGCAATTGCGGAACTTGTATCCTGTGAATATAATTGAGTTAATAGCGTCGCGGAGACTCAAATGGGCGAGTAAAATTGTTGGGCTCGGTGAGGAACGGATTCTGAGAAAGTTGGTATTTGCTGATCCGACTGGTAGGCGTCCGAAAGGTAGGCCGAAGCGTCGATGGGAGGATTGCGTAAAGGCTGATCTTGGGGGCTTGGGCTTGAACGGAGAACATTGGACGAGTCTGTGTAGAAGGAATATGGTGGTATTGGCATCGAACCTTCGGGTTCGGTAAGCCTATTAATATTTATTATTATTTTATAAATCTCTCTATATATAAAATGATATCCCAAACCTTGATTTCGGCTAACTCCTTCAAAAAAGCATTATAACTAATTCGAAATACTACAAAAAGAAAATAAATAAAATAATCACGATCATATAATATTTTTAAGTGGTTGACTCCTGGAAAATGATTATTTATCTCTTAATCTATAACGGGTTTAAAAAAATAGACCCTTTTTTCGATTTTATAATTTTTTTTTTTAGATTATCTTATAGTTTTTAGATTATCGAAAAATGTGAAGAACATTTGTTAACCGAATATACATCCTTCCTAGAGAAATCTATAGAGAATACCTGAACAACTTAAAAGAAATGATAGATAGTGGCTAAATAGACGGCGTTATATAGTGCTAGCCCGGCGCGCGTTTTGAAAAACAGAACTTTTATCTAATTATTTTGTACTACAATGATTGAAAATGTTTTATAAGTAATGCAATTCTGAATTTTGGTGAGAAATAATTGTTTACAGATTTTTCAATTATAATAAGAAATATAAGTTAAATGCAAGCTTTCAGAAAAAAAATAAGTTTATATTTTTTTTCATATTGTTCCACCACTTTGTAGTCCTGTGTATAGGGGAGTATAAAAGACATTTTCTGAAGAAAAAAAATCGGTGATTGACTCTTTTCAAAAAGGTTATAAAGATTCATATTTTGGTTTACTTTCTTCCGGTAAAAATTAACTTTTAGTTTAAGAATCATAATCATATGATTTTTTCTTACCTTTAATTTCTAAGAATCAGTAGAAATTTCATCATTAATTAATTTCAAATTTTACTATTAAATAAAAACAACGAAAAATGTGGTTTTTAAAAAAATCTCGAAAACCGTTTGAATTAAAAAGCTACAAATTTAGGTGAAGAATTTTCATTCAACACCAAATTGATTCCCCAGGTTTGAGTAAAAAAAACAAAAAAAAAACAGCTGTATGGCTCTTTGGAATCGTGTACGTATATTTTTAATTGCGTTAAATATCATCCGTTGAAGAATGGTGTCAAAACTGGAGAATTTAAATAAATCCTAACAAATCCATCAAATCAACTTCACTCTACGTCGTAAACCTATGACCTTCTGCCCCACCGTATACTTTAACAATATCCTACTTACTCCTGTTGAACAGATTCGGTACTTAGGACTCCAACTCGACAAACGCCTAACATGGAATCCTCATACTGGACTGAAACGACAGGAAACTGCTCGTAGAAACAGATAACTACAACACTTACTCGACAAACGCTCAAAACTTCCTACTTACTACAAAAAACTCCTTTATATAACAATTATCAGGCCTATTTGGACCTACGGCATTGAGCTATGGGGGTCTACCAAACCATCGAATTCCTCTCGCGTCCAATCCTTGCAGTCCAAAATCCTCAATGTTCCTTACTTTGTTACCAATAAAATCATCCATAAAGACCTAAATACCCCATTTGTTGAAGACTTGGCCCGATCCAGATATATCTCTTTTCATTCCAAACTCCCTGCCCACTCAAACCCGCTTATCCGTGACCTCTCTTCCATATCTATTCCCGACAACCCACCGGGCGCCTTAAAAGAAGATGGCCAAGAGATCTCCTACTATAAATTAGACATTGGAGTGCTACCAATGGGTAGTTTCTTCACAGGACTACCATGTGTTCTAATCATATATCAAGCCTATTCAATTGTTGTATTGATTTAATACAGTTGTAAATTTCTTTAAATAAATGAATAAAAAAAATGCGTTAAAACGCAAACCCTTAAATATACCGACTCAAGTATAAATGGACATAGCACACCTTTTAAAATTTAAAATTTCATAATATTTCAAACTATTATGGCCTTAAGAAGAAATAAGAAATAGGGAACATAGCGTTACAAGACTTTTAAAATTATTTATGGTCCTAAGACAGCTTTTATATTAGAAACTTTCCCACTCTAGTAACAATATTATTCTTGAAAGACTTAAAAGGCTTCATTAATCTTGTCCCAAAAAACTTGTTTTAATCCAGTAATGTAGTTGAAAATGAGATAGAAGGCTCATCTTATCTATAAGCTTAGTTTAAATTTATCTTTTGTACTTGTAAATAAATTGCAATGTTGTTAAATTGAGTTATATTAATTTAATAATTTCAAGTATAGTTTAATTTTTAGAAATATTTTTCACCAATGTTACCACGGGTAAACATTAATAATTATGATAAAACTACAAAGAAGTTCTTTTTATCCATTTTTGTTGTAAAATAATCTTTGTTTTATTTTATTATCTACTGGTGATATGATAAATATAATAACAATTGGTGAGTAAAATTTATGTTATCTCGCTACAGAAAAAAAAGTATATATATATATATACTACATGTTTAAATTATATTAAAAACATCTGGTGCACTCAACACACAAATTTTACTTACTACTCACATTTCTTTAAATTGATTTTAGTTAAAATAATATAACAATAGAAAATATCTATTACAATTTCCTAAGTTTTGGAGCTTTTCTTTTTCCTTCTACAGATTTGTGTTTTTTTTTGTTTTTTTTCTAAAGCCATTTTCTTTCCAGCGGTATATTATGCATCTAAAAATAAATTAACAGCGAAACCCGTTACTTATTTCTCCTTCAGTTTATTATCGAATTCTTTCATATTTATACATTTGCTTTCACTGCTTAAAACTAAAAACGCTTAGTTATTCCGAACTTGCAAATTAATGGTGCAAATTGGATGAGTAAATTTTGAAATTGAAGATGTAAACCATGGCAGCCTATTTTAGTAAAAATAAAATAGAATAGAATAGGAAAATAATTTTTATTCTGTAACAGGTTCCCTTAAGAACAATATGATATGTACAATTAAGATATACAATGTGTCTGGCAACAAGACCAAATAATTATAATTAATTCTTATCCACAATGATTTAAGAAGAAAAGAAAGGATACAATAAAACAAAAGAGTAAAATAAATAAAAGAGTAAAATAAATAAATAACTTCTGATAGATAGATGTGTTGAACAAAACTAAACATTGAAACTGATTCATAATAATTGATCCATATAAAAATATGAAAAATAAATAATAAATTTTCTTTTTGAATAGATATCTGTTTGAGATGACAATAGGTACTGGAACAGCTGGGACTTGAATGATGGTAGTTAAGAAGCATGACGGATATGAGTAGGCAGGGAATTCCAGAGAGTAGTAGAGCGGACAAGAAAGGAATGATCTAAAGTTGTTCTGTGGGCAGGAATATAAAGGTCAGATTAGCGCGATCTTGTTTGGAGGGAGCGGACAGACGATTTAAGTTGTAGAAGTCTGTGGTTGTAGGGAAGTAGTTGGGAGTTGATGGTTTGGTAAAGATATGATCCTAGGGAATACGTACCTTTAATTGTGTCCATTCTATAAAAATAGCTATATCAACTTGTTACAATTGATAAAAAACAGGTAAATACATAAGTTGAACGAATTCGATATCCAACTAAAGGAAAAAACGTAAAAAACATTTTTATCATGCAATTTTTTGTTTTTGAACATAAGAACAGTGATATACATGATATACCGTTAGAATGCTAAAGATTTCAGAAAAAAATATTATCATATACACAAACTTGCAAAGTTTAATAAAGAGCGATGAAAAGCCGATAAAACTAACTGATTATTTTAGATGATGCAATAGATTTTTTAATAAAACTCATCTTTCTATAGAAATTCAATGTAATTACTTCTTTATTAGTTTCACTCATTTTTTATCTCTAACTGTATTTGAAAATTCGTTAAAATTAATCGATTTTAACAACGGCAAGTGAAAGTTGTGTGTTGCCCACACCAGATTTTTATATTTGCAATAATCTTCTTTATTTATTCTTTTTATGTTACTATTTATTGCGAAGGGAGACATAGAAAGAGAGAGGGAGAGGCGAAGATAGAGATCTATTCCCCTCTCCTTCGGCCCCGGGGACGCTAACCCCGAAAATAAATTCGCCCCCTCTGAGGTGAGGGTTGCTTACCGGAAAGAGGGTGCCCCGCCACATTTAACCCCAGCGACCTTTATATATCAGCAATAGGCAAATATATTTATTTTATAAGACTCAGGGCCCTTTTGCTACAGCCGGGGGTGGGCAATATATAATCTCCTTTTCTGTAACCCACCCCTGGATCTCTCTATTACACCCCCTCCCCCACACCTAGGGGTAGTCCTTTAGGCTTATAATGTGGTAATAACTGCAGTATTCAAGGAGCCCCGGCATCACCTCCTTTCACTGGCTTTCTTAGCTTCAAAAATAAGGAGAGAGAAAGAAAAAAACTATTATGTGTGTATATATATATATATATATATATATATATATATATATATATATATATATACATACATACATACATACATACATACATACATAAAAGTTTTCTACTGTTCTTAGGTTTCAGTCAATAAATAAACAATTTTATTTTTACAACGTTTCAAGAATTTATTGTTCTCATAATCATGTTAAGGCAAGGATTTTTTTATTTATTTCCAAAACCCTAATGTTAACCTCACTGTTAAGGCATGATTATGAGAACAATAAATTCTCGAAACGTTGCAAAAATAAATTTGCTTATTTATTGACTGAAACCTAAGAACAGTAGAAAACTCATCAAACAATATATATATTTATGTTGTAAATTTGTTTATGTTGTATGGCGAGTTGAAGTGGCTTCACTCAAATCGTCGCTAGCATTTTCTTGTGTCATTGCTTCACCAAGTTATCCAATATATCTACTTGATGTGCACGGGCAGAAGAACAGATAGCACCAAACGAAAGAAGAGACAATTTTCCAAAGGTTTATGAAGTCAAACCCTCAAAATAAGAAAGTTTCGCAAAACGTCATGCAGAAAATTAAATTTTAATATTTCTTAGTATATTAAAAATGTTCTAAATTGTACTGATTGTAATATTACTTAATTAAGAACTGTTTCTCAGAAAATATTTCTTAGAATATTGGGACATTTTAAGGAGCTCTTACTCTTGTATGGTTAGGTTTTACATTTTCCAGATCTCAGAAAAGGGTTGCTGTAATATTCGAGGCATGTGGTTGTCTCAAATATGAAATTTCAGTTTCGTGCGATTTCTGTAAGATACACCTAACATACGCACAGATCGTTTTGCTAGAGTTCGATTTTGGGACTGAGGGAAGAAATATGGTATACGCAAATTTTCATGATCGCAATACATCTCCTAACCATATATTTCATATATAGGTAGGTGAAAGAAATAAGTGATCAATGAAAATCAAGTGTAGAAATATGTGAAAGAAAAAGTTTTTTTAAATTTATTTACAGTAATTTACTACTATATTAAAGAACACAATAAGTAAATATGAGGAATGAAAAAAAAGTCATCAAAATGTCTTCAGAAAGAACTACCCAGTGGTAGCACTTCACTAACTATTTTAACTCAGTAGGTCCCGAGGCCACCTTCTTTTCAGTCGCCTTGAAGGGATATCAGGGATATCTAAGGAAGATAAATTACGGACAAGTGGGTTTGTATGGGCAAGGAGTATCTATCACGGGCTATGTCTGCAACAAATGGGATGCTAAGGTCATTATAAAGGAGTTGATTAGTAACAAAATAAGAGGCATTCAGAATTTTGCGAAGGATTTGGATTGTAAGGACTGGATGCAGAAGGAATTAGATGGTTTCGTAGAGCCCCAAAGCTCGATTCTATATGTCCAAATAGGTCTGATAATAGTGATGTAAATGAGTCTTTTGTAATATACTGGAAGTTTTGAACGTTTGTCTAGTAAGTGTTGTAGTAATCGATATCTTCGAGCAGTTTGTTGTCGTTTCAGTCTTGTGTGAGGATTCCAAGTAAGGCGCTTGTCAAGATGGAGACCTAGGTATTGGATTTGCACAACAGGAGTAAGGGTAATGTTATTAAAGGATACTGGGGGGCAAGGACTCATCGGTTTGCGACGAAGGGTAAAGGTTTATTGGGATTAATCCTCCAATTTTGACACCATTCTTCAATGGCTTTGATGTGGGACTGAAGGGAGAAAAAGTTAAAAAACATTCTAAATAGTTATATTGCTGATGGAAAATATAAAAAAATATATAATTGAAAATTTAGTTCTTTAGATAGTTGCCATTGCAAGAAGTTTAATTTTTTTGTTGTTTTGTTTCCCCTTCAGAGGATAGCCTTAGAAATGTTTCTTTAAATCTTGAGGAGTGAGGGGAGGAAGAATCAGAGTGGATAATTCTTTCTATCTCTTTTAGCGGAAGGTTTATAAATGAATTAAACAAAGAGATACTCCCCAAGAAGTTTTTTAGCTGATGGATTAAGGGAAAAAATTAAGACATCAAAGAAGCAATCTAAATTAACTCAGTTCCTTGTATTATTTTTCTTCTTTTTTTTTCATTCTTTTTTTTTTTTCTACTGGAAATGGAGAGTTCATTTTATTTTATTTTTTTCTTATAAAGGATCATCGCTTCCGAAATTCCCTTTGTCTTATTTATCTGAAGATAACTGGAAATACCGTTTCTTATCGACGGCAAGGCCTTGTTTATACTGCAAACGATTTCCTTGGAGGTTAGCGGGTGTCTTGCAATCACAACAGTGACACTAATGGCGCGTTCATGCTGCAGGCATTGTGGTGCTGAAGCAGTAACGGTGCGATTGAACTCCAAGAACCCGCAACCGCTTCAGACACCAAAACGCGTGCATTAATAATGCGCCCTTATAGATGTTTATACTGCAAGCTGTATAATTAATCTGTCAATGGACAAATAAAAACAAGCTGCAGCTTAATGCAGGTAAAACTAAAGCAATCCTCATCGGCTCCAAACCAACCTTGAACTCCCTTCCATACTACCCGTTGCTCTTTCTCAATAAAGTCCCTATTCCGTTCCAGAAAACTGTTAAAAATCTTGGAGTTACCTTTAATTAAAACCTATCCTGGAATAACCATTTATCTGAAAAATCCATTTCCATACTCAAAGATTCCGTGAATCCTTACCTTTGCAAACCCGTCAGCTACTTGTTTCCTCCGTTATCTTTCCAAACGTTGACAACGGCTGCCTGGTGTACGGGGACTAACTGATGAACTAGAAATAAAATTAAAACGACTTATGAAATGTTTTATAAGATTTATTTTCGGAACTCGTAGACGTGACCATATTTCTGGAAATTATACCATCTTAAAATGACTTTATCCATCTGTACGACGACAATATTTCCTTGGTACTTACTTATTCCAAACTTTAAAAAATAGAAAACCTTCCTACATAACTGAGCTTCTCACCCACCGCTCTGATATCCATTCGATAAATACTAGAACCCAATCGTTCACTTTTTATACCCCATCACATAAAACTGCATCCTTTTACAAATCGTTTCTCGTTCGTTCCTCATCCTTCTGGAATTCGCTGCCCACTCTTATCCGTAAAGCCACCTCTCTTTCGTCCTTCAAACATCAACTCTTCCACCACCTTCTCGTTTCTCAATCTTCCGTTCCAATGTAAAATATAGGTATATATAGTATAAGTTTGCAAAGATTTATAGATATAATGAATTCATGATCTTTTATAGTATAATAATCATATATTATATATATATATATATATATATATATAATATATATATATATATATAATATATATTTTTTTTTTTTTTTTTTTTTATAAATATTTTCTTTACGTAACCAGTCCATAAGGATTTATTTTAGTTCAATGATCCTTATTCTAAGTCGACTTGATCCCAGAATAAAAAAAAAGTTTCATTTCATTTCAAGCGATTTGCTAGGAGGGTTTCGGGTATCACACAATCCCAATCCAATCATACAATCCCAATCCAATATAAGTAAGTAAAAGTAAAAATAGGACTCAAGGTTTTCAAAAAAATATTCTTCAAAACTAAGTAATTGTTAATAAAAAAAAATTATGTTTTCAGTGATATTTACTTCCTATTAAAATCAGGCTTCATACACCCAGCCTCCATAAAGAGGATACCTTCACCTCATTGCATGGCCGTCAGCCTAGAAGCAGTACGAATCTATATGTACTGAGCCCAAGACCCTTCAGGCCTACCCGAAGAGGTACAGGTTATTTTTTTGTTTACTGATGGGTGATCATTTTTATTTTGTTATCATCTAAAGGAAGTAATGGATTTTCATTTATCAATAATTTCAATTCAGTGGTCTTTAAACTCATTAGAAGTAACAAAGGAATCTGATTAGTAACTAAACCCTTATACAGCGTAAAATAATATCTATATCGACTGATCATCTTGCCCTCACCCTCTAAGCAACCCTCTAGGCAACCGGTACCCTCTACCCGCCATGCTAATCGCTTGCAGTATAAAAAAGGCCTTATCCCCGAAACAAAACCGACTCCTGGCATGTCTTCATCCTGGTCTCAAACACATTTTGTGGTGTTTGTGGTTTCCCCTAGGAGATTATATGCTACTGGCTTATTTACAAAGTGAGGAAGTTGACGCACGTGGCCAGGCACGCAAAAACCGCAAAAGTTTCGGCCGGAGAGTAGCAGACAGAAAAAAATACTAAAAAAAAAAAAAAAAAAAAATTTCTATGAGTGTATATTCCAATGAATCGGGAAAAAACAACACAAAAAAAACGTAGAACTGTAGAACATCATACATTTAATTTGCTCTAACATACTTAATTTCTAGCAACCTTATTTTAAAGAAGTTTCTTATAAGTAATATATATTGTTAGTTGAAATAAATTTAAACTAATTGTGAATAAGTTTGTTAAACATTAAAAAACGCTAAAAATAAATACACAAGGGTTTATTATTTCCAAATAACTATATTACAGTATAAATGTTTATATAGCTGTTTATAGGCAATTAACTAACATGAAAATCAATAAATAATTCAAGAAAAATGGCCAATCACCACTGTTAAATTTAAAACGATATATCTGTGCTATTTATAAACCGATTTCAATGATTCTTTTTGTAGAAAATAAATAAAGCAATAAATTTTTATTCGTCGCTGTGCCCTGATTCCAAAACTAAATATGGTCTCTATCTTAAAATATTTTTTTTTTTTATTTATTTATTTAAAGAAATTTACATCTGTATTAAATAAATACAACAAGTAAATAGGCTTGATATATGATTAGAACACATGGTAGTCCTGTGAAGAAACTAACCATTGGTAGCACTCCAATGTCTAATTTATAGTAGGAGATCTCTTGGCCATCTTCTTTTAAGGCGCCTCGGTGGGTTGTCGGGAATAGATATGGAGGAGAGGTCACGGATAAGCGGGTTTGAGTGGGCAGAGGTTTGGAATGAAAAGAGGTATATCTGTAACGGGCCAAGTCTTCAACTAATGCGATATTTAGGTCTTTATGGATGATTTTATTAGTAACAAAGTAAGGAGCATTGAGGATTTTGGACTGCAAGGATTGGATGCGAGAGGAATTCGATGGTTTAGTAGACCCCCATAGCTCAATGCCATAGGTCCAAATAGGCCTGATAATTTGTGATATAAATGAGTTTTTTGTAGTAAGTAGGAAGTTTTGAGCGTTTGTCAAGTAAGTGTTGTAGTAATCTGTATCTACGAGCAGTTTCCTGTCGTTTCAGTCTAGTATGAGGATTCCATGTTGGGCGTTTGTCGAGTTGGAGTCCTAAGTACCGAATCTGTTCAACAGGAATCTTAAAATATAACTGAGTTCTAAGTGTATTCATGTAAAATTTATTTATTTTTTCTTTTCCTTTTTTATAATTATACGCGGTTTCTAGGTTTAAAAAGCTAATATTTTTTCTCTATCTTCCAAAATAACTGAGTTATTGAATTAAATCATATTTAATCGAACGCCGTTTTGAAACTAATTGCTGGATATCAACGTCTAGGTGTTAGGATCATCGTTGGATGCCCTCGTATTATGCGCCGATTTTAAAAAATTCGGTCCAGTAGTTTTGAAGAAAAGCCACGGACGGCGGGCAGACGAATTTTTTTAATTCGTCATTCAGATTCTACGGATCTTGAAACGTAAACCCTCAAATTTTGAGGGGAGGGAGTTTAGTTTTTCGAGTACAAAGGTTCATTAAGAAATATAATAGACCAAAAAACTGTTAGATAAAATAATAATAATCGTAAACAAATTAAACATACCCACGACTTTAACTTACCTCCATCGTTTGTATCAGTTTTAGAACTTCTAAATAAAGTTAAAGTTAAAAAATAATTGAGAAATAAAGTTAATATATTTTTAAAAATAAATAGTATAACAATTGGATTAAATTATTTAAGTTATCAATAAGAATAAATTAAGTTTGTGCGCTCTTCACCCCTTTCCGTCACTTCGGCAACTAATCTTATTCAGGAAAAAACATTTGTACGAAAATATGCTGTTTTATCCTTCTGTTCGTTATCAAATCTACCTATTTCTTATCAATCCTAAGCGGTTAATTATTTCTAATCAGTAAAACGAAAGATTTTTTAGACAAGGAAACTATTAAAATTAGGCACTCGGGAACTGTCACAGTATTTCAATCAAAAAATTAAAGCCCATTTAATTTTACACTATATCAAAATCTTACCAAAATCATACTAGCAGTTTTTGAGAAAATTGGAAATATGTGCAAAATGTACAGTATAAACATTTTTATTTTGTTTTCTTGTTTAGTTGGTTATCAAATCCTGTCATATTTTCTTATTTTTTTATCTAGTTTATCAATAGAGAGAGTTTTAAAAACAAAATCAGGATTGAAGCTGTGTCTGATTATTAAAGGTAACATTTATTTTACAGTAATGATATAAATTACTGTAATAAACGTTAAAGTTATTATATGCATATTTAATTTCCCTCTCATATGTTAGATTTTAATGTCTAGTTTTTGTGAATCCTTAGCTTTCAGAAGTAATTTATACTTCCCTTTTACTACTCACGTTTTTGGAAAATTATGTAAAGCATGGGCAAATATTTCACAATTTTTTGCCTTCAGTTAATTATCAAGCTCTTTCCTACTTTATATTTATCCTTTTTCTATTAGTACCAACAACGAGAAATGGTTTATTATTTCGAAACAACATAATCAAAGGTACTTTAGGGAAAGTGTGCTAAAATATTCATTTAAGCCCTGTCAGACCATTCCAATGAGGATAAAACATACATGATATTACAGTCCATTTAATTTTACATTAATATTTAGCAATTTTAATCGGAATCGTTGGAGCTGCTTTCAAGAAGATTGTGAAAATTGGTTATATAAAGTAAATCTTTTGGTATGTTTATTTCGGTAAAAAAAAGTCACTATAACGTACCAGGTGTGTATCATGTATATATTGATTTTCCTTCTTGACTCTTAATAATCTCAGTTCAGCCAGAAACTTTGTTTGGCTACATTTCGAGGATTCATTTTTCTCATATTCCTGCTTTGTCAGTGAGGAAAATAATATTAAAAACATATATACAGCAATCAATATATGCTACTATACAATATTAAATAATGTGGTATTAACATTAAAAACAATTAGAATATACTAAAGATATTAAGTGAATAAATAGTACTTGAAGTTAATATAATAAAAATTATTTATTTATTCTCTTTAGAATAATATTACAGAAAATGTGAAAGGGAACTTCAGTTCTTTGGAGAAAAAAAAAAATTAAATGGAAATAACAAATTAGAATGAATGACATTTATAAATTAAGAGGTAGCTTCTAATAAGAATATAGAAAACCAACAACATAGAAAAGAGACAAAGTACAAAAATAGCTGAATTTTTGATACATAAAATTTTAATTAAAAGAAATTTATTATAAAATGCTATTCAAATATGCTCAGTTAAATAATATATGGTAATTAATTAAATATTACAGTTGTAATGAACGGTAACACGTTTTGTAACATGTATTATGTTATAAATACTTTTAATTTACATTTACTAAATGTACTTAAAATTTAAGCAAAATAGTACCGTACAGATATGCATAACACACTCACACAGATATATATATATATATATATATATATATATATATATGATATGAAAATTTTGATGAAAAAACCGGCCACCGTACGGTGCTGTATTGAGAAGGCAAATTTAATTAAAAATATACAACTTAAAAATAAATAAATAACCGAACCTTCAATAAAAAAAATTACCATTTACTTTTTTTTCCCCCCTTCATCTTAAATCTATCCATCTCGACCATCTAACCAAAAATAATAAATAAAGAAGGGCCTGAATTAAAATCTAGGGTTAAAGGGTGGGGGAAGGGGTTGAAGATTGAATTAAATTTATTCGTAGCTCATATATCAAAATCAGGGCTGGACGGCGGAGAGAAATATTAAAATTTTCCTTTCTACCAATTCATTCAACAGATTTCTCCCTCTTTCCCCTTTCCCAAAGCAGTGCCTGTATTCCATACAGAATATGGCCCCATCCTCTCATTGTTTATGTCGAGAAATGTTTCTTTTGAATTGATTTTTTTGTAGGAAAATATTGAAAACGAGCCTGAGTAGGATTTTCTTATTATATTTTATTTACGAATTTGCGTTATTATTATTTTTTTATTCTCTTACTTACATTAACCCGCAGCCTCTTGGTTTGTTCACTAATAATTAATAAAAATTAAATATAATATATAATAAAAAATTAATAAAAATTCAAATCCTTCGTTCGTTCCCGTAACACCCGCTCGCGGCCTTCTGATCTGTATATAACGCCCCATCGATCCACAGCTTTCGATAGATTATTCATAATCCGATCCGCATCTCTATGCAATTCCATCCCTTCCATTATCCGTAACTCCCAAACTCTTTCAACATTTAAATCCCGTCTATTCAGCCATTTCCTGTCAATCCAATTCCCCAAGAATCCCAATTAGATCCTAAATTCAGGGAAAATCAACAAATAAAACAGACAGATACGTTTATTTAACTATCATTGATACATTCGCAGCAAATACTATTCGAAAAGATTATCTTTTCAAAGATGAAAGATTAAATCACATATAATTTTACAAACATATAAAAGCATTGTATTTTTTTTAACTGTATATTTTATAATTTTTCTGTATAATATTATTGTACTTTTAATTATATGTTATTATCTGTCCTCATTTTAACATATAGATATATTTTTATTTATATTTTTCTTGTTTTCACATTTTATTAGAAGTTGTCTTTTGAGTTATTTTATTTTTTCATCTTATTAATTTAATTCTGTTGTTATTTTTACTTATATTTATATTCTTAATTATTTTACTCTAAGACTCTAGTCTTAAGACCCTTGTTTATTTCCTGTAATATTATTCTTAAAGGACTCGTCCCAGAATAAATAAAGAATTATTATTATTATTAATATTCCCCACTTTGGTTGACTATTGCATTGCTGTGTGGTGTATGGGGGTGTCTCTGGGGCAAAACTAAAAGATTTTCTAACGGCGTGATATCCAGATACATCTCTGTAACCCGATTCTACGATGAGTTAAAGTGGCTTTACCCTTCCTACCGTTTAAAGTTCTCTGATCCCAACGTCTATTGTACATCTCTGATATATTTTCATTTAAATCCTCCGTCCACTCCCACAACACTCGTTCGCGGCCTTCGGACCTGTATATAACGCCTCATGGAACAGCAGCTTTCTACAGATCTTTCCTTATCCGATCCTCATCCGCATGAAATTCTCTTTTTTCTTATATCCGTCATTCCAATACTCTTCTGACCTTCAAATACCGTTTGTTCAAACACTTCCTGTTTATATTTTTTGTTTATGTTTATTATATTTTATCTTGGGTCATGTTTAAGTATTTATGTACTTTATTTCACACATTTCCATTAGCATTGTAATTTTTTTTATTCTTGTCTAGTTTATTTTTTCTAAATTATTATTAAAAAGTACCTGGTAATTTATTACTATTATTAATTTTCCTTGTTATTTCTGTTTTTTTTGTTTGTGCTTTTACTCTAAGATACTAATTTTTAAAAAAAAAAATTTCTGCAATATTATTCTGAAAGGATTTTTCCCAGAATAAATAAAGAATTTATTATTATTATATAACACATATGTAGCAAGGGAAAGTGACAAAGAGTTTTTAGCGGAAACACTACCTCTATTAAATATCTTAAGTCCAGCTACGACATCACAAGACACTAAAATCGCTCATTTATGACAAACGTCAGGGATGTTAAAGCAACTTTAGGTATTTTTTTACATCAAGGCTGCCATTTACTTTTTATTACCAAATGATTACTGTAAAAGTGATCGCTTTAATTAACATATGATTAGGTAAACAAGAGTACAGTTTAATGAAATATTTATTTTAATTTAATGCAAATACAGTGACAAAAAAAAAAAAAAATTTACGGAAAAAAAAGCAACCATGTCTTCAAATATTAAAAACTTCGTATTTGGGAATAAACATTTAGAAGTTCTGCAATTTCTCACATAGTAAACCCACTTTTTTTTTTAAATTGTTTAAGTTCATAATGTGTTCGTTTTCAAACTTTTACAATTTAGATAAGACATCTTCATCTTAAAAAATTTAAGACATATTTTTCTGTATTACAAGACAAAATTAAATCAATAAGATTCAGCTCTTTATCCATTATACACAAAGAAAATAACCTTATTAATAGAGTTAGTAGTTGTCAAGTGGTTTAGTTTATTTAAAAAAATAAAAATAATGATGACTACTTTTAAAATAATCATTTAGTGATAAAAATCTGCTGGTAGCCTTAATGTAAAAAAGACCCGCAAATTTTTCACTAAAATCGAAGAACCAGGAATGCAATTTACAGATTTTTAAAATTTTCTCAAACACCGTTCTAGAGTTTAAACCCGCTGTGTGGATGTAAAATTTTCTGTGCTTTAATATTAATCAGGTTTTGTCCCCTTATTGGAATAGTTTGAAAGGCCTTAAAAGACGAATTTTTAAATCTACTCCTCTAAAGAACCTTTAATCTTGTCGATTCGTAATAATTAATCATTTATATATGTTAGCATTGATAAAATATGATTAAATTTGAAATGTGAAAGACTTCAATGAATGTCCAAAAAAGCAGGAGATATATTTTACTATGTTATTTATATTTTTGGATGTGGCCCCGAGACTTTCTCGTTTAGATTTTTTTTAGTGATGCCAATGGGTAGTGTTTGGATAGTTGATCTAATTATATCTTCTATTTAAACTAAAATAAATGTTTCCACCTATAATTAATGTAATTTATTATTTTTAAGCTTATTAATTGAAATTATTTCAATAATTAAGGAATTAATTTTCGAAGGATTTTGAATTGTGCGAGAGGAATTTGATTTGCCACCGTAGCTCAATGCCATTGTCTAATTAACCTTATAATGGTTACATAAATGAGCTGTTTTTTTGTTTTTTTTTTGTTTTTGTAGTAAATAGGAAGTTTTCATCGTTCTTCGACCAGATTTTTTAAATTTTATATTTGTATTGTCTGTAATTAATGGGTGTTCCGTTACTGTCAATAATGCCCTTTGCTCAAGTGTGTGGGCTGATTTTATTATTTAACATTTTAATTTTATGCTAGTATGTAGAAGGTCTTACTTAACCTGGATATTTTTGGAGTTTCGTATTTTGAGATATTTTAATATCAACTTTTTTCCGGTAATTATATTTCGAATAATAATATGATTAAAAATACATATATTAGCATACATGCTATATCGCACATGAATGGCGGGGAAGACGCAGTAACAGTTAATACTGGCCGGTAGAGTATACTACTACTAAACCTGTATCCAGCAAAGGGACAGGGTAACTCTGCTCGACGTTAAGCGTCAATAAAGCCAGCATCCAATTTCCAACTTTTCGGATTTCTAGACCGCCTCCGTCGTCCCCCATAAGGGACATCTACCCGCTTCAAACTCACTAGCAAAACTGACTAGCTATTATAATGGAGTAGTAGCTTATCAGGCCATGGAAATAACGTAGTTAATATGCACTTCTTTAGATTTTTTTTTTAATTTCCGAATTAAATATCATAAATCTTTTCTTTTTCGTTCCCCCGCACTCTGGAATTCCATTCATTCCAATATACGTAGTGCTTCTTCCTTACCCACATTTAAACATCTCCTTTTCCAACACCTATTATCCGAAATAGACGCTTGTTGGTTTTAAATTAGACTTTTGATAAAAGTACTCAATCATTATGACTTAATACCTTGGTTTTGTTTTGTTCAAAAGTAGTGGTTTTTAACTTTTATTTCTATCGTATTTATTATTATTATGTTTTTGTTATATATATATATACATATATAAACTTCTTTCTCCAACTCCTTTAACATATATATGCATTATAAATAATTCAAATTTTATAACATATCCTGGCCTGATATGCTATCTTTATTTTTTAAATTTATGCTATCCTTAAAGGACTATGTCTCTGAATAAAATATGTTTTTCTATTCTATTCTAAATGTCCAAAATATCAATTTCGTAACAAATGTCGTGTAGTAGATTTTAGAATTCAACGCTTCAAATAAATGGCTCCTGAATGAAATTTTTCAAGGTTAATAATGCAAATTTTCTGTTTGAGTAACGACTTTTAGCAAAGTAAATTTAATCTAAACGCTTAAACGATTTCGTGATTCCATCTCTCTTAAAACCTACCAACTCCTGGTTTCTTTTATCGTTTTCTCCACATTGACTGTGGTCGCCTCGTATATGGCGGGCTGTCTGAGAAGTTTGACATGTAACTGATGAGACTAATAAACTGTTTCATTAGGTTCATATGCGAAATTTCCAGACGCTCCCAAATCTCCTCTATGTATACCAAGTTAAATTGGTTCTATCCTTCTTTCCGTCGGTAATATTTCCTTCGTGTTTATCTTTTCCGACCTTCCAGAATGTGAAGTTATAGATGTAAACTAGCCGTTGGAACCAAATCTATTCCAATTCAATACTTAAGTCTAAAAAAAGGCCAGGCAAATTTATTTGATTTTTTTCATGCGTTGTTAGTCTTAGGAGAATATAGAATATAAAAAATAACTTTTTATTCGTAAAAGACCAAGTCTTGTACAAATTCACTACATAATATACAATTATAAAACAAAACCTGAGTTTAGTGCTCCATTACAAAAACAATAAACGAAAGATAAAACCAATTGGGTAATACAAAATTATTAATATAATATTTATAACTGTATAATATTAAATTTAATAAGAATTATTACAAATAAATGAAAGTGTAATTTAAGTACAGATATTAGGTGACTTCGAAAACTATTTACACACTACTATTTATATACCACTTCTAAAATCAAACTTATTACATATTGTAACAATATAAATATGGAGACTATTCAATTTAACTTCACTAACAATGTTCAATATGTTTTTGATGTTTTGTATGTCGCAAGATATATTGTATATTATCTTTAAAGATTAGGTAATGTAGAGGTATGTGGTACAAACCATTATTGAAATAATTATTGGAGAATGGACGGAGTTTGTTTGCCTTGAAGGTTTTGCCTCCATGGTGTGGTTTGATACACTCCGGGTTTCCTGCTATTAGTTGGCTAAACATCAATACCAGAATAAAATTTATCTTTACTTTATTTCATTCCAATTTATCAGTATTTTTATAGAATGTTCTATACAACCCTTTGGAACTCATTGTTTAAATTGAGACAGTGCCGTAGGTGGGTAGATACCAAGATCGGGCTCACCCAGCCTCTTTAAAGTGGAGGAAAAACCCGACGGCTGAGCATGACCCCGCTAAAAACACCTTGCACAAACGTTGGCTCAGAAAAGGTACAGACCCTTACTATGTACTGAAGAACCCAGAATAATTCAAGGGTCTTAGGGTCTGGAGACTGGGAAACCTAAAGTGGCTCACCAAGTCCCGATAAAATTGGGGAAAATCTAGCATTTAAGTGTGATCTTGACCAAATCACCTACTTGCTCAACCGTTGGCTCAGAAAGAGTACATACCCTTACTATGTTCTAAAGAACCCATAATAATTCATGGGTCTTTGGGTCTGGAGAGAGGGGACACTATGGCGGCTCACCCAGTCCCTTCAAAGTGGGAGATAACCTAGCATTTGATTCTGATCTCGGCAAAATCACCTCCTTCCACAACCTTTGGCTTAGAAATAGTAATGATCCTTTTTGTGTATTACTAAGGAAATATTAAATATAGGTTGTTCTAGTTCTAGCTTAATCTATGAAGTTGAAACTTCGTAGCCAGTACTACTTCTTCGGCAATTATTCAGCTGTTGTGAGGTTGAGATATTCAGATGAAGGAGTTGATAAATGTAAAAAGATACCATAGATAAGCCCCTGATGAGATATCTAAGTAAGATTCTTCGATCCACCCCCTCTCTTTTAGGTTAGGTCGGCATTGAAAATGACTTGTGGAGTTGGTAATGAATCGGCTTGGGGCTGGAATCTACAAAGTTGTTAATCACACACTAAAGTTATGATTAAGGATTAAAACTCACGCTAGTCGAGATTACAGGCCTTCTGTTTAGCAATAACGTCTGAATAACTCATGTTTGCCTTTCCCTCCCTATCGTCCGCTTCAATCTATTAGCTTCAAAGATGGAGTTGATTACGACTTGTCTGCAAATCGAAATAAAATAAAAAAGGAAATATTTATTCGATTACATTGTAAACTATTAAAATTTCGAGAAGATTATCAGGCAAATAATACACATTTTTGCTGGACTTGGGTCATTTACACTCAGGAGATCCTAAAACCCTACGAAAACTGAGATTCGAAAATTTCCACAACCACAATACTTACACTTACTATATATATCACAAATATACTTACATCCTTAGCGTTACAGAACAGTTCGGGGCCTGGCCTCCAAAAAAATGGTCTGTATCCCTGGCGATCGCCTTCCAGCCTGACGCCCCCAGCAGTACCGCAGCTTAACAACCTTTCATTTTCATGTCTTTTCAGCCGCCTCGGGGGATTATCAGGAATAGATGGTGATGAGAGGTTGCGGACGAGTGGGTTGGAGTGGAAGGGTAATTTGGAATAAAAGGAGGTATATCTGGTTCGGGCTAGATCTGCGACTAATGGGATATTTAGGTCTTTATGAATTATATTATTGGTGACAAAGTAAGGGGCATCGGAGGATTGTGGATTGCAAAGATTGAATGTGGGAAGAATCGGATGGTTTGGTGGATCCCCTTAACTCAGTCCCATATGTAGAAATAGGCCTAATGATGGTAATATAAATTAATTTTTTGTGGTGGGGGTCAAGTTTTGATCGTTTGTCCGTGTTATAGCAAACGGTATCTACGAGCTGTTTCTTGTCATTTCAGTCTAGTGTGTGGGTGGATTCCAAGTAAGACGTTTGTTTAGATGGAGTCCTAGGTACCGGATCTGTTCAACTGAGGTGAGTGGAATGTGGCTAAAGGATTTAGTGGGACAGGCGGATATAGGTTTTCGACGAAAGGTGAAGGAATTTAGTAGGATTGATTTTAATTCTCTACGTTTTACACCATTCTTCAACGGAAAAAATGTTAGACTGAAGGGTTTTGGAAGCAATAGATGGGTCATTATTAACGAATAACACACATGTGACATCTGCGTAAGTTGTGAGGACAGTACCTGGATTGATTGGAATATCAGCTGTATATATGGTATAAAGGATTGGGCCCAGAATACCTCCATCTTACCACCCTCAATTTCTTTTGTTTTTTTAAATTTAATTTTACTTTTTTTGTGTAGTTAAAAAAATTAAAGCTTTAAAATGCATTTTGAAAAGTTGATTTGAACTATTAAATAGTTATAAAGCGAATAAAATAGAAACCGTTGTTGTTTTCGTAGTATTGGAATACATATCAATCAATCAAGTTTTCTTTATATGGGATTATTAAATTTTCCGTTCTCTATGCTTCACTTTGAAATAAAAAAACAAATGAACTTAACCAATTTGATTCATGTTTTTCATTTCTGCCGATGATTAAATATTATAGTGAATAAACGTTTTAAAACATATTTTCTTGCTAATTGCAATTTTTGTTATGATGGACTAAAGCGATAAACTCTAAATCGGTCAGACAGAGATTTCTTAAACATAAACGACCCCTCATTGAAATTGCACCCGTGCGAAACAGGTGCGGGTCTATTAGTTTTATATATAGAAAGAAGAGAATATAAGTTTCCAACGGAACTCAAGCAACTCGGAGCGGATTGTTTTGTAAACTATTAATTGTTTATTGTGTTTCCCGATCGGAAAGGGGACATTTGATTAGACGTGAAGATATCAATTGTGGCTCCGGACCCGAGGGTGGTTGCAGTGGTATTACATATTGCCTTGAAAGCCCCCTTTTATTTCCGATGAGACAAAGCTGGGTCACGTTCGTCATCCGCTGGCGGTAACCGATGTGCCCTGCCTTTGCCCACTCTCGGGTCTCCACTTCCAAGCAATAACTCTTGTCTCCCGCCGGCGACTTTAGGATTAGCCTTTGAAATAATTATTGAGACCTTGTGTTCAATAAAAATTGCTCTATATGCAACTTAAATTCAGATATAATATATATATATATTTATATATATATATCGACTTTAGAGCTGCTTTTGACTCCATTCCGAGAGATCTACTATTTTATAAGTTACATACAATAAATGTGGCATATCCAACAAATTTGTTAATATAATTAAATGCCTGTACGACAAAACGCGTGCGGCTGTTTGGGGTAATGAAGGAATGTCCGAGTTTTTTGACACACCAAGCGGTTTAAAACAAGGATGCCTTTTATCGCCAATCTTGTTTAGTATTTATATTAATGATTTGGTCGAAGAAATAGGAGGAGGTCTAAAATTGGGAAATTTCGATGTAAATATGCAGATGTATGCTGATGATATTGTTTTGATTAGTGACGACCCCGTCAAATTACAAGTCATGATTGATAAATTGAGTGTATATTGCGATAGTTGGGGGCTAGAAGTTAATCTCGATAAATCCAAAATTATGATTTGCAAGAAAAGAGGTGGAAAGTGTAGGGGTAATTGGGAGTATGGTGGTAAACAAATTCAAGTTGTAGATAAATATAAATATTTAGGTGTCTACCTAACTCCTACTTTATCCTTTAACTACCATCTGAAAGAAAAACTATCTACTGCGAAATTGGGTATTAACAGTATTTGGCATAACGTTTTTAATAACAATAATATACCTGTCTCTGCTAAGTTTAAAGTATTCAATGCCGTATCGAGATCGGTCATGTGTTATGGCTCACAAGTTTGGGGTTTTGAAAAATTCGAGCACGTCGAAAATTTACAGAGATTCTTTATTAAAAAACTATTTTCGCTCCCAGAAAATACGCCAAATTATATTTTCCATTTAGAATTTAATGTTTCAAATATTTACTTGCACGCATTAAAATTACATTTAAAGTATGTTTTGAAAGTTTTAAAGCTGCCAGATTAAAGATTACCGAAAATTGTTGCAAAACAAATAATTAATAAAAAACTCTACTGGTTTCAATCATGGAAGTATTTGTGTGACAAATATGATATTAATACGAATGTGAACAAAGATAATATCAACTCAATATGGGAAGCCAATATAGACAATATTATTAGCAATATAACTAAGGAAGAAGTATTAAATGCGGAATCGAATGCAAAACAAGGCTCGCATCATGGTCTATATCCTAAATTAAATTATAATTCAAGCAGGGGTTATATATATTCTATGTCATTTAATGATGCAAAATTAATACTAAAAAGCCGCGCAGAATTATTAAATTTAAATTATAAACCGTTCAGAACTGATATTTGTCAACTATGCCCTCTTTGTAATTTAAAAGAAGTTGAAAATGTTAAGCACCTAATTGCCATCTGCCCTATAGTAAAACCATATAGAATCAAATTTTTGAATAGTGCAACGTTAACAGATAGTGAAGTCATTAATCTTTTAAACGGCTCTAACTGGACTGTCCTAGTAAAATTTTTAAGAGAAGCGTTACGTTATAGAGCTTTTTTAGTTCAAGAATTTAATTATAATTAAGAAGGAAAAAAAAAATAAAAGAAAAAGAAAGACATTTTGTTGAAAAATTTTACTTTCGATATTTAAATCAGTAGTTCCTATAGTTTATTAAAATGTACGTTTATAATTGGTATTTTCTTTACTGATCTGTTAATTAGTTTGATATGTGATAAGTATTCTTTATTTCAATTTATAATATTTGCAACTCTGCTGACGGAGTAATCCAAAGCAAGAATGTTTTTATTTTGTATTTATAGAAAAAAAAATGTATTATATTAATAAACATTATTATTATTATATATATTATATACAGATATAATTCAGTTTAGGGGACTCAGCTAACAATCGATAGACTGCAGTAATTATATGATATTTTTACTTTCACTTACCTATATATGAAATATATAGTAAGGGAAAGTATTGCGATCTTAAAAATTTTTGAATTCCAGTTTTCGACTAAAATGCACTTTTTAGGGTCCCTTGAGTCTAAATAACCAAGTCCCGAAAAAAGCTCTAACGTTTTTGATTAAACTTATTATATCGATGTAAAATTTAATTGGCTCCAATAAAATATACGTTTCATTCTGATTGAAATAGTCTGACAGGGCTTTAATGACGCATTTTGGCATTTTCCTCCTCTAAAATACGTTTAATTTTGTACTTCCTGAAAGATTAACAATATCATCTTATCATTTACGACTCCTCCTGCATTGTCAGATTATGAAAGTAGTATAAAGTGACGTTAAATAAATAAAATTTCATAAACACAGAAAGGATTAAATTGAAAAATTTTAATACGCTTTGAAGTTATTTCACAACCGAATAGTAATTAAAAAAAGGCTAAACATAAAACATTCAAGGAATTAATAGTCAACAGAAGATAAATCCTATCCGAGGTTAATTATTGTTTTTCCCGTAATAGGAACACAATTGAGACGTTGATTTCCAAAAGGTACTATATCCATTCTAGGAAATTTTACAGGAAGCGCGAAAATCTCTCATTACTTTATTATTAAACTTGCTAATTTGGGTCTTTTTGTCTTAAAATTTAGAATTTTTTTTTTTACTATAATAATAACATCATATTAAAATTATGAAATGAATTTTCTGAGAATGATTTGTAACGAAAATAAATGCGTAATTAGTACTTTTAAAAAATGATCCAGTGGAAACTGAGTGAGGGCACCAAAGCCACAAGCACGCTAGCGTTGATAAAAAGAGTATAATAGATGTAAAATATACCTTTGGAAAGCTAAATCATCAAGGAAAAAAAAGTCATCTAACATATGAAGCTGTAGGAGGTCATATAGAGTGACGAAAAGCATGTAAATTAAATCGTTAAATAAAATTGGAGACAGATCTATACTTCACCACTCTTTCATTAAAAATAAATACACGACGTTTCGGCTAAAATGCCATCTTCAGGTGCAAAGGAACTACACCTTATTAAATCGTTAATGTATATAATAACTTATATTGTTATAATATTTAATAGGAAATAAAAGTTTTCATCGAAAATCATTCCTTTAATGTCATTTACAATTAAAATCATGAAATTTATAGTAAGGGAAAGTGTTGCGATCATTATCATGTTCGAAGTTTTCAACGGAAATACGGAAGATTTATTCAATCAAAACTGTTAAAGTATTTGTGTATGCGCATGTGGTTTTTGTTTGAAAATTCAAAACATACCAACTACGAAACTGTAATTTCATATTTCAGATAAGTAAGTTGCATAGGATGCAACAGCAATTGAGACGTTGATTTCCAAAAGGTACTAAAGGACATTTTTTACGAAATTGATTTTTTATCATATTTGTATTCTCATCATTTAGTTTTATCTAAATATTCTATTTGATGTTATCTAATGAATTCTCAAGTCCTTAAAAAACGTGATTTAGAAATGCGGTCATTTTCTATAAGTACTAATTACGCATTTATTTTCGTTCCAAATCATTTTTAAAAAAATCATTTCATAACTTTAATATGATGTTATTATTATAGTAAAAAAATAATTCTAAATTTTAATGCGAAAAGACCGAAATTAGCTAGTTTAATAATGTAGTAATGAGAGATTTTCGCGCTTCCTGTAAAATTTCCTAGAATGGATATAGTACCTTTTGGAAATCAACGTCTCAATTATAGATGTATAACATAGGATAACGTAATTTAGAGCGACGAAAAAAAAAAGAAACAAGCACAATTCTATTATTTTAAATAATAATTTCTATCCTATACCATTCAATGGAAAATGAATGTTTCCTTGAAAATTATAAGATATTTCCAGGGATAATAAATGTGAACTTTTATAATATATTAACTGAAAGTTTTGTGAAGTAGACTCCAGGTATATTTAAAATTTATTTTAAGCCCCCTGGTCTCCTGGGAAAAAAGACTTTATTTTTGTCACAAGATTTATTACAAAGTTTGAAGTTTTGCTATACCTCTTTTGAAGGATTTAAGTCCCACGCATATATTCTGTCCCTTAACAATCTTACAAGTTCAAATGGAAACGGGAGAAAAAAAAATTGCATGTATAGATAAATAAATATCCACTACTCATGTTGTGATATTGAAATTATAATAATTTAGTTACTATCACTTACCTATATATAAAATATATATCAAACGATAAGTGTTAAACTTAACAAATTACATGTTTAAGATAGGTATATGATCCCTAACCCCAAAAAGCCACTTGAGTACCCATCCTCTTACCGTCCTATATCTTTCGGGAAAAACTTCTCCTAAAAAGGTAATACCCGATCCTAGACTCGAATCACGTCATTCCTGACCACCAGTTTGGATTTCGATCATCCCATTATACTATTCAACAGTGCCATCGTGTGGTGGATGTGGTATCCTCTACACTGGAGCGCGGAATGTACTGCACTGGAGCCTTTCTCGACATGGAACAGGCTTTTGATCGAGTTTGGCATCCACGACTGCTCTAAAAACTCCGCAAATTCCTCTCCTCGACATATTTCCTAATAATCCGTTCCTAACTTACAGATAGAACTTTTAAAGTTAATCATAACCTCTCCTACTCCTCAGTATTCAATCAGTCAGCCGGTGTACCTCAAGGTAGTATCCTAGGCCTAATTCTCTACACGGTTTATACAGCTGATTTCCCTATCCATCCACAGTTCTCTCTACTTACTTTGTTACCAACAAACTCATCCACAGAGACCTTAATATCCCTCTAGTTGCAGAAATTTCCCCAAAAAGGTACCGATTTTCCGTATCCTCTCATCGACTTCTATTCCCGATAATCCTCCGAGAGGCGTCTGAAAAGACGGTGGCCTCGTGACCTGCTGAACAAATAAACATTGAAGTACTACCGATGGGTAGATTCTTCTCATGACTTTTCAAGCTAATTGTCTATAAAAAGCACATTTACTTATTGTACTATGTAAATTGTACAGTTGTAAATTTCAATAAAAGAATTAAAAAAAAAAATATAGGTATGTGCCTAGGGTGTCACTATTCACTAACTAAAGTTGAATTTAACAACTTTTTACGATTTTCTCTTAAACGACTCTCAGGATTTTGATTAAAATCGTGATATTGATATAAAATTGAATGAGCTTTAATATCATGTATGCTTTATCCTTCCCTGATTTAAATACTCTGACAGGGTTTAAAAGCAGATTTTTTTAAATGTCTAATGTTGTTAGCATTGATAAATTGTAGAAAACAGGACAATGTTTATTCAGATATATTACAATTTGTCTCAGATGGAGAAAAATAATAATGCTGTAAGATCACACTCATACAATATACACAAAATAAACAATTTAAAGTCAAATTACATTTAAAACATTGTCAAAAACGTAAATGTACATAAGAGCAAAATATATAAATAAAAAATTAACAAACAAATGAACAAAACATGAATGCGCTCTCATATACAATATTTACAATCTGATAAGGGAACCCTGAACGGGGCTTACCCATCCCTTTTGTGGAGGGAAAAGTAGAATCCGAGAGATCCCGGCGCCTCTCAGTCGCTTCACTGGTGAGATCCAGTGGAAACTGAGTGAGGGCACCAAAGCCACAAGCACGCTAGCGTTGATAAAAAGAGTATAATAGATGTAAAATATACCTTTGGAAAGCTAAACCATCAAGGAAAAAAAAGTCATCTAACATATGAAGCTGTAGAAGGTCATATAGAGTGACGAAAAGCATGTAAATTAAATCGTTAAATAAAATTGGAGGCTGATCTATACTTCACCACTCTTTCATTAAAAATAAATACACGACGTTTCGGCTAAAATGCCATCTTCAGGTGCAAAGGAACTACACCTTATTAAATCGTTAATGTATATAATAACTTATATTGTTATAATATTTAATAGGAAATAAAAGTTTTCATCGAAAATCATTCCTTTAATGTCATTTACAATTAAAATCATGAAATTTATAGTAAGGGAAAGTGTTGCGATCATTATCATGTTCGAAGTTTTCAACGGAAATACGGAAGATTTATTCAATCAAAACTGTTAAAGTATTTGTGTATGCGCATGTGGTTTTTGTTTGAAAATTCAAAACATACCAACTACGAAACTGTAATTTCATATTTCAGATAAGTAAGTTGCATAGGATGAGATCGAGACGTTGATTTCCAAAAGGTACTAAAGGACATTTTTTACAAAATTGATTTTTTTACATATTTGTATTCTCATAATATAGTTTTATCAAAATCTTCTATTTGATTTTATCTAATGTACACCTAAGTCCTTTATAAACGCAATTTAGAAATATAATTATTTTCTAATGGAACTAATTACACATTTAATTTCGTTCTAAATTATACCAAAACATCTCATTTCATAAATTTAATATGATGTTATTAATATACTAAAAAAAACAATTCTGGATTTTTATGCGAAAACAATCAAATTAGGTGATTTAATAATATAATAATTAGTGATTTTCGCGTCTCCTGTAAAATTTCCTAGAATGTATATAGTACCTTTTGGAAATCAACGTCTCAATTATTGCATTGAAAAAAAAATTTAAAAAAAAAAATGATTGTTGTAGACTTAAACTCAAAGTAATTATTTTTTATTCAATTTTAAGTTGTATATTTTTAAGTTTTGAACTTGTTTTCAATAAGTGAAAGGCATTATTTACTCAGCCCAGATCTTTTCGTTGTCACGCAGACAATAATAAAAAGAATATTATACAAATTAAAAATTGAGCCCTGCAAATTTAATCATAAAAACTACTCCAAAGTTGCATTATGAATTAATGTGCTATGAGTTTAGAAATCGGCAAAACAATTCAATTGATCTTATGTGAGTATGAAAATGAATGAAAATCCATTGGCCTGCAGTAGCGTTGTGAAATGATCTCAAATTTAAATTTATTTGTAACTCTTCAACACATTCCCGTGATGTGTTACAGCGAAAGCAATGAATGCGGAAAGACTAAAATGGTTTTATACACCACTACATAATAAGAATAATTAATGCTGGAATACGTTGAGGGAGGTGGAGATTCTGGAGGACTGGAGAGCTGGAGGGTTACCCTGCGGGATTTGAAGGGGTAGAAAGTTTTTTAGGTAAATATTTTCATCCAGGTGCAACAACATTTAAAAGTAATTTAGTCAAAATGTTAGCGCCCCTGTTTGGAATAGAAGTTGTTCAAGTTCTCAACGAGGTCTTCCTCACTTGTAATCATTTTACAGGAATTAACACCGAGAGAAATAGCGAAACAATCACTTGAATTTATAACTTTTTAATATTATTATTTGTCTGGTATCTCTCTCTTTGGAGTACGTTGAATCAGTCACTTCCTTATGTTCTGTAGTCATTTCTTTGGGCATTGTTCTTTCTCTTGTGCCCAGCACTGCTTCTCCTTTCAATCCAAAGTCCTCCGAACAATAGTAAATGCTCCTTATTATGTCTCTAACTATACCTTGCACCACGACCTTAATGTTCCATTTATTTCAGACCTAATGCCATCCAAATTTTCCAAATTCCACCAGAACCTCATTCATCATCCTAATCCTCTAGCACAATCCCTATCCAGCTCCACTCATCCATACAACCCACCTAGAAGATTGAAACGGGCAGTGGCCCCGAGATATTTTGTAAATACGTATGCTGGAGTTCTGACACTGGTCAGATTCTCCTCTCAAGTACGGTGTGATTGTGGTTATGGCGCCCACACTTAGCTTCCGCCTATTACATTGTTTTTTCGCGTTTCGGGATTCTGTCCCCATTATTAAGACTTTTTTTTTAAATCACTTTTTAACACACAACACATTATATTACATATCTAGCTTACTTCTATTCGTCCTATTTGATGTTTATTGGCTAACTGTTTCTATTATTTCTATAGAAAAATAAATGTGTAAGAAAAGGGAGTTAATGAGCGATTTTTTGAGTGTGGAATATTAAATAAAGCTTCCTAAAAAATTATAAAAGAAAAGAAAGATAGAATATGTCATTATCCAGAGATTTCGTGCCTATAATTTTCCTGAGAATGTTTCTTTCCTTAATTTCTACATTGTCAAAGTAACGTGGCCGCTTAACTTTGAAGGATGAACAGCGGCTTAAGGTTTTCGAAAATAAGGTACTGCGTGAAATATTTGGTCCGAAGAGAGATGAGGCCACTGGGGAGTTAAGAAAGTTGGACAACTCAGAATTGCGGAGCTTATACCCTGTGAATATAATTGAGTTGATAGCAAATGGGCGAGTAAAGTTGTACGGCTCGTTGGGGAACGGATTTCGAGAAAATTGGTATACGCTGAACCGACTGGTAGGCGTCCGAAAGGTAGACTGAAGCGTCGATGGGAGGATTGCGTTAAGGCTGAACTTGGGATTAAATGGGACATTAAATTAAATTTAAATACATAGCGAATTAAATACCGAGAAGACGAAATATATGATTAGTAGCAGAAACGGTGGTGATCTTGGTGATATTGATATATCAGGATATACTTTTGGTACAGTTGTAAATATCAAGAATATGTAAAAAAAAAAAAATAAAAAAAAAAAAAATATCTTGCGTACTAAATGGAAGAATATAACTTGAACGATCCTGTACATTCAACTATTATAACCTCCCTCTTTACCAATGACATATGTTCATAAGTTTGTGGGCTTACAACAACTCTTATTAACTCCTACGATTTATTTTATTGCATATTAACTTTTCTGAATTCTTGCTCTTCCCAATGGTATATTATACGTTTACATATTACTACTTATGTTTCAGGAATAAATTTTTGATGACTTTGTCACAGAAAATTAATTTTTCCCGTTTAACGAAAAGCTCAATTGCGATATATTTTACTCATAACCCTTCAGGAAAGAATGTCCTAAATGATAGTGTAAACTGTATCAAAATCCGTCTTGTGGCTTAGAAGGAGTTAGCGGAAACCAAAATCGCGTTATCATTTTATATATCGAGAGAAAATCGAAGAATCGAGAGAGAAAAACAAATCGAGAGAAAAACAAGAGAAACACTTAGGCGTTGATGACCTTAGGGTTTTACGCCTTAAAACCTAAACAAACAAACTTAGTTCCGTTTCTCAAATATATATTTTTAAAATTTAGATAAACTTAATGTTAAATGAAAAACAGCTAAAGAAGATGGCCTCAAGACCTTTTTGTTTAGATCGACTACTGGAGTGCTGCCAATGAGCATTTCCCTCCATGTATTTTATCTGACAGCTTATTTACTAGATAAATTAACCCATACAGTTGTAAATTTCAATAAATAATAAAAAAAAAAAAATAAATACTTAGATCGCGGCTTCTATCAAGAAACTTAAAAGTTAGAATTAATATGACTATTATTAGAAGGAACACCGCCTCAAGATTTTCGAGAATAAGGTTTGACGTAAAATATTTGAACGGAAGAGGGATGAGGCCATTGGGGAATCTAAAAAGTTACACGACGCGGGATCGCAGAAGTTGTTGCCCGTCAGTATCCTGGAGCGGTAAATCTGTCAGGCTTTATCGAAGAACCGATTCCCATTAAGTTTATCTGCGATGAACCGAAGGCGTCCGAGAGGTAGGCCGAGGCGTAGGTGGGAGGATGGTGTTTCAGTCAGTAGTTGCTTTGCGTTTATACGGAGATCATTAGATAAATTTGTGTAGGGGATAATTGAGACGTTGAATTCCAAAAGGTACTATATCCATTCTGGGGAATTTTACAGGAAGCGCGAAAATCTCTCATTAATATATTATTAAACCAGCTAATTTGATTATTTTAAAAATTAAAATCAAGAATTATTTCTTTATTATATTAATAAAACCATATTAAAGTTATGAAATGAAATGTTCTGTTATGATTTGGAATGAAACTAAATGTGTAATAAGTATCTAAAGAAATTAATAGCATTTCTAAATCACGTTATTAAAGGACATGAGTGTTCATTAAATACAATCAAATTTAAGATTTAGATAAAACTAAATGAAGAGAATATAAATATGTAAAAATATCAATTTCTAAAAAAATGTACTTTAGTACCTTTTGGAAATCAACGTCTCAATTGGTGATATTGCCATCCAATCTTCGGCTTTGCTTAGCCTATTCTTATTTTGAATAATTACGCCTTTGAGAAGAAATGGATTAAATTGCCTTATAGTAGGAGATTTCGGAGGATTTTATTCTTGACGAAGTGATTGTCCCTAAACCTCAACTTCATATAGATCTATATAGATCATATGGAAGCGAAATTGAAAGAAATATATTTGGGACGTGTATACCATGGCTCCAGCGAGCAGGTTTCCTAACGAAGAATCCAATCTAATCTGGAAGGCCCCCTGTGTCGGGTTAATTAATTTTAATCCTCGTTTTAATTCAGTTATATCGATGGTTATCGGGACGGGGATGGAGAAAAATATTAAGTTGTAGCGTAGCCTTTTGACGAGAGAAAGGGGAGGCGATTGATGGGGATCTCCCCCCCAACCCGAAGCACCTTTTTCAACGTCAGATGCAGATTTAGTGAGTAATGAGTCTCCTTGGAAGAATCAGAGCGCGTCAACCGCGATTCATTTGATCCGAAAGGAACAGACATCGTCTCGGGTGCATTCTCTCCTCTCGCTTTCATCCATCATCCTTCTCTTCGGCTCCCAATGGATAAGCTCGAGTTTCCCTCTATCGCAAAACGATTTAAATTCCATTCTTTAAATGAAATATAACCTTAGCCTTTATTCGGAGCTGTTGATTAATCGTTTAGAGCGCGTAAATCAACAGGATAGTTGTTGCTATTGGGAAAAATGGGACTGCTTCATGGAATCATTCCAACCGGGATAGGGATTTTTCATCCATGCTATAAAAGATGAGGTAGTTTAGGTCGCTATTTTCAAAAAATCTGGTGCGCGCAACCCACGACTTTCACTTACCTCCGTTATTTATATCAATTTATGAATTTTTAAACAAATTTAGAAACGAAATAAATTGTTTAAGAATTATTTATATTGGATTTTAATAGAAACATGTGTTTTATTAAATAATCTATTGTATTATTATCAACGACAATCAGTTTGTTTTATCGGCATTTCATCACTCCCCGTTAACTTTTACAATAGCATGTGTAAGATGATATTTTTGCTAAAATCTTTAGCATTCCAATGGTATAATAGGGGTATTCACTACGTTTGCTATAGCATGCTATTTGTGCTATTGTGCTAAACCCATCAATTGAGACGTTGATTTCCAAAAGGTACTATATCCATTCTAGGAAATTTTACAGGAAGCGCGAAAATCTCTCATTACTATATTATTAAACTAGCTAATTCGGGTCTTTCTGGCTTAAAATTTAGAATTATTTTTTTACTATAATAATGACATCATATTAAAGGTATGAAATGAATTTTTTAGAATGATTTTGAACGAAAATAAATGCGTAATTAGTACTTTTAGAAAATGACCGTATTTCTAAATCGTGTTTTTTAAGGACTTGAGAATTCATTAGATAACATCAAATAGAATATTTAGATAGAACTAAATGATGAGAATACAAATATGTAAAAAAATCAATTTCGTAAAAAATGTCCTTTAGTACCTTTTGGAAATCAACGTCTCAATTTTATACAGGAAATAACTGTAGAAACTCGACGGGTTTAGCAAAATAACACAAATAGCATGCTATAGCAAACGTAATGAGTACCCCTATTATAAACGTATATTACTGTTCTTATTATCAAAAAAATCTGGTGCTCGCAACACACGACTTTCACTTACTTCTGTTATTAATATCGGTTTAAGAATTTTTAAACACATTTAAAAACGAAAATAAATTGTTAAAAAGTTACAGTTGATTTTTATAGAAAGATGTGTTTTATTAAATAATATGTTATAATATTATCTATGAGATTCAGTAAGGTTTTTTTTCTTCACCTCTCCGTGTTAGAACTACTTGGAGCGTCCGGCGATGACAGCGCCATCCAGTGACCAAGCGTGAAACAATTGCATAAAAAAATATTTTTTCAGTTTTCTCCTTTAGTTGGATATCGAATTCGTTCAAGTTCTATATGTACCGGTTTTTTTAGCAATGCTAATCAGATAATATAGTTAATTTCATAAAATATACAAAATTAAAGATACTTTAGGGGAAGAAATTTCAAAATATTGCCATTTAAGCCCTGTCAGACTATTTCAATCAGAATTAAATATACATCATACTAAAGCGCATTAAATTATACATCCATATAGCGAGTTTAATCAAAATCGTTAGAGCCGTTTTTGAGAAAATCGTAAAAAGGTGCAAAATACATAGTATAAAGTGGCTCTTCTGATTAGCCGATTTTGATGAAAAAGTTGCTATAACATCTCGGGCGTATAGGTGTCTTAAATATGAAATTTCATTTTCATGCTGGACTTACCAAAAACAAACAAACCTTTTTGCGGGACTTGGTTAATTCGACTCAGAGGACCCTAAAACGTGTATTTCAGTTGAAAACTTGAATTCGAAAATTTTCACGATCGCAATACTTTCCCTTCCTATATATTTCATAAATAGGTAAATGAAAGTAAAAATACACGACTTTCACTTACATCGGTTGTTTAAATCGATTTAAGAAGTTATAAAGCTAGAGTTAAAAAATCTGGCTCGGGGAACACACGACTTTTACTTACCTCGGATGTTGAAATCAATTTAAGAAATATTACACAAACTTAAAGATTATGAAAAGTGTTTTAAATTAACTTATATACACAGTGTATTCAGTTTCGTTTGAAACATATGAATAATATAACTATATTACACTGTCACGTACAGTTATCATTAATAAGTTTATACCCTCTTCGTCACATAACATTGCCTTTACAACTTTGTGTATCAGATAAGATTTTTTCTAAAATATTTCTCTTTCCAACGGTATATTATACGTCTATATTACTGTTCTTCATATCAAGAAGCTAAAAATTACAATAAAAAAATAGTTTCGCTCTTTTCTCCTTTAACTGATTATCAAATTCGTTAAACATGTATATTTAGCCGTTTTTTTATCAATGTTAATAATATGATATGTTGTTTTTGTTTTTTGAATTTACAAAATTAAAGGTACTTCAGAGAAAGAAAATTTAAACAAACCGCAACTTTTTCTCACTAAAATGTATAACAAGAAGAGTCACTTTATACCATACATTTTGCATTATTTAACGTTTTTCTCAAACCGACTGAAAGAATTTAAATTAAAATCCCAATAGAGACGTAAAATTTAATGGAATTTCATATAACATTGGTTTGATTCGCATTTAAATATCTTGACTGGGCTTAAGTACCTGATTTTTAAACTTTATCTCTTTTGAGTAAGTTTAATTTTATTGATTCGGAATAATTTACCACTTATCGTTGTTAGGATTGATAAACCATTGGTTAATATAAGATATGAAAGAATTTTATAACCAAATTGAGGAGAAAATATTTTTTCAGCTTAATTTTATTTTTCCGCAAAGAAAAATTAGTTATGTTGATGTATAATATACCGTTGGAAATCTTTAGGTTTGTTTATTTATTTAACGTCACTTTATGTTACTGTGGCTAGTCGGACGGTGCTACAGTGAGAGTCCTAAAATTGCCTATCCGGGTTTAATTAGGATAGGGATCTTGAGCGAGTACCCGACATTGCACAGTCTCGGGACCACCATTTTACTCCGAAGGATGGCATAACTAAGGATTTTTTTCTCCCATTAAACCACCTACGGGTTTGAACCCCTTACCTTTGCCATATAAGGATGTTATGCAAACCACCATGCTACAGGTGATTCCAATCTAAAGGTTTCATATATAAAAAAAAAGTTTTAATATACAAACTTGTACACAGTAATTTAAAAAAAATGTTTGTATCGAAAAGCAATGAACTTTTTCAACTCTAACTCCGTTTAAAAGTTTTTAAATTGATTTTATAAACAGAAGTGAAAATCGCGTGTTGTGTGGAACAGATTTTTTTATTACATAATATACATTTATATCACTATTCTGAAGTGTTCTACTGTTTGTTCTCTTTGAGTTATTTTGTATTTACCTATTTTTCATCAATCCTATCACCCAGAAATGATTTGGTTGATTGAATCTGAAAAAACTATAGGTACGTGTGAGGAAAACGTTTTAAAAATTCTTATAAAAAATTAAAACCTGTCATATAATTTTCTTATGCCGTTTTCACTAAAAATCCAGTTTAAGAATAGAGCAACTAAATATTTTTACTTGGTCATATGAGAAAAATATCGAATTTCTAATTTTTGGAAACTTTTGATAAACTATAATTGTTCACATTATTTCGTTAGTTATTTTAACTGGTTTTCTGCTATTAAACTGATATTATTATAGATGAATTTCAAACCGTATAAAATAAAAACTCGGTTAACATTTTTTTTATTTTTTAAATAACGTTTATTCGTGCTTTGTTTCATTTATTTATTACTAATATACGTCCAAGAGGATTTAATTATTTTTGGGAAAATTATTGGTAGGAGAATCAACAATGTCCCGCATAATTCGTCATTTGGAGACAATTCTACGTTCAAACTCCGATTAAGAAAAATTTCAAGACTTCTTCACCTCGACAAGGCATTGAACTGGGATATGAGACAATCTGAAGAATTGAGTTGTCTGAAATCTTTGGTTAAACCTTGATGAAGAATAAGAATGATCGAAAACAGAATAAGGAAAGAAACTGACAAAGAAAGGTTTGCAAAGATGATATGTATTACTTATTCCAGAAGTAAGTATTTAAACTCTCTCATTTATGTATTATTAATCATATATTTGACCAGCGATCTAGTTTTCTTTATAATTCAATAATATAAATTTGAAGTTTTACTTGAAGTGTACCAATTTACTTTCTCCTTACAAGTTTGATAGATATTTTTTTCATTTATGAATAAAGCTGTTGATTGTATTAAAATTTGTATTTTGATCGCTGAGGAAAATAATTAGATTTTTTTTTTTTCGTTTTTTCAAGAAAGTCATATAAAGGAAAACATAATTAATTTGAATTGTTTTGGAATTTAACTAATTACGAATATATTTTTTAACGTAAACTGTATTAAAATAAATAATGATTAATTTACTATTATCAGGTGAGAGTTCCTTATATACTATTCATCTTATAAATGACATTTGGAGAATAGTCCTTTTTAGAAAAATTGAAAAAACAAGAAAATAGAACGGTTGAAGAAAGAAGCTCTCTGTGAAATAGTAATCAGAAGAAGAAGAGATAGAAGGAATTTAGTTATAGAAAAATGAAAATGCAATGAATAAAAATACATTTATCCAGTTATTCTTAATTTAGTTTTGATCTTTTTATGTTTTGATATCAAGATATACAATAATGACAAGAGAGTGAATATATTGCTTACAATAAATAGTTTAATTATGTTATAATTTCATCATTTAGAGAATAAATTTAATACCAATCAGCATGTTTTTTAAAGCTATGAAATAAGTTTTTTGAATAATAAATAAATAAATATTATTTTTATTTTAACTGTTATTACTACTGAAGATCGAAACCGAAACTTATCAGTAAAAATTATTAGTGTTATTGTTAGTGTATGTTATTTTTAAAAAAAAATCAACCATAATTGTTAATAAGCCAACCCGTTCACATTGAATTGATTTGTTTATATAATAAATAAATAATATATTTTTAGACATGCATATTTATTTCTTAAATACCTGACGTTCCGATTTTTCTTAAATTCCATCTGTATATTTAAACTGAATTTTGCGTATTGAAAAAAATATTTGATTTAGGTATGGACATTTTTATTTTATTTTATTATTATTTTTTTTTTTTTTACAAATATTGTAACATATTTATATTAAATACAAAAATGTGTGTTCGTCGTTTTGTGTCGTACCCTTAGTGATTCTGGAATCCGGCAATTCCGTTTTATATAAGCGTACCATAAAATCAGTGTTGCTTTGATTAGGAATACTAATTAGGACAGATTGTAATAATACACAATAAAAATTGTTTCTGGAGTAAAAAAAAAAAAAAAAAAAAAAAAAAAAAAAAAAAAAAAAAAAAAAAAAAAAAAAAAAATATATATATATATATATATATATATATATATATATATATATATATATTATGCAGTATTATCGTTAAATGATTTGGGTTGTATTATTATAATTTAAATAAAGTATAAAGTTAGTCGCAATATCCGAGTTTTGAAATCTTTCATCGAGACTTGAGTGAATTTATTTTAATTTTGTTTTTACTGAGTAGAGCTTTTGGGCTCTACTAAACCATCAAATTCTTCCCGTATCCAATCCCTACAATCCAAAATCCTTCGTAAATTCCTCAATGCTCCTTATTTTGTAACTAATAAACTGATCCATAAAGAACTTAATATTCCGTATGTTGCTGATTTGGCTCGATCTAGATACCATTCCTTTCATGATAAACTCCATTCCCACCCTAATCCTCTAATTTCAATCCATTCTTCCTCTTCAATTCCCATACCCTCCGAGGCGTCTGAAAAGGAGATGGCCCCGAGATCTTCTAGTTTAGATTAGTTAAAGGAGTGCTACCATTGGGTAGTTCTTCTACAAGTCTTTTTCATGTCATTTTTCTAATATAATATTTAGTTGATGTATTTTTTTTAGTACAGTTGTAAATTTCAATAAATTATGTTTAAAAAAAAAATATGCAAATTAATTAAATCTTAAAAAAAATAAAAACCTGTACCTCTAAAAACCACGAAGGGTTGAGAAAATAAGGATTCGTAATATTTCTATATCAAAGGATATGCAAGGAGGTTATTTGACCGAAATCATGCTTAGAGCCCGAAGGGAGGGTCTCTATCTCTGTCGTAAATACTAATAACATTTTTTATGAGTGTAATAAAAAAAAAAAAAAAAAGATTCAGGTAAAGTAATGACTATAATGATAGTTATGATGCCAAAGTATTTAAAATCTCACCTGAATTCTTGATTTGTGGACTATCAAGACATCTAGATTGTCCACGATGCATTCCTTTTATTTGTTGGAATCATTTATGCTTTCATCTCGCTTTATCCCAGCATCAGCAATACAATAAATCTAACCCTAAGTATTTTCTCTTCCCTCAGATATCATCTTGATTCTGATATTACACATTAACTTTGATATTTACTGTTCCATATCATAACTTTACATCACCACGAAAATTTTAAAACCTAAGGAAAAGTTAAATTGAAATGTAAATTTGATAAAATAGATATAATAGCCTTTATCGGTATGCCATGATATTAGATATTAAAAACCATGTTTTTGTAGTCTATTTGTTTGTTTTGGTTTTATAACGTACAACCCTAAGGTCATGAAGGCCTAGACACTATGTGTATATTTAACCTTTATAAGAAAGAACTATTAGGTAACAAGTAATTGAGAAGAAAAAAATGACTATTATGTAAACAATAGTTTAAAATAAAAAAAAAATTAAAAACTTACCAGGAATGTATAAGTTTATATTTAATTAAGATTATAGTCTTTATAATTTAGATAACAGTGATTGCTACTTAAGAAAATCAAAAACTAATGTTTTTGTAGTAAATCTTGCTCAAAAATGAAAAATCGTTGAAAACTGAACATCCATAGTTAACCACTTAATCCACTATCCACAGGTATTCTCGGTTTTTGTTTCCACGTTTTCTACCGGATTTGATGCAGTTTATAGAATGCTTTTTAAACATTTTTACTATTTTATTAAAAACTACGATGATGATTATGATAAATCTTTCTATATTGGTGTAAAATTAAATGTGTTTTAATATCTTCTATATTGTACTGAATTATGGAATGTTTTAAAAGGGCTTAAACCCCGAATTTTCGAAATTTCTTCCATTAAATTACATTTTATTTCGTTAATTCGGAATAATTAACCATTTATAGTTGTTGGCATTGATGAAACATTAAAGAATTAGACAACCAACTAAAGCAGAAATATTTTATTTCCTGCAAATAAGAGTAATTGTAATCATACAAAAATGTAGAAGGTAATTGAGAGTGGCGAAAAGCTAATAAACTAATGCGATCATTGTAGATGGTTATTATATTATTTAATCTGTAATTAATGTCTTTAATGTTTGTAAGTGTATTTTTTTTTTTAACTTTAAATTTATTTCGATATCCCGTTTGGCCCTGTTAAACAGATCCGTTATTTAGGACTCCTGCTTGACAAACGTCTTACATGGAATTCGCATACAAGACTGAAAAGACAAGAAACTGCTCGCCGATTTCAGTTACTTCAACATTTACTTGACAGACGCTCTAAACTTTCACTTAACTACTAAAGACTCATTTACATGACAATCATAAGGCCTCTCTGGACTTACGGAGTTGAGCTTTGGGGCTCTACTAAACCATCAAATTCTTCCCGTATCCAATCTTTACAACCCAAAATCCTTCGCAAAATCCTTAACGCTCCTTACTTTGTCACAAATAAAATCATCCACAAAGACCTTAATGTTCCATATGTTGCTGATTTGGTCCGAACCAGGTATCACTCCTTCCATGAAAAACTCAACTCCCACTCTAATCCACTGGTTTCATTCCTTGCTTCCACCTCAATTCCTGACAATCCGCCGAGACGTCTGAAAAGAAGATGGCCTCGAGACCTTCTTGTATAGATTCACTAATAGAGTGCTGCCAATGGGGCAGTTTCTCTTCATGTTTTTTTTTTTTCATATGTTTTATCATTTTAGCATATTTACTTGATGTATGAACATACAGTTGTAAATTTCAATAAATAAAAAAGCAAAAAAAAAATATTTCAATTAAGTAATCTGATAAAAATTTTAAGATGCGTCCATCCGAGATATATTTGTATATATACAATATTCGTAGATATATTTTAACTTTCACTTACTTCTATATGAAATGTATAGTATAGGGACAGTATTGCGATCGTAAACACTTTCGAATCTGAGTTTTCAACGTTAATACACTTCTGTTTCCAAGTCTCGCATTTGGATCGAAGAGAGATGAGGCCACTAGGGAGCTTAGATGGGAGGATTACGTTAAGGCTGATATCGGTGGCTTGGGCTTGAACGGTGAACATTGGACGAGTCTGTGTAGGCGGAATTTGGTGGTATCGGCATCGAACCTTCGGGTTCGGTAAGCCTATTATTATTATATGAACAGTAATATAAACGAGTAATATAATGTTGAAATGAAAAATATTTTAGAAAATTTTCATCTGATACACAAAGTTTTAAAAGGTAATATAAAGTGACGAATGGAGAATTAATTTATTACTAATTAACAATTTAATATAGTTATATTATTTAATCTAAATCGTATGTTTCCAACGGAAATGAATACAAGTTTTATTAAAATCGACTTCAAATATTTTTTAAATTGAAGTATATTTAATAGTTTTTAAATTTATTTTAACACTCGAGGTAACCGAAAGTCGTGTATTACCCGACCAGATTTTTTTCAAATTTAACTTATAATAAGAAAGTTATAAAATTGATTTAAGCAAGATAGGAAGTGAAAATCATGTGTCGTGCACTAGATATTTTTTATTATAAAGTTCGTTAATGAAATATTTAATACACAAGCCGGATAAGTAAGAAACCTGTGTTGCGTGAACTTTATATTTATACCTATTTTCAAATGTTTGCAATCGGACGTTTTAAATGAATGTGTAGGAATTCTTTTCTTAGTGAAATAATGAATTTCTCCAACACACACAAAAAAAAAAAAAAATAAATAAAAAAGAATGAAAAATCATGACTCCAGCATTTTTTAACATATTGCCCAACGAAGAGACCTACATCAAAGGTTTAATATAGACGACGGGAGCAGTTGTGCTGGCCTCAAGAAAAACTGAGGTGTGAAGGAGGGGGTGCAAAACAGGGTTTGGACTTTGCCGCACATCCATCATTTTCTCCGAGAATTTTCCTCCAAAAAACAAGGAGCCTCGTCGGTGCCAGGGACACAAATAGAATATTTCTGCTCCAAGAAAACTAGGCATAACTCATTTTCCTCTTTTAAAAAGTTGCCAAAGGAATATTTGAAGCGTCTAATAAGAAAAATATGGTGCCTCAACGCACACCTCTGTTGTTTGAATTAATTTTAGGGCGAACTTCAATGGTTGTAGATTTTCGTTTTTGGTCTAGATTTAACACACACGCACGCAAATCGTTTCACAAAACATGATTATATAGTAATAATATCCCGGGGACCATAAAATAAGTTTTTGGGTTGAAAACTAGAATTGGATAATTTTTAAGATTAAAAAATGAAAAATAAATAGTAGGGAGCAGTATTAATATATTTTAAAAATATGGAAACTATTATATTATTCTTGTATTGTCTTTGCGTTATTTTTTTATAAGTTCTATTGTAACTTATTACTGTTTAATGTAACTAGAGCTGATAACGTAGTGAATTAGTATCTTGTTAACTCTTTTATTGTGTCTTATATAGTTATGTAGCCAGAACTCTATTTGTATCGGGATTACCGCAAATGGGATTGGGGTGGTCTTGTGGGTAAAGCGCCTGTCTACTGTGCTCCACGTCCTGGGTTCGAATCCCGCTGTGGCGGAATGTTATTTATTCTGTTATTTCAGCCGGGGAGCGATCCTAGGGCACACCCAGCCTCTATAAAGTTGGTACCCCCAAAAAGAGGAAAAACCTGGCGGCTGAGCGTGATCTCGGCCGAATCACCTCATTGCACTGCCGTTGGCCTAGAAACAGTACGAATCTCTGCATGTACTGAGCCCAAAACTCTTTATGGGTTGTAGTGGTACAGGTATTTTTTTTTTTTTTTACCTCAAAATCAAATAAATTTATTCATTTATTCATTCACGATTAAAAAATGAAAAATAATATAAAATATATTATAAGGAAAAATATTGCGATATTAAAAAAAAAAAAAAAAAATCGAGTTTTACTGCCAATACCTCTGTGTTAAAATGAGCAAGTCCACCCAAAACGCTTGTGTGGTAATGCTTGTTCAAAACCGATAAGTCGTTCAAAACTGAAATTTCATATTATGTAATAACTCTTTACATTTGTGTAAAATTAATTAGGCAATAATTTCATTTTAGTTTTATTCTCATTGAAATAGTCTGATAGGGCTTTAACCACAAAGTTTCAAAATTTCTTTCTCTAAAGCGCCTTTCGTTTTGTTGATTAAAAATAATAAACCGATTTCGCTCGTTAGGTTTAATACAAAATGGGTGAATATAAAATAATTCTATAACCAACTCGGAGAAAAGAGCAAACATATTTTATGTAATTTTTTAAAAATATTCATCACGGTAATTTTTGTTTTGTTTTTCTTGAGAGAGATGGAAATATACAATACGAGTATAATTGTCATGTATTAATGATTAAATTGGATAAGCCTTTAAAAAAAATTCAATAGTAAAAATAATAATTGTGAATAAATTAAAATGTATGAAAATATAATTATTTAATTCATATTGTTAAAGTATGATGTGTATAATGAAGCAACACACTATTTGGGCAGCAAAATGTTTAATAAAGCATTTTTCTCTCTCGCACTGTATAATAATAATATTTTTGTATAATATATCGTTGGAAGCTAAAGATTTCAGAAAAATTGTTTTTTAAGCCCAAATTGTAGAAGGTAAGGGATAGTAACAAAAAGCACATAAACATAAGCGATTGTTTAATTAACGTTGACATAAAATATTATTTAATCAAAAATAACTGTTTCCATCGAAAAAAATATAATTTTTTTTTTCAATTTTAAGTTTATTAAAAACTTGATTTCAAGAAGCTATGTAAGTGAAGGTCGTGTGTTGAGCGAACCATTTTTTTAAAGTTCGTTTTTAATAATGTTAGAGCGGCGTGGTCTAGTGGATAGAGCACTAGCCTACTGTTCTCCGGGTCCTGGGTTCGAACCCCGGCTGCGACGGTATATATTTTATTCTGTTATATCAGCCGACCCTGGAGTATGGAGTACTCTCCTGGGACAGACCTTGCCTCTATATAGTGGGCTCCCAAAAATGGGGAAAAATCTGACGGCTGAACATAATCAAAGTCTAATCACCTCATTGCACAGCCGTTGGCCTAATAACAGTATGAATCTCAATATGTCTGAGCCCAAGACCCTTCATGGGTTGTAGAGGTACATTTTTTTTTTTTTTTTTCTGTCACATGAAGTACTACGGCCATTCATCATTACATTAAAATTAATTATAAGACCTTTTAGGAATATAATCAATCATTTAGTCACGGAAGCTTGTACATAAATAGACATAAATGAGCTTGTACATGTTAAATACGTGAATAAACTAAAAAAATGGTAAAATGTATAGTGATATTAAATTAAATACATTTCACTCGATTTTCTGGTGATCGCAGTTTCTCAAAAACGACTATGGTTGTGAAGTTGAAACTTCTCCAGGAGGTTTGTCTTACCGTCTAGATGTGCAATAAGGCTGGGTTTGTAAAAAATCGTCCTCTAAGTGATTTAAAAAAGTATGTTTCTAAAACGGAAAACAAATTTGGTAATCGAATAACTCAAAAACTCGAATAACACATCCTCAAAAACTATAAGTACTCATTTGAATGATAAGCATATATCTAACCACCTGGAAGCAAAATCGTCTAATCTGATTAGTAATAGCATAGATACTAAAATACTTATAACAAGTATATTTAGGTATATTTTGTTTCATAACCATGTTTCGTGTGTAGGTTTCTATTCAGTCCATATGTTTCATTGTTGTTAGTTTTTAAAATTATCATTAATAGGCTGAAAAAGGTTTATGTTTTGAATGGAAAAAATACGCATTTATGTCACATAGAAGTTACGATGCTATAGAATGATAATGTTTTGAAGCAAAAATGTCAGTATTAGGTAATCAGGGATATGGCTACTTGCTACTCCTATGTTATTGTAGATTAAACTGAATAAAATTAAAATATGACAATCAACAATAATCATTTATTTATCATACCTAGAAATAGTTAAAAGTTGAACTTACTACTATCTCAGGTATATTTATATTGTATAACCTCACTCAACACAGTTATTATAAATAAATTTCTTAATTTGCAGCAATAAAAAAAAAGAAAAAAAATGAAATAGTCGTTTGAAAAGCCGCGAGGTACAGTGTTGTTACAGTTAGTGTTGTTATAAAATAAGTATTTTACTTGCAAAGATAAGACATATCCAGGATGTATGCTTCACTTCTTTTCAGAAAAAAACATTGGGAGAGTCAGGTGAGCACTTGAAGGGGTCTGGCCCCCCATCTTCCCCCCTCATTATACATTATTATTGTATTTCAGGGCCGTTATGGATAGCTCTCGGGATTGTATACATTATTATTGTATTTCAGGGCCGTTATGGATAGCTCTTGGGATTGTATATTTCCACTGGCGTTACAATAACACGACCTTGTATGGGAAAAGAATGCTTCTGAAAAGAAAATGTAGATAAGGGAAGATAAATTGTTATACTCTTTTCGAGGCGTCACCGTCCGCAGATGTTTATTCTAGGGCCCTTGGAGAGTTCCAGATGCGAAAAATAAATGAGGAGGAAAGAGAAAAAATGTATGATTTAATCCCTATATGCTGAAATGAATGATTATTTTTAAGGACAAGTGTAGCCCACATTTTATTCGTTTAAGTATTAAATATTTAAGTTAACGTTCAAAACTAAATACCAAATTTTAAATAATCAATTTCAAATCTTTTTACAATAATATAGGTGGAAATGATCAGGAGTCAGCCTTTTTTTTTTTTTTAGATATATTTTTATTGAAATTTACAACTGTACAAAAAATACATCAGGTAAATATGCTGAAATAATGAAAAAAACATGAAGAGAAACTGCCCATTGGTAGTGAGTCTAAACTAGAAGGTCCCAGGGCCATTTACTTTTCAGACGCCTCGGAGGATTATGAGAAATTGAAGAGGAAGTAAGGATTGAAAATAATGGGTTAGAGTGGGAGTGGAATTTTTCATGGAAGGTGTGATACCTGGTACGGGCCAAATCAGCAACATATGTTACTATTCAGAAGTTAGTGCGCTGTATGTCCCTTCCTCTCCATCCATTACCTTATACAACTTTATGAAAAAGATAAAATTTTAAAAAAAAATATTTAGCTTTCCAACAGTATATTATACAAATATATTTATATTATGTTCGGAAAAAAATATTTATCCAAAAATTATTTTTGCTTTTTCACTTATAATCTATTATGAAGAGGTTAATCATATATAATAATAATGAAATAACACTTCTCATATCAATGTTTTATTATCAATAATACATTAATTTTATCAACCTTTATACAAATATTTAACATAATTAAAATATTTAAAGATTATTATTAAAAGAGCAGAAAATAAACAAATACGAAGAGTAAGACAGGATTATGGTACATTAGTTAAGAATTCGGATAGAGGTGCAGAGTTAAAATATTAAAGATGCTATGTGTAGTGAAAGAAAAATAGTTAAATGTTACGATCTTGACAATTTGAATGAGGATGAAGATGATAAGTTATATTATTGATTTAAGATTTCAGGGCATGGAATAATAATGTGTTACATTATGAATAAAAAAAATAAGATCAAATAATAATGTTTAAAAAACAATAATTTTAGGATACCCGATTATGAAGAAAGATCGTTGAAACGTTGAAAAATGCTGTGAAAAGATAGGATTATTCAATTAATAAATGATTAATAATAAAAAATTGAAATAAGAAGCTTTATTCCATTATTATAATATCTAATTGTTTTTTTCATAGTGGATATAATTAGTTGACCGTTGAGGATTACTTAAAGGAATTGATTTTCCATTCTACATACCACAGTGGGGGTCGAAACGTTGGAAAAAAATAAACTGTTGAAACTACTCAATTGTTTCATTCACCGACCGCAACCCGGACTAATTCTTTTTAGTAGTTATAATTGTTTTTGCTCTTTTCTGCTTAAGTTTGTCTTTAAGATATATATTGATGATTTATACGTATTTTATAGTAGAAGAAAAAGAAGAAACCTCTAGCCTCATATTGAAAATAACACACGATTTTCACTTTTTTGTTAAATTTAAATCAAGAACTTTTAAAGGAATATCTAAAAAAAAATCGCTTTTCATGAATCTTCTTTGGTCTAGAATCAGTATGAATCTCAATCGGTACTGAAATGTGTACTTCATGGGTTGGAGTGATAATTTTTTTTTCCACTAAAATTCACTTCTGAAAACGACTGAATGATTATAATCAAGTTTTCTTGAGCTTTATCATTATTCATCGTGATATATTAGAACCTTCACCGGCTTTATTGGTAGTTATTCCTATCTGTTGCAGCTTAGGATAATGAAATGAAATAGTGCAGTATGCACTATGATCATTAATGGTGTATAAGTTGAGTGTAACGATTAGTGGGAATTTTGGTGAGTGCATTTGGATACATTGTCAGGTTTAATAGTCATTTGATGACACCGTCCCCCCAAACCCTTTACCATCCCTATCAAAGCATCATCTGCCCTTGACGGTAATTGCTTTTCATGGATGCAAATTTCCAGTCGGCATACTCTGGATCCTCCAGGCCAACTAATCACTATCCAGCCTACTTTAGCTCACTCAGCCATCCTGGAAGCCTGGAAGCCGCAACCAGTGAGGGGGGCGCAACCCCCTTCGACCTCCCCCCCTACTACATGCTACTAATCTGCATTGATGAGAGGCGACTGCACCCCTTTCAAATGGAGGGTATACCAACAGGATGACGCTTCAATAACGCCCAGTCCGGCAGGCTAAAGACCTGCAAATCAACTACGCATAGCATTACATTTTCAGGCGAAAATCGGGATTTGCACTTTTGGTATACTCTTTCCTTTCTTCTGTAAGACATGAATTGAACGTTTTCAGAATCATGAAGAAAATGAAAAATTCAGATCAAATCTAAGTTTCTTTTCTTTTTTAATTTTTCAGGAAGTTTTTCTTAATATTTCACAATTAAACAAGCACAAGCAAGTGTTTATTCTGGTAGTATTTTAAAATTTAATATTTAATGGAGAGTGATGAAAAGCTGATAAAACAAAAAACTTTATTCTTTTTCATCTCTAATTGTATTAGAAAATTCTTAAATGGGGACGTTAGGGTAAGTCGGGTGTTGGCCTACTAGAGTTTTCAAATTTGGGAGAGAAAATATAGTAAGCCGTTGGCAGTGGTGTACCGAAGTCGATGGTAAACATTTTTAATAAAAATTGCGCTAGATTTGATTTCACACTTAAACAAGCACATCTCAACTTCCTTTTATTGTATATTTATTTTCTTTCATATTTTTTTACATGGTTTTTCAACGTTTCGGGGTTCATTCCCCATTATCAAGACTTTTTTGAAAACACTTTTAAATATATCACTCATATTTCATATTTATAGCTTACTGCTATTCGTCTACATCGACACAGTCAGCCAATAAACTTCGATGTAGAAGATAGCAGTAACCTATAAATATGAAATATGAGTAATATATTTAAAAGTGTTTTAAAAAAAGTCTTGATAATGGGGAAAGAACCCCGAAACGTTGAAAAAAGATGTAAAAAATTAAGAAACAAAATAAATATATAATAAAAGGAAGTTGGGGTGTGCTTGTTTAAGTGTCAAATCAAATCTAACGTAATTTTTATTAAAAGTGTTTACCATCGACTTCAGTACACCACTGCCAACGGCTTACTATATTTTCTCTCCCAAATTTGAAAACTCTAGTAGGCCAACACCCGACTTACCCTAACGTCCCCATTTAAGAATTTTCTAATACAATTAGAGATGAAAAAGATTAAAGTTTTTTGTTTTATCAGCTTTTCATCACTCTCCGTTAAATATTAAATTTTAAAATACTACCAGAATAAACACTTTAATTATGTTGAATTTTAAGCATTTTGCTATAAGAAACAATTAACATTGTGAGATTACATGGAGTGGAATGATCTTCACAGGAAGCAGCGGTGACATAAATCAACTGTGGCCACAGTTTTGAAAATTAATATTATAATTCATTTTACGAGAGAATTTAAACTTCTACATTTTTTTCAGCGGTTTTTTAAGGCATACGGTTATATTTAATTTTGGAAACATTTTCAATTTAAAAAAAAAAAAAAAAAATTAAGATTTTATTTTCAATAATTTTTTTTTTTACAACTGGCCACATGCCTCAAACTTTATACATGTTGTGGTAATTGCACCAATTACATGTTACATTACATTTTTTATTGAATGATACAATATCTATGACCACGACTGTAGTTTCTAATCATCGATGAAAAATGAAAATCTGAGAGAACTAGGAAAACCTAACATTACCTTCTGTTGTACCCTTTTCGCGTACACATTGTCTATTATTCTTTTTTTATTTATTAAAGTTTGGCATGATATTTACTAGATCTTCCTATCCCTATAAATATTCGTGTAACTATTCACTGTAATATTTAGGATTGAGGGGGTCTTCTTTTGTGAAATGATTCGGAGGAAGGGTCCGCGAAATTTTTTTGGAGGGAAACAATACTGTAAGAGGTAGATAGATAAAGAGAATATGGAAGCCTAGACAAATTCCTTCAATTTATCTATTGTCTTTATTGAAACATGAGGACGGGCGTTATCATGAACGAGATAGCTTCTTTCCTGTTTACCATTCCAGGCTACAGATTGATCAAATTGTGATGCACTTAGTCAAATTCTTGGCATTACCATCGTATATTACTGTCTATTAATATAGATATTTTTATTAATCTGGTGATTGCAACATACTACTTTCATTTACTTTGTTAAAATCAATTCAACACTTTTTACATTTTTTTTTTTTTTAAACATCATTTATTGAAATTTCCAACTGTACTTCAAAGTACAACAAGTAAATGTGTAAATGACAAAAGATAAATGGCGTGAATCAGACTTGAAGAAGAACTACCCAATGGCAGCACTCCTGTTAACTTTTCTAAACTAGAAGGTCTCGAGGCCATCTTCTTTTCAGACGCCTCGGAGGATTGTCAGGAATGGAAGAGGAAGCAAGGATTGAAACTAGTGGGTTAGAGTGTTTGGGAGAGGAGTTTGTTATGGAAGGAGTGATATCTGGTTCAGGCTGTATCAGCAACAAATGGAATATTTAGGTCTTTAAGAATGAGTTTATTTGTGACAAAGTAAGGAGCGTTGAGGATTTTACGAAGGATTTTGTATTGTTAGGATTGGATCCGGGAAGAATTTGAAGGTTTAGTAGATCCCCAAAGCTCAACTCCGTAAGTCCATATAGGCTTAAAGATAGTCATGTAGAGGAGTCTTTTGTAGTTAAGTGGAAGTTTAGAGCGTTTGTCAAGTAAGTATTGAAGTAATCGAAAGCGGCGAGCAGTTTCTTGTCGTTTCAGTCTAGTGTGCGGATTCCAAGTGAGACGTTTGTAAAGTAGGAGACCTAGATCTGTTGGACCGGGACAAGTGGGATATTATTTAAGGATACCGGAGGTCATTGGTTTCCGACGTAGGGTAAAGGTTATTTGGGGGATTTTTCTGAATTTATTTTAATTTCCAATTCTGACACCATACCTGAAGGTCTCTGATGAGGAATTGTAGGGTTTGAGAGGCAATAGTAGGATCGTTATTGACTAATAACACAGAAGTGTCATCAGCATACGTAGAGAGGAAAGTGTTAGGATTGGTTGGGATGTCAGCTGTATAGACTGTGAAGAGAATAGGTCCGAGGATACTGCCTCGTGGGACGCCAGCGGACTGAACAAAAAGGGATGAATAGGAGCACTTGTGATTAATTTGGAAGGATATGTCAGTGAGATAGGACTGGATGATGAGGAAGTATGTTGGAGGAAGGAATTTTCGGAGTTTGTAAAGCAGTCCTGGGTGCCAGACCACTTTTTAAATACATTTAGAAATGAAAATAAATCGAGTTTCAATAGAAACTTGTGTTTTATTAAATAATATTTTATATTATTATCTAGGACAATCCGTTAGTTTTAGCATCCTTTCATAACTCCATAATCCTTAGTTTTCCAATTGTATATAATACATCTATGTTACTCTTTTTATGTTCCAAAACATAAAAATTGCATAAAACTTTTTTTTTTGCTCTTTTCTCCTTTAGTTGGCTATCAAATTTGTTCTAATCGTATATTTAGCCGTTTTTCATCAATGATAATAAGATAATATGTTTCACTTTTCCCAATCTAAGAAATTAAGAGTACTTAAGAAGAAGAAAATTTAAAATATCTTCATTTAAGCTCAGTTACTCTATTTAAATCAGGATAAAATCTACATCATATTAAAGTCCATTAAATTTTACATCTATATACGAAGTTTAAACGAAATAGTTCGTGCCGCTTTTGAGGAAATCGTAAAAAGGTGGAAAATTCATAGTATAAAGTAGATCTTCCGGTCAGCCGATTCTTTTGATAAAGTTTGTGAAACATCTCGGGGGTACAGTTGTCTTTAATATGAAATTTCTATTTCGTACGACTTTCCGATTTCGTGCTAGACTTACCACACACTCATAGACCTTTTCGCGGGACTTGGTTTTTTGGACTCAGGGGATCCTTAAACGATTATTTCCGCTAAAAAATTTAAATCCAAATCACGATCGCAATACTTTCCCTGAATATATATTCCATATATAGGTTAGTAAAAGTAAAAAGTTAAAGAGTCAGTTGTTGAAATAAATTCAGAAAACACATTTTAATGTCTTAATCATTTAAATCATCGGCAAACAGAAATATGAAAAATATGTTCCTCGCAAACATTTATCTAAATTCCGAAAAATAGTATGCTAGCTCAACTTCTTAATTTATCCACTGTCCGTATTGAAACATGATGTCGGGCGATGAAGGGAGATTAGTCCTTTCAGATTTACCAGTGCTTGATCGAATATTATCAGCATTACCATTGTCTATTACTGTACATATTTTTGGAAAAAATTTTTTATCTTTTGATTCTTATTATGCCCCCGAAGATGGACTTAGATTTCGGCCGAAAAGTTGTTAAAACGTGCTTCAATGACCACACCCCCAAACCAATTTTTTTTAAATCTATATACGATCGACTAAGCTCCCATCATTAAAAATAATACAGACAGTATTACAATAATCAAAACAGAAGGGAATATGGTAACTGGAATTGAGAAAACATTTATAAGGGCGGAGACTAAGCCCTAGAGGCCCTTTGGTGGTGGTGAGGGACAATCGAAGATAGAAGATTGCTGACAAGGCAAAGGAGCACGGCTACTTGCAAAAACATTTATTCGAGGTTGGGGTCCTTGACGATTCTTCTTCCCCGAATTGGATGGAGGAGGAAACCAGATCTAGAAAAATGTTTCCGACCGATCTGGATATTAAGAAATCATTTTATTGCCCGTTCGAGCATCCTAGTGTCCCGCCGTGATATATCGCTTAATGGAGGGAGAAAATATGGAATTAAACAGATACCATATCTCTCAAGAGTTACTGAGCTCCTGGCGTAGGATAGCGAGGAATCGATAGTAGAATCACACATTTATATAAAATGGTGTAACTTTATTAATAATCAAATTAGGAACATAACATTCTTACTAATATAACATGCTATATATTTATCATAATAACATCTTGGAACGGAATGTACTTATACGGAAGGATAGTAGAGGCCCTATAATACAGGGGATGAGGGAAGGCGGCTTAGTTTGTGTACTAAGGTGATCGCTGTAATAAGGTGATCATTTTCAAATTCTAGTTTTAAACGGAAATGCACGTTTCAGGGTCCCGTGAGTTCAAATAACCAAGTCCTGCAAAAAGGTCTAAGTGTGTGGTATGTCTCATACAAAAATAAAAAGTCAGAGGAAACTGAAATTTCATATTTAAGACAACTATACACCAGAGATGTTAGAGCAACTTTTTCACCAAAATCGGCTTACCGGAAGAGGTACTTTATACTATGCATTTTGCACCTTTTTAGGATTTTCTCAAAAACGGATTTAAAGATTTTGATTAAACTTGCGATAGTGATGTAAAACATAATGGGCTTGAATATCGTATATGTTTCATTCTGATTGAAATAATTTGACAGATCTGAAGCGGTGATGTTTTAAATGTTCTTCCTCTAAAGTACCTATCATTTTGTAGATTCGAAAAAAATAGTCTTACAATATATTATCATTATTTAAAAGAAGGTAAATAAATTAGTTGAAAGAATTCGATATTCAACTAAAGCAGAAAAAATCAGTAATATAGATATATAAAATACAGCTGGGAAGTTAAAGGTTTAAAAAAACAACTATCAGCCATTAAAGAATGGTGTCAAAACTGGAGAATCAAAATAAATCCCAATAAATCCCATCAAATCACCTTCACTCTACGTCGTAAGCCTATGACTTCCTGCCCCATCGTATCCTTTAACAATATCCTACTTACTCCTGTTGAACAGATTCGGTACTTAGGACTCCACCTCGACAAACGCCTAACATGGAATCCTCATACTAGACTGAAACGACAGGAAACTGCTCGTAGATACAGATTACTACAACACTTACTTGACAAACGCTCAAAACTTCCTACTTACTACAAAAAACTCATTTATATCACAATTATCAGGCCTATTTGGACCTATGGCATTGAGCTATGGGGGTCTACTAAGCCATCGAATTCCTCTCGCATCCAATCCTTGCAGTCCAAAATCCTTCGTAAAATCCTCAATGCTCCTTACTTTGTTACTAATAAAATCATCCATAAAGACCTAAATATCCCATTAGTTGAAGACTTGACCCGTTACAGATATACCTCTTTTCATTCCAAACTCCCTGCCCACTCAAACCCGCTTATCCGTGACCTCTCCTCCATATCTATTCCCGACAACCCACCGAGGCGCCTTAAAAGAAGATGGCCAAGAGACCTCCTAACATAAGACATTGGAGTGCTACCAATGGGTAGTTTCTTCTCAGGACTACCATGTGTACTAATCATATATAAAGCCTATTTACTTGTTGTATTTATTTAATACAGTTGTAAATTTCATTAAATAAATAAAAAAAAAACAACATATTATTTTATATCAAAAATTTATATTAATGGAGGGTAGTAAAAAGCTGATAAAAATGATTGTTGTAGATAATAATATGATAGATTATTGATTAAAGAACATGCTTCTATCGAAACTCAATTTAATTAATTCTTTCCTTTTTTCATCTCAAACAGTATTTAAAATTTCTTAAATTGGTTTTATCAACGGAGGTACAGTCGTGATCATAGAAATTGCACCACTCAATAAAAAAAAAGTGTTTACAAAATTAGACATAACCATTTGTTTTTAAAAAATGCTTATTTAAAAAAAAATATCATATATTGAAAATTAAATAAATGCACATACAAATCAATTAAAACAAATATAGAACTTAAAGTCCTCTGATAAAATTAATTATAATATTAATTATCAAAACTATGACCACTTATTGATTTGTTCCAAGGCTGCTTTCCTTGAACACTGTTCCACTTCATGTAATATCACAATGTTAATTTTTTTCTGATGGTAAAGTGCTTAAAATTCGACATAACTAAGTTGTTTATTCTGGTAGTATTTAAAAATACTAACCAAGAACTAAGTAACCTTATTTAATTTCTTTATTTAGTTAAGCGTATGATATAAATAAATAAATAAAAATAAAAATATTCGATTGGATCAAATTCAATACCATAAAAAATCAAAAAGTATAGGTGATGCAATTTCTATGACCATAAGTGAAAGTCCAGATTTTTTCTCTCTCTGAACTCGATATAAGTAAACCCTTATTAAAACAAGCGATTCATTTATACTTAATGCTCAAATATTGATTTTCTAAAATAAATAAAAAAATCTTTGGAGGGTGCATGGCCTGAACACCCCGATTACGTGCCTGATTCTAATGAGTTTGACTGAAGGCAATGTGTTGGGTGCTGTATTTAAAGCGGGTTTAAATAATGTTTTAAAAATCTGCATATAAACTGGAGTTGTAATTCTTGTTGTTTCAACAGCGTTTTGCTTTAAAATACGACGTGAAGTTTGACTTCTGAAATCCCCCCATTAATCACGATTCAAGTAAAGTTCTTGATTATTTTAAACTCTCCAAATTATAGCGAAAGAAGATTAGGGCATAAGGTGATTAATTTACCCTTAACTGCCTATTCAATAAACTGACCTTCCTTTATAATACAAATATATACATATATATTATCCTTTTTGTTTACATGTATCTTGACGGATTATATTTGTCACATTTATAGACAATATATATGATTTAATAATCTATCAATAGAAATTATTATCTAAACAATCGCTTGATTTTAATCGCTTTTCATCACTTTCCATTGGCCTGGAAACAGTATCAATATTTATTTATAGGTGCTGAATTATGTACTTCATGTGTTGCAATCGTACACAGTTTTACTTTTACTTACCATATATATGAAATACTCGTATATAGTAAGGGAAAGTATTGCCGATCGTGAAAAATTTTTAATTCCAGTTTTCAACGGGAATATACGTTTTAGGGTCTCCTGAGTTCAAATGACCAAGCCCTGCAAAAAGGTGTGTATGTGGTAAGACTAGCTCAAAAACGATAAGTGTTATAATAATAATAAGGATTACCGAACGCGAAGGTTCGATGCGGGTACCACCAAAATCAGCCTACACAGACTCGTCCAATGTTCACCGATCAAGCCCAAGCCCCGAGATCAGCCTTAACGCAATCCTCCCATCGACGCTTCGGCTTGCCTTTCGGACGCCTACCAGTCGGTTCCAACTTTCTTGTCAACGCGAGTACCAACTTTCTTGGAATCCGTTCCTCACCGAGCCCAACCAATTTACGCGCCCATTTGAGTCTCCGCGATGCTATCAACTCAATTATATTCACAGGATACAAGTTACGCAATTCCGCGTTGTGCAACCTTCTAAACTCCCCAGTGGCCACATCTCTCTTCGGACTAAATATTTTACGCAGTTTCTTATTCAACGGAAATACACGTTTTAAGGTCCCCTGATTCCAAATAACCAAGTCCCAGAAAAAGATCTGTGTGTGTGTGTAAGTCTGGCATGAAAACCAAAAGTCGTACGAAACTGAAAATTTATATTCAAGACAACTATACGCCCGAGATGCTCCAGCAACTTTTTCACTAAAATCAGCTGACCAGAAGTGCTACTTGATACCATCGTAAAAACGTAAATAAGAATAGTAATATAGACGTATAATGTATCGTTAAAATTTAAAAATTTATTCAATGGAGAGTGATGAAAAGTCGATAAAACTAACTGATTCTGGTAGATAATAATATAATGTAATCAATGTAATCTTTAATCTTTTTCATCTCTAGCTGTATTAGAAAATTCTTAAATTGATTTTAACAACGGATGTTAGGGAAAGTCGTGTGTTGCCCGACCTAGATTTTCAAATCTGGGAGAGAAAACTTGGTAATCTGTTGGCAGAGGTGTATCGAAAAAGATGGTAAATACTTTAAATAAAAATTATGTTATATTTGATCTAAAGTATCTATTTTCTTAACCTTATCATCGTATTAGCTAGCATTATCAGAAAAACGAGTAAATATATGAATTAAGCGAATTCGATATCCAACTCAAGGAGGAAAAAGCATTACTTTTTTTCCATACAATTTTTGTTTTTGAAGATAAGAACAGCAATATAGACGTAAAATATTCCATTGGAAAGTTAATGATATTAGAAAACATATTATCTAATGCGAAAATTATTAAAAGTTAATGAAGGTTGGTGAAAAGTCGACAAAACCAAGTGATTGTTATAGATAATAGATTATATAGTAAAACACACGTTTTTATTGGAACTCAATGTTATTAATTCTTGAAACTTTAATATCCCTATTTGTGTTTGAAAATTCTTTAATTTATTTCCACAACGGAAATAAGTGAAAGTCGTGTGTTGCGAGCACCAGAATTATTCTTACCCTAAACGCCTATTTTTTAAGTAATAATAAGTAGCTTTTATTTTTTAGATTCGAAAAAATTAACCATATCATTTTATTAGCTCTGATAAAAAATGGGTAAATATGTAAGTTGAAGAAGAAAAGAGCACAAATATTTTTTTAAATGTAATTTTTGTTTTTTCAAACATAAAAATAGTAACATAGATGTATAATAGAGCATTGGAAAGCTAAATAGTTTAGAATGAAATATTATCTTATATTGAAAATTGTAAAATGTAATGTAAATTGACGAATAAAGCATAGACTTAATTAACTTTAAATGTTTTTCACTTTTAAATTCATGTTATGGTTCTTGAATTCATTTTAACAGCCGAAGTAAGCGAGAAACGTTTGTTGCCCGCACCAGACTTTTTCTATTGACGAACTTAAAATAATAAAAATAAAAATCATTAAAAATAATGAATTTTAACAAGTCAAATTTTAATTGGGGCCCCAAATATTACGAGCTGGTAGTGGAGGTTTGATGAGGGGGAGGTTAGGGGGGCAAAACCTCACTTATGAATACCTGATCCCCACCCTTTTGCTATATTTACGTCGGTCAAATAAACTCCTCAACTCCCCCTGCTACTTTCTTATTTAAAAATCGATCCTCTCAAAATTTCGTATCCCTATTTTTATTTAGACTGAATAAAAGAATTTTTTAATAGTTTAGATTAGATTAATATTTATGAATTTACAAGTGACCACAAGTATGAGATTTTATTCATGTTGTGGTACTGCACCAATTACGTCGCTTTAGTTGTATGTACAAGCGGGATTAGTGGTACTCAAAGCCTAATTTATTATTAAAACAGTAAAATAAATCTGAAACTAAAAATCTACGCAATAGAAAAAAATATTAAAGTAAAAGAACTAAACAAATTAAATTAAAAATCCAAAAAAAAAATAAATAAATAAATAAAATAACAACCTTTTGGTTATATGCGAATATCTTAAAATAGTAATTATATGACTATCGTATAGTAATTATATACAAAGTTATAAAAAATAAGATACTGCTTAAAATATTTATTCCAAAGAGAGATGAAGTTGATATAATTGAGTTGATTGCATCGCGGGGGCTCAAATGCAAAGTTGTTGGGCTCAGTGAAGAACGAATTTCGAAAAAATTGGTATCGGCTGAATCGAGTGGTAGGCGTCCGAAAGGTAGGCCTAAGCGTGGATGGGAGGATTGTTTTAAGTCTGGTCTCGGGGGCTTGGGCTTAAACGGGGATCATTGAACGAATCTGTGTAGGCAGTAGGCAGTTTAGTAGTGTCTTGATCGAACCTTAGGTTTCGGTAGACCTATTATTATTAATATTACATATTTCATATATTGGCGAGTGAAAGTAAAATAAATCAAATGATTTTTTTTATTTTTTTTAATAATAATAATTATTATTTTTATTTTATTATATGCTGTGCTCGAGGACAGGCTAAAGCGAATTATAAATACATTTTTAAGATTTGTCCTTGGCACACCGAAGAGGTCTCATGTGACCCATTTATACAGTGAGTTAAAGTGGCTCCTTCCCTCAAACCGCAGACAATATTTCCTTGGATCATTCCTTTACCAAACTATCAACTCCCAGCTACCTCCCTATATCCACAAACCTCTCCAATTTAAATCATCAGTCCGCTCCCTCCAAACAAGATCGCGCCATTCCAACCTTTATATTCCTGCCCACAGAACAACAAGTTTTGAACATTCCTTTCTTGTCCGCTCTACTACTCTCTGGAATTCCCTACCTACTCATATCGGACATGCTTCTTCCCTACCATCATTCAACTCCCAGCTGTTAGAGTACCTATTGTCATCCCAAACAGACGCTCCACAAGCCTGAGTTTTCAAATCAAATATCTATTCAAAAAGAAAATTTATTATTTATTGTTCATGTTTCTGTATCGATCAATTATTATGAATCAGTTTCAATGTTAAGTTTTGTTCAACAAATCAGAAGTTATTCATTTATTTTACTCTTTTAGTTATTTTACTCTTTTGTTTTATTGTATCCTACTTTTCTTCTTAAAGCTTTGTAGATAAGAATTAATTATAATCCTTTGGTCTTGTGGCCAGACCCATTGTATATATTAATTGTACATATCATATTGTTCTTAAGGGGCCCAGTCCCACAATAAAAATTATTTTTCTATTATATTCTATATAATAAATTTTGTTTTTCATATCCTGGATAAATGCTTGAGAGTTACCGAGTATTCCGAGAACCTATGAGTTGACGCACCCCAGGTTTATGTATGGTATAAAGAAAATTACAAAAACCTCAAGAGGCGTTTTCGTTTTAGTAAATTATTCAAGAATTGCAATCCCACTCATAAAGATAAAATATGGCTGTCTTTCTAATTTATAAAAGCAGAAGGGAGTAGAAGTGTATTGAATGTAAACAGATGGAAAATCCCTCGAATGCAGTGGTTCACTGATTAAAAATGCGGTCCAACTCCACTTTATGTAATGGTCGGTTATTAAAAATTTGAAAGACCGAAAAAATATTTTATTGAAATTACAGAACATTTAAAATATAGCTGATACGTTGATCAACAATGTGTCGGGTGGCATTGAACATGTTAAGGTCGCTACAAACTAAAATAAGTATGGTGCGCGCGACACTCGACTTTCACTTATCTCCCTTCTTAAAATTAATATTTCACTTTTAAATTAATGTAAAGTTGAAATATTACATATAGATTCGATAATGACATTTATAAAATATTGAAAGAGAGAGAGAGAGAGAGAGAGAGAGAGAGAGAGGAGAGAGAGAGAGAGAGAGAGAGAGAGAGAGAGATTTTATTTACCTTTTAACATATTTACAATTTTACATTTTAATGCTCTGAGACAATGTAGTCTCCTTGAGCAATACAAATAAGTTAGAATATCATATCAGCCGACAGTTTTTACAAAACAGTAATTATAAGTAAATGAATAAAAAATGTAATGAACATAAAATGAATAACTGTTGAATTTTAAATTAATTAAATAAAAAAAAATAATCAAATAAAACTTTTCTTTACAAATAAAAATATATAATTATTCTGAAAATCTTAAAATTTCACAAAATTGAAGCTAAAAATATTTACCTATAAAGAAAAATTTTCAAGAATATCTATAAATAAAAAAGTATTTACTTGTTAATAACTCAAATTATACAAACCAGATAGAAAAATTTAAGCACAAAATTAATAATCAACATAAGAATCAATAAAAACAATAATCATTAATAGAAACAAAGTCAGAAAAATGATGAAAATAAGGTAACTATTTGTTGAATCTTAAATTTTTCAAGTATTTCTTTATACCAAATCAAATCAAAATTTTCTTTACAAATAAAAATGCATAAATAATTGTGGAAAAACTAAAACAATTACAAAAAGAAACCATAAATATTTAACTTTAAATAATTTTCTCAAGAATATCCATAAATAAAAAATGTAAATACTTGTGAATAACTTAAATCTTACAAACCAGATAGAAAATTTAGACTCAAAAATTAGTAATCAATATAAGAATCAATAAAAATAATAATCATAAATAGAAACAAAATCAGAGAAACAATTTACATAAAATATTGAAATCTTAAATTATTCAAGTATTCCTTTATACAAACTCAAATAAAACTTTTCTTCACAAATAAAAATACATAAATAATTTTGAAAAATTCAAACTTCACGAAAATTATACTAATAATATATTATAAGAGTATTAAAAGTAAATTAAACAAATACTTGTGAATAACTCGAATTTCACTAAACCATATAGACAATTTTCAAATCAAAATGTAATAATCAACATAAGAATCAATAAAAGTAATAATTAAAAGAAAGTAGAAAAATAGTGAAACATAAAATACAATTTTAATCACCAATCCATCAAAATCACAAATGATTTAAAATATTTAATCTTACAGAACAAAATTAAAAGTCTCCTTTATAAAGAAAAATACATAAATACTTGTAAACAACATAAAATTACATAAAAACGAAACTGAAATAAAATTCAATTTTAAACATAAACAGAAAATTTACATGTTTTATTCAAATAATAAACCAAAATACAATTTTTAAACACCTTACCGTCTTACTAAAATTATTTTTTGAACAAAATGAAAGTAAAATAAATTAAAACGTGCATAGAATTTTATACCCCCTTACAAAACTAGGCAGAGCCATATTGCTAAAGAAAATTATGGAACCGATAAAAAAACTTACAACAAAAGATCAATTTACGATTTAAAAAATTCAGAATAAAGAGTGATAATAAAAAAAAATCAAATTCAATTTACATTAAGAAACTTGAGGCAGAAAGAATATAAATATATATCATTGTATTTACTGTTTAACCAATCACTACTCAATATCGAATTTAATAAAACCAGTGAAAACAAAATAATTGGAAGCCTGTGTCAACGAAATCAATGGTGGAGAAAGGGATCAATATTATGAATCTAAAAGTTCTTTGTAGTACCGATTTTTGAAAATCGAAAGGGATTTTGATTCTTTAATGATATGAGGAATTTTATCCCATAAATGTATACTGCTTATTAATAAAGATTTATCGTATCGGGTTGTACGGTGTACAGGTATATTGTATAAACTGTGGGTTTCTCTCATCGGACGCGTTGGAAGAGACAAGTGATTTTCGAAAAATTCCAGGATATAATTCGGAGTTCTTTTATTAAAAAGTTTGTATAGGAAAATTCCTAACAAATATTTTCTTCTTTCGGGAATTTTTAGCCAATTGAGTTTTTTAAATGAGGGTGTTACGTGATCATTAATTTGTAGATCGAAAATAAATCTTACACACGCATTTAACGCTCCCTGTGAAATCGTTATGTCTCTATTAAACATATCAGTAAATAATATGCTGCAGTAATCAACGTGCGGTATTATAAGTGTGGAAACGAGATGTTTTCGAACCTGTACAGGCAAATAGTCTCTGTTTCTACGTAAATAGCCTAATTGTTTAAAAATTATTTTTGATATATTTACAGCGTGATCTTGCCAGTCAAGAGTACTAGAGAAGGTAACACCCAAAAGCTTTAACGATTCAGAGTATTCAATATACGTTTTGCCTAAAATTATTTTTTGGGGATTTCTTTCCATCACCGATTTTAAATAGAAACGACTGCCAAAAATTATTGTCTTTGTCTTTGACGGATTTAAAACAAGTTTTAATCTATTTGACCAGACCAAGATTTCATCTATGTCTCGATTTATTTTGTTTACATTTTCGTTGAACTCATGTACGGATGAAGACAAATAAATAACGATATCGTCGGCATAAACGTGATACTTGCATGATTTCAAAACCGAGGAGATTTCAGAAATGTATAAAAGAAACAAAAGTGGACCAAGAACCGATCCTTGAGGAACTCCTGAATGTATCGGAAGAAATTCGGATAGAGAGCCATCACTATCGATTACCGCTTGGCTTCGATTTTTTAAATACGATTCGAACCATAGTACAACGCTACGGGAAAATTTGAACTTTTTTCTCAACATTTGCAATAAAATATTGTGATCCACTATGTCAAACGCCTTTTTAAAATCAAAAGATACGAGGATTGTTACATGTCGTCGATCCATTGCAAGTCTAACATCTTCAGTTAGTCTCAACAGTGCTGTTTGAGTGCTGTGTCCAGAACGGAAACCGGATTGATATTTGTCGAAGAGATTTTTAGAGTTTAAATAATCAACGGTTTGATCGTATACAACACGTTCCAGAACCTTTGAGAGTGAGCAAAGTTTCGCGATAGGCCTGTAATGTTCGACATCAGTCGGGTTTGAATTTTTAGGTAGAGGGGTAACTAAAACGTTTTTCCAGAGTGACGGGAAATTTGAAGATTGTAAAGAAAAATCAAAAATATTTAAAAGAATAGGAACTATCTGTGGTAAGAATAATTTAACGAATTTTAAAGGTAGGCGATCGATTCCAGAAGAATGCATATTCGATTTTTGAAAATTTTTAAGAAAAAGTTCTAGGCTGACGTGGGTGAAGAAAAAATCATTCGAATCGAATTTACTATCAGCGCGAAGTAGTTCCGAAGAAGAAGAAAAACGATAAGATAACGGATTTACGAAATATTTATTTAATTCAGATTTTGAGACAGTCAAGGGTAAAGCCTCACGATTTTTTACTAAGCCAAGACTACGGATAATTTTCCAAAGTTTTTCTGGTGTTCTAGAGGAGGTCAAATTTTCAATATAATATTTTTGTTTATTTTTACGAATTTCTGAGGTAACTTTATTTCTATATAGTTTGAACTGTTCAAGGAAAACGGGATTTTTCGAGAACTTATAATTTCTCCTAAAACGGTCTCTAATTTTCATTAAATTTTTTATTTCAGAATTGAACCAAGGAGCGGGTTTCTTTTTATAAGTTACGGATTTATAAGGAGCGTACTTATCTAAAAAATAAAAAGTTTCGAATTTAATAGTCTAATTTTATCATCAATATTATTTGAATTAGCTATTTCTTCCCAGTCCATAGTGCCCAGTTCATCATTAAATTTGCTATGATTAAAATTTTTTAAGTCTCGGAAAATCACATTCCTAAATAATTGAGATTCCCCAAGCCGATAACATAAAAATATAATGTCATGTTGGCGGCAAAAAGGAACTGATAGTTGACCCGATGTGATTACTCTGTCTATATTTTTACAATCGACTACCATAATATCTAGCCAAGTATTATTTGTTTTAGTATGACAAGTAGGGTTAAATTTTACGAGTGACAAATTAAAGCTGCGAAAAAGGTTATTTAAAAATTTTGAATCATAAGAAAGAGTTGAAAAATTAACATTCAGATCACCATTTAAAATTATATTGTCATACGTTGGAACAAATTTTTCTAAAATTGAACGTAAATCCATATAAAAATTATTACTCGGTGCTCTATAAATTGTAATGAGTAAAATATTTTCAAGGCCGTGCCTAATCTCTAAAATTAAATATTCGAATGAGAACGACTGGTGGGTCTTTGAAGAATCCAAAACTTTACAAGACAGGGATCGATTTACATAAATACATACCCCACCTCGATTTTTATCTTTCCGGTCAGACCTATAAATATTATATCCGGTTATTGAAACAAAAAAATCTCCAATACCGTGATTTAACCATGATTCGCTGACACAAACCACATCATAATTATTTTCAAGTACATATTTTTGAAAATGAGACCAATGTCCAATAAGTGATTCAATATTTAGATGACATACCTTAAGTTCTTTATGATTTTGTTGAGAAATAATATTATGATTTTCCATGATAATTAAAAATGTTTAAATTATTTTATCCTTTTCGATTTAACAAAGAGATGCTAAATCATTTTTATTTCTTATAGAAATAATTTTTGAATTTTCATCCTTCCTCATACAAAGCGTTAATCTTCTGTTAAACCATACGAATTTGTAATTTTTTTCATTTTTAATTATTTTAGCGTCTCGTAAAAGTTTTCTGTTGAAATACGTTAAGTTATTGTTTACAAAGATACGGCTTGGTTCCCCATCGATAATTCCTAGATCTCTTGTTGTGATTGATGCTTTCTTCCTAGCTCTGTAGATAAACTCGTCCCTTATCCTTTTGCTTACAAACTTAGCTACTATAATACCTGGCCTTGTTGTTTCCGCAGGTGGCCTTAACCTATAGCACTCACTAATATCCTTATCGTTAATTTCTAAATCGAGTACACCACCGAGCTCTTGAATAATTTCTGGTAAAGTTTTTTCTTTAATATGAGTAACGCCATGAATTTCTAAGTTGTTCGCTGCCATGGTTTGCTCTAAATCATTATTTTTAACCTCCAATTCTATTAATTTATTTTTTAATTGAGTATTTTCAATACTTAATTCATTAATCTGATTAATCATACGATCAAATTTTTTATTATTATCTTCAACGGCTGTAGATAATTTTTCAACCACTTCAGAATAATGATTAAGAGAACCATCCATACTTTTTTTCATGGTGTTAATTGTTTCTTTTAACATTTCTATAGCAAAAATTATTTTAGTAGTATCACCTGATTGAATAGCTTTTTCTATTTTTTCATTTTGATCACTTTCATCTTGACATGGTGAACATATCCAGTCCTTTTTTTTTTTCTTTTAAAAGTAAATAATCACTTTTTGTGATATCAGCACATGGCAGATGAAAAAGTTTTGCACATTTCACGCACTCTACACGAAACGCGTTATGGGAAAAACAAAAATTTATTGAAATTACAGAACATTTAAAATATAGCTGATACGTTGATCAACAATGTGTCGGGTGGCATTGAACATGTTAAGGTCGCTACAAACTAAAATAAGTATGGTGCGCGCGACACTCGACTTTCACTTATCTCCCTTCTTAAAATTAATATTTTCACTTTTAAATTAATGTAAAGTTGAAATATTACATATAGATTCGATAATGACATTTATAAAATATTGAAAAGAGAGAGAGAGAGAGAGAGGAGAGAGAGAGAGAGAGAGAGAGAGAGAGAGAGAGAGAGAGGAGAGAGGAGAGAGAGAGGAGAGAGAGAGAGAGAGAGAGAGAGAGAGAGAGAGAGAGAGAGAGAGAGAGAGAGAGAAGAGAGAGAGGAGAGAGAGAGAGAGAGAGAGAGAGAGAGAGAGAGAGAGAGAGAGAGAGAGAGAGAGAGAGAGAGAGAGAGAGAGAGAGAGAGAGGAGAGAGAGAGAGAGAGAGAGAGAGAGAGAGAGAGAGAGAGAGAGAGAGAGAGAGAGAGAGAGAGAGAGAGAGAGAGAGGGGAGAGAGAGAGAGAGAGGAGAGGAGGAGAGAGAGGAGAGAGAGAGAGGAGAGAGAGAGAGAGAGAGAGATAGAGAGAGATTTTATTTACCTTTTAACATATTTACAATTTTACATTTTAATGCTCTGAGACAATGTAGTCTCCTTGAGCAATACAAATAAGTAGAATATCATATCAGCCGACAGTTTTTACAAAACAGTAATTATAAGTAAATGAATAAAAAATGTAATGAACATAAAATGAATAACTGTTGAATTTTAAATTAATTAAATAAAAAAAAATAATCAAATAAAACTTTTCTTTACAAATAAAAATATATAATTATTCTGAAAATCTTAAAATTTCACAAAATTGAAGCTAAAAATATTTACCTATAAAGAAAAATTTTCAAGAATATCTATAAATAAAAAAGTATTTACTTGTTAATAACTCAAATTATACAAACCAGATAGAAAAATTTAAGCACAAAAAGAGAGAGAGAGAGAGAGAGAGAGAGAGAGAGAGAGAGAGAGAGAGAGAGAGAGAGAGAGAGAGAGAGAGAGAGAGAGAGAGAGAGAGAGAGAGAGTGAGAGGGACACACACACTTTATTTATAAATAGACAAAATGATGCTGCCCAACTTGATTGGGTTGCTGTAACACAGCATACCAATTTTTTCCTTTAGGAATATTCTTAATATTATAAATTATAATTTTAAATCCTTAATTATAAGCACAATATATTTTTTTTCTCTTTTCTATTCTTTTTAATTTTTTTTTTTTTTCTTTGTTTATTTCCCTGTTTTTTTTTCTTTCTTCATCGTTTCCCATTTTCTTTCAAATATATAAATCATAAAATACCAAACCAAAACTCATACCATCATATAAAAAAAACAACAAAACACTTAGCATCCGAAATCGATATCTATATGTACAATACTATATAAAAATTAAAATATAAACATAAACAACTATGGCTAAAATGCTAATGCACATGCATGCCCCTCCAATTATACCCGTTATGAGTAGATGTGATAGTGTATAATTCCCAGGGAGTCGAGAATCACACTTTCTGCTATCCTTGCCACGTCCTTTATATCGACACCTATGTCCTCCATGAAGCTCCTTGTTGAACCTGGTACAGCTTCGGGGGCTCCGAACCAAAGGCCTTTTACGTAGAACTCTCTGTATAAGTAATTATATATATAAGTAATTATCTACCCCATGACTTTGGTTTTACAACCTTTTATGTAAAATTACGTTTTTTTTTATGTTTATTAAGAAATTACAGTATTTCTTAGGTAGAAAAGAATTAAGCTAGTTTTTTACATTTCTTCCAAAAAAAATATTTTATTAATATGAAAAATATTGATCAACCTTTCGGGGTATTTCATCCTTCTTCATTTTTTATATACCTTTGTAATATATTTTGTTTTTTAAATATTTTTATTGATTTTTAAAACTGTATATACACTATATACAACATGTAAAAGAGCTGAAATTACAAATATGGCTTAAAATAGTCTTGTGAAGAGACTACCCAGTGGTAGCACTTCCATCATTCTTTTAGATAACACTATAATGATCATTTTATTAACAGGTCTCGAGGCCATCGTCTTTTCAGGCGCTTCGTAGGATTATCAGGAAGTCATGGAGATGAGAGTTTAAGCGGGTTTGTGTCGGCTGGTAGTTTGGAATTAAAGGAGGTGTATCGAATTTGGGCTAAGTCTGCAACTAGTGGAATATTGAGGTCTCTATGGATGATTTTATTACTTACAAAATAAGTAGCATTGAGGATTTTTCGTAGGATTTTGGATTGCATGGATTGGATGTTTTGATAGTTTGTCGAGTAAGTGTTGTATTAAACGGTATCTACGAGCAGTTTCTTGTCGTTTAAGTCTTGTATGAGGGTTCCAAGTAAGGCGTTTGTCGAGATGAAGTTCTAGGTATCGTTTAATATATTTAAAAAAATATTTTGGTTAAAAAACTCTAATAACTTTGTCTCTAACTTTAAAAATAACTGATTTATTGAATTAAATCACTTTTTATCGGCCGCAATTTTAAATCTAATCGGCTGATATCAAATTCTAGGTGTTAGGACAATCGTTGGATGTCCTAGTATTTGTTAAAAAAAAACCTGTACCACTACAACTCATGAAGGGTCTTGGGCTCAGTACATATAGATATTCATACTGTTTCTAGGTCAACGGCCGTGCAATGAGATGATAATGCCTTGATCACGCTTAGCCACCAGGGTTTTCCCCCAATTTTTTGGCTATCCACTTTTTAGACACTGGGTCTATCCCAGGAGCGTGTCCATATCTTAGGGTCACCCTCCCCCGACTGAATTAACGGAATAAATAATATTCTATATATGTATAAATATATTATACTTATACTTAGTATTTGTTATCCAAATATAAAATAAAAAAAAATTGGTTCAGTTGTTTTGGAGAAAATAAGACGGAAAAATGGAATATTTTTTTATTCCATATTCGGGTTCTGCGTTTCTTGAAACGTAAGCCCTCAAATTTTGAGAGGGGGTAATTTTATTAATTTATTTATTATTATTATTATTTTTTTTTTACAAAGATTTAGTATCGAAAATAATAGACCAAAATGTTCAAAAGAACATATTTTTATTTTGAGCGACAAAGTAGATTCCTCTAGCCCCACCCCGCAGAGTCCAACTCGACTTTCCGACGGTTATTTGTCTCCTAAAAAAGAAACTTCTAAAAACTTACCCCCCTTCCCGAGTTCAACGTGTCAAATTATACAGTAAAAACACTATCTGAATAAAACATCAGCTTTCGCCTTCATGAAAATTTCATTAAACTAAACAATGTCATTTGGGTTTACATTGTAATTATTTAATGGCTGAGGGTAGGCGAGGCATCATTCCATAAAGTTCTTTTCCAGGGCAAGTTATTAAAGGATATTATAGAGGTAATTAACTGGGAGTAAATAAAGCCCTTAGGATGAGATTTAAGTATTTGAAGAAGGGCCTAGGGTTGGCCCCAGGTGTTCCGGGCGACCTCCAAGAACTAACTACAATATAGGGTGCGTCGGATCAGTCCGGCCCTAACGAAGGGCCCCTCCGATTCTTATATTACGAACCGCCTCGTAAATTGAAATTAACTTAAAATAAAAATCTGGTGCGGGTATCCCACTACTTTTACTTACCACGTTTGGTAAAACCAATTTAAGAATTCAGATGTTGATTTCCAAAAGGTACTATATCCTCTTTAGACAATTATACAGAAGACGCATAAATCTGTCATTTATTTATTATTCGACCGATTTACTTGGTTATTTTCTTATTAAAATCTAAACTTGATTTTTTACCGAGCCAACCAAACACCAACTTGTTCTTTGGGGTTTTGAGGCGTAAAACCCAGGGGTCATAAACGCCTATATTTCACTTTGATGAAGGGAAAAGCATGATTAAAATAAATAAATTAAAATTAATAACTAAGCTTATAATAATAATAATAATAAGACATAATAGTAGATAAAAAATTAAATAAAATAAAAAAATTATACTATATTAAATATTAAGGTGACTCTTAAGAAACGTTAATACCAACGAAAGATTGTATTCATTATCGGAGAGTATGGAGGATATATTTGTTCTAAGCCCTAATTTGTTTAAGCTTGTCCTATAAAAATGGCATTCTTCTAAAATGTGGCTGATAGTGAGGAAATTGTTACAGTGTTGGTACTTCGAGAGTTGTTGTTTAGTAATGAGATAAAGATGGGTCATGGGGGTTACCTGTAGCATGGTGGTTGGCATAACTGCCTCCTATGCCAAATGTCCAGGGTTCAAACCCGCAGGTAGTCGTAGGATTTTTTATTGGGAGTAAAAAATCCTTAGTTATGCCGTCCTTCGGAGGGAACGTTAAAAGGTGTTCCCGAGCCTGTGCGATGTCAGGTACTCGTTAAAGATCCCTATCCTAATTAAACCTGGATAGGCAAAATTCAAGACATCCACCGTAGCATCGTCCGATTAGCCATAGCAGAATAAAGAGACGTTAAATAAATAAACAAACAAACAAGATGGGTCATGTTAGTGTGGCCTATCCTTAATCTTTTTTTTCTTTCTTTTTTTTTTTTATTCGTATGTATTGTAATATAGTAGTATGTAGTGTAACTGTAGTTTGTCACAATGGACAATAATAATATTGCTAAAGGATCCCATTCATACAATATTTACAATATAAACAAAAGAAATGTCAAATTACATAAAATGAAACCAAACTAAATAAACGTATACAATAACGAAATTAGTAGATAAAATAAATACAAATAAATGAAGATCCTTAATCTAAACACCGACTTATTTTACAAGGAGCCTTCTAGAAGAACTCAGTGTTGGTAATAGTGAATTGTGACGTTGATTTCCAAAAGGTACTAAAGGACATTTTTTACGAAATTGATTTTTTTACATATTTATATTCTGATTATTTAGTTTTATATAAATATTCAATTTGATGTTATCTAATGAATTCTCAAGTCCTTAAAAAACGCGATTTAGAAATGCGGTCATTTTCTAAAAGTACTAATTACGCATTTATTATCGTTCCAAATTATTCTAAAAAAATTCATTTCATAACTTTAATATGATGTTATTATTATAGTAAAAAAATAATTCTAAATTTTAAGGCAAAAATATCCAAATTAGCTAGTTTAATAATATAGTAGTGAGAGATTTTCGCGCTTCCTGTAAAATTTCCTAGAATGGATATAGCACCTTTTGGAAATCAACGTCTCAATTGTCCATGATGGCCGAGAATATAATATTGGACTCCCTGGGGATTATTCATCACCACCTCTATGGATATTAGTTGGGTTAAGATTTTTCCTTACAAGACTTATATTTATGTTTTTCATTATTCGTCTCATCTTTTTGCTTAAATTGTGTCATTGATTCTTTAATACTGTTGGTCCTTTAGGTGTGCATTTTCAAATCCGTTTCTTTTTTTTTATGCTTGGATTTTGCTTTGGATTATAGACTATATTACATATTATAAGATATAACATAGAAATCTGTTGATAAAGAAAGTAATTGTATTGTAAATTTATAACTTTTCAGGTCAATATCACATGTCATCAAGATTGATAAGTGCGCTGTGTATGATAGCAACCCAATACAGTTGGGCAGCACGGTTTTGTTTTATTGTAATTTTGATAAAATAAAGCATTTCTCTCTCTCTCTCGGCACTTTTTCCATAATTTTTAATAATATAATATGGATATAGTACTTGTTTGGAATTAAAGGTGGATATAGTACTTGTTTGGAATTAAAGGTGGATATAGTACTTGTTTGGAATTAAAGGTGGATATAGTACTTGTTTGGAATTAAAGGTGGATATAGTACTTGTTTGGAATTAAAGGTGGATATAGTACTTGTTTGGAATTAAAGGTGGATATAGTACTTGTTTGGAATTAAAGGTGGATATAGTACTTTTTGGAAAAAATTAAAAGGAATATAGTACTTTTTGGAAAAATATAAAGCTCGGTAAGTTGGTAACAGTCAGAATAACCTTCCTCGTACAACATTACATTAACAAACGTGTGTATAAAGGTAATTACTAATTTATGTGTATTTCCTTATACACCCTTTGAGAAATACCTTTCCTTTTGTTAGTTAATTACATTTGATTATCTATTCTACATAAAGAAAGAAAACATTTAAAAGACCTTTTATTTATTTATGACACTATAATTACAAAATATGTAATTATGAAGTTTGTTTCGTTTTCTTTTATTAACTATTTCTGGGAAATAAAACAAATAAATTTATATTATTAACTACGTGTAAATACTATTTAACTATTGACTAATTGATTTAACTACCGTTTAATAAATAACTTTTAAGCTTTTATTTTACATTTTTCCAAAAAAAAAAAAAAAAAAAATTCTATTAAATTAGATCAGAAACGTATATATCAGAAGAATACATTATAACTACCGAAACGTTACTAACAAGAATACATGAATAAAAATAAAAAGGAAGGATAATCTCACTATTCAATTGAAAATTGGAAAAATTCCTGTTAATATTATAACAAAAAAAAAGAAAAAAAAAAAAAAGAAATTATAAAGTAGATTCGAAAATTTTCAATAAATTTTTATTTACCAACCTTGAACCGATCGGTATTAGGTGGGAAAATTCTTTTAAAATATGAGCAAGGAGATATGAGGCATTTTAAATTTTATCCTATAAATGCTTTAAATTCCTCTTCCGAATTTCTTTCTCAAACTTCACATCTAATGAATTTTTATACACTGTGAAATTCCAATTATGACAAAGTTAAAAAAAAAAAAAATTAAATATTACAAAAAAATAAATACACGCTAAGGGTTCGTATTTCCTATTAGCCCATTTTTCCATTGCTAACAAGGAAAAGTGCTTATTTTTTTCGATTCATCAAAATTAAAAATAATATAGACTAAGGAAATATAAAAAAATCGCCATTGGTTTTCAGCTAGACTACTTCATTCAGGATATAATTTACATGATAGTAAAGCTCTTTTGATTTTACATCAATTTAGCTAGTTTAATCATAATTATAAGAGCTGTCATTGAGAATATCTTGAAAAACATTGTAAAATGAATGATATAAAAAAGCACTTATGGTTCGTCAATTTAGTTGAAAAAGTGTTGAAAGATTCTTGGCATATCCTTATCTTAAATATTAAATTGTAGTTTGCTACGAATTTTTGATTTTAGCACGAGTTATCATTTTGTGTGACATGTCTATCAGACTCGGAGGACTCTAAAACGTGTATGTCCGTTGAAGACTCCTGATCGTGATATTGGGATCATGAAAATTTATGAATTCGAGTTTTAGGAAATACACTTTTAAGGTCTCTGAAGTCCATTGGAATATGAAACATTGAGTAAACCATATTTAGATATATATATATATGTATACGGGTATATATGTAAATTACTATTCTTGTGTTCAATAACACAAAAATTATCTAAAAAAATGTATTCGTTTTTTTCTCCTTTAGTTGGCTATCAATTTTTTTCAACTCGTTTCACTTTTTCGAATCTAAGTAATCACTCTACTTAAGAGGAAGAAAATTTCAATTAACTCCGTTGTTAAAATCAATTTTAACAATTTTTAAATTATGTTAGACTTGAATAAACCTTATATAATTAAATTATTTTTCGATGGAAACGTGTGTTTCTGATTAAATAATCTAACAATAGATTTTATTATCTACAGTAATTATTTTTACGTTTTACAGATTTTTATACGTGATATAACTTTTTCTAAAATATTTAATTTTCCGACGGTATATTATACCTCTATATTACTTTCTTGTGTTCAAAAACACAAAAATTATTTTTAAAAAATATGTTTGCCTATTCTGCTTTAGTTGGTTATCAAATTTGTTCAACTCGGATATTTAGCCCTTTTTTATGAATGCTAATACGATAATTTGTTTCACTTTTTTAAATCTAAGAAATTAAGGTTACTTAAGAGGAAGAAAATTTAAAATATCAGCATTTAATCCCTTTCAGACTATTCTAACATGAATGAAACCTACATGATTTTAAAGCCCATTGAATTTTGCGAGTTAAATCAAAATCGTCACCGTTTTGAGAAAATCGTGAAAAGTTGTAAAATGCATGGTATAAAGTCCCTCTTCTGGTTCGCCCATTTAAATAAACAAGTTATTATCTCGGGCGTATATTAATCTTAAATATGAAATTTCAGTTTCGTACGAATTTTCGTCTTCGTGAAAGATTTACCACACATAACTTTTTGCACGACGAAGTCCATTGGAATATAAAACATTGAGAAAACCGTATTTGGATGTAATAATAATAATTTATATATCTGTCTTTAAGGAAAACTCTATACGAATGGGGCTGGTTGGCACAGCTCAAAAGTACATTTTGCATATTATTGTCTCAATTGTTACAGTTTTTTGAGAGCATACTTTAAAAAATCTGCGCCTCTCAAAATGAAGAGTGGATGGTTGTTCCCTCTTAGGATAAGTTACGTTAATCCGAGGGAATCGATTCGTTTCATTATATCTTGAGGGGGGGATTTAGGAGGGGGGGGGTTGGGGATCGGACAAACTTTTCCTACCCCCCCACCCCATTAGCTATCTACTAAGGAAAAGGCCAATCTTTCTAATGACGTCTAATGAGCCCCTGCAAAAGATTACAACTCATAACGAATTCAGGGGAGGAGTTCCGGGGAGTAAGTACTTCTTAATTCTCCCGCCCTGCTTTCTTAATGAATGCACCCACGTATATTTTTATCATCCGAGTTTTCCTTCTAAAAAATTGGATTAGGATAAAGGGGAACTGCATCGGGGCTGGGTTTCCTTTTTATCTGAAACGGTAACTTAGTTAAGGCTCACTTACACGACCGTTCTTGAATGACGGTCCGACACGTGAAAAACCGATGAAAAGAACGATTTGTGTATGGGTCAAAACCGACGGGTTGGAATGACGGTTTTGCGACCTGACCGGGAAAGAAAAAAAAACCCAACGGTTTTCAATTATAGTTGCCCGTGAATTGATCCATAAAGACCTTAATGTTCCGTATGTTGCTGATTTGGCCCAAACCAAATATCATTCCTTTCATGAGAAACTCCATTCCCACTCTAATCCTCTAGTTTCAATCCTTTCTTACACTTCAATTCCTGATAATCCTCCTAGGTTTCTGAAAAGAAGATGGTCTCGAGACCATCTAGTATAGAATATTTTTAGAGTGCTTCTCTACATGTCTTTTTCATGACTATTTTCTTTTAGCCTATTTACTAGATGGGTTGTACAATACAGTTGTAAATATCAATAAATAAATAAAATAAATTAAAAAAAAGTAGCCCCTGTAAGGACTCATCGTTCCAGTCCGTCGTTCTTCTCTTAGAATTTTCATAGTTTATCCTTCAAAAATTATTGCGTCATTTTATAAGAAGATTAATCGATTTATTTATTTGTTTTTTATTTATTGGCTATAATACAGCGTATCCATAAAGTCTGGCCCAATTTATGTCAGTAGGTTAGTAATTACAGATAATATTCTACGAAAAGTCAACTTTTATGACAAAAAAAACAACACAACTTATGTACTATACGAACAATATGGTATGTAAATAAACAAAATTTCCACTCAAAGCATCATAATGTTCTGAACTCATTAGACATTTTTACTTCATTTCTTAGATTTAGTACGTTACTTAGACAATAATAACAAATCTGTACAAAAAATAATAATTTAATAAAGAAAACAATATTCTTTCGTGATAATAACTATAACTATAAATAGAACTATGATATCAAAAAAACACTAATAAGAAAATGAAATACTTCCTAAGAACCCATCTTTTCCAATCCTTCAGAACCAAAAAAACCCTTCTATATCTATAACATGTTCACCCCACTCTCCTCTGTCCACTCTATCAACACAAGATCCCAGTCCCTGAACCTGTTCATTCCCTCCTACAGAACTGCTTCCTTTAAGAGATTTTTCGTTATTCGTGGTACTTCATTTTGGAATTCCTTACCCATGCCTATTCGTACAGCCCAATCCTTAACTTCCTTCAAGCATAAACTAGTCATCCATCTCCTTGAAGATCAGTCTACCGCGCCTATATAAGTTTTGACTATTTACACTCTTTATTTTTTTTTAATTATCCAATGTTTCAGTTAATTTTATTTCTTTTATTAATTATAAGGTTGCAATATTACCATGTACATATATATGCTTGTGTTTAAGCGTATGTATGAATTTTTTTAATTCATAATATGCAGTATAATTTGTTATATGTATATTTTGTAGACTTAATAGCCAGAAGATTAACATTTTCATGTACATTTATATTATTCTTAGGGGAATAGCTGTTCCAGAATAAAAATTATTTTTCATTTCAAATATATTATTTTAATGTTCCTATGTTTCAATAGATAAAACAGACTCTAACGCTAAGTATTGTGGATTATATCAATGTGATCTTGGAATTTTTTTTTTTTTTTTTGGTCAGGAATTTCTTCAATTTGAAGGTTTCCTCAACCAAACTCCTGAACCAGCAGGTCTTTCTATCTCTGCCGGTCCATCACGTCCTCCTCCGACAGCCCCCTACCAGCCATACTCTCCACCATTCTATCCTTCCATCTAACGAGGTGTCTTCCTCTCCTTCTTCTACCATCTGCCTCCCAATCCATAATTATTTTAGGTAAGCGATTGTCTCCCATTCGTTTCACATGGCCGTACCACCTAAGCCTTCTTTCTTCCATCACCTCAAGAATGTTGTGCTTTATTTCAAGTGCTTCTCTTATAGTGACATTTTTCACCCTTCCGATTCTTGATATCCTTGCCGCTCTCCTCCAAAAATCCATTTCAACAGAAAGAAATTTTTTACCCTGGGCTATGCTGAGGGGCCATGTCTCCGAACCATACAGCATTATGCTCTCTACCAAAGCTTTGTATATGAGCTTCTTCGTTTTTATCATTATATTGCTGCTCCAGAGTAATGAGTTGAGCATTCCTAGCTTTTTTTCCGCATGTGATCCTTCTTTGGATTTCTGCCTCTGCTCGGTCATTACATTCGATTATGGAGCCCTAATAACAGAACTGTTTCACTTTACATAGATTGCACAATGTTGGGTCGGTACTTTCCTCCTTCTCCGTGCACATATACATTGTTTTTTCATAATTTATTTTGAGTCCTCCTTCCTCATAATGATCTATTATTTTTCTGAATAGGTAACTTATATCCTCTTCATCTTGTGCAATTAGTACCTGATCATCAGCAAATAATGAGTGGCATAGGTTTTTTTTTCTCCTAACTCGACGCCCATTTTCCCACATTTCTGCATCCATCCTTTTAGGCATTCGTCAAGGTATATTTTGAATAGGGTGGGAGACATGTAGCATCCTTGCAGTAATCCTTTTTCGTTTCGAAATTCCCTGGACAACAACAGGCCTATTTTCATCTGGCACCTGTTATTTGAGTAAATTTCTCTAATAAGTTCCACGATTCCTTGGTCTATTCCAGCCTTATTTAGGAATAGACCAAGGAATCTTGGAAGTATTGAAGTATACAACTTTTCAAAAAGGAACATTCCAGTAATCAATATTCTAAACTATTATAAACTAGTCGATCGCACCATTTACAAACTTCATAACTTTTAATAATATGACTTATATTTCCATGATTTAATTTTAAGAAGTATTTATTTGCGACCCTCAATTGACTTACTATCCAATGTTTTCTTATTGAGACATTAAAACTTAGGTAATTTTCTGGTTTCGAAGGTGAGTAACTGCGAATACACCTGTAGAAGTAATTATAAATTGAATTAAAGGCACGTTCGGAGTACAAGTTATTAGTTACTCGTTTTATAATAGAATTTTTGTTTTTAAGTAGTAATCATGAATCCGAAAAATCTGTGAAATTCAATAAAGAGATTCATTTAATTAGAAATAAATAAATCGAATTTTAAACTAATTAAGCACCATAAAGGTATCTACAATCGTACAGTTCAATGAAATTGTTTTGTTCTTATCATCATTGGTAATTGAGAATCTACAAATATTTGCATTCCTTAATCCAACTATAACAACTGTGAATTGATACCTAATTTATAATTGGAATTTTTAATTAATAAGCATTAGATACTTGTTTTTTAATATCATTTGTTGTACGAAAACAAACCTAACAATTACAAAAACAAATAAAGCAAGTACAGGCATTGCAAGAACTTAAACTACCTTTTGAGTGGGACACTTATTGAATTAATTCATACATTATAGATATTCCTATGCGCGAATACCACAAAGGAAAATAAAAAAAATAAAAAATTCATATTTTATTTTTTATCGTGTTACTGTTTAAATGTTACTGAATAATTAAAAACAACAAAACTTCATAAAAAAATGTCAATAGGGTCAATTATTGTAACTTTGAACATTTATTGAAATATAATTTTGATAAACGAAATGCCAATAAATGTATGAAATTTAATGATTAATAGACCACTAAAATATATACCCTCAGTAAGCTAATATAAACTAATATTCATAAAAATATTTGTTTGAATGATAATTGATAAGTCAGAAATTGTAAAACCACTGCTCGCCTTTTTATTGAAGTAATTTATAAACATCTATTTTTACTATCGATTAAGAAGTGAACTAATTTTATTTCCTTTTTCTCTATAATCACTTAGGGGAGCGGCGTGGTTTAGTGGATAGAGCACTAGTCTACAGTTCTCCGGGTCCTGGGTTCGAATCCCGGCTGTGGCAGAATATTATTTATTCTGTTAATTCAGTCGGAAGGCGACCCTAGGGTAGGAGACCCTCCTGGGCCAGACCCAGCCTCTATAAAGTGGGTACCCAAATTGGGGGAAAACCTGACGGCTGAGTGTGATCGCTGCCTAATCACCTCCATTGCACCGGGCCGTTGGCCTAGAAACAGTACGAATCTCTATATTTACTGAGCCCAAGACCCTTCATGGGTTGTAGTGGTGCAGGTTTTTTTAATATTCTTTATTAAAAAGGATTTATAATAGTATGGAATTGATTAAAAGAGTACGTTCAATGTGATAAAGATATTTTAATTATTAATACTAGATTTAAAAGCGAAGTAGTTAATCAATGGTTTATGCCCAAATAATAGATGCTTATTTTGTGGTTAAAACATTTACTATAAGCATAGGCATATTCTACTTAGTGGTCATGACAAGAATTAATTTAGTAATAATTTCCTAATGGTTGCAAATATATTTTCAAGTTGTAAAAAGAAAAAAAAAAAGTGCTAATTCTCTAATACTACAGAGGGAACAATTATAATATAAAATGAAATAATATATAATATACAATGAAAATGAATTCACATCTAAACACCTTTCACTTTGATTGGGGGAAAACGTGGCGGCTGATTTTGATCAAGGCCTGAATCACCTCATTGCACGGCCGTTGGCCTAAAACAGTACACATCTCTATACGTACTGAGCCTTAGACCCTCAATGGGTTGTAGTGGTACAGATTTTTTTCTTCTATAATCACTTACCGACCAATAAGCAGTACCTGATAATATTCATTAACAATTAAAAGTAAGATCAAGGAATAAAAAGAACGAAGGTGTAATTGTCCATCGGTTCGTCGTTTCAAACCGACGGTTCCCCCCCTCTCCCTCATTATTGTTCTTCCTTCGAACCGATGGACCGATGGAATGAACGATTGTGTAAGTGAGCCTTTATTCTCCGCTGGAAACGGTGAAGTTCGTTGTCTGGAACTCCTAATTCTCCAGGATCACTTCTTTGTGGAAGGGTCCATCGGCTCTTCTTGGAGTTATTCCATGGAAATTATAGATATTAGACCATTGCGTGTAGATTCGAAACGTAGCATGACGAAAGAATAACCCTGTCATGGCTTATGGAAGAGGGGACAAACGAACATCGATGTCTTTCTCCTTCAGGTTTTTTATAACTATCATCTAATACTAACTGATCGAATATTAAATTGCTCACTATAAGATTAATGCGAAGGATGAGATCGTTCCGGTAGTGATAAAAAATTATTACAAAATAGGTAAAAACTATTTATTAACTAATGTTTCGACCGAGGTTGCTGGTCTTCATTAGGCCTAAAAAATAACAAGATATAAAGGAGTTTGATGTATAAATGACCATAAAAAATTATATACAATACATACACATTCTGTATAATATAGATAATTATACGATAGATATAGAACAAGTTATAAAAATGCATTGATTACATTTTGGCTGTATTGATTGATGGATCAATTGCATATCATTTCACAAACGGAAATACCAATTATTTTAAAAGATATTTTTATTTTATTTAAAAATAAAAAGTGGGTTTCCTTAACCTAAAACAGTTTGTTTGGCTTCTTCCCACAATGTCCATTTTTCCCGTAGACCTGGATCCATCATGGAGTCCTCCACTTCTTCATCACAAGACTTCCTTGGTCTTCCTTTTCCTTCAATTTTCTAGAGGTAGACTTCCTTGGGTAGCCTTTCTTCCGGCATTATTTTCGAATGGTCATACCACTTAAGGCGTTTTTTTTTTCAATCTCTTCCAGAATGGTTCTTCCAGCCTCTATTTTTCTCTAATGGTCGTATTTATTACTTTGTCCATTCTGGATATTCCCTCCGGTTACCCGTTTCTGTGGCTAAACGTATTTTCCTAAGGTTGCTTTTTAAAGTCCAAATTTCACTAAAGTCAGTAATTTCATTTATATATATATATAATATATATATATATATATATATATATATATAATAAATTTGTGTGTGTGTGTGTGTGTGTGTGTGTGTATGTGTGTGTGTGTGTGTGTATAAATTTATATAAATGAAATTACTAAGCATTAAGGCATACGGGATGGAAACTTGTACTTTAAAAAGGAACTTCAGGAAAAGACTTATAGCCACAGAACCGGACTACTGACGGGAATATCCCGAATGGACAAAGTAAGAAATGCGACCGTTAGAGAAACTATGGAGGCTGAAAGAACCATTCTAAAGAGATTGAAATATATATATTTATATATTTAATTTTTTTTGGTTTTGGGGATAATATTTCGGTTTCACAATACCTGTATATAATACCTTTCACAGTTAAGCATTCATATGTTTTTTTTTTAGTATCTGAATTTTTTTTAAATTTCCACATCACATCACAAGCCCCATATATTTTAATTATGGAACCAAGATATTTAAACTGTTTAACTCTTTTTTAGAAACTGGAATATAGAGATTTAAAAAATCTGGTGCGCGCAACACACAACTTTCACTTACCTCCGTTGTTAAAATGAATTTTAACATTTTTAAGGCCCGATCTAGATACCATTCCTTTCATGACAAACTCCATTCCCACCCTAATCCTCTTGTTTCAATACTTTCTTCCTCTTCAATTCCTGACAATCCTCCGAGGCGTCTGAAAAGAAGATGGCCTCGAGACCTTCTAGTGTAGAAAAGTTACAGGAGTGCTGCCATTGGGTAGTTCTTCTTCAAGTTTGTATCACGCCATTTAACTTTTGTCACATTTACTTGTTACTTGAGTACAGTTGTAAATTTCAATAAATGATGTTAAAAAAAACAAAAAAAAAAAAAACATTTTTAAATTATGTTGGACTTGAATAAACCTTATATAATTAAATTATTTTTTGATGGAAACGTGTGTTTCTGATTAAATAATCTAATGATAGATTTTATTATCTACAGTAATTATTTTTACGTTTTACAGATTTTTATACATGATATATTTTTTTCTAAAATCTTTCATTTTCCGACGGTATATTATACATGTATATTACATTCTTGTGTTCTAAAACCATAAAATTAAAAAAAAATATATATGTTTGTCTATTTCTGCTTTAGTTAGTTATCAAATTTGTTCAACTCGTATATTTAGCCCTTTTTTATGAATGCTAATACGATAATTTTTTCACTTTTTCGAATCTAAGAAATCAAGGTTACTTAAGAGGAAGAAATTTAAAATATCAGCAATTAAGCCCTTTCAGACTATTCTAATATGAATGAAACCTTCATGATCTAAAGCCTAAAGAATTTTACGTCGGTATAGCGATTTTAATCAAAATCGTTAGCGCAATTTTTTAGAAAATCGTGAAATAGTGCAAAACTTGAATAGTGCATGGTATGAAGTAGCATTACTGGTTCGCCCATTTAAATAAAATGTTGCTGTAACATATATTTGTCTAAAATATGAAATTTCAGTTTCGTACGACTTTTCTTTTTCGTGCTAGATTTACCAAACACACACAAACACACAGACCTTTGTGCACGACTTGTTTATTTGGACTCATGTGACCCTAAAACTTGCATTCCCATTGAAAACTGGAATTCGAAAATTTTCACAATTTCAGTACTTTCCCTTACTATATATTTCATATATAGGTAAATAAAATTAATAATATTTTAATGAATACTAAGAATAAATTCTAAAAATATAAAGAGTTGTATTGGGGACAAGTTAAACCGAAGCTTGATGGGCAGAGAGTAGTCACGAAAAGTCTTTTCCGGCTCCTAACTGGCCGAGCCATACCAAATCACTAGCAACAGTTGACATAAAGTCTTCATTTTCTCTGTGATTTCTCGTTCTGATCTTTTCACGATAGAACATTTCTTTTATGCAGGAACCAAAGTATATTTTGACGACACCATATATGCCACATATACGACTCAGAAAGTCCATCTATACCAAATACCGGCAATTACAATCAAATTTCACTGAAGCGATTTACCTAAAGAAGGGGAAGTGAATATTTTGAAATTAATATTGCATTTTATTTTCATTGATTTATAAATGAAATATATAGTAAATGATAGTATTACGTGAATATTTTTATAATCCTAGTTGTTTTAGGGTCCTCTGAGTCCAGATGATCAAGTCCCTCAAAAAGGTCTGTGTGTGTGGCAAGACTAGCTCAAAAACAATAAGTTGTATACAAATGAAAAACAATATTCTAAAATCGTATATCTCGAAGATGTTCCAGTAAATGTTTCACCGAAATCGGCGAACCAAAAGAGATAAGGGGTACTCACTACGTTTGCTATAGCATGCTATTGTGGTAAACCCATCAATTTTATACAGGAAATAACTGTCGAAACTCGACGGGTTTAGCAAAATAACACAAATAGCATGCTATAGCAAACGTAGTGAGTACCCCTATTCTACACTGTGCACTTTTTTACGATTTTGATCAAACTCCTATATCGGTTTGGAAATTTAATCGACTTTAATATCTTGTAGGTTTTTTTTACCTGATTGAAATATTTTGACAGGGCTTGAATGACGATTTTTTATTTATTTTTTCCTCTTATGTACTTTTATTTTTGTTTATTCGAAAAAATAACCATCTCATTTTTTTATAATTGATAAAAAATTGGTAAATATACAAGGGGATGTCAGAGCTACATCGAATAATCATAAATGCAACTTATACCATGTAATATCCTCATTTTTTCTCGAAAACTGCAGTTTTGAAACGATTTTGAAAAGATTTACCAAATTGATGTAAATTTGAATGCGCTTTAATTTCGTGGAGGTTTTAGGTTTCTAATTGAAAAATTGCTACAGGGTTTAAATGTCATATTTTAAAAACTTCTTCATTTAAAATATCTTTCATCCTGTTAATTGAAAATAGCTAACCGTTTCAACTTGTTAGCATCGAAAAAAAAATTAGGTAAATATGTAATATGAGATAATTTTATAACAAACACAGAAGGAAAGAGCAAAAATATTTTTTTAATTATTCAAAATCGAATGGTAATATATTTAATATATCGTTGGAAAGCTAAAGGTTTTAGAAAAAATGTTTTGTTTGGTTTCTTCTCTGGGTTCTACGTATTTTGAAACGTGAACCTTCAAGTTATGAGAGTGGGTAATTTTTTTTATTTAATTACAAAGGTTCATTATTGAAAAAATAAACCAAAAGCTTTTATACTAGACTTCTATACTATTTCATTCAAACAAAATTTCCTTATTCCAGAGCACCTTACATTTTTTTCTCTACCGTCAATGATAACCGAGTTATCAGGGAATAACATCGCTAATAAATTGTGGCTTAATCATATAAGATTTTTTTTCTTTTATACTATACATGAAGGTATAGTAACTAACTTCAATTTTTTTTATTTAAAATGTTTGTTTGTTTATCGGCCTTTACTGATTCTAAAACTGTATACATATTATTTTCTATATTCAAAAATAACTGAGTTAAGGACGTATTTATGGATAAAATTTCATCTTTTTTTTTTCATTTATAATTATTCGTGGTTTCTTGGTTACCTAACACTTGTCATTTTTTCTGTACCTTCAAAAATAATTGAGTTATTGAATTACATCACTTTCAATCGGCCGCCATTTTAAAACTAATCGGCTGATATCAACGTCCTAGGGTTAGGTTCATCGTCGGATGCCCTGGTATTTTGTGCCAAATTAAAAAAGAATTGGTCAGGTAATTTTGGAGATAAGTCGCGGATTGTAAACGGCTTACGATGGACGGCAGACAAACGGATTTTTAAACCCTCAAAGTTTGAGAGGGATAATTTTTTTTTTTGGTCTATTACAAAATTTCATTCTTGAAAATAATAAAGGATTGTTTAATGTATTCCTTTCTGCATCTCTAACAATAACATCATATATTAATTATTGTATAAAAATATTAATGTTCTGTTCTTTGTTTTTCCACTGTTAAGGCATGAATATGAGAACAATAAATTCGCGAAAAGTTGCATAAATAAAATTATTTGTTTATAACTGAAACCTAAGAACAGTGGAAAAAAGACTTGAAATAAAAATGGTAATACGTACGTAGAATACACACCTAGAAAGCGGGAGATTTCAGAAAAAAATCAATGCTTACATAGAAAGTAACTTATAATCACACACACACACACACACACATATATATATATATATATATATATATATATATATATATATATATATATATATATATATATATATATATGTATATAACCAAAATTACCCGAAAGAAAGCAACATGTAATAAACCAATTTTTGGTCATATATAATTTATTAAAATATTTATAAAATCTGAAGTTATTTCACAGCCCAATACCTCGGAAATAAATTTTAATAAATCAGGATAATAAGCCTGATTTATTAAACTAAGCCATAAGCATGCGATTATTCGTCCATGTTGGAAGGTTTAGGACATTTCAATCAGTGTAAGACGTAAGGAACGGGGAAGAAATAATGCATTCATGGGGTGGATCATCTGGCGTAACGCATTTGTAGCCAGAGCATTGTCACGTGTTTAACATTAGCTATTGAATATTTGAAGCCAGCCGGGGGGAGGGCATGGCTTTTAGCCCGCTTAGGTGACGATATTCATGTCCGTCGATCCGACTTCCCATGTCATTTTCCACTTAATTAAGTTGAGCCAACGATTAGGGAGTCCAATGACAGCCGAAATGAAAGCATATTTCAGAGGTGATGTATGCCACGCAAGGGACGCGACGTGTCCCACAGTTTTGCTTTTAGTTTTATCTTTCAACCTTCGTATTAACACTTCGCTGTTAGCATTGCAGTTTACAACCTCTAAAATAATAATGATTATAGGCTAAGCGAACCCGAAATGTCGATGCCAATACCATCAATATATATTTACAAAATTGAGACGTTAATTCCAAGAGGTACTAAGGGACATCTTTTTTCAAAATAGATATTTTGACATATTGTATTCTAATGATTTAGTTTTATCTAAATCCTTCATCAGATTTTATCTAAAACATGAAAATCCTTTAAAAACGTATTAGAAAATTGCAGTTCATTCCTAAATGTACTAAAAATATTTCCTTCCAAAACGTACTATATCCTCTGTAAACGGATAACTGTCATTCCGTTCCAAATGGTACTGAATCTCCTACTATATAGCAGTAGCACCTAACCCCGCAATAAATTACTATTAATTTTATTTTTACTTTCACTTACTATATATAGTAAGGAGAAGTATTGCGATCGTGAAAATTTTCGAATTCCAGTTTTCAACGAAAATACACGTTTTAAGTTCCCCTGAGTCCAAATAACCAAGTACTGCAAAAAGGTCTGTGTGTGTGTGTGTGTGTGTGTGTGTGTGGTAACTCCCGGGCGGAAACGGTAAGTCCTATGAAACTGAAATTTCATATTTAAGAAAACTATACGCCCGAGACGTGACAAAACTTTTTTCATCAAAATGAGCTCACCAGAAGAGGCACTTTATACCATGATTTTGCACCTTTTTTCGATTTTCTCGAAAACGGTTCCGACGATTTTGATTAAACTCGCTATATCGATGTAAAATTTAATGGGCTTTAATATCATGTGGGTTTTATTTGGATAAAAATGGTCTGACAGGGCTTAAATGCCGATATTTTAAATTTTCTTCCCCTAAAGTACCTTTAATTTTGTAGATTCAATAATAATAACTAGATTATCTTGTTTTATTTGGATAAAAATGGTCTGACAGGGCTTAAATGCCGATATTTTAAATTTTCTTCCCTAAAGTACCTTTAATTTTGTAGATTCAATAATAATAACTAGATTATCTTGTTTTATTTGGATAAAAATGGTCTGACAGGGCTTAAATGCCGAAATATATAATAAATTGAATAAATTCGATACCCAACTAATTTTTATATTATTTAATGAAACTTTGTAATGGTCAAAAAAACAACAACAAAAAACAAGACAATACCCCCCAAATTTGAGGGCTTACGTTTCAATATACGTAAAACCCGTAAAACGAATGAAAAAATATTCCAGTTGTCTGTCATTAACAGCTTTTCTCCAAAACTACTGAACCAAATTTTTTTTTTGGCAAACAAATACTAGGACATCCAACGGTAATCCTGACACTTAGAACATGATATCAGCCGATTAGATTTAAAATTGCAGCCAATAAAAAGTGATTTAATTCATTAACTCAGTTATTTTTAAAGGTAGAGAAAAATTATTAGAGTTTTTTAACCAAATTTTTTTTTTTAAATATTAAACGGTACCTAGGATTCATCTTGATAAACGCCTTACTTTGATACCTCATACAAGATTTAAACGACAAGAAACTGCTCGTAGATACAACACTTACTTGACAAACTATCAAAACTCCAGATTGACTACAAAAAAATAATTTATATAACTATTCTCAGGCCAATTTGGACATATGGCATTGGGCTATGGGGCTTACGTTTCAATATACGTAAAACCCGTAAAACGAATAAGGAAAATCCTTTTGGTAATACTGTTAATAATTTAATTTTCTACAAAAAGAAAAAAAGAATCATTGATATCGGTTCTGGAATAGCAGAGATACAGCGTTTTGAAGTTGACAATGGTGACAGACCATTTTAGGTCATTTAAAAAAAAATATTATTGCTTTTCATATTTGTTCACTGTTTATAAATAGATTTATAAACAGTTGTGCACCAATAGGTTTTTATTTTATTTTCCATTTATTATTATTATTATGATTATCTTTTATTGATTATTATTATCATTATGATAGAAACAGCTTCAAACGAAATTTTAAAGAAATTATTACCATAGGAAAATATAAAAATCGGATGTCCAAAACCTTAATGCATGTAACTCAAAATTAATAAACACATGTTAACAAAACCTCTAAATAGTAATAATAAAATACAAAATAAAATTAAAATAAATAAACAAAAGGAGAAAACCATAGACTCCTGACGTCATAAAGTTGGAAAATCCTCCATAACTGAACTATTCCTTTGCTCTTTACTTCAGTATTCTTTCAAAGTTTACAGTATACACATATGTTTATGTAAGACACTATTATATCTAAAATTGTAAGTAAATTTCTAATAATATCTTTAATGTAAATTCTAATTTAAATATCTATCTAACTACTGTATATCTATTCATTGTTTAATGTATTATTTTCTATATCTTTAACAATAACACCATATATTAATTATTGTAATATTAATATTATTGCTCTCTTTTTCGTTTTTCAACTATTAAGGCATGAATATGAAAACAATAAATTCTCGAAACGTTGCATAAATAAAATTGTTTATTTATTGACTGAAACTTAAGAACAGTAGAAAACTATATATATATATATATATATATATATATATATATATATATATATATATATATATATATATATATATATCAGTATTAATGGGTGCTAAATCTAATTTGGCTTGGAAGTTCTAAAATTGTTCACTAGTATGGATTAATTATCTGCTTACAACACATTTAAAATGAACAGTTCAGCATCAAAATAAAACGTTAGTGATTATAAAAAAAAAATAAAAAAATTAAATGCCGATAAATTATTACAATTTTGAAGTTAAAACTGGCCCTAACAGACAGCAAGATATATGTTAAAAGATTTGAGTACCTCTTTATAAACGTATATAACGAATACGTCTTTAAAATATAACTTCATTAACTTAACTTAAAACTTAATAAGGCATTTAGTTTCGTTTTAATATTTACTTAATATTATTTATTCAGACAAAACTAGTTGAACATTTTCAGTTGATGATAACTGTAATAAGGAATCGGCTTTGCTTTTGTTTCGTATTTTCATTAGACCCTTGATGGCTGCGCAATCAATTATTAATAAATAGAATCGTTATTCACTTCCCCCCACCCTAATGGCTGCCTCAGACAATAGCTGTAAGTAAAAGTACTGATAATAAATTCATGAGCCAATGGAATGAGACCTTCAATTCAGCCAACGCAGACCTTTCTCTATGATATATCCAACTGAATAAGACTACGTATATACGTACATGTGTATACATATATTTATATATATACACACACTCCCATATATATTTATAATTATTCAAAGACAATCTGCTGCGTTCATATAGGATTTTTCATTTCATTAAAAAAATTCAGTAAAGTATTTTCAAAAACAAAAAAAAGAAAACCTGTGCCACTACAACCCATGAAGAGTCTTGGGCTCAGTACATATAGAGATTCGTACTGTTTCTAGGCCAACAGCCGTGCAATGAGTGATTCGGCTGAGATCACACTCAACGCTAGCTTCCCCATTTTGGGTACCCCTTATAGAGGCTGGGTCTGCCAGAGGGTTTCCATACTCCAGATCGCCCCTCGTGAAATAACAGAATAAATAATATTTCGTCAAAACCGGGATTCGAACCCAGGACCCGGAGCACAGTAGACTATGGCGCTCTACCCACTAGACCACGCCGCTCCCTAAAGTATTTTTAATGAAAACATTTATTTTTATATTAATATAGCAACAGAAATTATTATGTACAAAAATCATTTAATTTTATGCGTTCTTCGTCACTCTCCGCTACCTTCCTCTATTTCGTACGTAAAATAACATTTTAAAAAACTGTCTATCTACATTAACATTTTTTTTTTTTTTTTTTTTTTTTTTTTTTTTTTTTTTTTTTTTTTTCTGCGGAAGGCAAAGAACTCTTGCAATGAACATGCATGTGACGAAATAGAGAATAAACTTTTCCGTAACTAAAAAAGTTTGTGAATTTTTTTTCCGATATATTACAAATTGCTTTTATATAAACAATATTAATAATGTTATGAGATCACATTCATATAAAATATGCAGAAAAAACAGCAAATATATGCAGAAATAAAATTAATATAATTTTTTTTAAGGCGACAACTACCAGGGTCATGCTCGCCTTTACAACGTTACGCAGGTTGGATGATTATAGGAGTAGAGGGAAGGTATAGTTAAGATCTGGGAGTAAAGATGGTGTGACTTTAGGAAGTACTCATACTTTTATAAAATATTTAAAATTTGCCAGAGGCACCCTGGACGGTGCCTCTTTCCCCATGCATGGAGGGAAAAGCATAACCCGAAAGATCCCAGCGCCCCTCTTTCAGCCGCGTCATAGGCTAGAGCCAGGGGAAACTGAATGACAGCTATGGAGCCACAAATATACGTCACTTGGAAGGAGTGTACAAAATTACAAATATTTAAAAATTCTTTAATTGTAACAATATATTTTTTAAATGTATCCTACACCCTACGCTTTAATTTACCTGAATACTTGATCATTAACGTGGAATTTTCTCGACTTTGGGTGACAAATATAAGCAAATGTTAGGCGTTATGACTGAAAATATTATGTATTTTTCTCGTGCTTTCTTCAAAAGAATATATTCCTTTTTTTTTTCTTTTTTTTTTTTTTTAGTTATATATAATTAAAGAATATAGTTAGACAGGGAACTGGACTACTGTTTAGTAGGTCCTGGTTTCAAAGCCGTCTTGGCAGGAAAGTTATCAATCCTGTTATTTCAACCGAGAGGCGATGCTGGAGTAGGGATACCCGTTTGTTTCTCACACAACCTTTATGAAGTGGGTACCGAAAATTGAGGGAAAAACCTGGTGGCTGAGCATGACATCGACATCAGCCTAGCGTGGCCGTTGGTCTAGAAACAGTACAAATCCTTACATGGACTGTTTTAAAAATTTGGTTTGTAGAGATATAGGTCTTTTTTTACTTTCACTTACTATATATAGTAAGGGGAAGTATTGCGGTAGTGAAAATTTTCGAATTCCAGTTTTCAACGGAAATACACGTTTTAGGGTCCCCTGAGTCCAAACGGTTAGTCCTATGAAACTGAAATTTCATATTTAAGACAACTATACGCTCGAGACGTGACAAAACTTTTTTCATCAAAATGAGCTTACCAGAAGAGGCACTTTATATTATGAATTTTGCACTTTTTTTCGATTTTCTCAAAAACGGTTCCGACGATTTTGATTAAACTCGCTATATCGATGTAAAATTTAATGGGCTTTGATATCATGTAGGTTTTATTTGGATAAAAATGGTTTGACAGGGCTTAAATTCCGATATTTTAAATTTTCTTCCCCTAAAGTACCTTTAATTTTGTAGATTTAATAAAAATAACTTTATTATCTTGTTAACGCTGATAAAAAACAGGTAAATATATAAATTGAATAAATTCGATACCAAACTAAAGGAGAAAACAGAAAAAAAAAATTTTAATGCAATTTTTCGTTTTTGAACATAAGAGCAGTAATATACATGTATGATGTACCGTTGGAAAACTAAAGATTTTAGAAAAAATATTATCTCATACACAAGCTTTTAAAAATTAATATAGAGTTATGAAATGAACATAAAACTAACTGATTATTTTAGATAATAATATAATAGATTTTCTAATAAAACACATGTTTCTATATAAATTCGATTTAATTAATTCCTTAATAGTTTCACGTATTTTTATCTCTAACTGTTTTTGAAAATTCTTTCATTGATTTTAAAAATGGAGGTAAGTGAAAGTCGTGTGTTGCCCGCACCAGATTTTTTCACTTACATATACATGAAATGTTTTAATAAGGGATCGTGAAAGTTTTAGATTTTGAGTTTTGTAAATCCACGTTTTATGGTCCCTTACCAAAAAAACTATCGAATTAATTTTTTTCTTCTTCAAATCAGTAGTAATTAATTGTTTCTCCTTGTTAGTATAGATAAGTAAAAAGTAAATATAAAAAAAATTGAGAATATACTAAATCTGAGAAAAATATTAATATATATTTTTAGATTAAAACGCATAAAATAAGAATGGTAATAGAGAAGTGGATATACCGCGTTAAAAAGCGCGAGATTTTAGAAAAAGAAAAAGTATGCAGCAAATAAATTCCTAGAAATTGTTAAATAGTGGAAAATAACCCATACACTAATGATATTTTTGTATTTAGTATGATGTTTATTTATTTTTGGGTTATTGAACCACTAGTTCAGAGTTCAACGCGGGAGCCCGCCCGTCAAAACTATTGATTCTAGAAAGGGGTTATTATAAAAAGAGAACAGATATAAAAATATAATTAATAAGTCTGCGGCCTGGTGTGATTATTACTTAAATAGGAATCGACTAGAATTATGAAATTATTTAGGCAAAATCGATGGAGAAACCTTCCCCATTGGGCTAATAACTCTAGGTAGAGCACTTGTCAGTTACAACTAGTTAGCTGTTACTATTTTTGTCCCATTAATAAAATGTAATAAAACATTTTCATAGGGATTTATAGTTTTTCTTAGGAAAGGAACTGTTAATGACAGCAATGTAACATAAATTGTTTGATTTTTAAGAATGATAAAAGTGATTTAATTATTAAGTATATAAATAAAATATGTTATAAATACAGTGTGCCTGCATTAAATTTTTTAATTAATATGATGTATATATATATATATACCAATGTAGTTTTAGGCGGAACCGCTCGACTGTTGATCAAATATTTTCTTTACGTCAAATATTAGAGAAAATAATGGACACACAACGGTGTAGTCCATCAACATTATATCGATTTTAAAAAGGCTTATGATTCCATAGACCGTCAGAATCTGAATAACATCATGATTGAACAGGGAATACCTAGAAAGTTAGTAAACCTAGTAGAGAAGTGTTTGTCGGAAACATTCCATAAAGTTAGAATCGGTTGTAATTAATCCGAGAAATTTGAGGTGCGATCGGGTTTAAAACAGAGTGACTCCCTTTCACCTGTTTCATTTAATATAGCTTTAGAATATGTCATAGAAAAGGTGTTGTGTATCGAGAAAGGCTTAAATATGGGTGACAAGATTCCGGTTTTGGGATATGCCGATGATTTGGTACTGCTAGGTGAAGACACGGAAACCATACAACTAAATAGAAGTGGGTTAATAAAAACCGGTAAAGAAATAGGATTCGAAATAAATACCGATAAGACGAAATATATGATTAGTAGCAGAAACGGTGGCGATCTTAGTGATATTGATGTATCAGGGCATACTTTTGAACACGTACATAAATTCAAGTACTTAGGTTCAATGATAACAAGAAAAAATTAAATCCAGGAAGAAATAAATTCCCGGTTAAAGGTGGGAAATTCGTGTTATTATTCAGATGCTAAATTACTTAGCTTGCGGCTTCTTTCTAAATACATAAAGGTTTGAATTTATAAAACTATTATTCTTCCGACGGTTCCTTACGGATGTGAAACGTGTCTGCTTACTCTGAAGGATGAACAACGGCTTATGGTTTTGAAAATAAGGTATTGCGTAAAATATTCGGTCCGAAGAGAGGTGAGGCCACTGGGGACTTTCGAAGGTTGCACAACGCGGAATTGCCGAGCTTGTACCCTGTGAATATAATTGAGTTGATAGCATCGCGGAGACTCAAATGGGCGAGTAAAGTTGTTGGGCTCGGTGAGGATCGGATTCCGAGAAAGTTGGTATTTGCTGATCCGACTGGTAGGCGTCCGAAAGGTAGGCCGAAGCGTCGATGGGAGGATTGCGTTAAGGCTGATCTTGGGGGCTTGGGCTTGAACGGAGAATATTTGACGAGTGTGTGTAGAAGGAATATGGTGGTATTGGCCATAGACAACCTTCGGGTTCGGTAAGCCTATTATAATATATATATATATTATAATATAAAAATCTAGTGTTATACTACCTTATACTGGTTTTAAACACGATTTTATTTTCTTGCCGGAATTGACGTTCCTGAGCTATACTAATCCCAAACACATGCACCTTTTTTATCGCTTGGTTGTTTTGAACTCAGGAAACCACGTATATTGCGTTGAATATTTTCACAAACCTAATATTTTCACTAAATGTATGTTTTGATATTGGTAAGAAAAGTAAAACTGTGCAATATACTTAGCAATCCCTGATATGTAATATTAATAGGTTTCTCAACCCGACGTCATCACTTGATACGGTTCTAGGCTGGGTTGTATAAACAGGACGATCTAAATGCAGTCGGTAGGATATGATGCAACTCTGTAGTCGGGAGCTGAGCTGTGGGGGAGAATATTCTGGAGGAAATGGTAGGATCAATTTTAGGTTGCTGACCGGTTCATAGCCAACACAAAGGCAGCTTCTCACCGGTACAGCCATCATTACTAGCCATCTTCATGCTGAGAACTGGCAAAGTTTTCGAAAATTCGTTTTTTAAAACGGCTTGTCTGTCGATATTTTTTTTTACTTATTACTTAATAAAGGTTGGAAAGGATGCGCAGTTGGCAGCCGTTGCGTTTATTACTGCGCGTACTTTTTGTACCCGCGAAAAATATATATTTTCAAATGATTTTATCAGTAAAGTAATCTGAAAATTAAACAAAACAGAAACTTTTAATACATTGTTCATTATCCTTTCCTTGATAACTGGTTAAGATCACTTGAATAATTCCACGTCGCAAATCCCGACGAATAATGGAAGAAGTGTAGAAAATTTATTATTTGAGAGTTTTTGTAACGATGAGTCAATTTTTTTTTGTTCGGATAAATTGTTACAGGAATATTTTAGGGATCAAATTGATAGGTTTCCCGTCTTCAGTAAAAATTTTCCGAATATTATATTAATGCACATTTAGATTGACTTTGATTGCTCAATATTTTATTATTATTATTCGATTAGACGATTTGGAGATCGCGATGGTAAACTAATTTGAAGCACATTTCAATATTTTGTTCTTCTCCTTTCCTACGAAGCCTTCATCTGTTCGGGAAACCGCTGTTTTCGTTCTTCCGTCTACTTGGTTCCCGTTCTCACCTTCTTGTGTTGGACTAGGAAACAACCCTTCATGAACTTTTCTCCTAATTTTTTTCTGTTCGTTATTTCTTCAATTCTGGTTCCAGCTCGTTCAAGATCTTGTTTTACTTCCTTAACCCAGGTTACAGCCGTTTCATTTCAAACAGTTTGTGGACTAATGTCTTGAGCCTCCTGTTTCCTTCCATCCCCCAAACGTGCCCGAAATATTTTAATCTTCTCTTTCTGATGGTTTCATCTATTGGCTCATTGTTTCGGCAGTTTCTTTGTTGCTTCTTCACTGTTCTTGGCTGGTCCTATAATTTTCCTTAAGATTGCTTAATATTTTATTATTATTATTTTTCGATTAGACCATTTGGAGATCATTATGGTAGACTAATTTGAAGTACATTTCAACTTCTTATTTGTTCTTTTCCTTTCCTACGAAGCCTTTATCTGTTCGGGAAACCGCTGTTTTCGTTCTCCCGTCCACTTGGTTCCCGTTCTTACCTTCTTGTGTTCGACTTGGAAACAACCCTTCATGACTTTTTCTCCTAATATTTTTCTGTTCGTTATTTCTTCAATTCTGGTTCCAGCTCGTTCAAGATCTTGTTTAACTTCCTTAACCCAGGTTATAGCCGTTTTCATTTCAAACAGTTTTTGGACTAATTTCTTGACCATCCTGTTTCCTTTAATCTTCGAAAGGAAATATTTTAATCTTCTCTTTCTAATGGATTCATCTCTTGGCTTATTGCTCCGGTAAATTTCTTTGTTGCTTCTTAGTCTGTACTGTCATTCACTGTTCTTGGCTGGTCCTATAATTTTCCGTAAGATTGTTTAATATTTCATTAATAAATACAATTTATTTATGAAATACCTCCCTTACCGGCTACTTTAACACTTACCAGATGAACGCTTTATACTTCCACATAACTACAAAAGGCTCATTTACATGACTATCATACTCCCAATCCGGACAAGCGGATTTGAGCTTTGGGGCCCTACCAAACCATAGAATTCTTAACGTATCTAATCTTTACAAGTAAAAAGCCTGAATGCAGCTTACATTGTCACTAATAAACTCATAATGACCTTAAAGTCCTATGTGTCACCGATTTAGCTCGAACCAGGTATCATTTCTTTCATGACAAACTCAGTTCCCACTCTAATCCACTAGTTTCAATCCATTCCTGATAATCATCCTAGGCATCTGAAAAGAATATGGGCGGCGAACAATTCTGATTTAGAATATTTATTGGAGTGCTGTCAATGGATAGTGTCTTTACATTTGTATCATACCACTGTTTTATATTTGTCACAAATATACTTTTTTTATTATTAATATTTTATTGAAATTTACAACTGTATAGGAATAGATCAAGTAAATATGCTGATAAAAAAAGTGTACATGAAAAACGTGAATTGAAACTGCCCATTGGCAGCACTCTAGTAATCAATCTAAACAAGAAGGTCTCGAGGCCATCTTCTTTTCAGACGCCTCGGAGGATTGTCGGGAATTGAAGGGGAAGCAAGAATTGAAACTAGTACAAATATACTTGATGTATTTATTACAACCGTATTAGAATAATTTTAAATAAATATATTCTAAGAGAAAAAATATAAACAAAATACGCTGTATAAACGTAATAGTTTTTTAAATATTTACGAAATATTAAAAATATCAATTTATTTGCTCCCCTCCTTCTCTTCATTGAATTACAGTATTTTTTTTTTCACCATTTATTACGAGAAGGGAAATAAACTATTTATAACCAACTTGTCTTTTTAATTTAATTTACCTTTATATGAAATAAATTGGAATGGAAAGTATTGCGATAGTGAAAATTTTCAAATTCCAGTTTTTACCGAAAATACACGTTTTAGGGTCCCCGAGCACAAATGACCAAGCACAAAATGATCTGTGTGTGGAAGTATATGTGTGGTAAATATAGATCGAAAACAATAAGTTTTATAAAAGCGAAATCTCATATTTCAGGATCGTATATGCTTGTGATGTTACAGACACATATCATGTAATAATTCTTTCACCTTTTTGAACTCTAAGTTTCTTAAAAAAATTTTTAAATTGATTCAAACAACCGAGGTAAGTGAGAGTCGTGTTTTGCGCGTATAAGATTTTTTCTCGAAATGACGGGAGTAGAAGATTAGGATTCTCAAGGAAGAGATTTATGCAACAAGGAAAAGTGGCAGACCAAGGTCGGGATCAGTGAAAGGATTCTCCACTCGATTCGGATCTAAACATTATTTTGTTAGTATTTCATTTTTTATTATATTATATGTATTTTAAAACAAAATAAAATCTGAAAAATTCAATAAATATAGGTATAAGAGCTGTAGGAATACATTCATACCTTTTGTAAAAAAAAAAATAATCTAAAACTAATTAAAATATATAAATTTAAACAATTGACCAGAAAATAATAGAAAAACTACTGGATTACAAAACAAGACTCTAGAGAACCCAGAGCTTCTCTCCAAACCACGTCACTATATTTGTTTTTTTAAAAGTTATTTCGATAAAAGTACAGGTCGTAATACAAGAAATAACAACTTAAATATTAAGAATTCCTCCCGTATCCAATCCTTACAATCCAAAATCCTTCGCAAAATCCTAAATGCTCCTTATTTCGTCACAAATAAAATAATCCATAACGACCTTAATATCCCATTTGTTACAGACCTTTCCGTACCAGATATACCACTTTTAATTCCAAACTCCCAGCCCATATAAACCCTCTTATCCGCAACCTATCAACCTCACATATTGCTGACAACCCTCCTAGGCGATTGAAAAGAAGATGGCCTTCGGGATCTACTTACTTAAATAAACATCAAGTTCTACCGCTGGGTAGTTTCTTCATAAGCCTTTCACGCCCTTTATAACAGTTGTAAAATTCAATAAAATATGAAATAAAAAAAAAATAAAATATTAAGAAAATAAAGAATCACAACCGGTTAATTCTCACCAAAAATAAAATGAAATGTACATGTACACTTTAGAACTCAACAGACAAACAATCTTCCTTGGTTTAATTTTTTAAATTATTTTCTTATTTTTAAAAATTGAATAAAGGAATCATAAACGATTTCATTACATTTGTTTGCCGACATTTTGACCTTATTCAGGGGCTATGAGAAAACAATAAATAAATGATAAATCAAACAAAACAAAAAATCAGGCCAAAACAACCCATGAAGGTTCTTGGCTGAGAAGGTGTAGAGATTCGTACTGTTTCTTGGCCAACGGACGTGCAATGAGGTGATTCGGCCTAGATCACCAGCGCAGTTTTTTTTCACTATTTTGGGTACCCCTTTATATATGATGGGTGAGCCCCAGGATGGCCCTCTTACCCCAAGATCGCCTCACGGCTGAAATAACAAAATAAATAATATTTCGCCATATCCGCGATTCGAACCAGGCCTGAAAACAGTAGACTATATTCACTAAATCACGTCGCTCCCTATAAAACAAAAGAAAAGAAAAAATATCTAACATTAATAAAATACATAAGCAAAAACTAAAATAAGATGACTATGGGTTTAAAAATATATAGAGATTATAGTAACAAACCAAACAGTAAATGAATTTTATGTGAATTTGGTATATAATTAGTAAACTTATTAAAATATAATTATTAGTTGTTATTTATACCAATTTCTAAAAAAAATGAATATTGTTTGATTTTTATTATTATCTCTATATATTTTCATAGAGTTCATTCTATTTTAATTTTTATAGGCCATCTTCTGCTTTTTAGCCCTGTTGGGAGGCTTTTGCAGAAAAGTCAGCACATAATTATAATAAATGTTCTTATTAATTTATTTTATCTGATCATCAACTATAAATTTTTTATATCATTCAACAGCTTATAAATATTTTAACTTATAAAACAGATTTCTAACCCAGCATTATTAAGAACACCTTTCCGTAACTTAATTAAAAAAAATTTGAAGAAGTTTTTTTTATGTATTTTTGTCTTCCATTTATTACTGATAAATCGTGTCCTATTTTATATGGTTTTATGTTTAATTATGAGATTGGTCTACTTTTTCTACAGAATGATATATGTATAGTGTATAATTTTATATACTGCAATAGATAATTTAAAAAAAGAAAGCTGCAAATGATTTATTATTCCAAATAACTATATTAAAGCATATTACGGTATATAAAGCTATTTATAAACAGCAATAAATAATTCAAAGAAAAATGGCATAAAATGGTCTATCACCACTGCTAACTACAAAACGATACATCTCTGCAATTTCTGAACCGAATTCAATTATTCTTTTTTCATTTTGTAGGAAATTTACTTCTCTATCGAATAGCACGAACAGGTAGTATTTATTAATTAGTTTGGCCGAACGGATTTTTGTATTCGTTTATCGGGTTCTGCGTATCTTGAAACGTAAGCACTCAAATTTTGAGAGGGAGTAACTTTGTTTTTGTTTTTTGGTCGATTACAAAGGTATTCTTTACTATTTATTTGTCTTTCTTCATTCATTTTCAATTTTCATTCAAATAATTAAAACGAAATGTCCTGATTCAAGAACATTGTTACATTGTTTCTCTACTATCAATAATAACCGAGACATCAGGGGATCACATCTCTTATAAGTTGTTCGCTTGACCATAAAAGATTGATTAATTATTATTATTATTCAATTTTTTAAATAATTTTTCGCGCTTTCTTGGTTAAATAACTACAGTAAATTTTTTCTCTATCTTCAAAAATAACTGAGTTATCGAATTTAATCACTTTTAATCTGGCGCTATTTAAAACTAATCGGATACTATCAACGTCTAGATGTTCAGTTCATCATCGTTGGGTGATGCCCTGGTATTTTTATGACAAATGAAAAAAAAATAAATAAAAAATAATAATAAAAAAATCTGGTTCTACTTATATTAAAAGCAATCCGATTTTTTATTAATGGCTCCGTTTTTATATTTTCCTATGGTAATAATTTTTTGAAAATTTCGTTTGATGATGTTTCTTTAATAATGATAATAATAAATAATAATCAATAAATGATAATCATAATAAAAATAATAAATGCAAAATAAAATAAAAACATATTGCTGCATAACTGTTTATAAATCTATTTATAGACAGTGAACCAATATGAAAAGCAATAAATATATTTTTTTTAAATGGCCTAAAATGGTCTATCACCATTGTCAACTTCAAAACGCTGTATCTCTGCTATTCCGACAACAATGATTATTTTTTTCGTTTTGTAGGAAATTTAACACTCTATCGAAAAGCAATAAAAGCGATCATAGGTATTTATTTATTAATTAGGGAGCGGCGTGGTCTTGTGGGTAGACCGCTCCGGGTCCTGGGATCGAATCTCGGCTGTGGCAGAATATTATTTATTCTGTTATTTCAGCCGGGGGGCGATCCTAAGGCATGGAGACCCTCCTGGGGCACACCCAGCCTCTATAAAGTGGGTACCTAAAAAGGGGGAACAACCTGGCGGCTGAGCGTGATCTTAACCGAATCACGTCATTGCACGGCCGTTAGTCTAGAAACAGAACGAATCTCTAAATTTACTGAGCCCAAAACTCTTCATGAGTTGTGGTGGTACAGGTTTTTTATTATTTTTTTTTTATTTATTAATTAGGCTAAACGGATTTTCTTTATTCGTTTTACGGGTTTTACGTAAATTGAAACGTAAGCCCTCAAATTTTGAGAGGGGTATCTTTATTTTTTTTTTTTGTCTATCACAAAGGTTCATTATTAAAAATAATAAACCAATAATTAAAATTAATAATAAATATCTCTTTATATTGTCTTATGCTGTAACATTCAATGAAGTATACACAAATCAAAATTAATAAAAAAAAAAAAATACATTATTCAGAAACTGAAAACTATACATCATTAATCTAGTCGTTGATTCGAAAAGTACTAAACGACATGAAGGGGTTGTAGGAAGGGAGACATCAAGCTAAAAGTTTGACTTGAAATTTCACTTGACAGTACTGCTTCGCCCTAAACTTTTCAATTACTTCGCCATACTTTATTCAAAACAGGGCCAGGGGTTACATGTCACGGAAAATGTTTAATCTAGTAAATGTTCATCTGTTTTTCGAACTCAACTTAACATTTTCCTATCACTGCCTTGCTATGAACATAGTGTTATTTAAAATACATGAGATCGATTTGTGTCTTTTTACATTCACTTACCTATATATGAAATACATAGGAAGGTAAAATATTACGATCGTGAAGACATTTGGATTCTAGTTTTCAACGCTTTTTAAGGTGCCGTAGTCCAAATAAGCAAGTCGTGAGAATAGTTCTCTGTGCGGTAAGTCTAGCACGAAAAGTAAAAGTCTTACTTATTAATATTTCATATTTAAGACAACAATATGCTTGAAATGTTACAGAAGCTTTTTCATTAAAATCAGCTAGCTACAAGAACCACTTAATACCATACGTTTTGGACCTTTTTATGATTTTCTCAAAAACCGAGTTCCGGGTTGGGACCCAGCCGTGATAGGATAATTTTTGTGTTCTCCTAATTCAGCAGAGAGGAGCCATATATACAATAAGAGGAAAGTCGTGTGTCGTGCGCTCCAGATTTTTATTTATTTATTGAATATTTAATATAATAAGCTGGAGGACTCAAAAACGTATCTGCGATGAGTAGAAAAGTTTCCTTCCCGGCCTACCGAAAGTTTATATTAAAGGAAATATAATAAACACATTTTTACTTTCACTTACCTATATATGGAATACACGTTTTAGGTTCCCCTGTAAATGACCAAGTCCCGCAAAAAGGGCTGTGTGTCTGTGTGTGTGTGTGTGTCCTTGTGGTAAGTTCAGCGCGTACAGAAAAGTCCTGTAAAACTGAAATTTCACATTTAAGATAACTATCCGCCGGAGATGTTCCAGCAACGTTTTTACAAAATCAGCTAACCAGAAAAAACACTTTATGCCATGCATTTTGCACCTATTTACGATTTTCTCTTAAAACGGATTTAACTCGCTATATCGATGTAAAATTGGACAGGCTTTAATATCATGCAGATTTCATTTCGATTGAATTAGTCTGACAGGGCTTAAATGCAGATATTTCAAAATTGCTTCCTCTAAAGTAACTTTAATTTTGTAGTTTTTATGAAATTGACCATATCATCCGATTAGCAAATCTAAAAAACAATTAAATATGTAAGTTGAACGAATTAGATAACCAAATAAAGGAGATAACTGAAAACATGTTTTTTTAATGCAATCTTTTGTTTTTGAACTTAAGAACAATAATATACAGTTGGAATGCTAAAGATTTTAGAAAAAATATCATCTTATCTAATTTTGATTACCATTCCATTCAGTGGCGCGACAGGCGACAGGTGATCTGAGAGATAACACTCGCGTTTCTCGATGCTATTTTTAGTGTAGGGTCATCACTCCCTACGACTAATTTTGTGAGTGGCCACCCTTTGGCTGACGGGTCTCACATACCCGGGGGAGAGGTTGTGAGCGAATCCCCATTTTTTTTACATGCTTATAAAAGCCCCGCCGGGACTGGGATTCGAACTCGGAACCTGTAGCATGAGAGACTAGCGCGCCAGCCACTCAGCCACGGGCTCCCCACCTTTTGATTACACTTGCTTATATTTATGTAACATTTAATGGGATTTTTCAATAAAATCAGCTGACCGAAATTGCTCCTTTATTCTACGCATTTTGCTGCTTTTACGATTTTCTAAAAAACACCTGTAACGATTTTGATTAAATTCACTAGATCGATGTAGACTTTAACATCATGTATGTTTTATTCTGATTGAATTAGTCTAGCAAGGCTTAAAAGCCGATATTTTAAATTTTCTTCCTCTGAAGTACCTTTAATTTTTTATATTCGTAAAAATAAACTATATGATATAGTTAGCACTGATAATAACGGCTAAATATAAAAATTAAGCGAATTTGATAATCAACCAAAGGAGAATAGAGTGAAAATATTTTTTAACGTAATTTTTATTTTTTTTTAACATAGATAAGAACAGCAATATAGATGTATAATATATCGTTGGGAAGCTAAAGATTTCAGGCAAAAATATTATCTTATACATTATACAAAGTTAATGTAGAGTGATGAAAAACCGATAAAATAAAGTAATTGTTGTCAATTATAATATAATATATTATTTAATAAAGCACATGTTTCATAATGTTAAAAATTCTTTACGTTTTTTTTTTAATTTCTATTTAGGAAATTCTTAAATTACCTTCAACAACGCCAGTAAATGACAGTCGTGTATAGCACGCACCAGATCTTTTATTCGAATGTAAATGACTATTATGTTTTTAAAATAACCGTTTCTAGGGTTTTAGCACTGTCTATCACTCTTCCTCCCTATCTGTAAAATGTCTCAATAAAAAAAAAACCTGAAATCCTTTTAAGATACTGAAAAAGAAAAAGAAATGAGGGGAAAAAGTAGGATAAGAGACTTAAAAGCGGTAAATTAGCAAAAAACTTTTTACAACCTTCCTTGACATTGATGGAATGACAAATATTTCGAGGCTGTAAGTCGAGTTAGGAACACGAATCTAGGACGAAAGACATTTTATTCTCTTTAATGCCCTCCTTTCTTTGTCATTAATTCATTTTAGTTTATATACACTATAGCTAGTTTACTTAATAGCTAATATTTGTTTGCTAGATTTTTTTTTATCTTTTCTATGAATCATATATTAGAATTTCCATGAAAATGTATTGATTGAGACATGCGAAAATACGCATTTTTACTGCATTACATATGAAAGGTCAGTACAGTACAAGCTGCGCAACAATGACGCGCAAACATACTACTTTCGTTTTCCAGTTTTCCAAAAAAATAAAATAAAATAAGATAAAATAAAATAAAAGCTTTTTTAGAAAATTAGAAGTTGGAAAAAATGTATGGACAAATTTATTTGCGTAATATAACAATAAACATATATTTATTTTATTTAATTAAACTTTATTTATCTAGAATACATAGTACGCAAAATTTATTATACATTGATCCATTATTCCCTTTTTCTTTTTTTTTTTTTTTTTCCTCTGGCGCGACATGCCGTGTAGGCCCTTGGCCGCGTGGTATAGACTCCTGGGAGAATATACTCACGTTTCTCGATGAAATGTTTAAGGGCAGGATCATCACTCCTTACGCCTATTTTTGCGAGTTGCCACCAGTAGACTGACGAGTCTCACTACCCGGGGGAGAGGTTTTGAGTGAGTCCCCATTTAATTATATTCTGATAAAAGTCCCGCAGGGACTGGGACTCGAACTCGCAACTCTGGCGTGGGAGACTAGCGCACTAGCCACTCAGCCACCGGCTCCCCCCGATTGATTATTCCCTTACTATGCATTAATTATCTTGAATCGATTTGTACACCATTATTTTTATAATTGGTAATAGTTAAAAAGCCCAAAAGACAAAGACTAAAAGAACACAAAATAAATAATAATAATATGAAATAAATAATCAACATATATATAATAAAATAAAATACACTAAATAATAACAATAGACATTAATGTTTACAACAATTACTTAATTTTATCAGCTTTTCGTCTCTCTGCATTGCAATATACAATTTTGTATATGATTAAACATTTTTCATAAAATAGTTAGCTTTATAACGTTTTATTATACATCTATGTTGCTATTCTCATTTGCAGAGAAAAAAATAAAATAAAAACCTTGAAAATTATTTCCACTGTTTTCTGCGTTAGTTGTTCATCGAATCCTTTGATCAAATCTTTATACAATAAGTTTTAGCTTTTTAACATAATCGTCTCCCAACTCGTTTGCTACATAAATCTGAGTTAATCCCGTTCCTGGGTTAAGTTTTCCTCCTAAAAAAAACAAACAAAAAACAACACAGACACAGATAAAAAATACTGTGTTGTTAGGTTTCAGAAATAAGTTTATATTTATTTATTCATAGAACATAGTCACTTCATGTTGCTGTGGCTAATCGGACGAAATTACTGCGGGAGTCCTAAATTTCGACAACCCACGTTTGATTAGAATAGGGATCTTCGAGTACCTGACATCGCTGTTGCTCGGGACTACTATTATACGTCCCCTCCGAAGGGCGGCATAACGAACGATTTTTAAATCCCTTTGAGAAATACTAGGGTCATTTTCTGGTTTTGAACCCACGAAAAAGTTCTTCTTTGTAATAGCTTAAAAACATTTTTAAAAATATATAATAATAAAAATAATATATTAATAATAATAACTATTGAGCATGTTTCTCTGGGAACCTGCATAAGGAACTCAATATGCTTATACAGCCCTGGTTGTAGAAAATGCATCACTAAATAAAAAAATGTAGTGCGCGCAACACACGACTTTCACTACCTGCATTGTTACAATTAATTTAAGAATTTTAATTACACTAAGAGATGAAAACATATCAAAGAATTAATTACGTAAAGTTGGGCTGGAAACTTTCTTTTTATTAAATAATCCATTATATTTTTATCTATAACAATCAGTTAGTTTTATCGGCTTTTCATCACTGTCCATTAAATTTTTCAATTGTGTGTATTTGATATTATGTTTTCTAAAACCTTTAGGTTTCCAACGGTACATTACACATCGATATTACAATTCTTGTGTTCAAAAACACAAAAATTGCTTTAAAAAATATGTTTGCCCTTTTCTTCTTAAGTTGTAAATCGAATTCGTTCGACTTGCATATTTAGCAGTTATTTATCAATGCTAACAAGTTGATGTGCCTATTTTTTTGAAATCTACAAAATTAAACGTACTTTAGAGAAAGAAAGTTTAAAATATCGGCATTTAAGCCTTGTCAGACTATTTAGATCAGAATTAAACCTACATTTTATTAAAGCAAATTAAATTTTACATCAATACAGGGAGTTTAATCCAAATCGTTAGAGCCGTTTTTGAGAAAACCGTAAAAAGGTGCGAACTGCATGGTATTAAGTGTGTGTTGCATCGGGAAGAGAGTTTCTATATTAAAAAGTGTCCTTTTTACTGTGATAATCCTAGTTACCAGTGAAATATTTCGATTTGTATCCTTTTAAAAGGAGAATCGATTTAAAAATGGTGGTTCCCTTACATTTTGAACCGTATCCTGGTTACAATATGTGTCAATTGTTAAGAACCCTTTCAACGAGAATGGCGACTTTAACTTAGCATCTTTCCTAATACTGTTTGTAGTAGGATAATGTTGTTTTTACGTGGTTAGTAATTTAATTACCTCTCTAATAGCTATTCACTTTTTTGAGATACTGTGATGGCCAAGAAAATTGCTAACTTACATTTATAAATATAGATATAGAAAAGTAAAAAGATATAGATATAGAAAAGTAAAAAATAATGTACTAATTTATGAAAATTCAGTTTGGTAAAGGGATTATTCCACAGTAAAACATAGAAAATTTAATGGGCTTATGAAACGGGACTTGGGGGTTGTATGATGAAGGCTTTGTAGGTCCATTTACGCATTCTCGCTCGGGGCCACCGCTCCTAAAAATGATGTCTATACCAGTTACCAGTATTGCCAACTGCACAATGTACACTGCTCCATTGTGCCTTGTGTTAATTTACACAGGTATACCAACCCTCATTCTCATCTCGGCTTAATTTGATCCCCGATTAAGTGGCAAGTCAGGGCAAATGTTGTTACAGTTAATCTCTTGCAAATATCAATTATTTCTAGAGGGGGAAAGAACAACCATATTTTATAAAACAATAAAGATATGTTGATTCGAATAACTTTTCAAATGACCAATAATCTAATGATTGAGACGTTCATTTCCAAAAGTCACTAAAGGACATTTTTTACGAAGTTCATATTTTGACATATTCGTATTCTCATCATTTAGTTTTATCTTAATATTCTATTTCAGGGTTCTGAGACCTCATCAATAAAGCCAATCTCTGCAGGAGTTCCCCAAGGTTCTATCTTGGCCCCACTTCTATACTTCCTAATCCTAACTGCGATATTTACCGACGACACTGCTGTTATTACAAGAAACACAGACCTCATACAGGCCAGTATAACATTACAACATTACTTGGACAACCTTCTAAATTGATTTAAATAATTGAAATTAAATATTAACAATGACAAGTCACAAAACGTTACATTTACACCTAGACACGGAACCTGACCTCCAGTTAACCCAGACAATCACCAGATACTAGAATGAAACACAGTAACGTACTTAGGACTTTTTTTTGACAAAAGGTTGACATGGGGCCCGCACACCAAGACAAAACGTAAAACTCCAAATTGTCGACTGAGTCTATTGTATTCGTTACTTCATAGACATTCTAAATTACCCATCAGACAGAAACTTAACGTATACACTTATTTATTAAAACCTATATGGATTTAGGCTTGATAAATATACGGACCTGCTAAAAAGACACACATATACAAAATTTAAACAAACCTAAAAAAAAAATCTTCTATTTGATTTTATCTAATGAACACTCGAGTCCTTCAAATATGCGATTTAGAAATGCAATCATTTCTTAAAGGTACTAATTACACTTTCATTTCGTTCCAAATCATACTAAAATATTTCATTAAATATTTTTAATTTAGTATTATGAATGTAGTAAAAAAAAACAATTATAGATTTTAATGCGAAAGGGATCAAATAAATCAGTTCAATATTATATTAATGAGAGATGTTTGCGTTTTTACCTTTTGGAAATCGACGTCTCAATTTTGATTATTATTAACTTTTAATATCACTTTTAAAATTAAAATATATGGTAAAAGGAAGGATGAACAACGGCTTAAGGCTTTCGAAAATAAGTTACTGCGAAAAATATTTGGTCCGAAGAGAGATGAGGCCACTGGGTTGTTTAGAAGGTTGAACAACGCGGAATTGCGGAGCATGTACCCTGTGAATGTAATTGAGTTGATAGCATCGCGGAGACTCAAATGGCGAGTAAAGTTGTTGGGCTCGCTGGGCACGGAATACGAGAAAAATTATATTCGCTAATCCGACTGGTAGGCGTCCAAAAGGTAGGCCGAAGCGTCGATAGGAGGATTGCGTTAAGGCTGATCTCGGTGTTTTGTGATTGTTGTAGATGATAATTACTATTGTTATATCATTTAATCTGAATGTCTCTATCCAAACCTAATGTTATTCATACCGAATTTTAGTTTGCTGTAAAAGTTAGAAAAGTAATTTTAACGAGGGGGTAAATAAATGTGTGATTAAGCCAGATTTTTTAAAGTACTTTTTTACCGTTGCTGTTACTTAAATATGTACTCATAAAGCATATAAACACATTAATACTCGTTAGATTTCGTCTCTTTATAACGTCTTATTCAGAGGAATTCCTGATGTTATATAATACCCAGTTCACGGGCTAGTTTCCTGGACTGGTTTGACGAGCTTGTATTACGAAGATACCTAATGCCTCAAATGATTTACGCTGATTAGGAATGATGAAGGAAATGATCTAAGTAGTCTAGGCAGCTATTATAATTAAAATTTATATATTATATATATAATATAAAAGCATTTAATATTTCTTATAAATGTTCCCATATTTTTAATTTCACTTACCTATATATCGAATATATAGTAAAGGAAAGTATTGCGATCGTGAAAATTTTCGAATTCATTGAGTCCAAATGACCAAGTCCCTCAAAAAGGTCGTGTGTCTGTGTGCGGTAACTCCCACGCGTGAACGAAAAGTCCTATGAAATTGAAATATCATATTTTAGACAACGCCTGAGATGTTACAAAAACTTTTTCATGATAATCAGCTATCCAGAAGAGCCACTATATGCATTTTGCACCTTTTTACTATTTTCTTAAAAACGGCTCCAACGATTTTGATTAAACTCGCTATGTCAATGCAAAATTGAACGGGCTTCAATATCTTCTAGGTTTCATTCTGATTAAAACAGTCTGACACGGCTTAAATGCTGAAATATCAAAGATTTCTTCCTCTAAAATAACTTTAATTTTGTAGATTCGAAAAAAATAACCATATCGTCTGATTACTAATGCTAAAAACAGGTATATATAAGTTGAACGAATTCAATATTCAACAAAACGAGAAAACTACAAAAATATTTTTTTTAATGCAATTATTTGTTTTTGAACATAAGAACAGTAATATACATGTATAATATACCGTTGGAATGCTAAGGATTATATAAAACTATTATATTTTACGTACTATTCTAAAAGTTAACAGAGAGTGATGAAAAGCCGATAAAACACACTGATTGTCGTATATTATAATATAATAGATTATTTAACCAAACACATGTTTCTATTAAAATCCAATTTAAATCAACAGTTTATTTTCGTTTATAAATTTGTTTAAAAATTCTCAAATTGATATAAATAATGGAGGTAAGTGAAAGTCGTGCGTTGCGCGCACTAGAATTTTTTTAATATTTTCTCTAGCATATATATAAGCTAAACAACACACTAACAAAAAGTATTGTGATCATGAAAATTTTCGACATCGCGTTTCCTAGGGAAATAAACGTTCTATAATCTGTTAAGTCCAAATAATCAAGTTGCGCAAAGTGATCTTTATGTATGTTGTAAGTTATAGGTAACTAGAATTTCAAATTTAAAACAAATATATGTCTTGAATTTTAAAAGAAATCGTATTACCGAAATTGACTATTTGGAACTGCCACTTTGCGCCATGCTTTTCACGCATTATTACAATTTTTTGATTTTCGAGAATATTTGACCATTCATCTTTTATCTTTCCGTAAATATTTTTTTTTTCACTTAACATTTTATTTACACCTGTAAAAAAAAATTACTATCAGCAAATGTGCTCAAATCTAAGGAAACATGGCGTGGGAAGGCATGAGGGAGACAGCACCCAGTGGTGCATCCTCCTGTTCCGTAAATATAAAACTATAAATGAAAAAAAAATGTCAGGCCAATAATTTTAGTATTGCAACCGTTTTTAGTCAGCTCCGCGAACAAAAACATGTAATGGGAAAACCTTTCTGATTGATGTAATTTTTCAGATATCAAATCAAAACAAAGATTAACAATAATATAAGGACGAACTTTGTGTGTCAATTTAAAATTAAATAGTCTTTGACACCATATAGGTTTCATCCTTACTGATATATTGATTATTATTATCAATTTTATACCTTTTTTCCTATTTGTATTATTTTGATCTTATACACATTATTCCAGTACAGAATTCATCTAAATGATATTTTTTTGTTTTTGATTTATCAATAAAACAATTTTTTATATAAATTAATTGATAAAATATATATTATTTATTCATATTAAATAAAGCATAATTTTCTTCCGTCATATCGTTATTATTATAATTAACTATACAACTCGTCAATATTAAAGTATTATAAAATATTGATCATTTAGTTTTTTATTTAATGTAGTAATAAAAAATAGGGAAGAAAGACAACTTAATTAATTTCATAAAAAATTTAAAGAAATGGATGTAGAAAATTTAATACAGATCAAAAAAGAGTCACTTTAGTTACATTTTCAGTAATAAATTGTGATAATCATTTTTTAGATATGTAATTTCGAAAATATTTACATTTAATTGCAATCAAGTTAAAAAACAAAATACATATTTATAATCTCATTATCGTACATAGAATAAAGAATTCCTTCATTTAATTATTTAAAAAAATGAAGAAATAAAACATGAAAAATAAAATTGTTAGTGGGTAGTATATATACATAACATTTAATTATTGAAATCAATTATAATTTGTTATTTATTTCTGTTTCAGGTGAGTTGGATGGATTTTGCTCAACAAACTAAGATTTCGAATCTGGATAACAAAATCGTAGGTTTTACTTAGTTGTAGGGTGCACGTAAGGGTATTTATACGTAAGGGTGTACGAAGATGTAGGTATATATTTATTATATTATATATATATATAATATATAAATATGTAGGTTAGTGAAAAAAAAAGTAAATAATTAAATATGTAAGCGCAAACGAATTATTTAGATTTGTTGATATTTGTACCCAATATCAGGCTTCTGAAAATATTTTTAGGGTGAATTATATTACAATATATATTAATATTGCCAAAAAAAAATGGTGGTGTATTATGCATAATTGGCAAGGCATGAGGCATAATTATTATAAAATGTACTCACAGACCATAGATTATGCATAAATTAGAAAAAAAAATATAATTAACTTTATTGATTAAACCAGATAAAAAAAAAGAAAGAAAAGAAACTCACTAATGTCGATATATGAAAAAAGAAACCTAAAAATATATACGAAACTGAAAACAAATATATAAAATTTAAGACAAGTTAAAAAAAAAAAAATGTGATTGAACAGATCTTTGAAATTTCCTTTTTTTTGTCAAAGTCTGTCTGATAAATAGTTTTTAACTGAGTTACCAAATTCTAGATTTTTTTTCTCTCAATTTTAGGCCTATTTCTTTGTTGTTTCAATAAAATAATTTTTTTAAATATCTGGCTCTCTTCAACAATTTATAATAAAAAAATAAACGTTATGAACTGATTTTTTAAAGAAATTTAAAATGAATATTATTGTACATATATTTTATGATTAAAAAAAAAACACCACTATATGAATATATATTGTAATATTTTTCAAATTTTTTTTGTACAATGTTTTATTGGAGACATACTCAACATGAGTTTATGAGAATAATTTGCTAAAAAACATCTTTATTCAAAAACTCTAAAAATTGATTCTGATTTTATAGAATTGAAACAATGTCTAATAGATGCTAAATATATTTTTCGAAGTTTCAGAAGAAGCTCAAAAATTTCTCATTAATTATTTTTTCAACCAATTTACATGATTTTTTTATATGAATCCAGATTTTTTTTTAATATATTGATAACTGAATTTACTTTAAGTTACAAAATGTTTAAAAAATCCGAAACTACGAGAGTTAATAATTAGTAAACAAAATTGTCTAACAGCTAACTCGAAAAACAGATTAGACTCAGTCATAAAATATACATCACTTAGACTCATCGTATAGACAAGTACTTTGTATAAGTTCCATATTTTTTCACCTAGTTCCTTTGAATATTGCGAAAACTTTGCCAAATGTGAAAATACGTATAAAAAAAAAAGAAAGAAGGATGTTCTCAAGATCAGGAATTTTATAGGAAGTAGGATAATGACTCAGCTATCCCCCAAAAAAAAAAAAATAAGACCATATGAGTTCCTTTTTTTTATAAACTTTTAACTCACAAAAGTCTGTTATTTTACTAATTTTAGAGAATTTTTTATACCACTTTATCTCTGTTTAGGTAATGCCTTATAGTGTAAAAAATAAAAATAAAGAACATCCGTACGTAATTTTATATAGAGGTTTAATATAGCTTTAGAATATGTCATAGAAAAGGTGTTGTGTATCGAGAAAGGCTTAAATATGGGTGACAAGATTCCGGTTTTGGGGTATGCCGATGATTTGGTACTGCTAGGTGAAGACACGGAAACCATACAACTAAATACAAGTGTTTTAATAAAAACCGGTAAAGAAGTAGGACTCGAATTAAATACCGATAATACAAAATATATGATTAGTAGTAGAAACGGAGGCGATCTTGGTGATATTGATATATCAGGGCATACTTTTGAACACGTACAGAAATTCAAGTACTTAGGTTCAACGATAACAAGAAAAAATGAAATCCAGGAAGAAATAAAGTCTCGGTTATAGGTGGGAAATGCGTGTTATTATTCAGTTGCTTAGCTTGCGGCTTCTATCTAAAAACTTAAAGGTTAGAATTTATAAAACTATTATTCTTCCGACGGTTCTGTACGGATGTGAAACGTGGCCGCTTACTTTGAAGGATGAACAACGGCTTAAGGTTTTCGAAAATAAGGTACTGCGTAAAATATTTGGTCCGAAGAGAGATGAGGCCATTGGGGAGTTTAGAAGGTTCACAACGCGGAATTGCGGAGCTTGTAACCCTGTGAATATAATTGAGTTAATGACATCGCGGAGACTCAAATGGGCGCGTAAAGTGGTTGGGCTCGGTGAGGAGCGGAATCCAAGAAAGTTGGTATTCCCTGATCCGACGAGGATTGCGTTAAGGCTGATCTTGGGGGCTTGGGCTTGAACTGCGAAAATTGGACGAGTCTGTGTAGGCAGACTTTGGTGGCATCATTATTATTATATAGAGGTTGCATAAGTTAATGGAGAATAATGAAAAATGGATAAAAATAAGTGGTTGCTGTATATAATAATTTTTATTGTTAAATTATTTAATCCGAAAAACATGTTTTCATCGTAATTCAACGTAATTCTTTATCTTTTTTTAGTTCTAATAATAATTAAAAAAAAACTTTATTTTGGGACTATGTCCCTTAAGAATAACAAAAATGAACAGTAGATATTAATATTTATGTCTGGTCATGAAAACAATAAAATTAATTTTTATTTACAAATATGCAAACAAGAAAAAGAAAAATTAAACACTACCTAAACTTATCTACATTTATGTACAAAAAGTATGGATAATAAACACACAAGATAAAAAAAAGGAAAGAAAGAAGAGAAATCTCCTAAAGGCTACTGATAGGGTTACGGAAATTAATAATAATAAAAAAAAAAAATGATTATTCTAAAATAAAATAAGTTCTAATTATATATAAAAGTTCTCAAATTGATTTTAGCACCGGAGGTATTAGAAAGTCGTATGTTAATATATTACGATAGACAATGATAAAACTTGCTTTATTAATTTCTATGAATTTCATTCCCGATACCTGCTTAATAGACCCTGTGTTAGCCAGTCTTGGTCGCATGAGCGCGTAAACGTAAAATCAATCTATTGTCTTAAGCGAGGTTGGAACTTGGTCGCAAAACTTGGCGTCTTATCAAATAAGCCATGAACTTGCCAAGGGTCCCTAAACCTCATTCAAAATCCAATGTTACCTCGAATTAATCAAGAAGCAATTAATCGATACCGGGATAATTAAAGAAATACTCAAATCCTTGTCAAGTTTTTAATAAATTTTTAAAGAATAAATTCAAATTAACTTAATTTGAAAGTTTAAAAAGAAAAAAAAATCTGAAGCTGTAGAACAATTCTAAAATTGACAATTTTCTTTCAATAAACTTTTTTAATTTTTTTTTCAACTGCTTTCTTCGGAAATAATGCAACCTATCACATTCTAGGGCAATAGGTATTGCAGTTATAAGAAATTATCCATATGTACTGAGTTAATAACCATAAAATAAATAGTTACCAAGAATAATTAAATAAAAACTAAATAAATAAGAAAAAAAATAATTTCAACAAACTTCGAGCTACGTATTGTGGTTTTAATTGTTATAAACAGAGGAGATACTAACTATAATAATTTTAAATAAAACTAAAATGAGAATAAATATTTTAATTTTTTAAATTTTACTTTGTTATGACCATAAGTTTTTATTTTCAAATATTTGTTTGCAATATCTATAAAATGATATTTGTCATTTAAATTTCATTTTGACGAATCACATAATCTTTTCTTACCACCGTCCTTAAAAAAAAACAACTTAAACTTGTTTCCACGGGAACATATAATTATTTTCTATATCAATCACATAGGCTTATTTTTTATGGCACCATTCATTATTTTGACTTATGTATCTTTTTATATAATCCTAAAAAATGTTTAGCCTACCAAAGGCATGTTTTATATATCTTGTATATCTTATATGTGGTTCAAACCCGGCTATGACAGGAATATTATTTATTCTGCCATTTCAGGTATTCTGCCCTTGGGCAGGGAAACCCTCCTAGGTGAGTAAAAGTGGGTACCTAAAAATATAAAAAAAAACCCGGACATTAATCGTGATATCTCCCTAATAACCTTCTTGCACGGACGTTGTCCTAGAAACATTACTAATCTCTATATGCACTTTATGCACTGAGACCCGTTTCCTTACCTTTTCTTACCACCGTCCTTAAAAAGAAAAAAAAAATTTAACTAGTCTCCACGGTAACATATAATTATTTTCTACATTAATCACATTGGCTATTTTTTATGGCACTATTCATTATTTTGACTTATTTATCTTTTTATATAGTCTTAAAAATCTGTATCCTACCAAAGGTATGTTATATATCTTATATATGGTTTAAACCCGGCTATGAATATTATTTATTCTGCCATATCAGCTATGGGGCGGCCCTGGGGTAGAGAAACCCTCCTAGGTGAGTATAAGTGGGTACCCAAAAATAGAAAAAAACCGGCCATTGATTGAGATCTCGCCCTAATCACCTTCTTGCATGGACGTTGTCCTAGAATCATTACTAATCTCTATATGCACTTTATGCACTGAGACCCGTATCTTTATGGGACGTGAAGTATATTTTTTATTAATCGAATTTTGTTTCTAACATTTTTTTTTTATTTTTATATTTGCTCCAAACGTTTGTTGGTCATATATAAAAGTTCAGATAATTAAAATAAATTTTAGCTCAAGAGTTAAAAAAAAGGAGAAAAAGCAGTATAAAAAACTAGATTAGAAAACACTTGAAAAAAAGACAAAAAAAAAAAAGTTTCTTAATAGTGACCTGATATTTTCTGAGCATACCAATATGCTCCGTTCACTTTAGGTTATGCCAGAACAACCTATCTAACTTTCTAATATGAAAACGCAATATATTTAGTAATTAGTAGCTACTTCCTTTTTCTATTTTGAATTTTTGTTGGGACATTTATTAATAATAAAGATTACAGTTTATCTTAATATTTATTTGTGAGTTAATTAAAATACAATTTATTTATAGAGTGAACATCTTGCGAGAATAAAACTGTACAAATTTTTACAAACCAGAATAAGAAAACACTAGAAACACGCAAAAAAAAAAAAAAAATGTTTTTCATTTTTGACCCAATGGTTTCGAATGCATACCAATATCCTTCGTTCACTTCAGTTTGTGACGAAATAATCTATTAGTCTTTCAAAACTCGATTAAGTAACATTAGTTTAAACTTTAGATCAGATATCCAAATGAACATCAATTAATTTTTGTATTGAAAACGATTTTTTTTTAAACATATTTTTTTTTATTTACAACTGTATTAAGAAATACATCTAGTAAATGCGATGATTATATAATACCATGACATGAAACACATTTAGAGACACTACTCATTGGCACTACTCCTACAAGTAATCTAAACCAGCAGGTTTCTAGGCCATCTTCTTTTCACACGCCTCGAAGGATTATCTGGAGTAGTAGAGGAAGCAAAAATTGAAATTAGTGGGTTAGAATGGGATGGAGTTTGTCATGTATGGAGTGGTACCTGGTTCGGGCCAAGTCAGCAAAATATGCAGCATTAAGTTCTTAATGGATAAGTTTATTCGCAACAAGGTAAGGGGCATTGAGGATTTTGAATAGTGAGGATTGGATACAGGCAGAATTTGATGATTTAGTAGAGCCCCCAAAGCTGTACTCCGTAAGTCCATATCTGGATATTCATATAAATGAGCCATTGGAAAGATTTTTTGAAGAAATAATTCTTAAAAAGTCCAAATCAGCTCAACTGATTTGTATATATTGTATACTATGAAAACATATATTGTAATTATTTCTTTTATATGAATCTATGTGAGAATGTAAATTACAATTAAGATATCTATTTTACTACTATATATACATTCATTAGTTAAAGGTCCAAACCTCGCGGAACTTTTTTTTTTTTGACAAGTTTTGTTTACAACTTAGTTGTTTCTCGTTCCTAAATTATTAGGCCATTTCTTTCGGTCGAGCCAGTCTCCCTCTCTAAGACCCCTGGCAGCCATGCTTTCTTCCACATCTTGTAACCATCTCTTCCTGGGTCTTCCCCGTTTACGCCTTTCCATAGGTTGATAGAGAAAGGTCATCTTTGCCCATCGCTCCTCCGTCATTCTTTGTACATTTCCTCCATACCATTTTAGCCTTTTTATATTTATTTCATTCAGAATATTTTTTTCTTCTTGGACATTCCGCCTAATAGTTTGGTTGGAAACATGCTGTAGTCTAGATATGGCACAAGAGCGCCTCTAAAAGTCCATTTCCAATGATATTAGCCTTGCCTCCTCATTTTTGGTAATCACCCATTTCACGCTGTATTAGGCTTCCCAAAAAGGAATAGTATGGCCTTTTTGTGGTTTGGAGACTCACCTGCTAGCTCCATAATACAAAATTCAGGGTTCAAATAATCCGCTTTCCTCTCGTAATTTTTTCCATGATGTCCTTGGGATAGCTGCCATCCTCAGTTATCCATCTCCCAAGATATAACTAGATGAAACTCCATTATCCTTTCTAATTCCCAATTACTTTAAAAATAATTTTATTGAAATATAACTACAATTACGATAATACTTGAAGAATATAGTGGCAAACTGTTTAAATAAAAGATAATGAAGACTACGAGAGACAATGACTATAGGACGGCTGAGATGGTAAGAACGAGAATTCATCTTCATCCCGGCTTGAATAGCTTTCATAAACTTGTCTTGCAGTTTGCAGAAATCGTAATTTTTTTTTTTTATGTTACTGCATTGATATTAAAACAATATATCCTCAGTGAATCACACATTTAAACAAGCTCATGTAACTTTACTCATAATGAAAATATGAACATAACATTCTTACTAAAATAATATCCTAATATATCTTTATCATAAGAACATCTTGGAATTTGGAGGGGGTGACTTATACGACAGAATAGAAGAGGGATGGAGGAAGGCGAAAAAGATCTAATGAAGGGATATGTATTGTGGGACATGTGGCATCACTTGATTGACATCATAATGTCTATGTACCTCTTGTAGGTTTATCTGTTTATTTATTTAACCTACATTTATGCTGCTGTGGCTAATCGGACGATGCTGCAGTAGGAGTCCTAAATTTTGCCTATCCAAGTTTAATTAGGATAGAGATCATTAACGAGTACCTGACATCGCACAGACTCGGAACCACCTTTTAACATCCCTTCCGAAGAACGGCATAACTAAGGATATTAAATAATAATAGGGCCACCTGCGGCTTTGAACCCAGGACCTTGTGCATAGCAAGCTGTTCCTGGGCTCGAGTAAGTGTTTAGGTATCTTGGGCATGAGTCCCTCAAGGCTATCGGTGGTAGGCCAAGTTAGGAAGCGGCATCCTTTGTAATAGAAGAAATATTAATATTAATTATTGACAATTACTATACTATATTGATGAGTCAATATCATTCTACAACTCTCAAAACCGAAACGTAGCCTAAACTAAATTGTCTATTTATTGACTGAACCCCAACCCCTAAATGGCTTATTTATATTCATTCATTCATATCATTTTTGCCCTTACGGACAGTGCTAGACTTGAATATCTCACGATGACATATTCACTTATTTCCCATCTTCCTCCTCTCTTCTCAAAATCTCTTCATCCTTTGCCCGTGTTCCTGCTTCCTTTGTTCCGTCCACAATCATCCTGTCTTCCTCTTCTCATTTGCCATAAATTTTGTGTTCCTAATGTTTCCTGAATTCCTTTCTGTCTCCTATCATGCCAACGTTGACCCCCAACCGCCTCAGGTCTTCCTATATTTCTTAATACCAATTTATTTTTTGTGAGTCTGGTGATGTCCATTCTTTATATGTGTCCATAGAAAGTCAGCCTGCGTTTTCTGATCATGTCTGTGAGTGATGGAATAGCTCATTGGTAGGTCTTTTCATCTAGATTCCATCTGTATATATTTGCCAAATATTTTCCGGAGAATTTTACGGGGTTTTACATATATGGGGTATACCCATCCTCTATAAAGTGGGTACCCGTTGACCGTGAAACAGTACGATTATCTATACGTACTGCGTGTGTGTAAGAGAAAGGGTCTGTGTGTGTGTATGTGTGGTATGTGCCTGTGTGTAAACATAGTCTATATATAGTTCCTACTATTATCTTTAATAGTTCCCTTATTTTCACAACACAATAACAAATCATTACCATAGGTCAGGGAGGGAATTCCACCTCTAAGAGAGAAACATTTCCGCGTTTCATTACCTTTCTTATGTCATTCCATGGCTCTATGAAATATTATTATTGAATGTGAGTTTCCTTGTTTTAAACCTCAATAAAACTCAGATATCCCAGTAATTGTATGATGATTTAGACATGCTCGTACTAAAGAGATCGATTATTAAAAAAAAAAAAAAAAAAATCTGGGACTTAATCCGACTTTCTCTTACCTCCGTTATTTATATCAATTTAAGAATTTTTAAACAAATTTAGAAACGAAAATAAATTGTTAAATAATTATTTACATTGAATTTTAAAAGAATCATGTGTTTTATTAAATAATCTGTTATATTATTATCTACGACAATCAGTTTGTTTTATCTGCTTTTCATCACTCTTCGTTAACTTTTACAATAGTATGTATAAGATGATATTTTTTCTAAGATCTTTAGCATTTCGACGGTATATTATTGTCCTTAAGTTCAAAAACAAATAATTGCATTAAAAAAACATTGTTTCAGTTATCTCCTTTAGTTGGTTATCCAATTCGTCCAACTTCCATATTTACTCGTTTTTAGATTTTCTAATCAGGTGATAGCACTTTCGGTCAGCTGATTTTAATGAAAAATCCCATTAAATTTTACATAAATATAAGCAAGTGTAATCAAAATTAGATAAGATATATGTTTTCTAAAATCTTTAGCATTCAACTGTATATTATTGTTCTTAAGTTCAAAAACAAAAGATTGCATTAAAAAAACATTTTTTCAGTTATCTCCTTTATTTGGTTATCTAATTCGTTAAACTTACATATTTACTCGTTTTTTAGATTTGCTAATCAGATGATCATACGGTCATCATACGGTCAATTTCATAAAAACTACAAAATTAAAGTTACTTTGGAGGAAACAATTTTGAAATATCTGCATTTAAGCCCTATCAGCTATTTCAATCAAAATGAAACCTATATGATATTAAAGCCTGTCCAATTTTACATCGACATAGCGAGTTTAATCAAAATCGTATAAAGTATAAAGTGGTTTTTCTGGTTGGCTGATTTTGTAAAAAAGTTGCTGGAACATCTTGATATTTTTACGGCACAATATGCTGCCAAAAATGATCGATTATAAATTTTCAAAAATAACTGAAGATCCAGTATGTACTTTTTTAATTAATCAATCATCTTCTTTAGGAAATGATTTGTGATTCTCACTTCCATTTATCTTTTTATGAAATAAATATTAAGGGAAAGTATTACGTTGGTGAAAATTATTGAATTTCAGTCTTCAACGTAAATACGCTTTTTAGGACCCCCTGAGTCTAAATGACTATGAATGTCCAACAAAAAGGTCTGTGTAAGGTTTAGGTCAAATTGAAAATGCATATAAAGGTGATATTTCATATTTACTGCCTCTAAGATGCTACTTGCAACCTTTTCATTAATCGACTTACCAGAAGTGCCACTTTATACCAAGCAATTTACACCTGTTTTCGATTTTCGTAATAGCGAATCAAACAATTTTGTTTAAAATCACTATACTGATGTAACATGAAATTTTACTTATGGCTCTAATTTTATGAAAATTTATCGCTATTGCCTGAATTAGCCTTAAAGACCAAAATTCATTTTTCTTTCTCCCACATCTTCGCTTTCGTTTATTTAAAATAATTAACTTTTTCTCGTTAGCATTGATATGAAACGGTTAAATATGAAACACGGGATATTTCGAATACCAACTCAAGAAAATAACAATAAAATAATTAAATAAATCGTACTTACTGGACAGACGCTCTAACCTTCCACTTATCTACAAAAGGTTCATCTACATGACTATCATTAGGCCGACATGTACTTACGGAGTTGAGCTTTGGGGCTCTACTAAACCATCAAATTCTTTCCGTATTCAATCCTTATAATTCAAAATCCTTCGAAAAATCCTCAATTCTCCTTACTTTGTCACGAATAGACTCATACATAAAGAGCTAATGTCCCATATGTCGCTGATCTGGCCCGAACCAGGTATCAATCCTTCTTTGACAAACTCCACTCCCACTTGAACTCACTAGTTTCAATCCTTACTTCCTCTTTCATTCCTGACAATCTTCCATGGCGTCTGAAGAAAGATGGCCTCGAGACCTTCTAGTTTAGATTACCCAGTGGAGTGCCAATGGGCATTTTCTCTTCATGTATTTTTCTCTGTTAGCTCATTTACTTGATGTATTAACTAATACAGTTGTAAATTTAAATAAATGATAATAAAAAAATAAATCGTTGGACAGCTAAAGGTGTGAGAAAAATGTTACATAGCATAATAAGTTGTAGAATATAATTTTCCAATATAAATGCTATACCATCGAAACTCAAATTGTTTTTTAACTTGGAAGGTATAATCGAAGTTCTATACAAAATTTAATTTAATCGGAAAAAAAATGTAAACATACCTTATTTGAATGCCTCAGCATAACTAAGAAGCTTTGTAACGGTTTTGACCGAATTCTCTGATAGCTCGTGGGAGTGAACACATTTTTATTCAAATTTTATTCTTCAGAGAGTAATAAAATTTAGTATTCGGGATAAAGTATAAGAAGATCTTTATATCTAAGATACTACAGATTTGGCTTGAAACGGGAATGTATTCTTTGTTTACAAATAGTATTTTCACACAAAGACCTCAGTTTGTAACCTTGCTTCCTAATCTATGCTCGGCAGCCTGAAAAGAAAGTTGCTCTGGGATCTCCTAAAATATAATGGCCTCTATTTTTATTTAATTTTGTTTTTTTTAGGGGGGGGGGGAGGAGAGGTTTATTGAGTTCATTTTGGCCGCTGATTTTTAAAAATTAGAAATTATCAAAATTTGTATCAGGATATCTGAACAAATACAATATCGCTCAAACCAGCTCTAATTTATAAATTAATTTTGAAAACTAAGTTCTCCAACACCTAGCACCCCCACGTTAAGCTTAGGAACACAATGCAATCACATGCTACTTTCTCCTCAGATCTTATTTGTTGTATTAGTAATATTATTATTATTATTATTATTAAAAATATTAATCTATTAAGAAATTATACAATCTACCAAAAAAGAGTATGCTAAAAACACCATTGGCTCAATTAGTACAAGAGTGTAAAAGTAATATGGAAGATGGAAAATAAAATAAATTCCATATCGATGACACTCCTGTGTTGTTGTTTACCTAGTTCTGTCATAAATATTGTTACAATGAAATATAAACAGATTTAAACAAAAAAAGTAATTTTTTCAAGAACTTTACTAAAAACTAAATTCTCTCTCTCTCTCTCTCTCTCTCTCTCTCTATATATATATATATATATATATATATATATATATATATATAGACTAGAACAAATTAATAAGGAGATCTTTGAAAAAAATGTAGGGATACATACAGGGAGGGTACATTCAGCAGATAAGGAAAGAGACAGTGAGATTGGGAATCTCAAAAAAGGATTGTGTCAATAGAGATGAGTATTGGAAGAAATTAAGGAAAATAAAGGTCCTTGTGGGTGCCAATGAGGTGAGAAACGGGAGAGTATGGAGTGAGGAACAGAGAAGAGTCCAGTCTGAAAAAATGAAGAAGAGGTGGGAAGAGAGAAAAATAGCGTAATGTGTGGGCAAAGTTGGGAGAAAATGATATTTGCGTGGTCTTTAAGGCCGTTTCGCGTAAAAAAAAAAATAGACTAGAACAAAAAATAAATTACCCAAAATGCCCTCCTTTTGCCTTGACACAGGCATTTAATCTCCGTGGCCAGTCAATTGCAGCACGTAGCACTTCTTGTGGAAAGCGCTCAACTGCTCGGACTAGGTATTGTTTAAGGTTTTGCAAGTTTTGGTGTGCTCTGTGGCATGCCATCCTCTCCAATTCGGATCAAAGCCAGTAATCCAGCGAGTCAAATCAGCATTTCCTGAGGGCCGATCCGAGCCAGAGATGAATGCTGAAATGTTTTTTTCGCAGCCAATGCTGAATTGAACTGGTCTTGCAAGCTAGAGCAGAGTTCTTTTTTTACTTCCAGCAAACTCAGTATCATTTAGAGGCTTGGAAACAGGTTCCAAAATATCTTCCTGATAATTTTAAGCGTTTTTCACAAAAATAGAGATTTGTGGTGTCCTAAAAGCATACTCCTCACCAAACCATCACTAAGAAAGGGTAATGATTTCATTTCACTCTTCTAATGACTTCTTTAGAGCTGTTAGCGTAACACACGAACTTTTTAGTAATTCATTTTTTATTTTGGATTTTTTTTTTAAGATATAAGCTATATAAGTAATTATATAAACATTTAAGTCTGATTCTAAAGAGCAAGACTGGATCTAATGTTGAAGTTCATATTAAGATACGTTAATGTTTTATTGATTCTAGTTTTGGTTACCAAATTTTCCAAATTCCACCAGACCTCATTCATCATCCTAATCCCCTAGCTCAATCCCTATCCAGCTCCACTCATCCATACAACCCACCTAGAAGGTTGAAACGGCAGTGGCCCCGCGACCTTTTGTAAATATATTGGAGTTCTAGCACTGGCTAGATTCTCCACTCAATGTGATGTATGTATGAGTGTGTGTATGTGTATATAGGTATAAGTGAATTCTTGACTTTATTGTATTGATTGTGTATATATTTTATTGTAATTTTATGCTGTGTAAATATTGTATGAATGTAGTATGTATGATATCTTTCAGCACTACTATTGATGTCCAAATTGGGACAGATTGTAATTTTACTCAATAAAAATTGTTGTTTTGAAAAAAAAAAGTTTTGGTTAAATATTCAAAGAAAATTGCTTTACATTTTATCGTTCTGCCACTATAAGACAATAAATAAAGAGCTGATTGTTTAACACATATTTTACATTATTTCTAGTCGATATTCAGCCCATGGGTTGGTTAGGCATTTTAAGTGAACTACTTACACCATACCATTGCTCAACTTACCTCACCTATGGGGCACATTGAGCAAACTTGACTTCCTGGATTTAAATAACTGTAGCTCTTAAATTCGACTTCTTTCAAAAAAATTACTATGGACACTTTTGCTAAGGGATATATTACGAATCCACCAAGCTGCTTAAAAACTCATAAGACTTATCATTAAGGAGCTATATCCGTTCAAGTGAAAAATTGCTCAACTAGCCCTGCCCTACCCTACGACTGTTCGTTTTTGATTAGTCTTACTTCACACAGAACATTTTGCGGTACTTGGTTGGAAAACCCCCAAATTCAAATAATTTCGCGATCGCGAACTTTCCCTTACTACATATTTAATATGTATGCAAGTGAAAGTAAGTAATGCAGAAGCAGCTGTTCTTTATTAAAATATTTATTCTGTAAACAAAAAAAAATTCCGTAATGCAATTATTTCTATCCAAAGTCACTTGCTATTCTTATCGTCGCTCACAATGGACTAAAAAAAAAAATTAAAATTAAATAATGCCAGAGCAAAATATGAATTGCATTAAAAACTGTTAGAATTATATTATGATAATGACTCTAATAGATTAATGTTATACAAGGTTTAGCGTTTTTATTCTAGTTTTCATGAAGGACATTGATTATTCTGGAGGGAATCACGCCATCTCATAATAGTTTCTCTTGGCTACCGTGTAAATTTTAAAGTTTGACTTGCTTTCCCATATTTCTTTTTCTTTTCTGTTTTTAATTTATTTTTATTTTTTTGATAAATCGTATTTTAAAATATGGCTTGTCTACGAGACTCTTATTTAATATTTATATATAAATATACATTTTTTCTTTCACTTGCTTAATAGATTTTGGATTTTAACCTGACTAAAATAGTCCGCCCTGTCGGGCCTTAATTTTCAGAATGTCTTCATCTAAACTATCGGGTTGTAAAATTATTTCGTAGCATTTTTTACTAGTGATTTCAATTAAAACTTTAGATTCTTGTAAATATTTTTAATCAGTTATATATGGCTCATTTTGATCAATTAAATGTTGTCATCTTTCAGTTAATTTTTGGAATTAACTGTCGCTTTGCGTCTTCCGAGTAAAAATTTCCTTTTCTGAGCCGAGCAAACCAATTCCGCACGGTGCTTTCAACTAAGGGCCAGTTGCACCAACCCAGGTCAAAGTACGGTAAAGGTAACCACCGTTGAAGTCAGCCATTGCCCGTTGCACCATCTGGGGTAGGGATGCTGAATCCACGGTAATCTTTACTGGGCAAGGCTTACCGTTTAACCTCCAGTAAACTGGTAACCATCCTGAATAGTTTGAAATAGGATCACTTTTGTTTAATGTAATTGTTTTATCTGCTACTATTTCAAAGAAATAGATTTGATTAACATTGAACACTTGATAGATGACGAAGAATATATTATTAATTTGTAGTTATTATTTACTAAAGGTATTTTAATTTCTGTTTTATTTTCGTAAAATTTTAATAAACATTTTCATTTTATAATAACAGTTTTATTATTTATTCCATTGAAATAGATCCTCTCTAAATAATTGACAATGTTTGGTTTTGTAAATATAATATATTTAAGCTTTTATCATTATTAATAGTTCTTTAGTGATTCCTAGGCCTATAACTTTTTTAAATCAGTTAAAAACCCCACTATATTCCTGTTAAAAATAAGTTGTCTGCATTCTGTGGAGGATGATTTTCAGTAGGTTCCGTATCAGTTTTTGAAAATTTTGAACACAAATGATTGATTTTTTATTAACCAATTAATTTTATTATTAATGCATTTAAATGTAGACTAGAGACAAATATCTCCTAATTTTGTACAAAATGTTCTACAGTATGTTTTAAATAATTAGGGTTTTAATTTTCAATTAACAAGAGGGGCTATGTTGTTAATTTCATTCTTAGGACTCCATATTAAATTACAAAAGTGGCTAAAAACCAAAATAGATGATATTTGTTGACTTATAAACTGATTGCTGTGGAATAAAATTTAAAAAAAAAAATCACAAACAATCCAAACAAACTTATTCACATTCAGGAAACAAATAATAAATTAACTATATTCTTTTAATAACAAACTTTAGAAATATAAGAATTTATTTCTTAAATAAAAGTTCCAAAGTAGCTAAGCTGATAACGTTAAGAATTGAAATCTTGAAGTAAAATGGCGGACCTACCTTTCACCTCCCGTGAGATAGTAGTATAAGTAAACGCCGTACCAACAACGCCCCTGCTGAAATCGGCGGTACCTGCCTACCGTAGTTTTACCTGAGGTAAGCTTACCTTAGGTTGAACCGAGGCTGGTGCAACTGGCCCTAAGGCAGATTATCCTTCTCGGGAAATACATAAATCATTAAATGTCGACTTTTTTTTTTTTTTTTTTTCCATTTTGAGCAAGCAAAATACCAGTTGAAGATAGAGAATATCGGTTGAAACTGATGCATAAAAGCACCTTAACTAAAACTCTCTGTTTATGTTATTTATTTATTTTTTTCTCATCATAGGTGAGTTTAATCGTCTTAAGATGTTTTAGGTAATAATAACCACTCGCATTTTTTTGCCCTTAAAACCAAAACCACAACAACTAATCCTCTCTTGGAATATGTGAACATTATTGACCGAGTAAACACGATTTTATAACCACAGTGAGGATTAAATTGAAGTAATGAAAAACGTTACGATCTTTTTTTACAACTCAATACTTTTTATTTTATTTAAAAAAATAAAATAAATAATTCACCATCTCATGTTGTAATTAAAAAGTTCGTAAATGTAAAAAGTAAAATACTTTTATAAACGATTTCAGAAGAATTAAGGAGAACTATTTCTTCATATTATCATTTATTTTCCTAGAAAAAAATAAATAAAAAAAATACAAACCTACATACAAACCGGTTGAATGTAATAGGAATGATGAAAAGATTAATAAACTTTATTAATCATGGAAGATGATAACTTATGTAGTATATTATTTTATCTATAAATAAATTTCTAACAAAACTCAATATAATTTTTTTTTTTTTTCAACAGTAAATTTATTCAAAACTTTTAAAATTTACTCACAAGAGGTAATGAGTATTCAAAAAAATAATCAGCATTAACAAAGTGATTTGTCGAATACGTTGTTCTAACTCTCGTAAAATATTTTTTTTTTTTAAACGGAATACTAGGAAATTTAGTTCAATTAATGGCTGTAAAATAAAATATCCGAACTTGTAAAAGTAGTTCTAATTAATTAATATATTAAACTCGGTGAAAGCAGTTTTAAGGAATTCTGTGAAGCATATTCAATTATTATGTAAGAGTAATGACTTCCGGCTCATTATATTTGAAATATTGAAATTAGTTCATTTCAAAGCTGAAATTACGATGCAAAAATCAGGATATTAAAATAAAAATAATAATATAAAATTAATGACCAAGGAAACCAATTCGGTTTGGGCTAATGATTTTTTTTTAATCGATTTATTATATTTTACTACTGTATTAATAAAAGGGTGACTCCCATTCACCTGTTTTGTTTAATATAGCTTTAGAATATGTCATAGAAAAGGTGATGTGTACCGAGAAAGGCTTAAATATGGGTGACAAGATTCCGGTTTTAGGGTATGCCGATGATTTGGTACTGCTAGGTGAAGACACGGAAACCATACAACTAAATACAAGTGTGTTAATAAAAACCGGTAAACAAATAGGTCTCGAATTAAATACCGATAAGACGAAATATATGATTAGTAACAGAAATGGTGGCGATCTTGATGATATTAATATTTCAGGTCATACTTTTGAACACGTAGAGAAATTCAAGTATTTAAGTTCAATGATAACAAGAAAACATGAAATCCAGGAAGAAATAAAGTCCCGGTTAAAGGTGGGAAATGCGTGTTATTATTCAGTTGCTAAATTACTTAGCTCGCGGCTTCTGTCTAAAAATTTAAAGGTTAGAATTTATAAAACTATTATTCTTCTGACGGTTCTTTACGGATGGCCGCTTACTTTAAAGGATGAACAACGGCTTAAGGTTTTCGATAAAAAGGTACTGTGTAAAACATTTGGTCCGAAGAGAGATGAGGCCACTGGGAGTTTAGAAGGTTGCACAACGCGGAATTGCGGAGCTTGTACCCTGTGAATATAATTGAGTTGATAGCATCGCGGAGACTCAAATGGGCGCGTAAATTTGTTGGGCTCGGTGAGGAACGGATACCGAGAAAGTTGGTATTCGCTGAACCGACTGGTAGGCGTCCGAAAGGTAGGCCGAAGCGTCGATGGGAGGATTGCATCAAGGCTGATCTCGAGGCTTGGGCTTGACCGGTGAACATTGGACGACTCTGTGCAGGCGAAGTTTGGTGGTATCGGCATCGAACCTTCGGGCTCGGGAAGTCTATTATTATTATTATTAATAAAATACAATGAGTAAATGAGCTGTATGATTATATATACAGAACATACAAACGCTTCAACATCTAATTCAAGTTAGAAGGGCCCTGGGCCATTTCTTTCCAGCCGCCTCAGAGGATTATAGGTTACAAATGGATGATAGGTTACAGACGAGCGGAGTTGACAGGGAGTTTAAGATTAAAAGAGATATATCAGTATATTTAGGCCTTTATATTTGCTCTTTATATATACCTGTTTTTTTTAAATATATATTTTATTGATATTTACAACTACTAAAAAAACAACGGGGAGCCCGTGGCTGAGTGGCTAGCGCGCTAGTCTCTCACGCTAAAGGTTGTGAGTTCGAATCCCAGCCCCAGCGGAACTGAGCATTTAATTAATGAGGATTAACTCACAGCCACTCCCCTGGGTATGTGAGACCCGTCAGCCAAATGGCGGCCACTCACAAAATTAGGTGTAGAGAGTGATGACCCCACACTATAAAATACATCGAGAAACGCGATTGTAATCTCCTAGGAGAGTATACTCTAGGGCCAACACGGCCAGTCGCGCCACTGAAAAAAAATATAAACAATACTAAAATTATATGCATGAAAAAGCCTTGTCAAGAAACTACCCAGATTAATACTTATAGTTAGGTGATATATATAGGTAATATTTAAGTCAGGTGATCCCGAGGCCATCGTTTTTACAGATGCCTCGGAGGGTTATCAGGTAGAGATGGAAAAGGAAGAAGGAGAAGAAGGAGATGAGAGAGGACGAATTAGAATGTGTTCGAATGGACAAATAATTTTGTAATTCAAGAGGTATATCTATTTTGGGCTATGTCTGTAACTAGTGGTATATTTAGGTCTATACGCTCGGTCTTTTTGATAACAAATTAAGGGACATTTAGAAGTTTTTAAAAGATTCCGGATTGCGAAAATCGGATGATTTAGTGGATACCGATAATCTATTTAAGAAAGTGTTCAAGTAATCCGTATTTGCGAGCAATTTCTCATCATTTCAGTCTCATGTGAGGATTCAAAGTAAGGCGTATCCTATAGTAGCAGATCATTCCAACAGAAATAAGTGGAATATTACTAATAGATGATACATGCAGTCATAATTATTATATATAATTTTTTATATATTTTAATTCTGCATTTTGGACCATTCTTCATGCGTTCATTTCCATTCTAGTAAGTTTTACAGGAAGCGCCAAAAGCTCTCATTACTATACTAATAAACTAACTTATTATTCTCTTTGCATTAAATTCTAGAATTTTTTTTTTAATATATCAATAAAACTGTATTAATGTTGCAGAATGAAATGTTTTAGTATGAGTTAGGGCGAAACCGAATGCGTAATTAGTACCTTAAAAAAGTAATCGCGTTTTAAAAGGACTCAAGAGTTCATTACATAAAAGTAAATAAAAGATTTTGATAAAACTAAATGATGAGAGTACAAATATGTAATAATAACAATTTCGAAAAAAATGTCCTTTGGTACTCTTTGAAAAACAACGTTTCACTTATTGTAAAATGGATCTCTTGGATTCGGGATGAAGAATTTGAATTTAACATATCCTACTTATCTAAAAACGTAGACTTTGTTCAAACCTTTAAGTGATACAAATTATATAAGGTCATTTTTAATGCAACAATATTTACAACGATATCTATTGTTATGATATGTAATATCGGTTCAAAAACAGAAGACGTAGCGATGAAAATGGATTCCAATGAAGATGGGTATAGCTACAAGAGCTGACAAGCAAATTATTCAGATAGCTTTCAGCGGAGGAGCTGAAAGGGGTACACCATCCTGACAAGCCACCACCTCTATCCGGCTAAGTAACCCGGAATCATTAATAGCCACAACACCACTACTCCTGTTTTCACAACTATAACATTAATCAGATATTTTGAATCTAAGGTATATGCAAAATGCAGTAAACAAATATAACAATAATTAAAAGATAACGATCTGTCCTAAATAAATAACAGCCGATATTTAGATTAACTTATTGTTCCCGTAGTGTGCAGTTTATACATTCATATGCTGGAATGACAACTCCCGGACACAAGAGTAGGAAATTTCTTTCTTAAATTCGTTTACACGTCTAGTGAAAGGTTGGAAAACCCACATGTTGTATCAATAAAGTGAGTATTGACTTTACATCCTACCTAACATTCTATGAAAAGGTAGGGAAGTCTGTGCCTGCCTTGATAGCTGCACTTTCATCAAAAACTATTCCTTTGCACGATGCATTGTCCATTCCATCTATCCACTAGGTTTTAAAGTTTCCACGGTTAATGTTATCAACAACTCTGGCATTATTTTTTTCTTTGGCGCGACAGACCGTGTATAGTCTCCTCCTGTTTCCTTCTCGTAGACCACACCGCGACTCGCGATTATAGGTTATAGGTTAGGTACATCACTCATTACGTCTTTTAAAACCTCAAGCAATGCATATGAGGTTTTAAAAGTAAACCGGATGTTTAAAGCGTTTTTTAAGCAAGTATTGTAGTAACAGGTACACATTTTCTTTTCTTTTTTGTGTGATATAATATCATGTAAGAGCCTTGTCAAGATGGAGGTAACTAATCCTTTTAACAAGTTTAATTGGGACATAGTTACAGGATGCTATGAAGCGGTAAGTCGTTATAATTTTTAAAAATACATTTGTTTACTCTTTACATGTATATCTTATGCTTTTTAAAATTTGTGTTCGGTACCTCGAGACGGTCGCACGTATCCCACCTCTACGACGAGCTAAAGTGGTTAACCCCAAACTTTCGAAGACAATATTTCCTTGGATCATTCCTTTATCAAATCATAAGCTTCCACCATCCATTTTATGTCTATAGCCTTCTGGTATTTAAATCCTCAACCCATCACCAGGAAACAAGATCCCGTCTGTCCGACCTCTACACTCCTTTCTAAAGAACCAAAAAATATGACTGCTCCTTTTTAGCCCGGCCCTCTTCCTTATGGAATACTCTCCCTTCAAACATCCGTCATGCTCCTTCCCTATCATCGTCTAAATCCTTCCTCTTTCAATACTTCCGTTCTCTTCAGTCAGATGTAAGCTAATTTTCATCATGCCAACTTACGATATGGTGAATTCTACTTTGATGAGATGTAAAAGTTAAATTTTATGTTTATTATTATTTATTTTTTTTTTTAATATTTGTAAATAGAGATGACACTGTGACCTTTTATATATTTATTTTTCATTCTTGTGTTATTTAATTGTATTTATAATTGTTTTTGGCCAGTTATAATTTATTATTTAGTTCATAATTGTTATTCTTAAGGGACATTGTCCCAGAATAAAGTTTTTTCTTCTATTATATTCTATTCTATTCTATATCTTAGTACAGAAAAATTAGATTTTAACCTGAAGATAAAAAAAAAGAAAAAAAAAAAAGCCGAATCCTGTCAACAATTATTCAGTAACCTTCCCTTATTAAGCGGTAAAAATCCCGAGTTTTCCGAGAGTCAGATTTTTTTATAATTAGGGGTACTCACTACGTTTGCTATAGCATGCTATTTGTGTTATTTTGCTAAACTCGTCGAGTTTCTACAGTTATTTCCTGTATAAAATTGATGGGTTTAGCACAATAGAATGTTATAGCAAACGTAGTGAATACCCCTATATCCAAAGTATTATCATTATAGAAAACATTCTGTACTTTAAAAGATCTTTAAAAATGATTATATAAATATTTTAGCTAAAATGAATTGTTGAGGAGATAATGAAGGGATACTCAAAAATACAGGGGGGGGGACTGGTCAAATTCCTAAATGTACTGAACCCAAAAGCCTTCGTAGGCCTAATTTTTTCATTATCGAATATGTTTTTCCATAGGTTTTGTATTATGTTATTCCTATGAACACATATTTCATTTGTCATTTTATAAATTGAAATATTACACAGACGTATCATATGAAATATGAAATGCAAATGAGTCCTCTAAACCAAACAAATATGATGCGTTAAAAATAGCATCGTTCAAGAACCGCAGAAATGTTTTAAGAGGTCCTTGCTTGGGATATTTTCGACAAATATCTGGCGTGTTCCGCAGTCGTTTCTCTTTCCCGAATTACCGAATGAGCTCTAACCAGAAGATTCCGTGTTGCGAAATAATTAAACGATAATTGTGAATCCGTCGGATCTGAACCAGACTTACAAAACTTCAGAACCGTTTCCTAAATGAATGGCGATCCAAAAGTCTTGTGTTAATGGAATTTTTTTTAACTTTAGGCGAGGATTGAATTGAATTTTATTTATGTTTCGTAGGAACATCAACTTATAGTACATTGTTGAATGTTTAATTTAAATTATCGCATTTCTTTTAATGTAGGTTTTATCATCATTTAAGCAGTCTGACTGGCTAGATGCGGATTTTTAAATTACCTTTACTATTGCTGATTCAATGTGATTAACTATTTCTGGTTCTCATCATTAAAAAAAAATATATATACAAATATGAAAGAATTTGATAACTGACTAAAGAAGAAATTTTTTTTTTTTTCTTATAATATTTATTTATTGAGAAATATTACAATCTGTTTCAGAATAAACAATAGTAATAGAGATATAGGACCACATCCATACAATATATACAGAAAATAACGATAAAGTCAAATTACATAAAATAGAAAAAAAAATTATTTATATGTACAATAAAATAAAACAAAATAAATAAAAACAAACAACAACCTACAATTGAGATAAATAAAAAGTTGGCAAATAAATAAAAATCATACAAACAAACATAACTATATACAATATTTACAACTGCTAAGGGGACCCCAGACTGGGCTTTTCCATCCACTTGTGGAGGAAAAAAGCGGAATTCAAGAGATCCCAGCGCCTCTCTCTCAGCCGCATCACTGGTCTTAGCCAGTAGAGGCTGAGTTAAGGCGCAATAGCCACAAACATACAGTACATGAGTGGAGGATCTGACCAGCGTCAGAACTCCAGTATAAATGGACTAAAGAAGAAAATATTATAAATATTTTCCAGCTAATTTTCTTTTTCAGCATAAAATAATAATTATATAGATATAAATTTAAAATTAATTAACCCTTTTAATGGCGGACGACGATATATCCTCTTTTGCTACACTTGTCAAAAGTGCCAACGACGATTTATCGTCGTACTTGTAATAACACCTTATCTTCGCATTTATAGAAAACATTATCCTTAAATAAATTGATAAATGATCTAATTTGATTGTAAATGATCAAATTTCGTTGAAAAAAATTTTGTAAACCGGTTTGGGTCTGACATTTTACACATTCTTTACCGGAGTGTGCTGGGACTGTTTACGCTCGAGCGATAAGATGGACACTCGGCACCAGACACCAGACAATAAAGTTTCTTTCTTTCTTTTTCTCCATTTTGTTGAAATTTTATTGTAAAATCCCAGACATAAACCTGTCCTAAATATGAGGTTTCAGTTTTGTAAAAATTTTCGTTTTTGAACTACACTGAACACATACATTTTTCATTCTGTCAGACTTGGTCATTTTGATCCCCGACACCCTAGAAGTATGTATTTATGTTGAAAACTGGAATTTGAAGATCTTCAAGATCGCAATCGTTGTGGGGAGGGAGGGGTTCCAGGCGATTGGATTACCAGCAACCTGATAAACGAAGTTGAGATAAAATAATTAAGGGTTTGTGTCTCGGTGTTGGAGGCTTTCAACTCTGGCAGTAATCCCTCGCTCTTACTTCCACCCGCACCCCGAGAAACCCCTGTATGCCTTAAAAAGGCGAGGTAGGGGTAAAAAAAATAAAAAAGTTACGGTATATATTAATATATAACAGTTCGGCTCAGAATTGAGCAAATATGGGTAACAAGTCAGTTGTAAGGAGTCATACTTAAAGGTTAATATTCATTTTATTAACAGCTTGTGAAACCAAAGAAGAAAAAAAGTGTATCTTTAGCCAAGACCATTAGTTTGAGAGGGAAATATCTTGGTCATGAGATCTTGTAATTTTCCGTAATTTTCTGTAATTAACTCAATTTATTTGTAAGCTAATTAAGCTTACAATTAGGCTTAGTATTATCTCCTTTACCCGAATATTCTCATTTAATTCTTCTTTGTCAGGTGGGACATTAAGTAAAAAATATATGTAACAATAAATTATTAATTTACTTAATATTAATTCTATATTTAATATGCCTTAAGGTCAATATAAGAATCAAAGAGACTTTAGTTTTTCTTGGACGTAAGAGGGGTTCAATGCACTCGTCTTCGACCTATAAACTATTAATATTTAAACTATTATTAGGTCAATAATTAATCACTTAGCCCGCGGATTCTGTCTAGAAACTTGGAGGTATGAATTAGGGAAACAGTTATTTTCTAGATGGTTCTATAAAGGCGTGAAGAGTGGACGCTAACTTTGGAATATGAAAAATCCCTATAGGTGTTCGAGAATAAGGTATTACGTACAATATTTGGTCCAAGGAGGTATGAAGACACTAGAGAATTCAGAAAATTACATAACGCGGCATTGTAGAGATTTTATTCTGTCAGTATAATGGAGTTAATAGCTTCGCGGCGGCGAAAGTTAGGACAAGCGAAGAACGAATTTCCAAAAGTTAATATGAGCTGGACCGACTGGTAGGCCGAGGCGACGCTGGGAGGAATCATGTGGTAAGGTTTCTTGCAGCTTAAGCTGCCGAGGGTCCATGCTTAAATTCATAAATAAATACTTTTATATAGATTCTTTTTTCCATGGTCCTTTTTGATGGTATAGTTAACCTTATAGTTAGTCCAGCAAGTGAAGTGATAGTTAATCTGTAGACATAAACGTAATAAACAACAAAAGTCCTTTAACTCCATTTTGAATCTGAAAAAAAAACAAAACACGTAAATTGCATATAGTTAAAAAATGAGATTGACTCATCAACAATATTATATTGTTTATAATGACTTTATTAATATTTAAATATTAATAAGTCTGTTTGGGTTATTATTTCCCATGAATACAAAGTATAAGGCTAAGGCTACCTACGATTGACACGGGGACTGTTTGACATTAGTCCAAGATCCCTGGACCCAAAGAACAATTCTATACTTCAACAAAAGATCATACCTACAGCAACTATTCTGACAGTATGAATATTCGGCGATAGCATTTCTTCACTATACCATTTGCTGCTTCAGTTCTTTCCATCTCCTTACTAGAAGTACCCGTCGTCTCTTACTATCCTCCCTCATACTCCTCCACTTTGACTATGGATGCCTAGTCAGCCATGACTATAGAGGCTTGTTATTGTCTCAATGGACAATAACAAAAGGGCTGTAAGATTACATTCATACGATATTTACAGTATACACGATAGAAAAGTCAACTTACATAAAAATAATAAATAAATAAACGTTTATAATAACAAACATTATAAATAAATTTAATACAAGTTAATAAATAAATGAGCAAAACATGAACTCACTCATACCTATATGCAATATTTACAATCTGCTGGGGAACCCTTTACGGGTCCGTCCCCCAACTTGTGGAAGGTCAAGCAGAATCCGGAGGATTCCAGTACCTCTCAATCAGCAGCGTCACTGGTAAGAGTCAGCGAAAGCTGAGTGAAGGCACCATAGCCACACCGCACGTGAGAGGAGAAACTGACCAGTGTCAGAACTCCAGCATAAGTATTTACTAAACGTCTCGGGGCCACTGCCGTTTCAACCTTCTAGACGGGTTGTATTGAGGAGTGGAGCTGGATAGGAATTGTGCTAGAGGATTAGGATGACGAATGAGGTTCTAATAGAATTTGGGAAATTTGGATGTAATTATGTCTAAATTAAATGGAACATTAAGGTCCTGGTGCAAGGTGTAATTGGTGACATAATAAGGAGCATTTACTGTTGTTCGGAGGACTTTTGTTAGAAGAACCATAGTTATAAAATAAAAAATATATTAAAGCTTGATAATTGGAATATTATTTCCGATAATATTATTTCTGGCTCTAATCTTCAGCGAGTCCCTTACATTAACATTTTAATATGTATGTAAATGCCCCTCCTCGTCACAAAATTTACCTTTTCCATTCCTTCTGGACGACTTGTATTTCTTTCTTCAAAGAAGGTAAAAAAAGTTGTTGAGTTCGGTAAAGCTCCTACCCCCCTTTTCCCTCTTCCTCCCCCCTTTTTTCTCTCCCCCCCCCCCCCGCAGAAGGTTTCCTCATTAGATGTCGGTTTTTTTGTTAGCTATGCTAATACCCATTCACTTTAATCCAGTCTATTACAAACAGTCCCTTCTGAGACAAACAAAAGCCAAATCATTCCTGGATTTTCCCTGACTGGGAGTTTTCTTTTCTGATTTTTCTTATGTTTCCTTCTCTTTCTTCTTGCCTATTTTAATCGGAAGAAAAATCGTTTGGACGAACGCGATGTTGGCCTGACATATTCAGAGAGTGAGACAGTAAATGGCGTATCTGGAAATTATAAACATTGGTCGTCTGTAATAATAAGAATTCTAAATTCTTTGTTTATTCTGTCGTTATATAAACCCAATTTTTTTAAAACTTATCTAAAAGATTTTAAACAAATTTAAAGGCATGGAAATATATATATATATATATATATATATATATATATATATATATATATATATATATATATATATATATATATATATATAGAAATAGAAAACAAACTTTATTCTGGGACAATGTCCCTTCAGAATAACATTAATGAACAAAATAATAATTTATATCTGGCCTAAAACAATATATAACTACATTTAAATAACAAAAGAAAGAAGAAAAAAAATAAATGAAAGGTCATTGTGACATCTCTATATACATATTCAAAAATAAATAAATAAGAATCAACCTAAAATATATCTTTTACATCTCATAAAAGTATATAAACAAATCACCTCACATAAATAGGCATAAAAAAATTAAAATTAGCTTACATCGGACTGGAGAGAAAGGAAGTATTGAAAGAGGAGGGATTTATATGATGATAGGGAAGGAGCATGCCGGATGTTTGAAGGGGGAGTATTATATATATAAGAAAAATTAGTTAAAGAGATGTTTCTCTGAAATAATCGAGAAAACCTCTATATATTTATGACATACTAATGAGCTAAATAAATTCTAATCGTACCATTGAAAGTTTATTTAATAAGAAACAAAATGACGTTAAAATGGCTGATATATTTTAAATAGAAAGAGCAGTACAAACTTTTGCCACGAAAAAGTGCGTTTGGAATCACTGTGCGCCGGCACACACTGGGCAAAATCACCAATTTAGTTCGACTAAAGTCAAGTCAAAAGTTTCGAATTTTCCAGTGCTTCACGTTTTTATTATTAGTTGGCAAGACCCTTTATACCAATATTTCCCGCTATACCGTGTTTACAAATAAATACTAAATGAGTGAATCATTCCGGTTTACACAAGTGCCCAATAAAAGGCAGTGGGATTATCTTTATTCGATGGCCATTCATTGTGTCCAAGGTGGGTTTAGAGCAAAGTCTTTTTGCTTTTATTTAACAATAGACATTGCTGACACAGGTAAAACATTATATTTCCAAACTCGTTATTGAATATACATTGCAATCTTACCTGTAGAGTTGATTTAGCAATTTGTAAATCTATGCCCCTATTCAATAACGAAAAACTATATAACCCCAAAGTTACCCCAAGGGTTTGTTTTATTAATCCTTCTAGTCTTTAAATATTAGAAAGAAATTTTGTGAATTTTGGCGTTTTGGGTAATACATAATTTTTTTTAGACACAACACTCCTAATCAAAAGATTGACAATCTATGATTTCGTGGTTTCCTAATTGATATAAAATACATCTATTAGCAGGTTTCAGCAACTCCGAGCCATAATTAGATTTTTTATATTATTTTTCCCGTATTCTGGGACTTCAAACGTAAGATGTAATGAAGTTTTAGATTTTAGCAAATAAATTTGATGTTTGACAACTGTTCGTTCACAATCGTGTCTAGAAATTAAATAGTTTTTATAATTTTTTTCCGTAATCTGGGACCCCAAAGGTTAGATATGGACAAGCTTCAGAATTTTGTTCATCTTAATCGGTCATATTTTTCTACTGTGTGGCGTGAACGTGCTTATGACAGATTTTTTCTGCTATTTGTAAAATTTTCTAGGATAGAAATAATAATAATAATAATAATAATAGGCTTAGCAAACACGAAGGTTCGATGCCGATACCACCAAATTCCGCCTACACAGACTCGTCCAATGTTCACCATTCAAGCCCAAGCTCCCGAGATCAGCATTAACGCAAGCCTCCCATCTCCGCTTCGGCCTACCTTTCGGACGCCTACCAGTCGAATCAGCAAATACCACCGGAATACCGAAATCCGCTCGTCATCGAGCCCAACAACTTTACTCGCCCATCTGAGTCTCCTCAATGCAATCAGCTCAATTATATTCACAGGATGCAAGTTCCGCAATTCCGCGTTTTGCAACCTTCTAAACTCCCCAGTGGCCTCATCGCTCTTTGGACCAAATATTTTACGCAATACCTTATTTTCGAAAACCTTAAGCCGTTGTTCATCCTTCAAAGTAAGCGGCCACGTTTTACATCCGTAAAGAACCGTTGGAAGAATAATAGTTTTATAGGATAGAATAGTAGGTTTTAAAAATCGTCACTATCGACTTCTACAATAAAAGTAAATAGCCATTGCAGAAGACGTAAAATTATGTAAATACATTTGCATTATTCGTTATTTTTCCCTCTGATACTGTTGGTTTAAAATTAAGGTACGTATAGGAAGCATGGTATACTAGATTAGGCAGGGGAAAGGATTTATTTATAAAGGAGTTGCTTTTATTTGAGGGGGGGCGGGTTTCTTCTTGAGTCTTCCGGGCTCCTCATTGTTCTCCGCCGTCCCCCTCCCCCTCCCCCCCTTCTCCTTTAATATTTAAGCAACGGTAAATTTCGGAACAATACTAGCCTTGTTTATTTTATTTTTTTTATTTTACATGGCGGTGTGTATACCGCTAGCTCGGAATTGAAATTTCTAAAAGAGCAGTCGAGGGTAGATATTTCTAGAAACGTTTCTATTCTTTTGGAATATTGCCAGTATTACTTTTACTTACTTATATATGAAAAATATGGTAATGGAAATTATTGCGCTCACAACAATTTTTAAATACTAAATTTCAATGGAAATTGACATTTTACGGTCCCATGAGTCCGGATGCCATTATTTATTTTATTTTTTTATAGATCAGTATGACTTGAGGCAGATTTTCTTATTTATCCATATTAAAACCAGCACAATTTTTTTCTTACATCATCTTTTTACTTTCACTTACTATATATAGTAAGGGGAAGTATTGCGATCGAGAAAATTTTCGAATTCCAGTTTTCAACGGAAATACACGTTTTAGGGTCCCCTGAGTCTAAATAACCAAGTCCCGCAAAAAGGTCTGTGTGTGTGTGGTAACTCCCGGGCGGAAACGGTAAGCCCTAAGAAATTTGAAATTTCACATTTAAGACAAATATGCGCCCGAGACGTTACAAAATCTTTTTCATTAATATGAGCTTACCAGAAGAGCCACTTTATACCATGCATTTTGCACTTTTTTTCGATTTTCTCGAAAACGGTTCCGACGATTTTGATGAAACTCGCTATATCGATGTTGAATTTAATGAGCTTTAATATCATGTAGTTTTCATTGTGATTGAAATGGTCTGACATTGCTTAAATGCCGATATTTTACATTTTCTTCCTGTAAAGTACCTTTAATTTTGTAGGTTTTGTAAAAATAAATATATTATCTTGTTACCACCGATGAAAAACACATAAATATATAAGTTGAACGAATTTAATATCTAACTAAAGGAGAAAACTGAAAAAAATATTTTTTTTAATGGAATTTTTTTATTTTGAACATAGCAACAGTAATATACACGTATTAATATACCGTTGGAAAGCTAAAGCTTTTAGAATAAATATTATCTAATGAACAAACTTGTAAAAGTTAATAAAGAGTGATGAAAAGCCGTTAAATCTGATTATTTTAGATAATAATATAATAGATTTTTAAATAAATCACATGTTTCTATATAAATTCACTTTAATTATTTCTTTAATGGTTTCACGTATTTTAATCTCTAACTGTATCAGAAAATCCTTTCATTGATTTTAAAAATGGAGGTAAGTGAAAGTTGCCCGCACCAGATTTTTTATTATCATTATTATACAATTCGTCAAATATAGTCCACGTTTCGGGGCTTTTTCCCCATTATCATGACTAAAAAGTTTTTAAAACATTTTACTTTTAGTTACATTTATTGAATAATTTTTTTTATAATAAACAATTACCTAAAAATTGCCTTTTTATTTATACATATTATTTCCTCTAGCTAACTGCTACCTCCACTTCCAAAAGTTGACTATCAGCTAACTGTTATATTTTGTTTTTACTATTGCAAACTTTGTACTTAGCTACTTAGCTATATTGTTACATTAATTTAATTCCTGAGGTCTGTATTTATTTTTATTTTGATGTTGATCCGCTATTTAGGACTCCTACTTGACAAACGCCTTACATGGAATCCGCATACAAGACTGAAAAGACAAGAAACTGCACGGAGATTTCGGCTACTCCAACACTTACTAGACAGACGCTCTAACCTTTCACTGAACTACAAAAGACTCATTTACATGACCATCATAAGGCCTATCTGGACTATATCTATTAAACCATCAAACTCTTCCCGTATCCAATCCTTACAATCCAAAATCCTTCGCAAAATCCTTAACGCTCCTTACTTTGTCACGAATAAAATCATCCATAAAGACCTAAATATTCCATTTGTTGCTCATCTAACCCGAACCAGTTATCACTCCTTCCATAACAAACTCCTCTCCAACTCTAAACCACTAGTTTCAATACTTGCTTCCTCTTCTATTCCTGATAATCCTCCGAGGCGTCTAAAAAAAAAGATGGTCTCGAAACCTTCTGGTCTAGACTCTCTACCAAAGAGTTCTGTCAATGGGCAGTTTCTCTTCATGTTTATTTCATGTGTTATAACATTTCAGCATATTTACTTGATGTATTTTTTGTACAGTTGTAAATTTCAATAAAAAATATATTAAAAAAAAATGTTTTTAATGTTATTATTTATTTTGTTTTTCACTTTATTATTGTTCTATTCTTTTATTAAAATTTTATATTATTTATTATGTCAGCGTAATGAGTACCTAGATTTTTGGTATCTGTTTTATAATTAACTGCTTTATTTTTGGTTATATAAATTGTTTATAGTATTTTTCTATTTCTATTATTCTTAGATGTATCTAGTATTTTTATATTTTCATAATTAAATTTATGTTGATATTTTATGCTATGTGTTGATAACTTTTTTTTTATACTTTTGCAATTTAAAATGTGTTGTGATATTCTAGTTTTTAACTTTTTAGATGTTTCACCAATTGAGCTTTATATATTTATTAATAATATACAACTCTTAGTAAATATAAACACTACACCAAGTGCAGGTGTTACAAGTCGTGTCACGTAATTGTATTAGAAAAACAAAAATAATTACGAGATTATAGAAAATTCCTTTTACATTTTAATAAAATGTGGGACGCGCGTGACATTTAAAAGCCCGCGGTTGTGAAATGGAGGTGCATTTTCATAATGTCCTCGCTAATCTTTCCTTCTTAGCCAGATTGAGCTATTAACTTCTATCGGTCCCCAATTTTTTTTTTTTAAACTCTGAAAAAAAAAAAATAAAGAAGAAAAATAAAATAAAATATTTAAGAAGGGATTATTGATTGCTCTGTCAACTATACAATAAAATGTTACAAAAACGGAAAATTTTCGCAACCACTCTCCATCAAGAAATACTGATTGCCGTGACCACGGGGCAACTCATTACAAACATCACGTCACACGGACGTTTTAAAGTTATTGCTTGAAACACGTCAAAAAAGGAATCGATCTGTGAGAACGCCTCGGACGCTATAATTTTCGCGGAACCCCCGAGCCATGGGCTTTGTCAAAAATTAGGCGCCATTATTGTTGTTTACATCCTTCGTGTTGAATACAAATTGTTGATGATAATGACAAAAAATCTATTCTTAATCTTAATTTTGCCATTTCATCGCAATTCATAATTCTCGAATCCTCACCACGAAATTGGTGCTCGCAACTCTAGACTTCTACATATCCCCTTAGTTAAAATCATTTTTCGAATTTTAAAATAAGGTTAAACTTGAAAATAGAATTGAATCGAGTTTCGACTAGATAATACTATAAGATTGAGAAGTTGGTGAGGGGTTTGGTCATAAAGCAATCATTCTAATAAGAAAAAAAATATTTTAGTGCCGACGTTTTGGCCTACACTGTGGTACTTCATCAGTCTATTGTAGGCCTTTATATCCGAGTAAATGGCACTGCTTCTCATTATGCTTGTCACTCTTTAACACCCTCTCACCAAGTCAAGTATGTATTTTCTTATTATAGTGTATATAATTAGTTGACCTTTGAGAATTACTGGAAGGAACAAGCTCGAGTGGGGGTCAGTAAATGAAACAATTTGTTTCAACTATTTAATGTCTTCCAATATTTCGATCCCCATTGCGGGTCATCATCAGAGCTAAAATGATACAAAAGGAATACAATGAGTGTATAGCAAAATATATATGTATATATATGTGTGTGTGTGTGTGTGTGTGTGTGTGTGTGTGTGTGTGTATGTGTTTGTGTGAATTAAAGAGAATGTAGAAAATAAGGGGGCATATATGAATTACTAAAAATTATAATAACATTAAAAAAGTGTTCATACACTATTGAGTTAGAGGATATCAATATGTAAAAAATAAAAATAGATGGGTAAACTAGATAAGTAAAGAAATTAATTAATTAAATTACAATGACTTTAGTATACTAGCTTCACCAATTTCTATTTTTTACATAAAAGAAAATAGTAATTTCTTATTTCTCTCTCCTATTGCTCCTAACCTTGTCCTATTATGTTATTTATTCAGACCCCTCACATATAATTTTAGTTTAATTTTATATTAATTTTAAATTGTTCATCTTACAAAACCGTCATTTTACTTCTTAATTTTATTGTTATTAATGTAAATGTATTAGTTTCATATATATATCTATATATATATAGAATAGAATAGGATAGAAAAATAATTTTTATTCTGGGACTGGGTCCCTTAAGAACAATATGATATGTACAATTAATATATACAATGTGTCTGGCCACAAGACCAAAGGATTATAATTTTTTTTTAGTAATAACAATTTTTTATTGAGAAAATTTTACAATCTGTCCCAATTTGGACATTAATAGTATTGCTGAATGATATCAAACATACTACATTCATACAATATTTACACAACATAAAATTACAATAAAATATATACACAATAATGAATCAATACAAAAGTCAATAATTCACTTATACCTATATACACATACACACACTCATACATACATCACATTGAGTGGAGAATCTAGCCAGTGCTAGAACTCCAATATATTTACAAAAGGTCGCGGGGCCACTGCCGTTTCAACCTTCTAGGTGGGTTGTATGGATGAGTGGAGCTGGATAGGGATTGAGCTAGAGGATTAGGATGATGAATGAGGTTCTGGTGGAAAAGGATTATAATTAATTTTTATTTACAAAGCTTTAAGAAGAAAAGTAGGATACAATAAAACAAAAGAGTAAAATAACTAAAAGAGTAAAATAAATGAATAACTTCTGATATGTTGAACAAAACTTAACATTGAAACTGATTCATAATAATTGATCGATACAGAATCATGAACAATAAATAATAAATTTTCTTTTTGAATAGATATTTGATTTAAAAACTCAGGCTTGTGGAGCGTCTGTTTGAGATGACAATAGGTACTCGTACAGCTGGGACTTGAATGATGGTAGGGAAGATGCATGGCGGATTTGAGTAGGTAGGGAATTCCAGAGAGTAGTAGAGCGGACAAGAAAGGAATGTTCAAAACTTGTTGTTCTGTAGGCAGGAATATAAAGATCAGAATGGCGCGATCTTGTTTGGAGCGAGCTGAAGGACGATTTAAATTGCAGAAGTTTGTGGATATAGAGAGGTAGCTGGGAGTTGATAGTTTGGTAAATGAATGATCCAAGGAAATATTGTCTGCGGTTTGAGGGAAGGAGCCACTTTAACTCATTGTATAAATGGGTCACATGTGACCTCTTCGGTGTGCCAAGGAGAAATCTTAAAAATGTATTCATAATTCATAATATATATATATATCCACCTACGAGCTATTATTTGACTAATTAGCATAACTTTTATTTGTAACTTGGTTTCACACTATAATCTTCAAACTTTTTCATACGGAAATGGCCGTTTTATATTACTACTTTTTTTCTATATTTTGTTACTATTATCATATTGTTGTACTCTTAACTGATTATTATTTTTTTGTTAATTCCATATTTTTTTTTTTTTTAATCTTGAAACAATTCTTTATTGAGCAATATTACAATCTGTCCTACTCAGGACATGATTCCATATTAATTCTGGATTTTCTTACGATACGTTGGAACATAATTTTTTTTCATAAGTGTTATTAATTGATGATCAGATTTATGTAATTTATTATTTATGTAATAATTAATAATAATAATGTTTTATTGCTTTTAAGATTTAGATTTAATTTAATTTAGATAAAATCATTTTTTACATTTAATAATGAAATTTCATATATATATAAACAAAATTTGTACTAACTACTTTGTAAACAATATTCCAAGAAAAAAAAACTACTAACAAAATTAATAAGAGTACCAATCTTGATTAAATAATAAATAATTACAATTAAAAAAAAAATAAAACAGAACAATTTTAAATAATACATCTCATAATAACGATTATACATAAGCAATGCCTATAAATCCTGTACTAATCGTGCATAACAATACTTCTTATCTTCAAAGTTTCTAATATTCTAATATCTTGTTAATAAAAATAAATCGTTCAACTTCTTATATATGCTAATTGTTAATATGTTATCTAAATTAAAAATTTTCATAGCTTGCTTGAATAAATAAAATCTTCTAACTGGATTTATAACAGGACACAATATTAAAAAATGATGAATATTTTCGTAATCCTGGATATTACATAAAGGGCAAGTGTTGGCACTTAAATATATTGTTTATTGTTTATTTAACGTCACTTTATGCTACTACGGCTAATCGGACGATGCTACAGTGGGAGTCCTAAATTTTGCCTATCCAGGTTTTATTAGGATAGGGATCTTTAACGAGTACCTGACATCGCACAGGCTCGGGACCACCTTTTAACGTCCCCTCCGAAGGACGGCGTAACTAAGGATTTTTTACTCCCATTAAAAAATCCTAGGACCACCTGCGGGTTTGAACCCGTGATCTTTAGCATGGGAGGCTGTTACGCTAGCCACCCAGCTACAAGTGATCCCGCACTTAAATATATATTTTTTTCTTATTAATCAGATTATTATTAATATATTCAATGATTATTCTTATTATTTTAGATTACTTAATATGACACGATGATATAATATAATTATCATTTACAACAATCGCTTAAGTTTATGCCTTTTTCGCAACTTTCCACGATATTTTACACCTTTTTGTGTAAGATAAAATCTTTTCTAAAATCTTTAGCTTTCCAACGCTATTTCACATCATTAATGTATTATCTATATTACTATTCTTATTTCCGCAACGTGCCCTGAAAAAAAAAAACAAAAAAAAAACGTTTGATGATTTATCCTTTAGTTGGTTATCAAATTCATTCATATATCATATTTATATGATTTTTATCAGCCTAAACTACAATACAAATGAAATTGTTAGGAAATAACAAAATTAAAGGTACTTTATAGATAGAATTTAATAAAAAAAAATGGCATTTAAGCCCTTTCAGACTTTTTTAATGAAGATAACACCTACATGTTATTTTGGCGAATTTAATTTCACGCCAATGTCGCGAGCTTAAATAAAATACTTAAAAATTTTGAACAAATCGTGGCACTTCTGGTTCGCCGATTTCGGTCCATTTCCAATATCGCAAGCACATACCTGTTTTAAATCTTGTGCGACTATTCGTTTTTGAGCTTGACCTACCACCTACACACACACAGAACTTTTTTCTTGTTTATTTGGTCTCGAATACGGAAATTTCCAAAGATATTAGTATAAAAGAGTAAAAAAAAAAACTAAAATAAAATAACAGATCAATATCCTGTTGAAACAGACTCTGATAAGTGGTTTAAGCACAGAGTAATGACATGAAAAAAGCAAGTATTATAAAAAAAAAAAAAAAAAAAAAATCAAGCTTAAAACGAAGGGACGTTATAAACGATTAAAATTAAAAAAAAAAAAATCTGTTACCCCATTAAGGTTTCTGTTGGTTCAAGGGTATCGGTTTACCTCTTAATTTTTTTTTCTCTTTGGTATTAAAATGTCGAGATTATTTTTCCTTTTAACGTTATATAGCAGCCATTATGTATATAATTAATAATAATAATATTGTATGTTTTGTGTAAATGCATATTATTAAACATTTTATATAATACCTCTATATTCCTACACCCTTAAACATATCGGAAATCAGAAAAAAAATATACATATATCCATAGCCTCCATTTCTACCTTTTGTTTTATTTAGTTTAATTGTTTTTGTCAAAGTTATTTATGACTCTAGCTAAATACCAAAGAACCTCTTGGAATTCCCTACTTACTGAAGTCCGCCATGCTTCTTATCTATCATCATTGAAGTCTCCACTGTCTAAAATATCTTTTCCCTTCCCATACCGACGCTTATTAATCCTGAAATTCCAAATTATTAAAAATAATAAACCAAAATCATTTATACAGGACTGCGTTACTATCTCCCTTTCTTTTCTACCGATTTACATTCAAATAATTCATAGAAAATTTCCTGATACCAGAACACCTTACATTTTATCTTTATCATCAATAATAACCGAGTTGTCAGGGAATCACATCTCTTATAAGTTGTGGCTTGACCGTATAAGGTGATTTTTTTTCCTTTTTTGCGTTGTCTTGATCACGAAGATATTTTCAATTTTTCTGTATCTTCAATAATAACCGATTTTTGGTGTAATTACATCTATTATAATTTGCTACTTGAATATATATATGTGGATTTTTTAAATTTTATTTATCGCCCTTTACTGATTCTAAAACTCTCTATATATTTTTATTATTTTCAAAAATAACTGAGTTATGAGCGTATTTATAGGTGAAATTTCAATTTTTTTCTTTTTTTTTTTTTTTTTTTTTGTCTTTTCATAATTATACGCGGTTTTTTTAAAATTAAAAACCACTAATAAATTTGTTCTCTACCTTCAAAAATAACTGAGTTATTGAATTAAATCACTTTTAATCGGCCACCATTTCGGTATTGTCCCCACGTTTGTCCGGAACTAACGGATTTTTTTTGTTCGATTACAAAGGGTGATTATAGAAAATAATAAACCAAAATAGGTAAGCAATATTTTTCCTTGCTATACTTATCATACAAAGGTTTGTGAAAGTATTGATGAAATCAATAAAAGTTAATAAATAATTGGATTAAATTTTTTATAATTGTTTCTATTAATCCCAAATACTCGAGACATATTTCCTGATGCCTAAGGCGCACCTCAACGGAATGGTGAAAGGTTCGTTTGATATTAATCGTATCTTTCTATATTCAATGAGGAGGGGAAACACTAGGCTACAGGCTACCTTCTTAAATTTTAAATAGAACAGTTTAAGAATCATCAATGATGAAGATCCATGAAGGAAATATTATTCCCCACTTGTAGAGTACATCTCCATTTTTAAAGAATGGATGAGTATTCATGATACAAGCTTTACAATTACGATAAATAATGATAAGCATGATATATCATATATTTATACATTATAAGTTAGAGTTTTTTTTTTCGTCTTATTATATGACTAAATTACCCAGTTTGATTAAAACTTACTAATTTTATTTTATCTACTTAGTAGTATATTTACAAAATTCTGTACCTCTACAACTCATGAATGGTCTTGAGCTTAGTACATATAACTTTTCACAAGCTATTTATGGTAAGTAAGGTTCAGAAAAATCTCCCGAGTTAATAGGTACTTTTTTAAATTATTATTTATAGAAATTTACAACTGTACGAAACAAATAGAACAAGTAAATGTCTACTGAGAATACATGTCATGAAAATGGCTTATGAATGAACTACCCATGGGTAGCACTTAAATAACTATTTTAAGTATGTTGGTTTCGACCCCCTGTACCACTACAACACATGAAGGATCTTGGGCTCAGTACATATAGAGATTTGTACTGTTTCTATGCCAACGGATTTGCAATGAGGTGATTAGGCTTTGATCACGATCAGCCGCCAGGTTTTTTCCACAATTTTGGGTACCCACTTTAAAGATACTGGGTCTGCCCAACAGGGTCTCCATACCCTAGCTAGCTCCCAGGCTGAATCAACCAAATGAATAATATTCTGCCACAGCCGGGATTCAAACAGTAAACTAGTGCTCTATCCATTATACCACGTCGCTCCCAATAGTTTACTTAAAACGGATCTTAAATCTAATTACATCGTTTTCGAGAATTACATTACTTTTTTTGTTTTAATTTATTTATTTTGGTTTTTTTCTGTTTATCACTTGGATATAAAGTTACATTTTACAATTTGAATCCCCTTAATGATGTCATCCATAGCATGGCCTGGTCCCTAAATTCAATATGATAAAATTAGTGCTAAAAACATATTATTTTACTATAAAAATTAACGAAAACAAATTGAGATACATTTATAAATAGAATATTGTTTTTGTTACCTTTCGGTGCCATAATTTAAAAATGTAATAAATGTGGTGAAAATGATGTCCTTTTTTTAATTGTCGATAATAATAAGTAGCCTCAATACCGGATTGGACAGGATTTTTATGACTCAAAATTTAGGTATAAATTTTACATAAGCCTACAGATTTCAAATGTGAAAGACACATTTGAAAATTAACTTTTACAAACAAATAAAATTTATTATCAGACTCTTATTTTATTCTAAAAAATCCGTTAAAAAAATATGATTGTGTTTTTTGCTTCATAACACTTATTTACATTGAACCCATAAAATGTTAATATTTATATCTTACGTCATTAGGTGCCAAATTTCAGGACCCTGCGTTGTAAGTAAATGATACAACGGGTACCAGTACTCTTGGGGCGATTTTTAGGAAAACAATATTTTTTTTTTTTCAATTTGAATGAAAAATTGTAATAAATTGTTTTCAGGAATCTTAATCTGAGCTCGTTTTTTAAGAAACCTTTTTAAAACTACTGATTTGAGGGGATTATTACCAAACATAAAACTTCATTATTTTTATTGCTCATTTTTTTAATTGGTCCTCCTTATAATAGGGTAATTTTGACACTTATTTTTCTACCTTCACTAGAACTATAGATGTTAAATAAAAATTCGCACTCAAACTTCACAATTTTTTTTTTTGCGAGACCCCTGGAAAGCATTGGCCTCTAACTTTTTTCTTTTTTAAATTATTTTCTCCTCGCATCCTTGATTGTCCTATAAAGGTAGGTTTGTTTTGCAACATTTTAATGCTAATTAAATGAAGAAGCTCTCCTAAGATTCGGTAAATCCAATACCTAACGTTAGACGAGTAAAAGCTTCTTGAAATGTCCGAATTTTCTTAGAAATATTGAAATTTAATTTTATGCATGACGCTGTGCTACACTACATATCTTGAGGATTTGACTTCTCAACCTTCTAAAAAATGTTCTCTTCTTTCATTTGGTACCACTGGTTTTTCCGAGCGAGTACATCAATTAGATACATTACGTTTTTTTATTAAAAACCATGGATATCGGCAAATAACTCAAAATTTGATTTTCCTCCGTAACGAATCTGAATCTGACTATGGGTCATATACATTTTTTTGTTTTAATGGTCTTGTATATGCTCTAACAATATGACGAGACATATATGAAAAAGCCTGTATAGAGGTGTATATCTGGAATCTGAAGTAACCTTCGATCAAACTCTATTCTTCAAAAATCATATTTCCCCGAAATCTCTCGTCGTACCCTTTCAACTTCAAAGCGACTGTATTCCCTCCGTCACTTGAAACCCGAATACTCCTCGTTACCTCTCTAATATTTCCCTACTTCAACTATTGTTGTACGGTGTATGGTGGTGTGTCTGGGGATCTCGAGGTAAAAATAAAACGCTTAATTAATTCATCTGTTCGTTTCATCTTCGGGCTCCCTAGATACACCTCTATATCCCAATTTTATGGGAAGTTGAAGTGGCTTAACCCTTCCACTCGTCGCAAGTATTTCCTTGCGTCATTTCTTTACCACGTTATCCGATCCCGCCGTTCCTCATACATTTTTGAACTACAATTCAAATCCTCTGTCCATCCCCATTGTACACGCTCCAGACCTTCAGATTTATACAGTACGGCCCACCGAACTTCACATTTCGACAGATCCTTTCTTATCCGATCCTCAATCCTATGGAATTCTATCCCTCCTTCCATCCGTCACTCCAATTCTCTTTCTATCTTCACATCCCGCATATTTGATCACTTATTGAATATCCAGGCTCAATAAAATTGTAAATAAGCTTTTTATTTATTTTTTGTTTCATCTCATTCAAATATGTCTTTTTATACCAGTAATTATTAACTTGTTAATATTTATTTAATTTACTCTAAGACTCTAAAGCCCTTTTTGTACATTCTGTATATTTTATTCTAAAGGGACCAGGATATTAAAGAATTTATTTATTATTATTATATAAAGAAAATCCTAAAATCTTACATCATCTTCCGGAAAACTATCTATAAAGCCAATATCTATAATGACGGATTGCCTCCTGAGTCTGAGAACTGAACTCATACAACATAGGAATCCTTAGGGAAATAAAATTAGGGGTTGGTTTTAGGAAGTAAGTTATGATAAGGAGCATTATGGGGGAGTTAATATTTTTAGGGAGTCGTCATAATTAAGAGCTACTTTCCACACTTTTCCAACTTTGAAATCTCTCACTCGAGTAACAAAAGTTCTCAGCCTCCACCACCCCTCCCCTTTCTTTTATAGTTCCTTTCTTTTTCTCCTCATCCTTTTTTTTTCCTTCAACTTTCTTTTTTTTTTTTTTTTTAACTTCAATAAATGTAATTTATTGTTAAGTCCTTAGAATTCTCTCGAGTTGTTTTGCGGTCCTCCAAGTGGTATAATTAGAGACGCGCTCTCAACTAAGAACACTCGGGTCTTGTTTAAACTAGATGAGATTCGCTTGGAGGGTAGAGGGTAGCGGTTTCCTTGAGAATTGTACGATCCAAGAGGGTCGCTTCTAGATTCTTACACCCGATGAAGGCCCATAATGTAGGCCGAAACGTCAGCACATAAATATAATTTTTTTTCTTATTAGTGTGATTGCTTGATGATCAAATTATTATTAATATATTAAATGATTATTATTATTATTTTAGGTTAAATAATATGACAATTATCATTTACAACAAATGCTTAGGTTGATATCATCTTCACCAGTTTCTACTACATTTTACACCTTTTTATGTTCATCTTAAATTTTAATTTTATTGTTATTAATTGTTATGCATTAGTTACACATATATATCTCCACCTATTAGCTATTATTTGCTTAATGCTGCTCAGTTTCTTATTATTATCTTCAAACATTTTCATACCGAAATGACCGCTTTATATTACTATTATAATCTTTATTTTATTACTATTATCATAATGTAGGCCGAAACGTCAGCACATAAATATCATTTTTTTTCTTATTACTGTGATTGCTTGATGATCAGATTATTAATTATATATTAAATGATTATTATTATTATTTTAGGTTAAATAATATAACAATTGTCATTTACAACAATCGCTTAAGTTGATATAATTTTCACCAGTTTCTACTACATTTTACACCTTTTTCTGTTCATCTTAATTTTTAATTTTATTGTTATTAATTGAAATGCATTAGTTACACATATATATCTCCACCTATAAGCTATTATTTGCCTAATGCTGCTCAGTTTCTCATTATAATCTTCAAACATTTTCATACCGAAATGACCGCTTTATATTACTGTTATAATCTTTATTTTATTACTATTATTATATTTTTGTAATCTTATTCGGTGCCTTACCGAGCTATAAAAATAATGAATACCGTTGCTATTGTATAATAATAAAATTATTCAATTAATCATTCCCTTTAATTCTAGACAATATTCTAGAATTTATTTCGTCCTAACTCTACGTTTACTCCAGAAATAGCTTCTGATTTCTTGGAATAACAATTTTCTATTTTCCGTTAGGAAATTGCTCATAGAAATTCATTGCTATTTCCTCTAAAGCCTGAGAGAAATTTCATTTGAAAAGTAAATAGTCACTTTAAAGTGATAAATTTGTAAATAGTTAATATAATACCTTTGAGATTGGCCAGTGCAACAGTGGGATTTTAAATCTTAAATTAAGATTCCACAGTTAAGTAAACTAATATTTTTTTAATCAAATTGGTAGTTTTTTTGTAAACATATTCAGTTGGATATTTTTATAATTAGAGAACTAGACAATAAAATCAGAATTTTTAATAAGCAACGTTGAAATTATTTTTTATTAATATATATTTTAATTATAAGGTGATTCTTGGGTCAAAAAGTTATAATCCAGATTCCTTAATATTAAACCAAGTATTTAACGTTTTCAAAAACTTTATACACAAAAAATTACCGAGAATGCACCATAGCAATTCATTATGAGATTATTTTAGTTTATTTCGTTAAATTTTTTCCAGCGAAAAAAAAAAATCGTTCGAATCTGTTAGTTTTACTTATCGTTGGTCACTTTAACGATTTTTTTTTGCAATGCATTTACCATTTTACATAGAATTTCCTTAAGAAACTATACATTTTTTTTTTCAGAATATTATTGATATATCAATTGTTCCATACCTGCAAAAACAATTTCGTGAAGTGTTCGGCGAAGCAGAATTTACAATCGTAGGACTTTGGTCTGGAAGCAGGGGGACCATCCCAGTAGCTACTAGATCATTTTGGAGAGGTATGGACTGGGAAGAAATCAGTTGCAAAACAAAGCGGGAACCATAATCTTGGACTTACTGAGAATCCTGCATCACCACATATATTGAGGGTAGGCTGGATTTATACAAGTCCATGATCGATTTCGAAATGACTAATGTCTATGTATTTCTATCTGGCAGTAATATTTTTTTTTCTATTCTATTCTATCTCTCTCTATTTTTACTTTTACTTGCCTATATATGAAATATATAGTAAGGGAAAGTATTGCGATCGTGAAAATTACATGTTTTAGGGTCCCCTGAGTCGAAATTACCAAGTCCCGCAAAAAGTTCTGTGAGTGTGTGTGTATCCGTGTGTGGTAACTCCCACGCGTAAACAGAAAGTCCTATGAAACTGAAATTTCATATTTAACACAACTATTCGCTCGAGACGTTACGAAACGTTTTTCATCAAAATCAGCTCAACGATTTTCTCAAAAAACGGCTTTAACGATTTTGATTAAACTCGCTATATCGATATAAAGTTTAATGGGCTTTAATATCATGTAGGTTTCATTCTGATTAAAATAGTCTGACAGGGCTTAAATGTTGATATTTTAAATTTTCTTCCTTTATAGTACCTTTAATTTTGTAGATTATATAAAAATAACCATATCATCTTATTACCACTGATAAAAAAAACAGGTAACTATATAAATTGAACGAATTCGATACCCAACTAAATGAAAAAACTGCAAAAATTATTTTTTTTTTTTTTTTAACATAAGAACAGTGTACACGTATAATATACCGTTGGAAAGCTAAGGATTTTAGAAAAAAATATTATCTCAAACACAAGCTTTTAAAAGATAATATAGACTGAAGAAAAGTCGATAAAACTGATTATTTTATATAATAATATAATAGATTTTTTAATAAAACACATGTTTATTTAGAAATTCCATCTCCATTTTTATCTCTTACTGTATTTGTAAATTCTTTAATCGATTTTAAAAACGGAGGTAAGTGAAAGTAATGTGTTGCCCGCACCAGATGTTTTTCTTTAAAAGCGTCTTCAGGATTTCAGCAACTCAGTTGACTAGCGGATCTAAATGGGAATTTCTTCTTTTTAAGGGCAAGGTGTATAATTACAGGCACATGTATATTATCACCTAGAAGAACACACATTTTAATCTTTACAGTTTCATTTATGTGAGGCATCTTCGTTTCCATCGTGATGATATGGAAACGGTACGTCCAGTTACACCGTAGTGAAAATCATGTAAAAAATAAACATGTTTTACATTAAAAAGAAACTTAAGGGATTCAATGTGCTTAAAAATAATAGTAATAAAAAAAAAAAATATATATATATATATATATATGATTTTTGAAAGGATGGAATTCCACTGATCAACGAAAGTGCCAAAAGCCCTAACCTATGTTTCATTTTCTGTATAAGCCTGTGTATTGGCCTATCGACGGAGTTGATTGGTCCATGACCTGGGTACTCAGGTGAATGTAGCTATGATGGCATATAATTATGTCAGCTCTGTGCTTGCTCCTCGGAAGCAAATATTGCACACGTGTGTTTATGTTTATTAACGTATGTTGATGTTATTAATTTCGCTTGCCTATTTATGAAATATTTTGTGAGGGATAGTGTTGCGAACCTGAATATTTCCGAAATCGAATTTTCAAGGGGAAAACTCGTTTTATGGTTTAGAAAAGAAAGCCTCTCAAAACGGCCTGTGTATGTAGATCGAAGTCCAGCATTAAAATGAAAATCGTACAAAACTTTAACTATTTCATTTAATACAAGTATATGCCTAGGGTGTTACAAGAACTTTGTCAACAAAACAATCGAACCAGAAGTTTCTTTTACCTTTGGTCACTTTAACAATTTGTTTTGCAATATATTTACCATTTTACATGGCATTTCCTTAAGAAACTATACATTATTTTATTTTTCAAAATATCATTGTAAATATATCAATTAATAAGAATATTACTGTTAATATATAATTGTATGTTTACATTTTATTAAGCTTGTAACTGGTTGGTACTGAATCAAATTGGCTTTTTCCCTACACCCGTAGGCAATACTTTCTTGGATCTTTCCAATACCAAACCACCAACTCCCAACATCCTCCCTATAACTATAATCTTCTGCAGTTCAAACCCTCAATTTACCCACTAGATACTTGATCCCGTATGTCCAACCTTTATATCCCTTCCCACTAAACAAACAAATATGCTTGCTCCTTTCTGAGCCCGTTCAACTAGTTTCTGGAATTCCCTCCTATCAAACATCCGTCATGCTTCCTCCCTCTCCACATTCAAATACCTTCTAGCATCCCAAATGACGCCGCCTGGCAATGTAATAATTTTTAGTGAAATTGTATTCAATATTTTTATTTTTTCCACAATTATTTGTTTATGTTTTTTCAACTTTTTTATCTTGGAAACTTCTTTTGTTTTAATCGTTACAGTATTTTTTAAACTTTTTATATTATCGTTAGAAGAATTACTTTCTTATTTTTGTATTATGTTATTTTTATTTATGTTTTAATTAGTATATTTTTCATTAATTCTTAGCCAGTTGAAGATCCTTTATTATTTTAAAGCTTCTGTTATTGTTAGAATACTCAGTATCAGAAAAAAGTAAATATTCACTTATTTACTTTTCTTCTTTTTGTTTTATATATAATTTTTTTTATTTGTTGGAATTTACAACTGTATAATGGAATACAATTAAATTTGAACGGGATATAAAAAAGAGGCATGAAATACATGTAGAGAAGCTTCCCAATGGAAGCACTCTAAAAATATCTTAAACTAGAAGGTCTAGGGATCATTTTCTTTTCAGACGCTTCGGAGAATTTTCAGGAATTGAAGAGGAAGAAAGGATTGAAACAAGAGGATTAGGGTGGGAATGGAGTTGGTCATGAAAGGAATTCTATCTAGATCGGGCCAAATCAGCAACATACGGAAAATTAAGGTCTTTATGGATAAGTTTGTTAGTGACAAAGTAAGGAGCATTGAGGATTTTGGGTTGTAGGGATTAGTTACGGGAAGAATTCTATAGTTTAGTAAAGCCCCAAAGCTTTACTTCGTAGGTCCATATCGGCCTTATGATAGTCATGTAGATGAGTCTTATGTAGTTAAGTGGAAGATTGAAACGTTTGTCTAGTGTTGTGTTGAAGTACTCGAAAATGTCGTACAGTTTCTTGTCCTTTTAGTCTTGTGTGAGGTTTTATTATATTTAAAGTCATTTATTTTTCATTTTGTTCACACAATTATTTTCTGAGGATATTTTTTTTAATTTTATTTTGTTTTATGTATATATCTATCCATAATTGTAAATATTAGTTAATTATGTTCATTTTGTCTGTTGGCCAGACATGTTGTATATTATAAACTGTACAAATCTGTTATTATTAAGGGACCCAGTCTCAGAATTAAAATTACTTTCTATTATATTCATGGGGATTTATCCTCACATACATATATATGAAATATGTCGTAGGGAAAATTATTACAATCCAAAAACTTTATAATTCGAATTTTCAATGGAATCACGCGGTCTGTCTATGTGGTAATGCTAGTTCAACAACGGAAAATCGTTCGAAACTGAGATATTATATGTAAAAAATCTGGTGCGGGCAACACACGACTTTCACTTACCTCGATTTTTAAAATCAATGAAAGAATTTTCAAATACAGTTAGAGATAAAAATACGTGAAACTATTAAGGAATTAATCAAATTGAATTTATATATAAACATGTGTTTTATTAAAAAATCTATTATATTATTATCTAAAATAATCAGTTAGTTTTATCTTCTTCTCATCACTCTCTATTAACTTCTAAAAGCTTGTGTATGAGATGATATTTTTTCTAAAATCTTTAGCTTTCCAACGGTATATCATACATGTATATTACTGCTCTTATGTTCAAAAACGAAAAATTTCATTAAAAATATATTTTTTCAGTTTTCTCCTTTAGTTGGGTATCGAATTTATTCAATTTATATATTTACCTGTTTTTCATCAGCGCTAACAAGATAATCTAGTTATTATTATTGAATCTAAAAAATTAAAGGTACTTTAGAGGAAGAAAATTTAAAATATCGGCATTTAAGCCCTGTCAGACCATTTTTATCCAAATAAAACCTACATGATATTAAAGCCCATTTAATTTTACATCGATATAGCGAGTTTAATCAAAATCGTCGGAACCGTTTTTGAGAAAATCGAAAAAAGGTGCAAAATGCATGGTATAAAGTGCCTCTTCTGGTAAGCTCATTTTGATGAAAAAAGTTTTGTCACGTCTCGGGCGTATAGTTGTCTTAAATATGAAATTTCAGTTTCATAGGACTTACCGTTTCCGCCCGGGAGTTACCACACACACCACGACACAACACAGACCTTTTTGCGGGACTTGATTATTTGGACTCAGGGGACCCTAAAACGTGTATTTCCGTTGAAAACTGGAATTCGAAAATTTTCACGATCGCAATACTTTCCTTACTATATATAGTAAGTGAAAGTAAAAAGTATACGGCTTGAGTGTTAAAGCAACTTTTTCGCCAAAATATACGATTTGTTGTGAGACACATTCTTATTTTGAGGGTTTGACTTCTTAATTGTCTTGGATATTTTCTCTTCTTTCATTTAGTACCTCTTATTTTTCTGTGAGTGCCCATCGAGTAAATATTTTTGAGTTTTTATGAGGAAAACCACGAATAATAGCAAAGTAATAAAATTTTGATTGCTCTTCCTAGCTGTTTAGAATCGGACTAAGGGTCATATGATATTTTTTTCAATGGTCTAGTATCTGTTCTCACGATATGATGAGACATCTATGTGATACCCTTAATAGTAGAAGATCCCAACTTGGAACGATCTGTACCGAGCTGATAATAGAATGAAACATATTTTATAACAAATTTAGTATATTAGAATATATGTTAAGAATGGATTGCCTAAAAAAATCCTGGACAGACTATATTTCAATTTTTTTATTTATTGGTATTTAAAACTCTATACAGGAATACAACAAGTAAATTGGATGAAATATATAAAGGCATGAAACACATGTAGAGAAGCTTACCAATGGAAGCACTCTAAATTTTTAATTAAATGTTGCAACATCATGATAATAAGAAAACTTTTACCCTGTAATATGGTATTTGGTATTTGTGTAAAAAATGGTCCTGTAATTTTATATGGGTTATCAACCTTTCTTATATTCAATGTCCAATTACGTGCGGCTGCAATGTTGGGTCCTTTATTATTACACGCTATACTCAACTCAGATCTCTCTGTCACGCATTTCCACTCGCGTTAAAATTTAATCTTTAAAATTAGGCAACCCTGATTAGGACCAAGTTTATTGCAGGCAACCCTATATCAATGTGTTTGCAATAAAACAACGCTCATATTGATATAATTTGTTTTCTATTATCAAGCCGGCGCAGATAACTGATATCGAAATATCCGCTTTTACCTGACAACCGATAGTTTGTCCAGGAAAAGGTTAGGCAACCCAACGGCTGCACATTCTATACCTTTGATACTTTAAGTCAGGGTAAAAGTTTTCTTATTATCATGATGTTGCAACATTAAATACAATTTTTTTTTTTTTTAATAATTAAAAATAGTCTGTCCAGGATTTTTTTAGGCAACCCATTCTTAACATATTTTCTAATATACTAAATTTGTTAAAAAATATGTTTCATTCTATTATCAGCTCGGTGCAGATCGTTTCAAGTTTGGATCTTAGACTATAATATTTGATTCATAGGTAGATGGAAGTAAAAAGAATAGGATTATATATAAAATTGTATGAAATGGTTAGTTAATAAATGATTCTATCTGAATTATTGATAGGGATAGGGACAGCTACACCAATCATATTCTACTGTAGCTGATAAATGTATATTTTAGCACATCAAAACCTTCCTTCCGATATGTTAAATGATTTACTGAATTATTAAGCCGATTGTCATTCAGGAAAAACTACAGGACAATATTTTGGGAAAATTGAATTTTAATATTTAAAAATAAAATAACCAATATCAAATTATTAGAGTACTTTAAAAATAGCATGGAATAAGCGACGGTAATCAAATTAAGTATATTTGTATTATTTAACCATGAATCATAAATAATAAATTAAGCATAATAAAATGACTGACACTAGTTTTAAAAAAAAAGAAAATCATATAACTAATTTACTTTCCCTTTTCCATAAATATTTTAATAATAATAATAATAGGCTTACCGAACCCGAAGGTTCGATGCAGATACCACCTAACTCCTGCCTGCACAGACTCGTCCAATGTTCACCGTTCAAGCCCAAGCCCCCGAGATCAGCCTTAACGCAATCTTTCCATCAAAACTTCAGCCTACCTTTTGGACGCTTACCAGTCGGATTAGCGAATACCAACTTTCTCAGAATCCGTTCCTCAGCAAGCCCAATAACTTTACTCGCCCATTTGAGTCTCCGTAATGCTATCAACTCAAGTATATTCACAGAGTACAAGTTCCGCAATTCCGCGTTGTGCAACCTTCTTAACTCCCCAGTGGCCTCATCTCTCTTTGAACCAAACATTTTTCGCAGTACCTTATTTTCGGTTACCTTAAGCCGTTGTTCATTTTTTAAAGTAAGCGGCCACGCCATAAATATTTTAATCGAAAATAAGTTGTTTGCTTCATATACTAGCAATAAAATTGAGTTTTATATGTTTTTGGCGACTTTATTGATTAATATGGTTTATTATAGGGTGAATAGAATAAGATAATGATGAATATGGAATACACAGCAATTAGGTAAATATAAAGTAATTAATTAGGTATTATAATTGCAAACAAACTATTTTTTTCCCGGTTTGCGCAACAGGCCTTGGAGGTCCTTGGCCGCGTAGTATAGTTTCTTAAATTTCCACACCACGATACTCGGGTACATTTTATACGGTAGGGTCTTCACTCCCTACGCCTATGTTTTTGAGTAGCCATCAATTGGCTAAATGAACGTTAGTAATAATAGTGATATGAGACCACATTCACACAATATATAATTGAGATAAATACAAATAAATGAAATAAAGAAGTAAGAAATATATTAACATCATAACTATAATTACAAGTAAATACAATTTGCTAAAGGAACACCAGACCGGGCCTCTTTCTTCACTTGTTGAGTTGAGGGAAAAGTGGAGTCCAAGAGATCCCAGCGCCTCGCTCTCGGCCGCGTCACTGGTGTGAGCCAGTGGAGGCCGAGCTAGGGCGCAATAGCCAATATGTGTTAATTTAATTTGCATAACATGAATTAAGATTTGGGATAACAGAATTTTTTTTTATGGCACAATTTTTATATTTTCATTGGTAATCATTTCGTTTGAAGCTGTGTTTTCCATAATGTGTAATTTAGGGTGAATGGAATTTGAATGTGTGTCCCGTTTTTCTAAAATGTATGGTGAGGGCAGTTTGATCTGGTTTATTATGTTTTTTTGTTATTGAAGTGCAGCTGTAAATATACATATATATTTATACTTATATTTTTCAAAGTTTATTACGTTGATTTAACGGACAGTTTATATAAAAATGTAGGGATGAAACAGTTCATGTGGAAACGGAATGAATCACATATGATTTCAAAGCCCTTTCATTGTGGAATATGGGCCATAGCCACAAACCCTCGAAATGTAAAGATACCACGCCAACTCAGTTCCAGCTTTGTGTGCTCTTCCATTTTACCTTTCTTTAATCTCCGGTGTTTCGTACAGGAAAAAACATTACAAATTATTGCACAATGATTTATTATTTCTAAACAACTATATTAGGATATAGCAGTTTATGGGCAATTAGCTAATTTGAAAAGAAATAAATAATTCAAAGGAAAATGGCATATCACTACTGCTGATTTTAAAACGACCAACTTTCTTGGAATCCGTTCCTCGCCGATCCCAACAACTTTACTCGCCCATCTGAGTCTTCTCGATGCTATCAGCTCAATTATATTCACAGAATACAAGCTCCACAATTCCGCGTTGTGCAACCTTCTAAACTCCCCAGTGGCCTCATCTCTCTTCGGACCAAATATTTTACGCAGTACCTTATTTTCGAAAACTTTAAGCTGTTGTTCATCCTTCACACCCGTAAAGAACCGTCGGAATAATAATAGTTTTATAAATTCTAAACTTTAAGTTTTTACATAGAAGCCGCGAGCTAAGTAACTTAGCAACTGAATAATAAGACGCATTTCCCACCTTTAACCGGGACTTTATTTCTTCCTGGATTTCATTTTTTCTTGTTATCGTTGAACCTAAACAATTGAATTTCTCTACGTGTTCAAAAGTATGCCCTGATATATCAATATCACCAAGATCGCCACCGTTTCTGCTACTAATCATATATTTCGTCTTATCGATATTTAAAAAGCTATATCCTTACTAATTCTTAACCAATATCAATGATTTTTTCTTCTTTTTATTCGTTATCCAGGTTTTACTGATTCTAAAACTCTTCACATATTTTTCTCTATCTTCAAGAATGACTGAGTTATGGGCGTATTTATGGATCAAAATTCAATTTTTTTTCTTTTCTTTTTTTATAATTATTCGAGTTTTTTTTATTACAAAAAAAAAATAAATTTTGTCTCTATCTTCAGAAATAACTAAGTTATTGAATTATATCACTTTTGATAGGCTGCGATTTTAAAAATAATTGGCTGATATCAACGTCTATGTATTAGTAGGATCCAGCAGTCTCAGATAAATGCTGCGGTTGGCGGACAAACAGATTTTTTTTTATTCGTGATTCGGCTTCTACGCATCTTGGAACGTAAGCCCTTAAGTTTTGAGGAGAAGGGAGGGTAATATTTTTTCTTTTTTCGATTACAAAGGTTCATCATTGAAAATAATAAATCAAAATGCTAGGGATTTTGATGCGATTGGATGTTTCATTATAGTTGTAAAGGTTTTACACTTTAATGAATTCTGATTAAATGAAATAACTTTATGATTCATAAATAATTAATTTTTCTTGCGTTACAAGTGATTTTACAACCTTACCTTCTATAGCTTTTTATTTAGTATTACTAGTGAGTTAAACAAAAATTCTTATATAATAATTCTCACGATTGACGGATTTTTTTTAATTGGAATAAATAACTCTCTCTCTCTCTCTCTATATATATATATATATATAAAAGAGTGTAAAATGAATAAGATTTAATACTTGATGGAAACCGATTTTTACTGTCACTTACTATATATAGTAAGGAAAGTATTGCGATCGTGAAAATTTTCGAATTCCAGTTTTCAACGGAAATACACGTTTTAGGGTCCCCTGAGTCCAAATAACCAAGTCCCGCAAAAAGGTCTGTGTGTGTGTGTCTGTGTGTGTGTGTGGTAACTCCCGGGCGGAAACGGTAAGTCCTATGAAACTGAAATTTCATATTTAAGACAACTATACGCCCGAGACGTAAAAAACCTTTTTTCATTAAAATGAGCTTACCAGAAGAGTCACTTTATACCATGCATTTTGCACCTTTTTTCGATTTTCTCAAAAACGGTTCCGACGATTTTGATTAAACTCACTATATCAATGTAAAATTTAATGGGCTTTAATATCTTGTAGCTTTTATCTGGATAAAAATGGTCTGACAGGGCTTAAATGCCGATATTTTAAATTTTCTTCCCCTAAAGTACCTTTAATTTTTTAGATTCAATAATAATAATTAGATTATCTTGTTAACGCTGATGAAAAAAAGGTAAATATATAAATTAAATAAATTCCATACTTAACTAAAGAAGAAAACAGAAAAAATATATTTTTAATGAAATTTTTCGTTTTTGAACATAAGAGCTGTAATATATATGTATGATATACCGTTGGAAAACTAAAGATTTTAGAAAAAATATCATCTCATACACAACATTTTAGAAGTTAATAGAGAGTGATGAGAAGAAGATAAAACTAACTTATTATTTTAGATAATAATATAATAGATTTTTTAATAAAACACATGTTTCTATATAAATTCAATTTGATTCATTCCTTAATAGTTTCACGTATTTTTATCTCTAACTGTATTTGAAAATTCTTTCATTGATTTTAAAAATCGAGGTAAGTGAAAGTCGTGTGTTGCCCGCACCAGACTTTTTGTGAAATAGATGCTGTTCAGTTGCGAAGGACTTTTAATTTTTGACTTGCACCTGATTATTTGGACCTCAAAATAATTATTTGCGTAGAATGATCTTTATAAATAAATATTAAATAATTGTTAAGTGAATGTATAAAGGTCAATGACAGCTTTAAAAAAACAAAAAAACAGAAACAACTGGTGGGTGCAACTCAGGACTTTCGCTCACCTCCGTTGTTAAAATCAATTTAAGAACTTTTAAATAAAGTTACAGTTGAAAACTGGTTTAAGAAAAAAAAGATAAAGGAATTACATTCAGTTTGTATGGAAACACGTGTTTCAGATTAAATAATCTAACAATAAAAAATATTATCTACAACAATCACTTTATTAGATTTACCCATTACTCATCATCACTCTCCGTTACCTTCTACAACTTTGTATATAAGATAACATTTAATCTTAGATCCTAAGCTTTCTAACAATACATTATAAATCTATATTACTATTTAATGTTCCTGAAAAAGAAATCCTAAAAAAAAAAACTAGAAAAAAAACAACAAAAAAAAAAAATCTGGTGCGGGCAACATACGACATTCACTTACCTCCATTCTTAAAATCAATTAAAGAATTTTCAAATACAGTTAGAGATAAAAATACCTGAAACTATTAAAGAATTAATTAAATCGAATTTATATAGAAACATGTGTTTTATTAAAAAATCTATTATATTATTATCTAAAATAACCAGTTAGTTTTATCTTCTTTTCACAACTCTCTATTAACTTTTTAAAGCTTGAGTATAAGATAATATTTTTTCTAAAATCTTTAGCTTTCCAAAGATATATTGTACATGTATGTTCTTAAGTTAAAAAACAAAAAATTGCATTAAAAAAGTTATTTCAGTTTTCTCCTTTAGTTGGGCATCGAATTCATTCAATTTATATATTTACCTGTTTTTTATCAGTGGTAACAAGATAATATAGTTATTTTTATAGAATCAACAAAATTAAAGGTACTTTAGAGAAAAAAAAAATAAATATCGTCATTTAAGCCCTGTCAGACCATTTTTATTCGAATGAAACCTAAATTATATTAAAGCCCATTAAATTTTACATCGATATAGCAAGTTTAATCAAAATCGTCGGAACCGTTTTCCAGAAAATCGAAAAAAGGTGCAAAATGCATAGTGAAAAGTGGCTCTTCTGGTAAGCTCATTTTGATGAAAAAGGTTTCGTAACGTCTCGGGCATATATTTGTCTTAAATATGAAATTTCAGTTTCATAGGACCTACCGTTTCCGCCCGGGAGTTACCACACACACAACACAGACCTTTTTGCGGGACTTGGTTTTTTGGACTCAGGGGACCCTAAAATGTGTATTTCCGTCGAAAACTGGAATTCGAAAATTTTCCGATCGCAATACTTTCCCTTACATATATAGTGAGTGAAAGTAAAACCACTTTTCTCTTTCAGTTGGTTTTCAGATTCGTTCAATTATATTTACTCTTTTTTTTTTATTCTAATAAAATGGAACACTTAATTTTCTGTAATCTACTGAGGTAATTTAGGAAAAGAAAATTTTAAATATCGGCATTTGTGCCTTATTTTACTATTTCCATCGGAATGAAATATACATGATAAATATTAAAGCCCATTAAATACTACGCCGATACAGGGAGTTTAATCAAACTAGTTTTTGAGAAATCGTAAAAAGTGCAATATGCATGTATAAATAGGCTCTTCTGGTTCGCAGGTTTGTTTTAAAACTTTTGCTATTAGATCCCATGCATACACGTTTTTAAAATATAAAATTTCAGTAGCTAAAAAATCTTCACACACCTAATTCTTTCCCTTACTATATATTCCTTATACAGGTAAGTGATCATAAAGTAGAATTATACGTATAGTTAAAAAATTACTACTTTGTGAATGCTTTATCGAATTAGACCGAAATAATTAGGACGGAATTGTAAATGATGACGTAATAAATTACGCAACGAATTCTGCTGGTTGTGTAAAAGGGATGAGAAGAAAAGGGAGAAAAACATTTAATGAATGAAAAGATTATTCACAGGGACGGTAGTGTAAGGTAAAAACAATCAAAATAAGTTGAATGTCGCATACTTCTAAAGATTGTAAATTAATAGGGGGATAATAAACAAATAAAGTTATTCAGAAATTATTACATATTTTACAATACATTTTTATTTTTCCTTACCTATATTTGAAATATATATTAACATAAAATTGTGAACATTTTCGAATTCAAGCAGTCGAAGAAAAGAAACTTTTTAGGGTCCCGTAACTGCAAATCACCAAGTCCAAAACGATTGGTAAGTCTATTCCGAAAATGATAATTCGAATTTTTTGTTTTATTCAAAATCGATGAAGTTGAAGAGCCAATTGATACAGTGCATTTTACACATTTTTAAGATTTTTCAAAAACGACTCTTAAAGTTTTTTTCAAACTCTTTTTACCGATGTAAATTTTTTTTCTTTCAATAACAATTTTTTATTGGGTAGTATTAAAATCTGTCCCAATTTGGACATCAATGATAGTGGTGAAAGATAACATTTATACAATATTTACACAGCAATAAAATATATATACAATAATGGATGTACAATTTGTGCTTTAATTTTAAGAAGGTTCTATCCTATTTGAAGTGATATGACCGGGCTTAAACCACTAATTTTTAATATTACTTTTTCCAGAGCACCTTAAATTTTGTTAATTTTTAAGAATTAATCATTTCTGCTTGTTTAGAATAATAAAAAATGGATGAATATGGAATATTAGAGAATTTTATAACCAACTGAAAGAGTAAACAGCAGGAATATTTGTCTGTTTTAATTTTGTTTTCCCGCAAATAATAATAATGAAATAGATAGATGTATCACATACCATTGGAAAGCTAAATTTAAAAAAAAAAAAAAAAAAAAAAAGTTAACATACAAAGTTTTAGAATATATTGCTGAGTGGCTAAAAATTAGAAAATAAAATTAAGTGATTGTTGCAGGTAATAATTTCTATTGTTATATTATCTTATGTGAAATATATTTTTCCTTCCAAACAACATATTTTTTATCATTTGACATTATTTAATGACGTTTGTGGAAAACAAAAGAAAAAAATGTAAACCAATAATTTTGGACCTTTATCGATGTCCTAAATAAGGATAGTATTTGATAAAATATAAAGAAATAGAATTTCAATTTGTGTTTAGAATATAGATGTAAATTTTATACAGTTGTTCTCAAATGTGTTGTTCATTGTATTCTTAATTTTATTTATATTATTGTTTTTAGTTGGATAAAATATTTTGAAAGCAATAAGACTTTGAAGCGTCCAATGATAACAATGTGATGATATTATATATTATATATCGTATGTCTATGATATATTCTTATTTAAATCCTCAGTCCACTTCCGCAACACTCGTTCGCAGCCTTCAGACCTTTATATAACGCCTCATCGAACAGTAGCTTCGACAGATCGTTCCTTATCCGATCCTCGTTCGTATGGAATTTTATTCCTTCTTATATACGTCATTCCAATACTCTTCTGACCTTCAATTCCCGTTTGTTCAAACACGTTCTATCTACCTAATTTTCAAATGACCCCAACTGACTTGCAAATTTAAAAAAAAAAATCGGTAAATGGAGCAGAGAGAAACGATTATTTACCATATTTTATTTTGTATTGTACTTAAAGATTTATGAATATTATTTCACACATTTTTACAAGCATTTTAAATTTATTTTGCACTTTATGTATGAACATATTTTTATTTGTTTTATTCTTGTCTAATTAGGTTTGTTTGTTTTCTAAATTATTATAAGAAGCCTCATATTAATTTATTACTATTATTCATTTTCTTGTTATTTCTGTAGTATTTTTCAGGTAATATTATTCCGAAGGGACTTGTCCCAGAATAAATAAAGAATTTATAATTATTATAGTAATATATATATATATATATATATATATATATATATATATATATATATATATATATATATATATATATATATATATATTTAGAAGAGAATAGTTATAATTTTAATTTAATAATAAATGTATGCTCTGTTTCCAACTATCTAAAAAAATTCAAAAATCATTTTTTGTGAGATACGTGCAAGTCCTGTGTTGCACGTACCAGATTTTTTTTTTTTTACTCATGTTACTGTACATGCTTCAAAATTTCAACTTTTTTCGGAACATTCACTCTCGTATTACATACTAATATATTTTATTCATATTAATTTTTCTTTAAAATTAATGTAGTTGAGCCAGATTGGCAGATAATATTTCTTTATCATAATTTTTTGGATTGGTAGCTGCTTGAAGGTGGGGGAGGTGGCATCCAGTGAAATGCCATCACGCCAAATGCATTTGTCTGTTTTGAGGTTTGCGTGTTTCTTATCAACTGCGGCGGTATAATCAAGCACTATAATTTGTAATCTTTCGTAATTATTACCAATTAAGAACCGTGATTGTTAGCTGTTGTCATTTATTTTATATCTTAATATCTTGAGATGAGTAATGTGAATCGTACTGTCTGGAATATACATATGTTTTTTACTCTCTTACTTGTGGATCGAATATATAAGATGATTAATGGCAAGATGAACACCTGTCTGCGTGTGTTGTAAGTCTAGCTAGAAAGGGATAAATTTCATAAAACTGAAATTTCATATTTAAGACGACTATATGTCTGGGATGTTACAGCAGCTTTTTCACTGTAGTAGAAGATCCGAACTTGAAACGATCTGCTCCGAGCTGATAATATAATGAAACATATTTTATTACAAATTTAGTATATTAGAAAGTGTGTTAAGAATGGGTTAACTAAGCTAAAGACTAAACGGTAAAAGCCTTTTCTAAACTTTTAGAAAAAAAAATATTATCTTATACACAAAATTAAAAAAAAAAAAAAAAATGGAGAGTAATGAATATATGATTGCCGTATATAATAATATAATATTTTTTTTTGGTCAAAATTGTCTTTAAAAATAAACAATAACAAGGAACAACACCATCCCACCTCACATAGATAAGGGGCCAAAGAATATATGAGATGGGATGGTTGGTGTTCCCTGTTAGTTGTTTTTTATTTTCCAAGACAATTTTGAAAAAAGAAACTGTGAAATTTTTAATAAAAAAATGGATTTTTTAACTTTTAAATAACTCAGTGTTTCCTGTTGATGGGGAAGGCCCCCGAAACGTTGACTCGTTAAAGTTTACCGAAACAAACTTTTTTGGGAAGAAATAGAAACAAACTATTTTATTGGTTTCTATCGAAGTAATATAATTCTGGCTATTTTCTACAGTATATTCATTTGATTTCAACAACAAAGATTTGGAAGATGTGTGTTACATGACCGTATATATTTTTTTTTTCTAAGCTTTACTTAAAACTCCTAAAATCGATTTTAACAAGAGAGGTTAGTAAAAGGTATATCAATATTAATTATGCCCAGGTTTTAATGAATAGTGACATCCAGAGATTATGTTAGAGGTTGATAGAATCCCCTTTTGATGTAGATATCATTAGCTCCTGATCGGGAAATCACCGTCACTAATTATTGCATGTTCCTGTCATGCTCGGCTGGGAATGGATAGGAGCCCTCATTGAATAATTGAAACTGCTTTAGATGTGGGGAGGGGTGTTGCCCAGTCACACTTGTCAACCACTCCTCAACAAGCGGGATCACTTATTCATCCAGCCACCGGAGGACCATGTTCCTAGCCGCGTAAAAGGGCATCAATTTCAGGCTAAGTAAGCAGTGGTCAATGGTGATGAGCAATCGATAGGCTGATGGCTTTGCCCCCTTCAGTCCCTCCTCCATCAAAGCACTGATTAAAGACGGCTATTGTTCCATCTTCAACTGACCAATGAGATCTCGCCTCTGCCAACTGAGGGAACAATTCTCATCAATATTTTAATAACCAAAGTTGTTTTTCTTAAATTCGTGAGGTTTAGAATTGTAATCAGGACATTTGCTGGCCGCTAACGGCACGCCAATCTGTACATCTTTGATACTATACTCAACATATGAAAAGCTCCTTTAAACCTCACTTTAGCCGAATAAGTTACAGAATCATTTTTTTTTTTTTTTTTTTATTCGAATATATTACAATTTGTCACAATGGACAATAATAATATTGCTACAGGATTACATTCATACAATATTTACAATATAAACAAAAGGAAAGTCAAATTACATACAATTAAACTAAAATAAATAAAGGTATATAATATCAAAATTTATAAATTAAATAAATACTAGGTTAACAAATAAAGAACCAAAACACGAACAAACTCATACTTATATACAATATAAAATCATTTTTATAGAATTAGTTTGGCTTTAGTTGTAAGTTCAGAATGCCTATTGAAGCACTGGGATCATTTTATATATATTATACTCAGAAAGCAAACATTAATTTTTAGGATTAGGACTGGACAAATATCTGAAATTACCTCTTAATAACGGTATATTATAGAAAAGAAAAGAAAAAAAAAATATTCTGGGACTAGGTCCCCTAGGAAGAACTGTTATGTACAATTGAAATATATAATATGTCAGGCCAACAGACAAAATAAACATGAATAATTATTATTTTAAGTCTATATTACTGTTTTTATGTTAAAAAACACTATATTTTTCATTAAAAAATATTTTTGCATTTTTCTCCTTTAGTTGTTAATCAAATTCGCTAAACATTCATATTTAGCCGTTATTTATCTATGCTGATAAAATGATGTGCCTAATGTTTTGAATTACACAAAATTAAATGTACTTTAGAGAAAGAAATTTTAAAATATCTGCATTTAAGCCCTGGCAGACATGACATTAAATCCCATTAAATTTTACATCTATTTATAGAGTTTAATCAAAATCGTTAAAGCCGTTCCTGAGGAAATCGTAAAAAGGTACAAAAATGCATAGTATAAAGTGGCTCTTCTGGTTAGCTGATTTCGATTAAAATGTTGCTGTAACATCTCGGGCGAATAGATGTATTAAATATGAAATTTTAGTTTCATAGGACTTTTCGTTTTCGCCCGGGAGTTTCCTAACACATACACACAGACCTTTTTGCGGGACTTGGTCATTTGGACACAGGGGACACTAAAACCTGTATTTCCGTTGGAAATGAAATTCAAAAATTTTCACGATCGCAATAGTTTCTCTTACTATATATTTCACATTTAGGTAAGTGAAAGTAAAAAATATCAGCCATATTTCTCCATACTACAATAGGCGTTTAAGATTAACAACAAAAAAAAAAAAAAAAAAAACTGATTCTGTATAAAGCTGTTATTCGTCCTATATTTACTTATTACGCTGCAGTGATATTTGCTGTTCGAGAATTTAAATTATGTTCTCCGAATTGCAACTCTCGTCGATCAAAAAGCACACATAAACCTATATTTTAGATAAGAATCATATGACAAGTTCAAAACATATGAAGCGGGACTTAAAGATTTACTGGGTTAGCTACCCAAAGAAAAAAAAAATAGAAACATAAAATAAAAATAAAACTGGAACCATCAAAGGGAAGATTAAATTTTGTTTTTATCAAGTTTACTAAAAGCTAATACATAAATAAATAACTGAACAAAGAAGAAATAAATAAATGTAGCGTTAAAGGGAATCTTATGACCTAATGTTTGGATCACACTCTCTTAGAACTTCCCGAAACAGAGTAAACAGAAGGAACCTCTTTTATTCTCAAATGTATAATAAATAAATCATTTACAAAAGTAGAACACACAATTTTTATTATTCCTAACTACTGCACAATATTTTCTGTTGCAAAATTCCTTATCTAGTTTGCGGCTTCTGTAAAAAAAAACTTAAAGATTAGAATCTGGAAAACTTTTAATCAACTTAAGGCGAACGTAATCGCTAAATTTGAAGGAAGAACAACGCTTGAGGTTTCGAGAATTAGGTTTTGTATACAATGTTTGGTCCGAATTGCTGAGCTAACACACCCTCAATATAGTTTTGACGTAAGTTTGACTTTGAGAAGAAGGATTTCCTACAAAAACGAAACGACTAGTAGGACTAGAGGAATAGGAGTAAATGGGAGGATTGTATCAAGTCTGACCGTGAGGGCTTCCAAACCGGACGGTGATCATTGGATAGAATTGTGTAAGATCGTATACATGTGTGATTGATCTTTGAGGAAGTGGAGGAATAAATGGTGTTTAAATGTGGTTAGGGATAATACTGTACGATGGGAGATGGGTTGGAGTTCCAAATCATGGTAATACGGATGGTAAAGGACTTCTAAAAAAAAAATAATAAAAAAAAACATGGGTAGGTTAAAATCTTGTCTTTAGGATATGAGGAGTGGTAAGGTGAAGGATATAGGAAGGTTTCTGGTCCTCAATAATTGAAATAAGAAGATATGAATTTATGTAGTATCACAGGGTACAAGGTAAAAGGGTACAAGCTCCGCAATTCCGCATTGTGCAACCTTCTAAACTCCGCAGTGGCCTTATCTCTCTTCGGTCCAAATATTTTTCGCAGTACCTTATTTTTGAAAACCTTAAGCCGTTGTTCATCCTTCAAAGTAAGCGGTCACGATTACACGAAAGAAAACATATATAAAAGAAAAAAATATGTATGTATAAAAAAGATCAAATATTCATTATATCTACAAATCTTTGCAAATTTATAATATATATACCTATATTTTACATTGGAGCGGAATATTGAGATTTTTAGTGATTTTCTTCTTTTTTCCCTTCTTTAACATACTTTTTTCTTTGGAGAAACCCCAGTCAATCTGGAATAGTGCCTCTAGTTCCGTGAGGATTATGAACCTTCTGTATACTTCCTGGATCGATTTCCACAATTACGTGTAATCGAACAAGGAAGTGAGGCCACGTTACCACGGACAACTGATCCTCAAGAGGAAATCAGGGAGTAAGGATAATTTAATGGATATGGATATGTGTACTTAGATTGTTATATAATACACGTACACGTAGGAGATTCTGGGTTTGGCTAATATTATGGAAAATATAATTATATATCTTAATCCATAAACTATTATTCTTCCAACGGTTTTTTACAGATGCGAAACGTGGCCGCTTACTTTGAAGGATGAACAACGGCTTAAGGTTTTCGAGAATAAGGTACTGCGTAAAATATTTGGTCCGAAGAGGGATGAGGCCACTGCGGAGTTTAGAAGGTTGCACAACGCGGAATTGCGGAGTTTGTACCCTGTGAATATAATTGAGTTGATAGCATCGAGGAGACTCGAATGGGTGCGTAAAGTTGTTGGGCTTTGTGAGGAACGGATTCCGAGAAAGTTGGTATTCGCTAAACCGATTGGTAGGCGTCCGAAAGGTAGGCCGAAGCGTCGATGGGAGGATTGCATTAAGGCTGATCTCGGGGGCTTGGGCTTGACCGGTGAACATTGGACGAGTCTGTGCAGGCGAAGTTAGGTGGTATCGGCATCGAACCTTCGGGTTCGGTAAGCCTATTATTATTATTATTATTATATCTTAATCCGTATTTCTGTTTTAGCGAAGGGATAAGTGGAGAAAAATTATTTTTATATAATTTTTGTGGATGTCTCAAAAATTATAACCTTTATGGCAAACGTAAAAAACAAATGTATAAAGCTTGTGAACATTCAATAATTATATGAATGAATGAATATAAGTTTAACTTTATTTTTTTTCGGAGTAATCCTAATACTAAAAGAGCTGGATACATTAATTTTATTTTTAAAAACAATTATGACAACATTTTTAATTAAAAAATGGATTTTTAAGTTTTAGACAACTCAGGTAAATAAAAAAATATTTTTTTATGTAACATTGTTATTTAAATGTTTTTAAGTTATTAAGTGAGTCCTGATGATTGGGAAGGTCTCAACGTCCAAACGTTGACTCGTTAAAGTTTTACTGAGATTAACTTTTATTTATGGGAAGAAATAGAAACCTACTATTTTATTGATAATATAATACATATTAAAACAAAAAAGGTAACAGGATGTTCACATCTAAATACATTTAGTAGTAATAAAATACTATATAATGGAAGGAATATTATATTGTACAATACTAGTTTATAACATATTATTTTTAATGTTAATGTAATATTATTCCCTCTGTATCTTTTTAGCCTTGATCATAATCCACAATGGGGGTCAAAACGTTGGCAAACAATAAATAATTGAATTTAATTGTTTCATTTACTGACTGCCGCCCGGACTAATTCTTTCCATAAATTTTCAGCGGTCAATTAACTAAATCCATAAAAATACAATATAACTGATTAACAGAATAAATAAATAACAATTTAAGAATAATATTAATGAATATTTTTTTTTTAATAAACGAGCAACACACGTTATAATAAAGCAAATAAATAATGTTATTCAAAGATTATGAATGTCTTAAATTGGCACCACTGTCCAGCCTAATAATAGATTTTTTTTAAGTCCTTAATGTCTTCAGTGGTGCGAACGGTGCGTATATCTGCATTGGACATTCGATATTTAAAAAAAAAAATTATTTTTTGTTCTAATTATTACAATCATCAGTTGAGATACACTAGGAAACCGAGAGTGATAAAACGTTTATTAGGCCCGAAATTAATTCAAAGGAGCCCGGCGGAACTGACGGGAGATGGGTGTATTATGCATCGGAGATATCCTAGCCTTCCCAGGTAAACACAAACGCTCCTCAATCTTGCAACACGGCCACACAGCTCTTCTCTTCATAACAAAACCCTTTCACAATACCTCCATGTTCCTTCCAATAATTGCACTCATGAATCGAGCAAATAGCAGTCTTGTGTAGTATTATTAATAGCCTTGTTTCATGACATTTGTCTTGTAGCTTATTTATTTAATTTATAATTATATACAGTTGTTTCAATTTCAATAAATAATAATCATAATAAAATAAATAAAAACAACTATTTAAAGAGTGCTGTTAATGGGTAGTTCTCTGCGTGTAGTTTTCTTCAATTTATTTGATGCATTTATACTAATAAAACGAAAATTTTCAATAAATAATTACAATATAAAAAAAAAGTCCCCGTCGAACTAGGGCTAAATCTTGACAAACGCCTTACTTTGAATCCTCAAACAAGATTCAAACGAAAAGAAACTTACCGAAGGTTTCGACTACTTCAAACTATATAAATAATAAATAACTCCGAAACGCAAAACAATGTCGCGTGGTGTAACTGGCATGGAATACCAGGGATGTCTACCAGTGACAAACCCATTTTGTTTCGCAGAAGAACTTCTGTTATTAATTATTTATATAGATTTTATCTAATCTGAAATGCTATTTTATCATTTAAATTGTATAAATTACAATATTCATATGTGATACAATAAATTTAAGGAAAATAAATAACGAAAATACCCTACACAGCTCATTTATAATTATATCTCGCTTCGGGGCGGTACTTCACTATGGTTTATCATTTGGAAACATTAAGTTAGACAACAAAAATATTTTATTTGTCATTTCTTTTTCGGTCTTTCCATTGAAGAAATGTCTATAGCCAACAATGCGTTCTTCTTTACCAAAAGCGTAGAAATCATTTTTCGATTTTGAAATTTTGTTCATTAAGACTACAAACAAAACTAAAGTTTTTAAAGCAATTTGCACTTCGTTATTTTTTGTATATAGTGAGTTATTGAAAATAATTTTAATTTTTATGAGATAGTAATATACATGAAATTGTAATATATACAAATAAAAAAAAAAAAAAAAAAAAAAAAATGAGATTTTTTGAAAATTCTTAAAAAATCACCAAGTCGTTATATGAAATCCGAAGTTTTCTTAACCTCATCTAATAACGATTGTAAACAAAGTTTACTGCAGGAAATATAGATATATAAAGACATATATAAGAATAATTAGTTACAGAGACATTTCTCTGAAATTATCGGCAAAACCTATTTACTTTTATGACATAAAAATGAGCTAAAAATATGTCAATCATACCATTGAAAGAATTACAGAAGAACAAAATGATGTTAAAATGACTGATATATCTTAAATAGAAAAAGTGGGAAAATGTATAAGTTTAACGAGTTTGATAACTAACTAAAGGAGAGAAGAGCAAACGTATTTTTTAGGTATTTTTTTTTTAATTTTCAAACATAAGTATAGTAATATAGATGTATGTCTACTGTTTGAAAGTCGTACCAGATAATGGAAAGTGATGAAAAGCTGATAAAATTAAGCGATTGTTGTAGATAATAGGTTCAATTGATTGATTATTTAGTATAAAACATATGTTTCCCTTGAAACTCAATTTTATTATTTAATCTTTTTTCAAATTTAAGTTTATTTAAATCTTCTTTAATTGATTTTAAGAACGGTGGTAAGTGAAAGTCAGGTGTTTTTTCGGGGATTTTCACGACTGAAATTAATGATATCCTCAGACAAGACTGAAACGACAAGAAACTGCTAGAAGATATCGATTACTACAACACTTACTAGACAAGCGTTCAAAACTTCCCGTATGTTACAAAAGACTCATCTACATCACTATTATCAGACCTATTTGGACATATGGAATCGAGCTTTGGGGCTCTACGAAATCATCTAATTCCTTCCGCATCCAATCCTTACAATCCAAAATCCTGATTGCTCCTTATTTTGTCACAAATCTACTCCTCCATAATGACCTAAACATCCCATTTGTTGCAGACATAGCCCGTGATAGGTACTCCTCTTTCCATTCTAAACTCCCTGCCCATACAAACCCACTTGTCCGTAATTTATCTTCCTCAGATATCCCTGATGACCCTCCAAGGCGACTGAAAAGAAGGGGTCCTCGCGACCTACTGTCTTAAAATAGTTAGTGAAATGCTACCACTGGGTAGTTCTTTCTCAAGACATTTTCATGACTTTTTATTTTCATTTTACATATTTACTTATTGTATTCTTTAATACAGTTGTAAATTACTATAAATAAATAAAAAAGAAATTAATGATACATGTTTACCAATGAGTTTAATATTTTTTAATGAGGTTTAGGTTCTGGTGAATATGTAAAACAATTAATAAAAGTTATTCTATTGTGATGTTATTAAATTCTTGCTACAGCGAGTCTAAAATCCGCTTTCATGGATTTGAAGGGATCTATTTGAAAAAGAAAAAAAAGAACCTTCATCGCATCTTCCCCACTAAAAAAAAAACAACTGCCAATAATCGTCAAAGGGAAGTTACAAAGTGGAGAAGGGAGAATGTGCAAAGAATGCAAGCAACAAGTTGAAGAAAATGAAAGTGTTGCATTTTTTATCTTGAGCCTCGGCAAGTAAAGTAGTTAGCCTTAGGCCTTCCATTTTAGCAAGCCTTTATTATTGAACTCGCTCAGGGTTTAGCATCGTATTTGGGGAATACAACCGCAATAGCACCTACCTTCTAAATCATTTTTATACTGAAATAAAACACGCGCTGAGAAGGAAATGTTTTTGTTTATTTTATTCCTAGGATAAAATTGTTATAGGGCTTTATGCGCTTCTACATTTAACATTAGGGGTATTCACTACGTTTGCTATATCATGCTATTTGTGTTATTTTGCTAAACCCGTCGAGTTTTTACAGTTATTTCCAGTATAAAATTGATGGGTTTAGCACAAATAGCAAACGTAGTGAGTACCCCTATAATCGGAATCATTACGCATACTTTCTAATTTATAACCCATCTTCCTTACATATTACTGATAACCCTCTAGTACAATTAAAAAGAAGGTGGTGTCGAGTGGATAGAGCACTAGTCTACTGTTCTCCGAATCCTGGGTTGAAATTCTGGCTATGACAAAATGTTATTTATTATTTATATCAATACATGCCTATCACCGGAAGATCTAGCATAATATTAGAGGTAGTTATTAGGGCTGATTAAGTTGAGGACAAAGTCTAAGCAATACCCTGCTCAGATATGATTTTTTTTTCTACTTACTGACTATATTTATTGATTTGTCTTTTATTTTTTTTTATCGGTGACAATGTTGGGATAAAGTGATGAATTTCAAAATAGTAAAAACCAGAGTCCTGATGATGGGAGTGAGATCCCGAAACGTTGAAGTGGTGATTTTATAAAAAATTAAAAATTTGGAAGAAATTAATTAGCCCTAATATCTACCTCTTATGTTATTTATTCTGTTATAGAATGGAGACCCTCCTGGGGCAGACCCAGCCTCTTTAAAGTGGGTACCCAAATTAGGGGAAAAAACTGGCGGCTGGGCGTGATCAAGGCCTAATCACCTCATTGCACGGCCGTTGGCCTATAGACAGTATGAATCTCTTTATGTACTGAGCTCAAGACCCTGCATGGGTCGTTAAGGTACAGGGGGTCAAAACCAACATACTTAAAATAGTTATTAAAGGGCTACACATGGGTAGATCATTCATAAGCCTTTTTCATGACATTTAATCTTAGTAGACATTTACTTGTTGTATTTGTTTAGTGCAGTTGTCAATTTCAATAAATAATAATTTTAAAAAATATCTCCTTCAATTCAATGAACAATCTACAAAGGCCTATTAACTCAGGAGATTTTTCTGAATCTTACCATGAATAGCCTGTGAAAAGTCAAATGACCTTTTTACTTTCACTTACTATATATAGTAAGGGGAAGTATTGCGATCGTGAATATTTTCGAATTCCAGTTTTCAACGAAAATACACGTTTTAGCGTCCCCTTTGTCCGTATAACGAAGTCCCGCAAAAAGGTCTGTGTGTGTGCCCGTGTGTGGTAACTCAGGCGTGTAAACGAAAAAAAACTGAAAATTGATATTTAGGGCAACTATACGCCCGAGATGCTGACCGGAAGTACTACTTTATATCATGCATTCACCTTTTTTATGATTTTCTCAAAACGGCTCGCTATACCGATGTAGATGCAGAAGGTAAGTGAAAGTCGTGTGTTGCGCGCACCAAATTTTTTACTACACAAGCAGCCTAAAAATGTCATCAATTATAAAACAAAATCTGGTGTGCGCAACACACGACTTTTAATTACCCCCTGCACCCTTACATTCCATGAAGGGTCTTGTGTTGAATACTTACAGAGATTCTAACTGTTTCACGGCCAACGAACGTGCAAGGAGGTGATTAGGCCTAAATCACGCTCGGCAGCCAGTTTTCACCTCAATTTTGAGTACTCACTTCATAGAGGCTGGGAGCGCCCCAGGGGTCTCCATACCCCAAGGTCATCCCACTGCTGAAATAATTGAGACGTTGATTTCCAAAAGGTACTAAAGAACATTTTTTCCGAAATTGATTTTTTGACATATTTGTATTCTCATCATTTAGTTTTATCTAAATATTCTATTTTATGTTATCTAATGAATTCTCAAGTCCTTAAAAAACGCGATTTAGAAATGCGGTCATTTTATAAAAGTACTAATTACGCATTTATTCTCGGTCCAAATCATTCTAAACAAATTGATTTCATAACTTTAATATGATGTTATTATTATAGTAAAAAAATAATTCTAAATTTTAAGGCAAAAAGACCCAAATTAGCTAGTTTAATAATGTAGTAATGAGATATTTTCGCGCTTCCTGTAAAATTTCCTAGAATGGATATAGTACCTTTTGGAAATCAACGTCTCAATTCTGCCTCTGTAAATCTGAGACCCGGAGAACAGAAACCTAATGCTCTATCCACTAGGCCACGCCGCTCCCAAATTTTACGTATCACCGTTGTTTAAATAAATTTAAGAACTTTTAAATAAAGTTAACTTTAGTAAAACTTTCATTGAAACAGAAATAATTACATTAAGTTTCGATGGAAACATTTATTTGTATTAAATAATGTAAAAATGGAAATTATTATCTAGTTATTCGTCACACTTCATCGCTTTCAACAACTCATTAGTTGTTTTAATGGTAGATAAGATTATACCTAAAGTCTTCAGTTTTCCAACGGTATATTATAAATTTATGGGTTTTTTTCTTATTAGACATGTGATTGGTGCATGTGTAAATTCTGAGGCTTGTGGACACAGATAAAAAATAAAATAAAAAAAACTTGCTAACATAAATAATTTCTGTTGTATTTCTGTTTTTTTCTTATTCAACTAGTTGTTTCAGTATTTTATATTTACCCATTTCTTATGAGTCACAAGAAGCTTGAATAATAAAAGAAATTTTGAAAATATGTCATTAAGGTCCTGTCACACTTTTTGATCTTAAAAAAAAAACTATCAAATTGAAGCCTATTTAATTTTTCATGAATATTACGAGTTTAATCGAAATTATTTTAATGCGCTTCAGGTTTTTTTTTTTTATTTCAGAATGAATAATTTTTATAGTTATCATTACCTTAAAAGCGTATTATTAAATTATTTATATCTGCCCCCCTCCCCTAGAAATACCATCCTTTGCCAGTTCTGTAATGCAGTAAAATATTTTAATTTAAAACCTTAGCAAACAACCGAATTTAAATTCGTTTTGCAATTGAAATTCCATAGGGCTAATATAAATATTAACGACGAAGAAATAACCCTAAAAAGATAATAAATTCGGAAAGATAAAGATTTAGCGTGGTGTAGTCAGGAGCTATCAGCTTTGAAACACAACTTAATTGGACTTTTAACTGACGACCCCGAGGTTTCGTGATAGATAAGCCCTTTCTTCTTCAGGGAAGTATTCGCAACTGTTATGAATAAATATAAGCAGTTACAATTAATCAAAAAACTGATCAATCAATTACTTGTAGCAATTAGTTACAATTAACTTAATAGGCTCAATTTTATATAAATTACTAAGATTGATGAGGCATAAATTAAAATAGGTTTTTTTCTTATGTTATAAATGGAAACACTACATTTTTTTTTATTAATTCTCTATTTTTATTTTACACAAAGAACAAAATACTTAAGAATATGTAAATAAGAAATAAACGTCTTATTACTCGAAGGTATGGCAAGACTACAATTTCATACTATTGTATATACAGTGTCTCATTAATGTATCATCATATTGTGAAATATAGAATATGATACTATACCTTAAGTAGAACCCAAAAAATTCATATCACCCATGTCCTCAACGGTTAGAGGAAAATCAAATTTTGAATTTTTTGCTGTTATCCGAGCTTTTCATCAGAAAAACTCAAATATATCTGTTTAATATGCACGCATAGAAATACAAGTGGTACCAAATGAAAGAAAAAAAATTTCCCACAGGATTAAGAAGAACTTTTATTTTAAAAATAAGTGTCGTACAAAGTCTTAAATTTTCCGGAGGACTCCACCTTGACAAACTCCTTACTTGGAACCCTCATACACGACTGAAACGACAAGAAACTGCTCAACGTTTTCGGCTACTTCAACACTTACTAGACAAACGTTCATCTAAAAAAGGCTCATCTACATGACTATCATACGGCCTATATGGACTTACGGAGTAGAGCTTAGAGGCTCTACTAAACCATAAAATTATTCCCGTATCCAATCCCTAAAATCCAAAATCTTTCATGAAATCCTCTATGCCCCTTACTTTGTCCCGAATTAACTGTTCCCTAAACACCTTAATGTTCCGTATGTTGCTGATTTGGACCGAATCAGATATCATTCCTTTCATGGCTAACTCCATTCCTACCCTAATCCTCTAGTTTCAATCCTTTCTTCCTCTTTAATTCTTGATAATTTTCCGAGGTGTCTGAAAAGAAGATGGCCTCGAAGAATAGTTTAGAATATTTTTAGAGTGCTGCCCCTGGGTATCTTCTTTACATGTCTTGTTCGTGACTATTTCCTTCTAGCCTATTTACTAGATGTGTTGTACAATACAGTTGTAAATATCAATAAATAATTCAGGAAACTTAGAAAAACTATGTAATAAATTATGAAGAAAAATAAATGTGAAGGAAGTGAAGGAGTGCTTTTTTGAGTGTGAAATAGTAAGTAAAACTTAGGAAAACTATAAAAGAAAAGAAACTAAAATTAAATATGGAAATTAGCACCAACCATATGACCAAGAATCTTATTAAATTATTCATTATAAATGTATGACAATGTTTGATTGAAACAAGAAATGGAAATTGTTTATTTTAGCACAGCGATTCTATTTAAATAGGTATAAAAATCCACTTGAAACTAAAGTCCATCTAATTTTACATAAATTTAAATTGATCAAAATCGTTTGAGGCATTATTAAGAAAAATCATTTATAGCTCTGCCATTTATTGTATAATGTGTGCTATATATCGAGAATACTGGGAGGATAAGAAATAATTTGAATAGTATAAGATAAAACAGTTTACGGGCTACAAGCAGGAAGGTTTCTTAGAAGGGCTATGCAAAAAATACACACCTCCACTCCTAGAGCAGGGATAGCCCGGTACATGAGGGAGTCCTAGCCTGGACAGGATAGGAACCGGACGTTCTGCCACTGAGGGAGGAAGTTGGGGGTCAAGCCAGGTAAGAATTATGCAATTATGTCCGAAGGTACCTTTTTCATGTTATATTATGTGGTAAATCTGAACAAACCTCAGTTTTTTCGATAATGAACAATGCCTCGCTGTACCATGTTTTTATATGTAATGATATGTACTATTTTATAAATAAATGTGCATAAAATAAGTTAAATACTTTATTCCCCTCTATGCCAATCTGATCCCAATAATGAATTGATTAACATAATACCTTAGGAAAAGAAATCCAACAGTTTTATAAAATAATAACTGACAATTTATATATTAATTAATATAGTTTCGGAGTCACCGCTGCCTTTAAAAAGTAGCGGCCGATACATACTAAGTGACACTTCTGGTTAATCGATCTTCGTGAAAAAATCTTAGTACTATACCAAGCATATGCTTTTCTAAAATATGAAATTTCGTTTAATCTAAAACTTTTCATCTTTCAGCTAGAACCACTACGCACAATGACAAAACTTGGTTTTTTGGACTCACGGAATCTTAAAACCTGCATATACAGTGAAAAATCGGATTCGAAAATTTTCATGATTTCGGGACTTCCGCTTGCTATATAATTCATACATAAGTAAGTGAAGACAAAAATATACGTTAAGGTGTACATTTTATTCACTGGAAGTACTTAGAAAATCGAGCGACGGAACGAGACTTTGTCAGAAGAAAATAATGCGATTAACTCGTCCTTTAATTAACCGGAAGACTTGAAGAAAATTTCAATGGGTTTTAGGCTGAAATTGTAACATGAAAATATAATAGAGTTGCGGAAGGAAATTCAGGGAAAGCAGATGACCTCCGTTTAGCGGTTAACAAAGTCTCTAATTGCCTCCCGGCCATCTCCTTTTCCCCCAATTAACAATTGCAATGAAAAAAAATTACGTAAAAGAAATTAGCTCACTTTCAACCTCCTTGGAATGAACTCTTGCCTAATAGCCGTTTCCAATATTCTAATGGGCCTAATTTGAACCCACTTTTCTCCAAATTTGTGTTTATTCTTAATTGGGAAAATTTGGTAGCTAATGAGATTCAACTTTAGGACAAAAGTAAGTTATATATAAGAGATGGCATTGAATATTTTTATCAAGTGAGAACCATACATATATTTATGCATAAAACGCACAGAAACTACTACATTAGTCATGGAAGTACCATATATAATAATAATAATAATAATAATAGGCTTAGCGAAACCGAAGGTTCGATGCCGATACCACCAACTTCCGCCTACACAGACTCGTCCAATGTTCACCATTCAAGCCCAAGCCCCCGAGATCATCCTTGACGCAATCCTACCTTTCGGACGCCTACCAGTCGGATCAGCAAATACCAACTTTCTCGGAATCCGCTCGTCATCGAGCCTAACAACTTTACTCACCCATTTGAGTCTCCGCGATGCAGTCAGCTCAATTATATTTACAGTATACAAGTTCCGCAATTCCGCGTTGTGCAGCCTTCTAAACTCCCCAGTGGCCTCATCTCTCTATGGAACAAATATTTTACGCAATACCTTATTTTCGAAAACCTGAAGCCGTTTTTCATCCTTCAAAGTAAGCGGCCACGTATCACATCCGTAAACCGTTGGAAGAATAATAGTTTTATAAATTCTAACCTTTAAGTTTTTAGATAGAAGCCGCGAACTAAGTAACTTAGCAACTGAATAATAACACGCATTTCCCACCTTTAATCGGGACTTTATTTCTTCCTAGATTTCATTTTTTATAGTTATAATTGAACCTAAATACTTGAATTGGAAGTACCATATATTCATATTAAAATTTGAAGCTATGTGAACATAATGTAATGAAATACATTTTCAAAAAATCGATATGTTTCAATAGTCAGAAGAATATTAAGGAATCTTATACAAAACATGGAAACATTTCTTTTACATTGAGTAATGTAACCATACAAATTATTAACTATGTTTGTACGCTTTATGTCAATATTATCTTCTACAACTTTACAAGTCAGCTAACTTATTTCCTTGAATTTTTAGCTTTCCAACGTTTCAGTATACATGTTTATCTTTTTTTTTACAGACAATAAATTTAAACTGGAAAAATATCTCTGCAGTTTTCCCAATCAACTGGTTATCGAATTCCTTCATTCTTCACATTCTATCTTATCTTATTGATACTAACAATAATAGGAGGATAATTTTTAAGAATAAAAAAAAATTAAAGGTAGTTTATAGAAAAAAAAATTTGAAATCATTCGTTATTTAAGCTCTGTTTGGCTATTTCAATGATAAGAAATCCCATTATATTTTACAACATAACCGTTAGAGCCATTTCTGAGAAAATTGTAATTGGTGTAGAATGCATGAAATAAAGTAGCACTTTCTGTTATCCGTTTGTTGTTGTTTTTTTTTTGTTATATTCGCTATAATTTACAACTGTTCTGGAATGCATCAAGTGAATTAGAATAAAGTATTAAAAAAATTGAACGATACACTTGTAGAGAAACTAGCCATTGGTAGCACTCAAAAGATATTCTGAACGAGAAGGTTTCAGGGCTTATTTATTTCAGAACAAAACGGAATGTCATATATATATATATGCTCGCCATTCCAGGCTACTTCAGCAGTTACTGGACAAATGCTCAAACCATCCACTTAACTACAAAAGTGGCACTCTACATGACTATCCTATTGATATATGATTATCCTACATGACACATCTATATAATTGTTAATCCACTATCCTACTTTCAACTTAGGACAAAACTTTTTATTTTATCAAAATCCTAGAGTTATGGATTAATTCATTTATTTTATTTATTTCAATAAATGTGGCCAAGATTATAATTATTTTATTTTCTTTCATTTATTTTATTTTATTTATTTTTATTTTTTTATTTTTTTGTTCATTTGTTATTGAGGTATTTTATTTTTTGTTTGTTTTACTTTGTACATATGGAATGAATGACTTATTTTATCTCTAATACTTATTGCCCATGATAGTGGCAGATTGTATTACTTCTCAATAAAGCAATATTTTCAATAATAATATTTCAATAAATAATAGAGCTCAACCATTTCAGCTCTATTATTTTATAGCAATTTTTTTATATTCTATATATTTTGTATATATCTATATAAAAAGGTTTATTTATTTATTTTATTTTTTTTTTTTTGATCATTTCTACATAAAAATTTATTGTATTAGTCTCTCGGCCAGACATGTATATATTGAAGTCTATATTTACTGTACGACATTGTTATTCTTAAGGGACATGGTCCCAGAATAAAGTTATTATTACTATCATGTATAGCCAAAACCTTTTGCATTATAATATAATAGTGGTGAAGTTAATTATCAGCCTCTAATTCTATATTAAACCTTGACCTTCACATGAAATAATCCACGCATAATTTTTCTTGTGAATTCTGTTAGGCAATATAAGAAATTTTAATTGTTTTTCAAATAATTCCTCATTCATACCCATAAAGTTTCTAGTGCGATCCAAAGCTATTTAAAGAGTATCAGATGAGAAAGGTGGTTGGAGGTGCGGTCATAAATTAGAAACACACATTTAAAACAAGTGTTATTTTAATTATGTGCCGATGTTTAGGCCTACAATGTGGGCCTTCATCAGGGCTAAAAGAAACAAGATAACAACCAATGTAATATATAGACTTAATAATGCGTTAGGTATATAATAATAATATGACAGTAATATAATATGGGAACATAAATAAAATTAGATGTAATGTGATAATAAAATGACAGTTATAAAGTATGGAAATAAACAAAATTAAGATGATAATATTGTAATAGGAATATATAAAGAGAGACTAAGCAAATGAAACAAATGACAAAGGAAAAAATATGTGAACAATTAACATTTTAAATATGAACAATTTTGAAGTGATATATGACGGTAATATATTAAAAACATAGTTAAGAGTATAGGTAATATATAAAAAGAACATAGTCATTAAAAAAGAGAAACAGTATGAATAAAAAATAATTTTAAATTTCAAAATAATGAAATATTAAACCAACAATTATATGTCAGGATATGTAACGGAGAAAGATATGGGTTTGGAAAGAGGGAGAAAGAAATAGGCGATGAAAAAAAGATCCCAATCAATAAGAAAAAAGATACATACTTGACTCTGAGATGGAGTCTAAAGAAGTGATGTTTTTTTCCGTTTTTAAAAAAACGCTCATTGCGAGGAACGGAAAATATGGGAACTAGAATGTTCGTTAGAGCTTTTCCAAGAAGCTATGTTATGTTTACTAATTCGATTGTTTATTGAGGAAAAAAAAAACTAAAGGATTGGCTAATGATTTTTTTAAATACATATTAATAATATAAAATAGCGGACTGAGATTAAAAAAATAGAATTAGTGAAAAAAAGAGAAAAATAGGAAGCGAAAATATATAAGTATGACTATAAAGGGGAAGATGTAAGTAATAGTGACGAGGTAAAGATTAAAAGATATAAGGTAATAACGAATGACGAATAGGTAATAACGAATGACGATAAAGAGTATCGATTTGGAACTTTTTTAAGAAGTTATAGGAGTTTATATCTGGAGCCGGTCGGTTGCGTGGTTTAATAACAAGAAGCTCGTAGAGCTGGCCTTAGGAAAAACATATATCTGACCCTCCGCTTTCTCAACTGTCATTATCTTGCTTTTTCTACCTCCGCTCCTCGACAACTGCTGCCTCCTTAAGCGATACAAGTAATTAGGATTTCCCAACCTTCCTAATCCCTTCGCTCCATTCCCGGGTATAATCTGTAAACCTCATCTTATCTTATCATGCTGTCTTTTATTGGCACATTTATTGTTGGAAATTTAAAGAAATAGGAAGTAAAGATTACTACGATGGAGTATTCCTACTATATGGACTTGCGTTTTAAAAGCTCACTTACACTATCGTTCTTGAACGTAGGTTTGATCCGATGACAAGAACGCTCGTGTAAGGGCCAAAACTTAATTCGTCGGTTCTACGACCTGCCCGAGACGGAAAATAACCCACGGTTTACAATTATAGTTTCCCGTGTAAACGCTCACTTATATGATCGTTCTTAAACGACGGTTTGACCCGCCGCACACTGGAAAATATCACCGATTTAGGTTGGCAACATTCTGAAACTTGTCCATATTTAACCTTTGGGGTCCCAGATTACAGAAAAAAAATGATAATTAATTTTTGACGAGCGCACAGTGGTCAAACATCAAATTTATTTGCTAAAATCTAAAACTTCCCTACATTTTACGTTTGAAGTCCCAAAATATAGGAAAAATAATAGAAATAATCTAATGAAGGATTGGAGTTGCTTAAAAACACTCATAGACGTATTTTATATCATTTAGGAAACTCTTCAAATTATAGATTGTAAAACTTTTGAAACGGAGTATTGTGTCTGAAAAAAATTATGTATCACCCAAAAAGCAAATAAAATCACAAAAATTCTTTGTAACATTTAAAGACTAGAAGGCTTGATGAAACAAATACTACAAACAAATCTTTGGGGTTATATAGTTTTCGTTATTGAATAGGGGCATACATTTACAAAATTCTAAATTAACTCTACTGGAGTGCTGTCAATGGGCAGTTTCTCTTCATGTTTTTCGTGTACACTATCTTTTATCAGCATATTTACTTGATGTATTCCTATACAGTTGTAAATTTCAATAAAATATAAAAAAAAAAAAAAAAAAACTCTACATGGATATTGCAATGTATGTTCAATAATGAGTTCGGAAATATAATGTCTTACCTATCTCAGCAATGTCCATTGTTAAATAAAAGTATAATTATTAATATAGTTTCGGAGTCACCGCTGCCTTTAAAAAGTAGAGGCCGATACATAGTAAGTGACACTTCTGGTTAATCGATCTTCGTGAAAAAATCTTAGTACTATACCAAGCATATGCTTTTCTAAAATATGAAATTTCGTTTAATGTAAAACTTTTCATCTTTGAGCTAGAATCACGACTCACAATGACAAAACTTGGTTTTTTGGACTCACGGAATCTTAAAACCTGCATTTACAGTGAAAAGTTGGATTATAAAATGTTCAAGATTTTGAGACTTCCGCTTGCTATTTAATTCATACATAAGTAAGTGAAGGTAAAAATATACATAAAGGTATAAATGTTATTCACTGGAAGTACTTAAAAAATGGGGGAAAAAAAGAAACAAAACTCTACGGTAGATTGCAATGTATGTTCAATAATGAGTTCGGAAATATAATGTCTTACCTGTCTCAGCAATGTCTATTGTTAAATAAAAGCAAAAGCAGTTTGTGCTATACACACCTTGAACATAATAAATGGCAATCGAATAGAGATATTCTCACTGCCGGTTATTAGGCACTTCAGCGAACAGGAATGATTCACTCATTTACTATTTATTTGTAAACACGGTATGGCGGTAAATATTAGTATTAAGCGCCTTACCAACTAATAATAAAAAGTTCAAGCACTCAAAAATTCCGAACTTTTGACCACCTAAATTGGTGATTTTGCCCTGTTTATGTCGTTCAAAACCTATGAAAAGAACGATCGTGTAAAGGCCAAAACCGTCGTGTTGGAAGGACGGATCTGCGACCCATAAAAAAACCAGACGGTTCTCAATTATAGTTGCGCGTGTAAAGACTCATCCTTCTAGTTGTTCTTTTCTTAGAATTCTTGCACTTAATCCATTTAGCTTCTATAATTCTTCCGTTCTTTTACTTTTAACTTACTTTTAATAGAAGATCAATCACTTTATTTAATTAGAAATAAATAAACCAATAAAGTCTACATTTAATGAATGCATTTCTATCTAATTAAGCACTATAAATTAACGTAGAATCGTACAGCTTAATCCAATTTATTTCTTCTTATCCTCATAGGTAATTGGGATTATAAAATTCTTTGCATTTATTCATTTATGTAATTATGACAACTGTGAATCAATATCTAATTTATAATTAGAATTATTAATAATTAAGCATTCGATATTCATATAATTTATATATATATATATATATATATATATATATATATATATATATATATATATATATATATATATACATACATATATACATATACATATATACATTGAAGAGTGAATAGCAAAGAGGAAAATAAATTTTTAAAAAAATCAACAATTTCATTTCCATCATTTTACTGTCCAAATTTTATTGAATAACTTATAAATAAATATTTATACCTAAAATGTCCGAATTTTCGAAAATTTATAAACCGAAATTCCAATTAAAGTATTAAATTTAAGGATAAATAGATCAGTAAAATATTTTAGAAAAACCCAACTTTTTTTAACGATCATTGATGAAGTCAGAAATTTAAAAAATAGAGCTCGCCTCTTCATTAAAGTAAATTGTAAACACATAATTATACCATCAAAATAAGAATCCTAATTGTATTTCCTATTTCTTTAGAATCACTTATCACTACCTAATCGTATTAATTAACAATTAAAAGTAAAATAAATGAATGAAAAGGCTGGGTTGATGAAAAAAGCATAACGATGGCGTAAGGGCTCCTCAGTTCATCGTTTCAAACCGACGGTGGAAATAGACATTTTTACTTTCACTTACCTATATATGAAATATATAGTAAAGGAAAGTATTGCGATCGTGAAAATTTTCGAATTCAAGTTTTCGGCGGAAATACACGTTTTAGGGTCTCCTGAGTCCAAATGACCAAGTCCAGCAAAAAGGCCTGTGTGGTAACTCCCAGGCGAAAACGAAAAGTCCTATAAAACTCAAATTTCATATTTCGTTCACGTCCGAGATGTTACAGAATCTTTTTCATCGAAATCAGCTGACCGGAAGATCTACTTTATACCATGCATTTATCACTTTTTTACGATTTTCTCAAAAACGGCTCTAACGATTTTAATTAAACTCACTATATCGATGTAAAATTTGACGGGCTTTAATATCATGTAGGTTCCATTCTGATTGAATAGTACGAAAGGGCTTAAATGCCGATATTTTAAATTTTCTTCCTCTAAAGTACCTTTAATTTTGTAGATACTAAAAAATTAACAAATAATCTTGTTATCAACGATAAAAACAAACATGCAAATATATAAGATGAACGAATTTCATCTCCAACTGAAGGAGAAAACTGCAAACATATTTTTTAATGATTTTTTTTTTTAATTTAGACATAAGAACGGTTATATACATGTATATTATACCGTTGGATAGCTAAAGATTTTAGAAAAAATATTATCTAATATACGGAATTTTACAGGTTAATGGAGAGTGATGAAAATCCGAAAACTAACTAATTGTTGTTAATAAAAATATAATATTAACACATGTTTCTATTGAAATTAAAAATAATGAATTCCTTAACAATTTATTGGTATCTTTTTTTTTTTTTCTGTACCCTCTCGCCTTTGAAGGCTAAACTGGATTTCTTGGACCAGGGGGTGAGAGCGGGGGATAAATACTGAAATAAAAGCCCTCCCCCCCACAGCACCGAGTCCCGAAATCGTAATTGTTTGGTTTTCAAATTATTTGGTCCTCTGTGTTGCTAGGCAACGCGCGTTTAAAGCAATGCGCGCTAACCCGCTTAGGTGCCCCGCCCCCTGTTTTAATTGCATCTTTAAATGTTTTAAAAATTCTTAAATTGATTTTAACAACAGAGGTATGTGAAATTCGTGTGTTGCGCGCACCAGATTTTTTAAAATGGGACGATTGAATATTTATTTATTAATTACGATTGTAATTACTTTAAAAGGATTATGATTTAGGATCAATTATATTAACTCCAAGTATTTTAATTATAATATTAGGTTTTAATGCTGATGTTTGGAAAATGGCTTAGCGTTAAGTAATTATAATTAATTTAAAATTTTGATGATGGTCTTTCATCACCAGTTGTTAACAAATCAAATCGATAAACAAATATTGGAATGTGAAATTTAATTAAAGGAGAACTGCGTTCGTTGGAAATTATTCTCATTGAATAAAAGTTATTAATATACCTATATTGTACAGGTTCCAACGTTCCAACGGTACATTCCAATGTATTTTTTTTATTCTTGTATTTGGTGCCGGGGCTTATATACACAAAATAATTAGGTAAATGAAAATTAGATCATTTGTAAACAAAGGATTAATTGTAAAAAGAGGTGAAATATTACCTCGGTAATTGACGTCACGCAATGTTAAAGGGGAGGGTTTAGAAAAACGAGGCGGTACACGCATTTAAAACGCTTTACATGAATCCATGAGCTGATGGTGATAAAAGGAGCTAATTACACAGCATTATAATTACAAGCTTTAATTGACAAATATGGCTCATTAAAATTCATGAGTAAATAGGAAGACAGAGATTTCTAAGATAAAATTCGAAAAAAAAAAATCGTTTATTAACAATAATTACTTTTTATATAAATGGACTAAAAACAGCAACTTATATTTCAATGAAAGCCTTGATTTTTATTCAAATTAGCACACCTTAATGATCAGGGGACAGTCCATTCGAAATCGCCAAGACCATGCCACCCAATATTTTGGGTTTTCATCATAAAAATGTCCACAATATCGAAATTTTTAAAAGTAGTTCACCTGATAGAAAAAAAATAATTAGAGCTCCTGTCCAACCTTCCTTGATATAAATATATATATATTATTATTATTCGACTTGACTATTTGGAGATCACGATGCTAGACTAATTTGAATTACATTTCAACTTCTTATTTGTTCTTCTGCTCTCCCAAGAAGCCTTCATATGTTCAGAAAACCGCTGTTTTCGTTCTTCCGCCCACTTAATAAAAACAAAACATAATTATTATAATAATAAAGTCTTTATTCATTCTGGGAAAAGTCCCTTCAGAATAATGTTACAGACAAATTAAATTAGAACTTCAGTATCTTAGAGTAAAAAAAAAAATATATAAATAAATAAAATAAACAAAAAACAACAGAAATAACAAAGAAAATGAATAATAGTAATAAATTAACATGCAGCTTCTAATAATAATAATTTAGAAAAACAAATAAAACAAACTAAACAAAAAATAAAATAAAATATTTACATATTCATATATTCAGGGCTAATGAAAATAAATTTACAATGCTTATGAAAAGTGTAAAATAAAATACATAAATGTTAAAATACGATGCCCAATAAGATATAGTAAATAATTGTTTTTCTCTGCTCTATTTACTGATTTGTATTGATATTTGCTAATTAATTGGGGTTATATGAGAATTGGACAGACAAAAGTGTTTGAACAAACGGGATTTAAAGTTCGAAAGAGAATAGGAGTGACGGATATGAGAAGGAATAGAATTCCATAAGGACGAGGATCGGATAAGGAAAGATCTGTCGAAAGCTGCGGTTTGATGAGGCGTTATATACAGGTCCGTAGGTCGCGAACGAGTGTTGCATGTGTGGACGGAGGATTTAAATGAAAATATATCTGAGATGTAAGATGGACGTTGAGATCGGAGAACTTGGAAGAGGAAGGATGCCAGGAGGTACTTAGAACGGTAGGAAGGATAAAGCCACTTTAACTCATCGCAGAATCGGGTTACAGAGGTGTCCCTGGATTTCCCAAAGATGAAACGTATCAGGCTATTAAATAATCTACTTTATAAATATATATTTATGTATTATTATTTTTTTTTTTAGATATTTATTGAAATATATTACATTTCTTTTCAAACTGAACAGTAGTAATAGTGATATGAGAACACATTCATACAGTATTTACTACAAACAATGATAAAGTCGAATTTATATATCATAAAGTCATATCTATACAGAAGAAAAACCAATAAAAAAACAAACTATAATTAAAATAAATACAAAAATCATACACACAATCATAGTAATATACAATATTTACAATATGTTTAAGAAACTCCGGACTAGGCAAGACTAAGCAGAATCCAAGAGATCCCAGAGCCTCTCTCTCAGCCGCGTCTCTGGTATGAGCCAGTGGAGGCTGAGTTAGAGCGCAATTTCCTTTACATAGGACGCTAAATATTTCGGTGGATAAATTTTCATGAAAATTTGAAACAATTTTTCTACCAAATTACGTAATTTAACTTAAGGACAACAATATAGATACTACTCTCAATATCATTCCAGGTTTTGTTTTGTTACGAAGTTACCGGTAATAATATTTTTTAAAGCAAAATATCATTTCCTAACTCAGAAACCAGCTGAGTCTCAATCACCAAATTTTTATCGCTCAAACTCATGATATATATGTGTAATCTGTATTGGTTTCATAATGTTTCCGCTCTGACCCTTTTGAGATATTTTCCTTCAAATACGCTGACTGTCACTTATTTTATTAATTTCCATGACTGTTAACCACTTTCTTTACTATTTAGTTAATTTGTTGTGTAAAAATTGTTAGTTTTTTTTTTTTTTTTTTTTAGTATCGTGTTATTAGTTTTAGTTTTGATTTGATAACTGCAAAAGTACTGGAGTTGGTTGAATGATTTACTATTAGTTCATAGAATAAACGTTAACTGAAATATTTTTCTCTACTGTATTGACAATTCTTTTTCCTAAGATTTATCTAATTTATAAATATTTATTTAGCGGATATCAATAATTGACCGTCAGTGAAAGACAAACAATTAAATAGTAATATTTAAGGTTTTGCCTATGTTTCGACCCAGATGAAGGTTCCTTATGATAAGATGGTGAGGACGACTGTCACAACAAGAGCTGAGTCTGATGATGGACCACAATGTGCGTCAAAACTTTAATAAATAGTTAAAACTATGTAATGATTTTTCTTTCACAGGCCGTCACACACACACACACATATACATTATTTATTTTACCTTACCTATAAATGAAGTATGTAGTAACGGGAATAATTGCGATCGTGAAAATTTTCGAATTCCAGTTTTCAACGGAAATACACTTTTTAGGGTCCCCTGAGTCCAAATAACCAATTCCAAGTGCGTGTGTGTGTGAGTGTGTACGAGGTAGGTCTAGCCCAAAAACTATAAGTTGTATAAAATTTAATTTCATATTTTAAGAGTGTCTATGCCTGAGATGTTACAGCAACTTTTTCATCAAAATCAGTTTACCAGAAGGCCACTTTATACCGTGTATTTTCAACGATTTCGACTAAACTCGCTATATCGATGTAAAATTTAATAGGCTTTGATATGATGTAATTTTTTTTTTTTTTTAAGATAAGAACTGCAATCAATGTATGTGATATATGTAGAATGTTATGGGCTACGGGGTGTGAGAAGTGAACTGCTCCAGTTTACAAATTACGAGTATTTATTAAATACAGAATGTACAAATACAAAGGGATTACTAACCACTATAGTTACAAAAATAATTGAATTACTAGCTTAACTACTAAACAGTATACATACAAAATGAGGTATTCCTAACAAATAAACTACGTACGTAAATGTATACAATCTGCTAGACTTATTCTAAAACTTACAACAATAACTTATAACCTACAGTCTTCTAATTTCCCACCGACCGGTTGTCACAACACTGACACACAGTTTCACTACACTGTCACACTGTCACGAACTGTTCACTGTCACTGTCACTGTTCACTGATACATCACTGATACTTCTTGAGCCGGATTAAGACTGACTGACCCAGGCGTAGTGGACCGGTATTTGTACCACTACCGAATATTCTAGACACGGCGGGCAGGTAAGGGGGCCGAGAGGCGGGTGGGCCGTTCTAGGTACTTCGAGGACTGTCATTTTTATCAAAATTTTTCTACCAAATTAGGTAATTTATCTTAAGGACAAGAATATAGATACTACTCTCAATATCATTCCAGGTTTTGTTTTGTTACGAAGTTACCGGAAATAATAATTTTTAAAGCAAAATTTCATTTGCTAACTCAGAAACCAGCTGAGTCTCAATCACCAATTTTTTATCGCTCGAACACATGATATATATGCGTAATCTGTATTGGTTTCATAATATTTCCGCTCAGACCCTTTTGTGATATTTTCCTTCAAATATCGCGAAAACTATGTTCCCAAAATCAAAATTTTCTCAGCAAGTAGGGTAATGGCTAAGCTGTATAAGAAAAAAATTAGCTGAGTATCTTCTTCTTTATGAACTTTTGACTCGCTGACAGTCACTTATTTTATTAATTTTCCATAACTGTTAACCACTTTCTTTACTATTTAGGTAATTTGTTGTGTAAAAAGTGTTAGTTTTTTTTTTTTTTTTTTTTTTTTTTTTTTTTTTCTAGTATTATATTATTAGTTTTAGTTTTGATTTGATAACTGCAAAAGTACTGGAGTTGGTTGAATGATTTACTATTAGTTCATGGAATAAACGTAAACTGAAATATTTTTCTCTACTGTATTAACAATTCATTTTCATAATATTTACCTAATTTATAAATATTTATTTAGCGGATATCAATAATAGATCGTCAGTGAAAGACAAACAATTAAATAGTATTATTAAAGGTTTTGCCTATGTTTCGACCCAGATAAAGGTTCCTTATGATAAGATGGTGAGGACGACTGTCACAACAAGAGCTGAGTCTGATGATGGACCATAATGTGCGTCAAAACTTTAATTAATAGTTAAAACTATGTAATGATTTTTCTTTCACAGGCCGTCACACACACACATATACACTATTTATTTTACCTTACCTATAAATGAATTATGTAATAACGGGAATAATTGCGATCGTGAAAATTTTCGAATTCCAGTTTTCAACGGAAATACACTTTTTAGGGTCCCCTGAGTCCAAATAACCAATTCCAAGTGCGTGTGTGTGTGTGAGTGTGTACAAGGTAGGTCTAGCGCAAAAACGAAAGTTGTATAAAATTGAATTTCATATTTTAAGAGTGTCTATGCCTGAGATGTAACAGCAACTTTTTCATCAAAATCAGTTTACCAGAAGGCCACTTTATACCGTGTATTTTCAACGATTTCGACTAAACTCGCTATATCGATGTAAAATTTAATAGGCTTTGATATGATGTAGGTTTCATCCAGATTGAAATAGTCTGGCAGTGCTTAAATGCCGATAATATAAATATTCTTCCTCTAAAGTATCTTTTAATTATGTAGATTCGAAAAATTTAACCATTTCTTGTTGTTAGCATTGATAAAAAACCGCTAAATATATAAGTATATAAGGGTGAATTGGATTACTAACTAAAAGATAAAAGGGCAAAAGTATTTTTTAATGTAATTTTTTTTTTTTTTTTAAGATAAGAACTGCAATCAATGTATGTGATATATGTAGAATGTTATGGGCTACGGGGTGTGAGAAATGAACTGCTCCAGTTTACAAATTACAAGTATTTATTAAATACAGAATGTACAAATACAAAGGGATTACTAACCACTATAGTTACAAAAATAATTGAATTACTAGCTTAACTACTAAAAAGTATACATACAAAATGAGGTATTCCTAACAAATAAACTACGTACGTAAATGTATACAATCTGCTAGACTTATTCTAAAACTTACAACAATAACTTATAACCTACAGTCTTCTAATTTCCCACCGACCGGTTGTCACAACACTGACACACAGTTTCACTACACTGTCACACTGTCACGAACTGTTCACTGTCACTGTCACTGTTCACTGATACTTGTTGAGCCGGATTAAGACTGACTGACCCAGGCGTAGTGGACCGGTATTTGTACCACTACCGAATATTCTAGACACGGCGGGCAGGTAAGGGAGCCGAGAGGCGGGTGGGCCGTTCTAGGTACTCCGAGGACTGTCCAGGTCCAGAAGTCTCTAGCCACATCCGGGCCCCTCCAGGCGTGGTCCACCCGTCATCGTCTTGACCGTGGCAATAATATACCCAAGTTGTAAAATGTTATAGAGAGTGATGAAAAGCGGATAAAATTAACTGATTGTTTTAGATAGTAATATAATAGATTATTTAATAAAACACATTTTTCTGTAAAAAATCAATTCAATTGATTCTTTAAACTTATTTAATCTCTAATAGTATTTTAAAATTGAATTTAATAACGGAGGTAAGCGAAAGTCGTGTGTTGCGCAGATTTTTTTTTTTTTTTTTTTTAATGCACAACTCTATTAACATGGAGTAGGCCGTGACTGAGTGGCTAGCACTACAGTATACCACCGCAAACTTCCTGACTTTATACTGAATTCACGACCCTTTATAGGTTGTGATGGTGCAGTTTTTATTTTATTTTTAATCATATACTAATTTCTCTAGATGTGTGCAGGGTTTAAAATGTTAATAAAAGGCAGATATCTCCCTTTTTGAACTGTTATTTGCGGTGTTTACTACTTCTTACTATGATCAGTTTTCAATGATAGTATCGTATTACCGGAGAGGTACAGTCCATGCGATTCGTGCCTACCGATCGGGATAAGTTGGATCAAGACAAGCAATCAGGAATGACGTTGCCGAGAACAGGGCGTCGTAAAACTCAATGCTTGTTCTCTGTTGGAAGATCCTCCACACGGGTTGGACTTTCAATCTGAATAAGTGATTCTTGTTCGAATGGAGAATAAAAGCCATGTTCTGTGACCGTTACCTCCCGGCAAGTAAAGCCCGATTAGACAAATAATGTAGCTATAACTCAAAAAGCATTCATAATCATTTATTAAAGTTGTAAACTTAATTAAAATTGTAAACCGTATTACTGATGGTAGGAGAAGTTGTTTTAGAGAAGAAGAAATTAAAAATAGTAATAACAGTATTTCAAAACTTATGGAGGGCTTTAGGTCCTGTAAATAAAGAGATTTAAAACCAACCAAAGGAGCTGATTTCTCCTATATTACACTCACCGGCCAATTTATTGGTACCCACTTTACAGAGGCTGGATGCTCTCCAGGAGGTTCCTCGCATGATCGTCCCACTACCGAAAGAACGGAATACATGATTCTTGATGACGATGATGCTGCATTTCGCTAACCTGCTCATCGTATAATTAGGGAATCGTTTAGTAGGGATGGCAATGTCCGGTGGACACAGTATAGAGAGCCTCCTAGCTCACACCAAGCCTCTTTAAAGTGGGTACTTAAAAATTGTGTTAAAAACTCTGGCAACTGAGCGGATTTCGGCGTTTACACGTCCATGAACGTCCGTAGGTTAAGAAATAGTGCGAATCTATATGCATATGCACTGAATCCAAGACTCTCCATGAGCTGTTTGGCGTATTATTAACAATAATTTTTTTAATCAATAATGACCCTCACTCTTTTGCTTACGACTGAGGTCCCCTCTTCAATGGTTGAAAGTTGAACTAACAACCCGAATCCTCCCAAAAAGTCCACGGCCACCAAATCGGTGACTAAATGGGACAAATTGCGGTAGAGGAACGTGTAGAGGGACGGTCCTAATTGCTAATTGCTGATCAACATTCCGACCGGCGTCCAAAGGTGTCGGGGCCGCAAAGACTCACCAGCGGAGCTTTATAATTGCTTGATGAACCGTCCCGTGTACTTAGCAACTTGATACAAGGCAAAGTCCCTGCGTATTACTTGCGGTCCCTCTGTCAAGAGAGCTTAGTCCGTTGGTCTTTTGGTTCGTAAGGTTTGCATTGCGATGTTACCCTGCTTACCAAGGGCAACCATGGAAGTCAAATATTAATTTGCTTTCTGCGTGTAATTTTTTGTAAGGTTACTGAACAATGACTGATGAAAGTATATCCAGTTGGCAAAAATGTAAATCTCTCCCTGACTGGGACAAGCAGTAGGTTACAAACAGACATATCCAAGATCTTTTGTTTTTTGTTCTATAAAAATCTTCTTTTTTTTCATTTCTAATATTTATTTATTGAGATATATTACGTATCCAAGGATTATCAAGAATGGAAGGGAAACATTTATTTGTGACGAAGTATTTTTTGTAGGATTTTGGATTATAAGGATTGAATACGAGAAGATTCAATAATTTAGCTCATATCTATTAGTCTAGATTGGCCAAATGTTGAATTGTCGAAAACGGCGAATGTTTTAATTAATTTATATTTAAAAAATTAAATAAATGGCCAGTACAGGAGACGACATATCTGCGAACTGTACCAGCATATGGAAAGAATAACAGATGCCATTCGGGAAAGGAGGATTAAATTTTATGGTCGCGTAACACCATTAGCTCACAGAGATAGACCAACAAGATCTTTCCCTAATTTGACAAGAAAACCGAAGGAACCTGGTTCATCCAAGTTAAAAAGACCTTCAAGAAATAGGAATCACACACGAAGACATCCAGAAACGAGCTCCTCTTCAGAAACAAATTCGAGGTACAAGTGTTTATAAAAAAAACCAAAGCTGGAAACGGAAAAGAAGTGGACAGATGAAAGGAAAAAGGATCAGAAAATAAGAATGCGTACTGAGGAAGAATTGAAGCTGAAGGATGCAAGCGTCTGAAACCTGGTCCACGGCAGACCGAAACGAACTAAAAATAGCTGAAAATTATGATACATTGCTTTATTATTTCAAAATGTCTATATTAGGGTATAACTGTTATTATAGCTGTTTATAAACAATTAACTAATATGAAAAGCAATAAATAATCTATCTACCTGCTATTTCTAAACCGATTTTAATGATTATTTTTTCAGAACAGAAGAAAACAATAAAAATTAAGAAAAGTATGGTATTTTGTATTTTTTTAAAATAAGACAAACGAATTTTTTTATTATTAAGGTTGATTTAGGGCTGAATAATTCTTCCATTAATACTCATCTTTTATTTCATGACGTTTCAGGATATTCTCCCATCTTCAGAAGTCTACAAAAAATTATATTAAGCAATTTACCATCACATTAAAAATCACTATAATGAAGTGAATGGTTTAAAAAATTTATAAATTAGGAGTCAATTGATAACAAACATTTTAAAACTAATAATTAACAAATTTTAAAATCATAAGGTGGCATTAAAAGCAAAAAAAATTTAACAATGTTACACAGTATTTAGTTAAATAAATAAATAAATATTATAAAGTTACCTCGTTATATATTCTGTAACCCAAACATTTACACTTGTCACACCTTGAGCCAGGTAAAAAAGTAAAAACGTAAGTCAATATCTAAACACTTCAGATCTGAGCAAGAGTATTGCTCAGATCTTTGTCCTCAACTGGATTAAGGATTAGACCAATTTTTAACTTAAAAGATGAGTATTAATGGAAGAATTATTCAGCCCTAAATCAACCTTAATAATTAAATGAGATCTTCCTTTGTTGAGAATATATTGATATAATGAATTTTTTTATTTTTTTATCGGGTTCTATGTATCCTGAAACGTAATTCCTCAGATTTAGATTTTTGTTGTGGTTTACAAAGGTTCATTATTGAAAAAAAATTAACCAAAAACAACTAAACAAAATTTTAAACCAGGGATCACTTGGTGCTGGGTGGCTAGCATAACAGCCTTCTATGCCAAAGGTTCAATCCCGCAGGTGGTCCTAGGATTTTTTAATGGGAGTAAAAAATCCTTAGTTATGCCGTCCTTCGGAAGGGTCGTGAAAAGGTGGTCCCGAGTCTGTGCGATGTCAGGTACTCGTTAAAGATCTCTATCCTGACAAAACCTGGAGAGGCAAAATTTAGGACTCCCACTGTAGCATCGTCCGATTATAAATATATACATAAAGTGACGTCAAATAAATAAACGAACAAACAAAATTGTAAACCTAAAGTTGTTTAATAAATTAAAATTTATCCAACAAAAAGGAGGCTACAAAAAATACAGCAAGAAGCAGTCATCGATAGAATAGCTAGTTAGTTTTTACAAGCTCTAATTTTTCACCAAATACATAATCGCTTATTCATAACAGACTCTCAAATTGAAAACGATACTCCCCAAAACGGACATTAAACTTTTTTAAAATTTATTTATTCGTATATATTACAATTTGTCACAATGGACAATAATAATATTGCTACAGATCAGAAGGTATAAAATCTAAAGAATCAAGTTCAACCTGGAAATATGACATTATTTACCACTTTAAAGACGGATTAACACTACTAGAGTATAATCTTTCATTTTTGATTTTTTGGCTGGCGTACGAATAACTTGTTTACCTTTTATAAATCAACGTTTTAATTACTAACATCAGTGAGTTAATTTTTTTTTCAAGATTAAACGCATTAAATTTAGAATACAACTCTGAATTCAAACATGTATTCTTAGCCCCTAAAAAAATTATTTTATATATTTTTTACCTTTTTTAACTGGATACATAAACAAAACGGATTCCTGAGAATTCCTGACAGAAATTCGGGAAGGGTCGTTTTAACAGAGCCGTCTTCTTAGAGGAAAGCTTTGGGATTTGCATACTATTAGCATTATAGATACCCTTAATTCGTGCAAATTGAAATGAATTAATAAAAAGAATATTATCAGGCCGAAAATAAATCCAGGAAGAATATCACTTGGCCCTCTTTTTGAAAGAAATTTTATAACATATTGTTACGGGCTACGGGGTATGAGAAATGAACTACTCCAGTTTACAAATTACAAACATTTATTAAATACAGAATGTGCTAATACAAAGGGATTACTAATCACTATAGTTACAATAATAATGGAAGTACTAGCTTAACTACTAAACTCTCTATATATAAAATCAGGTATTCCTAGCAAATAAACTACTTACGTAAATTTATACAATCTGCCAGACTTATTCTAAAACTTACAACTATAAATTATATATAAACTACAGTCTTCTAGTTTCCCACCGACCGGTTATCACAATACTGACACACAGTTTCACTACACTGTCACACTGTCACGAACGGTTCACTGATACTTGTTGAGCCGGATTAAGACTGCCCTCTCAGGCGTAATGGACCAGTATTTGTACCATTACAGAAGAGGCTAGACACGGCAGGCAGGTAAACGCCGAGGGGCGGATGGGCCGTTCTAGGTACTTTGAGGACCGTCCAGGTCCAGAAGTCTCTAGCCAAATCCGGACCCCTCTAGGCGTGGTTTACCTGTCATTGTCTTGACCGTAGCAATATGAATAAAGGTTGAAAAATAGGTTTAGGTTTCTTTAGTCACCATAGCCTTCTGCAGATTTGTAGGATATTGTAGGTTACAATTTTTTTAAATATTTAGAGTTCCAATGTATTATTATACACCTATATAATTAAAAATTATACCTATTAACAAACAAAAAAATAATTCTCATATATTCTCCTTTAGTTGTTTATCATATTCTTTTTTATTCCATATTTACCCATTTCCTATCAACACTAACAACGAGGAATGGTTATTGGTTCTGAATCAGCAAACCTAAGGTTACTTTAGAAAATTTTGTTTAAAAAAAAATTAAAGCGACTTCTGTCACGCTGTCTCAATGAGGATAAAACCTATACAATTTTCAAGCTCGTGTAATTTTACTGAAATTTTAAATTTCTAGACAAGTATATACTTGTAACTTTATTGCCTTAATTGACGAATCAGAAGTGACACTTTATACAATGCAATTTATACCTTAGTACGATTTTATCTGAAACTACTTAAACGGTTATATCGCAATATGAAGTGAAATGAAATGAGTATTAATATAACATAAGTTTTCTCATCAAAGAAATAGCTTTACAGGGGTTAAAGACCGATATTTTAAATTATCTTCTTCAAAAATACATTTAATATTGTAGATTCGAAAAAAATAACCGTTAGTATTCATAATAAACGAGTAAATGTACAATATGAAAGAATATATCAGCCGACATAAAAAAAATATTTATTTTGAGCTGGTTACAATAGTAATATGGTTGTATAATATATCGTTGAAAAGCAAAAGATTTTAGAAAGAATATTGTAGAAAGTTATGGTTAGTGACAAAGCCGTAAGACCAAAATGGTTGTTGAAAAAAAGAACTTATATTGTTACCTAAAGATAACTTTTTTTAACCTTAAAAATTATAAAATTGAATTTACCTATAAAGGTGAGTGAAAGTTGTGCTTTGTGCGCACCATTTATATAATTATTTGCAATAATTTCTCGTCTCTCGACGTTTTTAGTATAAAAACTTAAAAATGCACACATATCAAAATGATTTAAAATTAATTCAGGATGAATAATGATTAATATTTTCTCATGTTGAAAACAAATTTCTGGAAATAAGTTTTGTAATATAGGGAACGGCATGGTCTAGTTGATAGAGCACTAGTCTACTGTGCTACCGGTACCGGTGTCGAACCCAGGCTATAGCGGAGTTATTTGTCATTTCAGCCGTAGAGATACCTTGGGGTATGGAGACTCTCTTGTTGCCACCCCAGTCTCTATAAAGTGGGTACCCGAAAAAAAGCTTGCTTCACGCCCAGGAACCTCCTTGCAGGGTTGTTTTTTAAAACTATGTACTTAGATTATTTGAATTTGATCCAATCGAATACTTTTGTTTAATGTCTACTTATTCATATCATACCCTTCATGAAATAAAGAAATTAAAAAAAAAAAAAAAAAAAAAAATATATATATATATATATATATTATATATATATATATATATATATATATATATTACGTTTCTTAGTCCTCTGCTAGTAGTTTTAACTAATACCAGAATACAATTGTTAATTTATGTCGAATTTTAAGAATTTTTCTATCAGAAAGATTTGACATTGTGAGATTACGTGAAGTGGAATAAATTTCATGGAAAATAGCGGTGACACAAATCAACCACAGTTTTGAAAATTAATATTATAATTAATTTTACGAGAGAATTTAAACTTCTATATTTTTTTCATTGATTTCGATATGTTTTTCTTTAATTTTCAATATTTAATATCATTTGTTTGCGTAATCAGCATTTTTGTTAAACATAGGTTATGTTTATTATATATCATTCACTATTATAGAAGAGTATATTATACTATGATCATATCAATTGGAAACGATCTCTTCCTTATTTTGTTCATATGTATCCATTTATTCACACATGTCAAACTTTACAACGTTTCGAGGCTTCACTTGCCTCATCTTCAGATATTATCTAAAATATAATTGTACAAATATTTCAACTAATTATATATATATTAAGTATATATTATTTATAAATTAGAAATAATTTATATTTTAACTATTTACAATATGTATAAAATTTTATATATACTTACATCTATTTCCATATTTTTATACAATATAGGTCATTAAAAAATAAATTTAAATCACTTAAGCAATTGAAGCCTCGAAACGTTGTAAAGTTTGACATGTGTGAATAAATGGATACATATGAACAAAATAAGGAAGAGATCGTTTCCAATTGATATGATCATAGTTATGTTTATTTTTTACGGTAGCGACGTGGTCCAGTGAATTGAGCTCTAGGCTACTGTTCTGTTTGGTCCTGGGTTCGAATCCCGGCTGTTGCAGAATATAATTTATTCTGTGAATTATGCCGGGGGTGACCCTAGGGTATGGAGACCCACCTGGGGTAGACCCAGCCTATATAAAGTGGGTACCCAATAAGATTAAGGAAAAAACGTGGCGGCTGAGCGTGATCAAGGCCTAATGATCTCATTGCTCGGCCTTTGGCCTAGAAACAGTACGAATATGTACTGAGCCCAAGACTTTTATTTAATTTTGGAAACATCTTTTTTATTGAGTGATGCAATTTCTATGACTACGACTGTAGATGCGTGATGTACCGTTACATAATTATAATTGACTTTTATGATATTATGTTTTTCTTTTTTATATAATCATTATTGCAGCATACAAAACCATATACGATACAAAATGATCTACCAAAAGTAGACCTATCTCTTAATCAACCACATAACAATATAAACATAGGATATAATTTCTCATTAATAAATAAAAAAAAAACAATGCAAAAACTTCCTTAAATATTTAAATGTAATTCTATATGAAACCCTGGAGATATAAAAAAAATATGTATAGATGTGGCACTGTAAGTCTCAATATTTATAACTTAATTTTTTCCTTAATCAATAAATATTTATGATTAATCCTAATAATTAAAATAAAAAATAATGTGATATTCGGATCTAGGGAGGGGTTGAGACTATCTGATGGTGGCCGTGCAAGTTCCCTGTCACTAATTTGTCGGGTGTGGTGTTGAACATTGATTATACTGCAACAACTGGAAGTTTGTTGAGCAAACACATCAACTTCATCATCGGGATCGACCGGATATCCACTTATACTATCCGGCCACAGGTGACCATCACCACGGCAAAACATTCCTATTCCCTATTCAACGGCTTCAATTCCAATTCTACATACACGTATCTAAGTTGAGGTCGCTTTGTCATAGCAATCCTCTATTGTAAATTACCTTAAATATATGAGAAGCTTTTTTTTTTTCTTTTTTTTTTGCCTTCAAAGAGTTATATGAATATACTATTAAATGAAATGTAATTGTATTCTGTGACGAGTAATCCCCTAAGAATAACAAGAAAAGTACAATATAAATGATAATTGTCTGGTCGTTTAAGACTTCAGTTTAACAAAAAAGACAAATTTTGCGACAATGAATAGTTATATATATATATATATATATATATATATATATATATATATATATATATATATATATATATATATATAAAACTGGGTTGCGCCCAGACCGGCAGTGTAGTAACATCGTCTCCGTATCGATTGATCTTAGAATTCGTTTGTGAATCCGTTTCGAAATAAGAATTGGTATACGCGGAAATATAGAGTTTCAAAGTATTTCTGTGAATTTTGAAGAAAATCGGACGACAGATACCTCCGTGGTGATTGCGAAACTATTTGCTAATTTTTGGCTTCACCTGGTGTTATCTGGAGCGGGCCTGAACAGGATAGCCCCCACCCGAGATCTGTTAGCCGTCTCTTATCTGGTCTCTTATCTAGCAAGGTCAGTGGCAGTACTGTTTATTTACTTGTCAAACCTATTGGCTCGTAAATATATGAATAGAAAAAAAGAGCTTAATGAAGGTATCTCTTCCCCAAAATCTGTCGATTCAACGAAAATAAAACGGATTATAAATTCCCCTGAAGAAATAAAAAATAAAAAAGTTCAGTCTGAAACAATAGAAGCCATGGAAATAGAAAAAATGATGGAACGGTTTAGTATAATGTTAGACGTTAAATTTGAATCTCTAAAAAAAGAGATACCATCAAAAGAAGATTTTAAATTGTTAGAAAATAAATTACTAATAGAAAATGAAGAGTTAAGAAAAGAAATCAAAACATTAAAAGAAAAAGAGAAACATATGAGTAATATCATTGAAAATTTGATTAATAAAAACAAAATGAAAAACCTCATTTTCATGGGTCTAAGAGGAAGTAACGAAGATATTCCAAAAACTATCAATGAATAGTTATCATCTATAGCTTTTAAATATTACATATGTTGGAAGATTGATACTTTAGGAGATGAAGGAATAGTTGCTGTTTGAAAGTGGATAATGATAAGGCTTAACGAATGGATACGGGCAAGGGATTCCGAAATAGAGTAGCACGAATGACAAAGAATTTTTGAAGGAGACGGATGTGTGAGAAGGTTTTACAAGTTTATAGGATGGGATCTAGTGTTTACTGAATGGACAGAGGAACAAGTGGTAAGCATATCAAGAATATAAGAAGGTTTTTTTGTTTAGAAAAATTGGAAGACAATTCAACTCGGTATACCTTCTAGAAACATGGGAGCGTCTGGGGATTCCACATGCGAATCTAAAGAAACAATTCATAAGTCTTTTGAGTCTCATATCGAATTTCTCATACAGCCCAACATATACGAGGCAACTATGGTCAAACTGGGGGAAAATGAGCGAAGAGATTAGTAGCATACGGGTTTTAGGTGGGATAGAATTACGAAATCTTAGAAATTGTTTTAGGATAGCGATGGTGATTTGAGAAATATGATTACTCCAAGATAGGTTTTGATCTGTAATGACTCCAAGGTTTCTTACTAAGGTGTGGAAGTTGATAAGTATGGTGTTGAGATAATGGAGAGATAATATGGAAATGAATTTACAAGGTTCTAGGAAGCGATGAGGATGGCTTTGGTTTTTACAGCATTGCCTGCTTAGCAAACTGTCCAATTTGAAGGTGGTGCCATTTATGTTTTAAAAAGCTCTGTTTGGCATTTTCAGTTGATCGGAACGAAAAGTGCATTCAGCAAGACAATATGTTTATTTCATAACTCTCATTCATTATTATATTTAATCATCGGCAGAAATTAGAAACATAAATGGGTCAATAAATCAAAATTGATTCAGTTTTCCAAATTTTTCCATCTAAAGAAAACTCGATTGTAATGTATTTTTTGAAAATCTATAGAAATAACAAAGGTTCCTACCCTATTCGGTTCATTACTATGTCATATTCAAAATAATCTATTTAAAAAAAATTAATTTAGTTTCCTTGGGAATCCCATTTATTTTACATTAAAACATCTCTTTTCTTGAAATAATTTAAAAGTCGAAAAATTTGTCACAATGTTGGTTTTTGGATTTAACGATACTGTACTGTGGTAACACTGAATTAACCTTCCTCATTATAACATTGTTTTAAAATTTATTTTATTGAGATGTAATTCAATCTGCCATCTTCTGGGGCAATGAGTATTACAGATGACTTAATTATAAATAGCAGAATTCATTCAACCCATATGTACATTGTAAATAAAAATAAAACACCTAAAGACTTAAAAGAATAATTAATAAAGACTAAACAAAGAAGAAAAAATATATATAAAATAAAGTAAATAATATATATAAAGAAAATAATAATGACAACCTTGATCACAGTCATACCTATGATTAAAAATAACATATGTTCATAAGTTTATTGGATTACAACAACTTTCTATAAGCTTGTACGATTTTTTTTTTTTTATTGTTTATTAACTTTCCAATTTTATATTTTATGTCTATATTATTACTAATATTTCAGCAACAATTTGTTGATGACTTGATTAAAAAAAAAAAAAAATGTCCCCTTCTATAGAAGAACCTAATTGCTATGTATTTCAACAACAAACCCTAAAGAATGCCTTAAGTGATAGTGAAAACTATCAAAATCCGTCACGTGGTTTAGGAGTTGGCGGAAACTAAAAATCGATGTATCCCTCCTTTAATCAAATTTAACTCTTTTTAATAATATAAAAGTTGAAAGGTTGAAAGGGTGCTCACAACACACGACTTTCATTAACTCGTTAAAATAAATTTGAAAATTTTCAAATACAGTTAGAGATTAAATAAATTGGTAATTGAAAGTGGAAAGGTCAATGAATTAATTAAATTGAATTTCGGTAAAAATATGTGTTTTATTAAACAATGTATTATGTTATTATCTACAACAATTAGTTTTAACGGCGTTTCATCACTCTCTCTTAACTTTCACAATTTTATTGTAACCAGTAATGCTTAGTCAATTACTGCTTCATACTGTGTACTGTGTTACTGTTGTTGTTTTAAAAAAATTGTTTTATATTATATAAGTATTGTATTGTATCATACTGTGTTCAGAGTTACTGTTTGTTATTGTACTTTTATTGAATTGCCCCAGGTGAACTCCTTTCCCACACACAGGCTCGCCTTAGTGGGATAGTGACTTCTACTTGCACTGTAAAATGTCTGTATTTTGATTTTTTTTTAAATAAAAAAAATGTCGGCACCAATTTATTAAGTTTATATCCTTATTTTGTCTTCTTTTGACTGCACCCTGAACTTACATCTCCCACTATCTCACACAGCCAACGATTCTCACTTCACTACAATAAATAAATAATAAAATATTTTAGTTCTGGCCTTAACATGGGAAAATATCCTTAAACTTGACGGACGTTTCGAGCTACAAGGCATCCGGAAGTGTTTTAATAAATGTAAAGCACTCCAGCCCAATGAGGAAACGATAAATACAAAAGTTCATTTTTATTTGTTCTTTTCTCTCCTTTTTTTTTTTTTTTTTTTTTTTCTTTCCACTCTTCCGTGGAAGGAGGAATAAATAAGAAATAAGGCAAAGGAGGGAAAAAAGGGGTGGGAAAGGATAAAATGTTAGCGGTGGTGGTACATTACAACCGCTCCAGAGAAAATTGTCAACCTTTCCACTTTCTTTTATTGCCGGGGCTAATTAGGGAAATAAAAAAAAGAAAACTTTGGGGCGACAAAACATGATGGATTAGTAACCTAGCTTTCACTGCTCGGCGAGGCACCTTCTCTCATTCACTCCCGACATAAATACCCACACACGACCCGTCGCTGGATCTTTTTATACCCTAGCGGACCTAAATTAGTGAAATCAGGAAAAGGGAAAAAGTGTCTTCAGAAGTTCGCGGTTAATACCTCGTTTGAACGAGTAGATCACTTTATTTCGTGTTGGGGGTCGTGGTGGTGGTGGGCTTTTATAATTCCACTTTTAGTGGAGTGTACTCTTTAAAATGAAGGAACGGATACGAGAGGTCGGTAGCGTTAACAAGCCCCTCCCCCTTCCATCCAGCGGCAGAAAACTTTCTCAGCACAAACGAACAAAAGAGTGAACAAAGACGACTTTGATTCTGCCTAATTGGATCATTATTTAATATTGTCAACCTTCACAAAGACCGGGTTTTAGTTTTTTAAATAAAATAATATTTAGCCTTTATTATAATTAAAAATAACGAAAATATTCATTTTTTTATTATAGAGACTTATTAAAAGTTTCTTATGATGAAAGTAAAAATAATCCTAACAGCTGGTAATTGGCGGTAATGGAGGAATAAAACGAAATAAACAAAACACAACTTTGCCAAAAAACAAAAATGTATTATATTGTACTAGTGTCCCAATCCTACTTTACACGGCTGCATTTTGAATTCAGTGTCATATAGTTAACGAAAGAAACCTCTATCATTACAACCCTTGAAGGGTCTTGGGCTCAGTACATATAGAGATTCGTATTGTTCCTAAGCCATCAGCCGTGCAATGAGGTGATTCGGTCGATATCACACTCAGCCGCCAGGTTTTTTCCCCATTTAAGGGTACCCACTTAATAGAGGCTGGGTGTGCTCCAGGACGGTCTTCACACCCAGGCCCCCCCTCCCCCCTCCGGCTGACATAACAGTATAAATAATATTCTGTCATAACCGGGATTCGAACCCAAGACCCGGAACACAGTAGACTAGCACTCCACCCACTAGACCACGCCGCCCCCTTGTTAACGAAAGACTATTTGACTGATATAGCGTTGATAAGGCTTTTAGTAACTTTCTATTAACGCGTAAGAATCCTTTTATTGCATGTTAACTTTTCTAACTTTTGCGTTTTTCGACGATATATAATGACTTCAGGAAAGAATAGCCGAAGTGATAGTGAGAACCGTATAAAATTTCAATTTTGGCCGAGGGGGATCCTTGGAAAAGATGCGCCTTCTGGGGCACATTAAGTCTCTAAAGTCGGTAACTGAAGATTAAGAACCTAATCACTTCCTCGCACGGTTGTTGGTTGGAAACAGGTCGAATTCTATATGTAATTATCTCAATACCCTTCATGGGTAGTAAAAATTCAAGCAGTTTTATTTTAACTTTTTTCTGTTTTCTACTACTTCATCATTTCCTAGACAGACGCTCTTACCTTCCTCTCAACTACAAAAAGCTCAATTAAATTACCACCACCAATTTGCACTTAAGAGTTGAGCTTTGGGGCTCTACTAATCCATCGTATTCAATCCTTATAATCCTAAATCCTACGATTTTCCTGATGGCGCGACAGGTCTTGGAGACCCTTCGCCGTGCGTTATGGTTTACTAAGATTTCACAACTCCATGCTTGCTGATACTTTAAAGGGTCATAACTCCCTACGCATATATTTTTTAGTATCCACCAGTTGACTGACGGGTCTTACATACACAGGGAGGGGGGGGGGAGGTTGTGAGTGAATCCCCATTTAATTACATGCTTGAAAAAGTTCTCTTAGGGCTGGGATTCGAAGTTTAACCTAGTAGGCTAGCACACAGCCACGGTCTCCTCAAATCTTACATAAAATCTTTTAAAAACTCCATTCCTTCTCTGAACCACTTTCATTTTCTTGATTCCTGACGATTCTCCGAGGCCTAAAAAGAAGATGGCCACGGGATCTTCTGACTAACGTTTCTAATTGGAGCCCTACCATTTGATAGTTTCTTTCAAGCCATTTTATCTTTGTTGGCATTCACTTGAGGTATTAGCTAAGTTTGTAGAATTTCAACGAATAATTAAAGAAAGAAGAACATATTTATTTAAAAAATAGTTACAAGATATCGGAAGATATCGGATGAAAGGTTGTTAGTCTTAGCCACATTCAACCATACATCACTCGTTGAGCCCACCCAGTGCCGATAGGTCCTCCCCAGTACTTTATACATATTCATTATGCGGGCGTCATCATGTTGGGTCACAATCCCTCATTGGATCCTTGCATCCATTCAGCTCAAGCCCAACTCCCGTCTCGTATGAGATCCTTCAATTCCAAAACCAGTTGTAAGCTTTCCTTCAAACGCTTTCCGCCTGAGAGAGGGATGAAAGGGCTTGGTGGTCTTTGTTTCCATGGAAGGGGACTTGTCAACTCCCTTTGATGGTTATGAAAGCTCCTGTTTCAAGTCACTGCCTCTACATATCTTTGCACCTATTACGACACTTTTTAAAAAATGTCTATTCTGACAATAATGGAGGATTCAAACTCACAAAAGAATGGGAAAATCCCGACTATTGTGGCGCTGATTTCCAAAAGGCACTAAGGATATTTTTATTTTTCAAAACAATTTTTATTGAGTGTATTGTAATAATATAGTTTTAATTAGGACATTTATAATAGTGATTAAGTTTAACAGTCTTACAATATTTACAATAAAGAACCAATAAAATATTTACAAAGTCTAGAAGTCACTCATACCTATTTACAATCCTCAAACATGCAGCACATTGAGTGGAGAATCTAGCCAGTGCTAGAACTCCGATATACATGTTTATAAGAGATCTCGAGGCCACTGCCGTTTCAACCTTCTAGGGAAATGGTAAGGGCGTGTGGAGCTGGATATAGATTGAGCTAGGGGATTAGGGTGATGAATAAGGTTCTGATGGAATTTGGAGAATTTTGATGGAATAAGGTCTAGAATAAATGGAATCTTTAGGTCGTCGTGTAAAGTATTTTTAGTGACATGATCGTTTGGAGGACTTTGAATTGAAAGAATTGAATGCTTATTGATGTTAGAAAATCTGGCTGTCATCCGCAGTTCAAGTACATAGTTCTAGACAGGTTTCAGTACTGTCTTGTAAATTGATAGTTTTTAAAGGATATTTTTTAAAAATATTAAAATTCTGACACATTTGAATTATTATCGTTTATTTTTATGGATATCTGTCTTTCGATTTCATCTAAACCGCATTAAATCGTTAAATGTTATTTGGCAGTAAAATAGTGTAGGTAGTGGTTAGAGAAAGGAAAAGAATTAAATAGTCTAAACTATTGATCGTTTTGCCAACGTTTCTACCGATGTTGCCGATTCGGGTATTTTATCACGGATTCGTGTATTTTTTTACCTTTGCGGGTATTATTGGGTAAAATGGCTGATTCATGTAAAACCTTGTTCAAATTATTGTTATTGTTAAATACTCATTCATGAGGGGTTCAGTAAAACGCGTTCAGCAATATGTTCCCACACAATGATTAAATATATCCATTTAGTAACCTTGTTGTTGGATACTTACAATCTACTCTACCGTGAAGTCCTCTTTGCTTATTTGATTATAATATTAGTTTTTCTATAATATAATCAGAAATTTAAAATGTAACATTTAAAAGTTAAATCTTAGGTTTAAAACAGTGTAAAGAAATAAGATTAATTTTACTTGTTATATTCTACGAAGTGTGTTAATAAAAACCGGTAAATAAATAGGACTCGAATTAAATACAGATAAGACGAAATATATGATTAGTAGCAGAAACGGTGGCGATCCTGGTGACATTGATATATCAGGGCATACTTTAGGTTCAATGATAACAAGAAAAAATGAAATCCAGGAAGAAATAAAGTCCCGGTTAAAGGTGGGAAATGCGTATTATTATTCAGTTACTAAGTTACTTAGCTCGCGGCTTCTATCTAAAAACTTAAAGGTTTGAATTTATAAAACTATTATTCTACCGACGGTTATTTACGGATGTGAAACGTGGCCGCTTACTTTGAAGGATGAACGACGGCTTATGGTTTTCAAAAATAAGGTACTGCGAAAAATATTTGGTCCGAAGAGAGATGAGGCCAATGGGGAGTTTAGAAGGTTGCACAACGCGGAATTGCGGAGCTTGTACTCTGTGGATATAATTGAGTTGATAGCATCGCGGAGACTCAAATGGGCAAGTAAAGTTGTTGGGCTCGCTGAGGAACGGATTCCGAGAAAGTTGGTATTCGCTAATCCGACTGGTAGAGGTCCGAAAGGTAGGCCGAAGTGTCGATGGAAGATTGCGTTTAAGCTGATCTTTGGGGCTTGGGTTTGAACAGTGAACATTAGACGAGTTTGTGCTGGCGGAGTTTGGTGGTATCGGCATCGAACCTTCGGGTTCGGTAAGCCTATTATTGTTATTATATTCTACGACTAGATTCTGACAAAGAAAACTGTTGTGCTGGCTGAGTTTTCAAATATGAATGTCTGAAAATCTATTGCTCACATCCCTCAACTTTCATTAAATTTCACTAAGGAAAAAACCTATAGTAAAGACCATTCAACTATACAATGAAGTCCATTTTATGAAATAGGTTTATATTTTTGGAGTTTTTTAAAATAATATATACCTCATTAACTTTTTTCCAGTGTAAATTTAATATTATTAGTGTTAATAGAGTTTAATATTATCTATGCTCTATTGTTATTCATCATTAATTGCTATGTATGTATGTATGTGTTTCCAATTCGATGGGTAATTACATTTTTTTTTTCAGGTAAGCAAACGTTAATTACCTATACTTCCGTTGATGCGTTTTACGTGAGTATTACCAACACCCTTACGATTTCAAAAACTTAACATCAATATTTTTGCTTATTATTCTAAACAATCAAGAGTTTAGGGTTCCACGTAAGTCTCACCGATGTTAATGACTGAGTTTTTGAAAGTTAAAAATGTACATAGTAAGCCTTCATGAAGGCTATAAAACAACAAGTTATAATAACACAACTTATAATAAAACAACATAAAACAATCAACAAAGAAAAAATAAAAGACGATATTGATGAGAAATAATAAACTATAATAAAAGTAATATTGACTTTTGGTATGAAAATATATAAATATCATAGTGTTTTCATATCATTATTAATTTTTTTCATATCGAAACAAATTGTAATATATCTCAATAAATAAATTAAAATGATAGTACTAGAAGGAATTAGTCCGGGTGGCGGTCAATAAATGAAGCAATTAAATTGCTTCAACTATTTATTATCTGCCGACGTTTCGACCCCCATTATGGGTCATCTTAGGGCTAAAATGATACTATAACCATTAAGTAATTATTATAATTATATTCCTTTTACGTCTTTTTTGCCCTGATGTTGACCCACAATAAGGGTCGAAAAGTTGGCAGACCGTAAATAGTTGAAACTATTTAATTTTTTCATTTACTTACAACCACTCGGACTAATTTACCTTCCAGTAATTTTAAAAGCTCAACTAATTATATCCAATATGATAAAGTTATGGTAAGAAACAAAACAATTAAGTTATGAAAGTCTGGTACACAGTGGACAAAATGAGGTATTTAAGTGTTTAATGGATGTTAGTTGAAGAGAGCTGGAGATAATATATTAAAAATGAATAAGAATAAAATTAATTATTAATTATAAAGATAATGTATTAATTATCATGTTTTATTAATATAATATAAATAAATAAATATATATATCTATATATATATATATATATATATATATTATATATATATATATATATATATATATATATATATATTATATATTTATTTATTTTATTTTTTTGTTATTTTCGAATATTTTTAAATGTGTGTAAAATAAAATAAAAATGTGTTTATTTTGATACCAATGTTGACGCTTTGTTTTTATGACTGCATCCCCAACCGACCAACCGACTTCTTATGTTATATAGAATAGAATAGAATAGAAAAAAAAAATGTATTTGGGACTAGGTCCCCTAAGAATAACAGTTATGTACAATTTGATAACAGTTATGTACAATTTGTTGTACATCAACCAAAACAAGTTCCAGTTATATCGTATTTTGTTAAATTTTAATTGGTATTTTTAAATATTTTTAATTTTGCAGACGTTTCGGCTCAAGATTGTGAGCCATCATCAGGGCATTACTGAGCTATCTCTAAGCATAAACTGACTTTTTTTTTTAACTCTGACGAAGACCTAAAATATCTACGAAAACTTCGGCGCGCAAATATTTATATCTTATTAGGTATAATTTCTTTGATTACCACATTCCCAACCAACTTCTCCAGGAAATCTGTTGTGATTAATTAAAATGATAAATGAATTATATTCAAGAATTTATTTATTTTTAAATATTTTTTTTAATCGAATAAATAAATCTTATTTGAACAATATACAGATAAATATAGAGGCACTTGAGATGGAATATTTAAACGATAGACTGTAAAGGGGGAATTTCAGGTGAGAGGGGGGGGGTCGTGATTTACTGACTCAGGTATGACGGTAGGCAAGAGTTTCAGAAAAAGCTGAAAGGGATGGAGTTTTTGTTGGGAAAACCTCACACGGGGGGATTTCGAAGGATTTTCATCCCCTCCTAAACCACAATTACCTCCCACCCTCCCCATCTTCCCTACACCTTAAATCAAAGTTATTAAAAAGTGTTTAAGAAGTATTCTTAAAGTATTCGGGGGCTCCAACGAATACTTTAAATATTCCAAGTTTATATTTATGCGAGAAATCTGAGAGAGACAATCTGGACTCAGGGTAGTCAGAATGCGATTCCAGTGCTGACTATCTTATCTGAATTATCCTCAAACTAATCTTTACATTTCATAATTTTTTATTATTGTTAAGTAAATAGTTGGTTCCTTTATCTTCCTTAAAAGTTTATTATACATAAATAACAATCAAGAGTCAACGTTTCGGTGGCCTTCCCCATCTTCAGGACTCAGTGACAGCCATGTTTAAGTTAAATTTTGTATCCATTTTTATTTAAAATTTAGTCTATAACAAAATTATATAAATCATGAAAAAATTAAAGCAAACAGGAAAGCACCCATCTTAACTGACATATTCTTTGTCCTCTCTAATCTGAAGATGGAGAAAGCCCCGAAACGTTGACTCTTGATTGTAATTTATGTATAATAAACTTTTAAGGAAGATAAAGGAGCCATCTATTTATTAATTATTGATATATGTTTCTTCCGATTGCTAATTTTATAATTTATTATTATTATTTTTTTTTGTTTGCTTTTTTTTTATAATAATAATCTGACGTGCGTTTTATACTACTTTCACTTACTTACCTTGATTAAAATAAATTTTTATAATTAAATAAAGTCAAAACCAAACAAAATGATAACATTGAGTTTAGATGGAATTAGTTATTAAATAATAAATATTATATCATAAAGGAAAAGGCTAACGCTGGTCCCGAGAAAGTAAATAAAGAAAAAAAAAAATCAGTCGAAAATCATGAAATTAGGAGGAGAAAAAAAGGAAAACCAAGCCTAACTAAATGACATTCGCATTGTATAAAAAAAAAAATAAATAAACAAAATAAAAAAAAAAAAATAAAAAAATAAAATAAAATAAAAAAAACCTGTGCCACTACAACCCATGAAGAGTCTTGGGCTCAGTACATATAGCCGTACTTTTTTCAATTCGTACTTTTTCAAGGCCAACGGCCGTGCAGTGCGGTGATTCGGCCGAGATCACGCTCAGCCACCAGGTTTTTCCCCATTTTCGGGTACCCACTTTATAGAGGCCGGGTCTGCCCCAGGAGGGTCTCCATACCCCAGGATCGTCAACCGGCCGAAAGAACAGAATAAATAATATTCCATCACAACCGGGATTCGAACCCAGGACCCGGAGCACAGTAGACTAGCGCTCTATCCACTAGACCAGGCCGCTCCCGTGGTATACGTGAATAAAAAAAATAATTAATATATATATATATATATATATATAATATATATTGCTGTTATTTATAGCAATATAAGTAATTATTAACAATCACCTAAGTTTGTTGTCTTTTATCACTCTGCATCACATTGTACGACGCACAGTAGGCAATATGACCGATTTAGGTGGACAAAATTCTGAAATTTGTCTATATTTAACCTTTAGGGTCCCACATTACGGGTAAAAATATTTTAAAAAATGATAAGAAAAGATTATAAAACTAATTAATTGTTTGACACGATTGGCGAGCGATCAGTGGACAAACATCAAATTTATAAACCTAAAATCTAAAATTTCCCTATGTTTTACGTTTGGAGTTTCAGAATACGGTAGAAATAATACAAAAAATCTAATTATGGCTTGGAGTCGCTAAAACATGCTAATAGATGTATTTTGTATAATTTAGGAAATTCTTGAAATTATAGATTGTAAAACTTTTGATTCAGAGTGATTTGTCTGAAAAAAATTACGTATCACCCAAAACGCAAAAAATCCTTTGTAATATTTAAACACAAGAAGGATTGATGAAACAAATCCTACAAACAAACCCTTGGGGTAACTTGGGGGTTATATAGTTTTTCTTTATTGGATAGGGGCATACATTTACAAATTGCTAAATTAACTCTACAGGTGAGATTGCAATGTATATTCAATAACGAATTGGGAAATATAACGTCTTACCTGTCTCAGCAATGTCCATTGTTAAATAAAAGCAAAAAGACTTTGAGATTAATACACCTTGAACATAACAAATGACCAGCGAATAAAGATAATCCCACTGCCGGTTATTAGGCACTTGTGTGAACAGGATTGATTCATTCATTTACTATTTATTTATAAACACGGTGTGGCGGGAGATATTAGTATTAAGGGTCTTGCCAACTAATAATAAAAAGGTGAAGCACTGGAAAATTCCAAACTTTTGACTTGACATTTGTCCACCTAAATTGGTGATTTTGCCCACTGTGCGACGTAGTATATCGAATAAATTGCTTCTATTTTGGAATCTTAGTTTCCAACGGAAGTACACTTTTATTTTGAAGCTCTTAGACCAAATAACAAAGTATCGCAAAATCCTGTGAGTGTATGAATGTAGCTAAAAAACATAAGATCGTACAAAACTGAAGTTTCATATTTAAGACAAGTGTATTCCTGGGATATTACATGCCGCTATACTAAGCATTTTACAGCTATTTACGATGTTTTCTAAAACAGCTCTAATGATTCTGATTTAACACGCTTATATTTAACTAACTTATTGTATTGATATTAAATAATTTTTTTATTTATTTTATGTTCCTTTTTATTCCTTATCAAATACCATGTCAGCATGAATGACCAATTAAAACAAAATCGTTTGTTATAAAGTACCTTTGACATTTTTGATTGGAAATTATTAAATATTTCTGAATAACAGCATTGATAATAAATAGGTAGATATGAAATAATTCGATATTCAACTGAAGAAGAAAAGAGTAGACATATTTTAAAATATACAACACAAATAAAGATTTATAATTATTTTTCAAATTCATTTTCATTTAAAACTTGATTTAGGAAGGGAAGCAAACGAAAGCTGGTTAGTGCTTTTTTCTTGTTTTTATTTTATTTTACGCTTAAATAATAGTAAAAATTGCCCGAAAATCCGAAAATGGTATTTGGGATTGCTGTTAAAATTAGTGAGGAGTGGAGGAAGGGAATGATGGGTTGTGCAAACTTGTTTGATGAATCTCAGCTTGACCTTGCCAAAGGGGATAGCCCTAGTCAGCAAGAGATAAACTCAGTTTTATTTCTTTTGTCTTCTATAATCATTGAGGGAATTTATATTTATTTATATATATACGAGTATATATATTTATATATATTCTACTTTCAGAATACTATCTAAAATATATAAAAATACTTACATAATAAATAATATATAAAATGTAATACGCGTATATATAAAATATACTTTTTCAGCACTGCCAATCCCCATTTACTTTTTTTAATAGTCTCACTTCTTGTTGCTTTTGGCGATTCACCGATCTACAACGCAAATTTATTCCCTATCAAATTTAAACTAAGTATTATCTTGCAAAAGCTAGTTTAATAGCTAGTTCTGCAAGAATATCTGTGTGTGTGTGGTAACTCTTGCGCGTAAACGAAAAGTCCTATGAAACTGAAATTTTACATTTAAGACACCTATACGCCCGAGATGTTACAAAATTTCATCAAAATCAGCTAACCAGAAAAGCCACCTTATACCATGCAGTCAGCACCTTTTTAAGTTTTTCTCAAAACAGATTTTGATTAATCTCCCTACATTGATATAAAATTTAAATGGACTTTAACATCATGTAGGTTTCATCCTGATTGAAACAGTCTGACAGGACCTAAATGCCGATATTTAAAATTTTGTTCCTCTCAAGTACCTTTAATTCTGCAGTTTTTTATGAAATTGGTCATATCATCTGATTAGCATTGCTTAATAACAAGTAAATTTGAACGAATCCGAAATCCGACAAAAGAAGATTAAGAACTGCAAAAATATTATTTTAATGTAATATTTTGTTTTAGAACATAAGAACAGTTATATACATGTACAATATACCGTTGGAATGCCAATGATTTAAAAAAAAAAAAATTCTTTTACATACTATTGTAAAAGTTAGCAAAGAGTGATGAAAAGCCGATAAAACAAACTTATTGTTGTAGATAATAATATTATAGATTATTTAATAAAACACATGTTTCTTTTAAAATCCAATGTAAATAATTCTTTAACAATTTATTTTCGTTTCTAATTTTTTTTAAAACTATTATAATTGCGGATGTAAGTGAAAGTCGTGTGTTGGGCGCACCAGATTTTATGAAATTTTTTACTTTTCTATTGTTTATACTGTAAATATTGTTTAAATGTGATCTTATAGCATTATTATTTTTGACAAATTGTAATAAATAAATTATACATAGAAAAAATAAAAAAGTTAAATGAGGTATGATATCAGGTTTGTTTTCTGCTAATAGAAAATGTAGAGAAAAGATCTATAGTAACATTAAGAAGTGTGTAATTTGTGTAAAAAAAAAAAAAATAAAAAATAAGGTTATCGATTTTATTTTTTAACAACATAAAATTATCCGGTAGCGATGTGCGTGACCAGGAAGGAATGCGACGAAGGAAGGAATTATTAGGGTTAATTAGTGCAATAAAAGTTTCTGGATGGGGTGGGAGGGGGTAGAATGAAAAAGTTAATGATTTGGAATGCACTTGGGATTGCGATGGTGACCAGAGGATCGCCAAGCCCAACTCCCTTCAATCTATTCCAAAGTCAATAGAATGAGGGGGGCTCCTATTCTAATTTCTCGTTTCGTACTTTCTCTCTTAATATTTATATAAGGGGGGGGGTTTAGGAGGGAGGGGTCTAACCGCAGGACCATCAACCTTTTGTTAGTGATTACTTTCATACTCATTTAAAAAAAAAAAAAAAAAAAAATATATATATATATATATATATATATATATATATAATATATATATATATATACATAAATTTTTCATTGTGACAAAACTAGGAAGCCCTTTCACTGTAACTCGAACCCTTGATTATAAAGCTATTCATGTTTTTTTTTTTTTTTTTTAAATCTACTCCTCAACCCTCCTTACTTCGTCACGAATAAGCTCATCCATAAAGACCTTGATATTCCTTATGTTGCTGATTTGGCCCGAACCAGGTATCAATCTTCCCATTTAAACAGAACTTTAGTGCTATGTTTTCAATAACTGTGGAAGGTTCCTACCCTATTCGGTTTATTACTATTTTATTATTCCAACCCAAAAAAATAAAAAAAATAAAAAATAAAACAAATGAAATCCACTGAATGTGAATGTACTGCATTCTTAAGTTTATTCAGAAAAGGTTTTCTTTCTTTGAAACAATAATTTCATCTAATAATTATTTCATTTGAGACATGAATATGAGAACAATTGATTATCGAAACGCAGCCCAAACACAATTGAGACATTGATTTCCAAAAAGTACTATTGTATATCCACTTTAGACAATTTTACAGGAAAGGCAAAAATCTGGAATTTATTTATTATTGGACCAATTTACGTGATTCTTTTTTTTATTAAAATCTAAATATAATTTTAAGCGTGTTACCAACTTTTTTCCCAAATTATTGCACATATCTCATGAATTTTTAACAATATAATATGGATATAGTACTTTTTGGAATTAAACGAGGATATAGTACTTTTTTGAAGGAATTAAAAGGGATATAGTACTATTTGGAAGAATATAACGCGAGATAACAGTCATGGTAACCTTCCTCATAAAACATTACTCACAACTAACGTCTTTATAATGTTAATTACTAAGTATTGTATATTCTTCATATTGAAAGCGGATATTCAAAGGAGCTTTTATTTATTTTTGGCACTATAATAAGAAAGTAAGTAATTATGAATTTTTTTTGGAACTTTTAATTATTCTTTCTGTGAATTTAACAAATATATTTATATTATTAACTACGAGTAAACAATATTTAACTATACAGACTAATAAATAAATAACTTTTATTTCAGTCTTTTACCATTTAAAAAAAGAAATAAATTCTATTAAGTTAGATGAGGCAAGGTTTTTCTTCTCATATTTAGCAAGGTCAAGGAATTCCAATTCCAACCATTTTCTGGATAAAATGCCAATATTCCATTAAAATGCGAGTTTCTTAAGATTTTTATATCCAATTTATGTGGCTGCAAGAAGAAATTATATAAAAAAAGTTAATTTAACTGGGAACCTACGAGAAAATTAAATAAATCTACTATTAAGTTAGATCAGGCACGGTTTTTCCTCTCATATTTAGCAAGTTCGTGGAATGCTAATTCCAACTATTTGCTGGACCAAATACCATTATTCTATAAAAATATGAGTTTCTGGATTTTTTTAAACTAAATTTATGTTGCTGCAAGACGAAATACTATAAAAAAAAAACTAATTTAATTTACAACCTTCGAGAACCGTAGCGATGTAATTAAGTTGTTTAAAACTGGCTAAAAACTTATTATTAGGTTAAAACCATTGATAAAAATTATAGCGGTGATTCAAGACGTACTAAATGAACCAATAAAAATGCACTATATAAAGAAAACAATAAATTAATTGTGATATATTACAGGGTTAGGTGCTTCTGCTGTAAGATAGGAAATATAGTACCTTTTGGAATGAAATGAAATGTGGATTTAGTACCTTTTGGAATGAAATGGAATTTTCAAATACGTTTTTAATGGATTTCTATTTTTTTTAGATAAAGACTGATGAAGGATTTAGATAATACTAAACCATTAATATACAAATATGTCAAAATATCGATTTAGAAAAAAATGTCTTTTAGTACCTTTTGGAAATCTACGTCTCAATGGTTTAGTTACTACCTGAATCTCGAATCCCTTAGAAAACTTAAAGTATTAACAGTTTAACTAACAATTATATACACTCTTTATCCCTCATAAAAGAGGTAGTTATATTAAATTAATTATCTCCCCCGTTTTGAATTACTGAAGTTTTAGTTTTAAACTGAAAACTAACGTTGTTGAATTGGACAAATAGAGTTGAATATAAGATAGAGGTAAAAGTCATGCAAGCCTCCAAGCCCCCATTTAAAGTGAATCCTTTAACTTCTTTTAATCATGACAAATCCACCCTAGCAAGAACACGTATAAGCTTTCCTAACCCATTATTTATTTTTTTATACCAGATGTAATTTGGTGATATTGATTTCTCAAGGCATACTTTTGAACACGTAGAGAAATTCAAGTATTTATATTCAATGATAACAATAAAAAATGAAATCCAGAAAGAAATAAAGTCCCGGTTATAGGTGGGAAATGCTTGTTATTATTCAGTTGCTAAGTTACTTAGCTCACGGCTTCTATCTAAAAACATAAAGGTTAGAATTTATAAAACTATTATTCTTTCGACGGCTCTTTACGGATGTGAAACGTGACCGCTTACTTTGAAAGATGAGCAACGGCTTAAGGTTTTAGAAAATAAGGTACTGCGTAAAATATTTGGTCCGAAGTGAGATGAGGCCACTGGGGAGTTTAGAAGGTCGCACAACGCAGAATCGGGGAACTTGTATCCTGTGAAAATAATTGAGTTGATAGCACCGCGGAGACTCGAATGGGCGAGTAAAGTTGTTGGGCTGGGTGAGGAACGGATTCCAAGAAATTTGGTATTCGCTGATCCGACTGGTAGGCGTCCGAAAGGTAGGCCGAAGCGTCGATGAGAGGATTGCGTTAAGGCAGATCTCGGGGGCTTGGGCTTGAACGGTGAACATTGGACGAGCATGGTAGGCATTTGGTAGGCGGCATTTGGTGGTATAGGCATCGAACCTTCGGGTTCGGTAAGCCTATTATTATTATTATATAAAATGTAATTAGCAACAAATATTTGGAAGGCGATACAGTAAATCATGAAAAACTCATAATCTTTATTTATTTATGTATATTTTTAAAAAATAGGCTGTATTATATAATTGTTTATAAAATTATTAGTTTCTTGGTTTATTTAGCGTCACTATATCCTATAGTGACTAATCTGATGATGCTGGAGTGGGAGTCCTGAATTTTGCCTATCCAGTTTTGATCAGGTTCGGGAGGTTTAATGAGTACCTGACATCGCACAGGTTCTGGGCAATAATTTTGCGTCCCCTACAAAGGTCGGAGTAACCAAGAATTGTTTACTCCCTGCAAAAAATCCAACAGCTGCTTTCGAACGTTGGACATAGAAGGCTGTTGTTTTTTTTTAAATATTTAAATGCTTTATTTCTAAAGAATAGATAATCTGCAATTTATTATTTATAAACTTAAATTTATTATATATTGATGGGATACTCCCTTAAAAGTTCCTGCCATACGGAACTGTAAAACAATGTTATGGCGCGCATGAGGAACTAACCATTAGCGGCTGAATCAAACAAACTAAATAATTATTTATTTTATCAATTATTAAAATTTACATATTTATTAGATAAACAATCAGCAATATGCTTACAAAGAAACGAATAAAAAAAAACCGTAGAGAAACTACCCATTGGCATCACTCTGATAAATATTTTAAATGAGAAGTTTTCACGGCCATCTCCTTTTCAGACGCCTCGAAGGATTATCAGGAAGCGAAGAGGGTAAAAGAACTTAAACTGGTGGGTTAGAGTAGGAATGGAGTTAGCCATAGAAGGAGTAATATCAATCTGGTTCCCTCAAATCGGCCACTTATGGAACATTAAGAATTTGGGATTTTTTACGAAAATAATTCAATAATTTAGCAGAGCCGTAATGCGCAACTTGATATGTGCTGCAGGCCTGTCTGGCCTTATTATAGTCATGTAGATGAATCTTTTGTGGTAACTAGGTCAGAGAGTTCGTCAAATAGGTGTTGAAGTAGCCGAAAACAGGGAGGAGTTTTCTGTCGTTTCAATCTTGCATGAGGATGTTTTAAATATATTTAAATATACCAGTTTCCTACTGGTTTCAGTTTTTGAGCCAAGTCTAAAAAATACACACATACTCACACCATTTAAGGATACTTGGTTGTTTGTATTATTTATCTAACGTCACTTTGTGCTACTATGGCTAATCGGACGATGCTACAGTGGGAGTCCTAAATTTTGCCTATCCAGGTTTTATTAGGATAGGGATCTTTAACGAGTACCTGACATCGCACAGGCTCGGGACCACCTTTTAACGTCCCCTCCGAAGGACGGCTTAACTAAGGATTTTTTATTCCCAAAGAACCACCTGCGGGTTTGAACCCGTGACCTTTGGCATAGGAGACTGTTATGCTAACCACCCAGCTACAAGTTATCCCAATGATACTTGGTTATATGAAAGAAGAGAACCTAGACATTTTAAGTTCAAAATGGATTTTGAAATTTCCACGACCTGCAATACTTTCCCACAATAATCCCAGATACATTTCCCTACCCCATGGTCACCCTACGGTAGAAATAAAGAATAAATAAATACCCTAGCACAGCCGGAGTTGAACCCGCAGATTACCAATAGACCACACCTTTATGGATTTCTACACACATAAATTTATTTTGTACTTTACGTAAGCTGAATATAAATATATATATGTAGTAATTATATACAAACTTTAAAGCCATGTGATGATAATGACTAATAAATGTCTTGATTTAAAATACAACGACCGAATTTAAAAGCGCTGAATTAAGAGCTCTTTCATGCATCACGAATTTAGTTCTAAATGAATGGACACATTACTCACGAAACATTCGTTATAATTTCGCATGCTTTGCCAGGCTTATTTATATATTGTTTACGGCTATAACTGCATCGCCTTAGTACGTGACTGATAAAATGTTACATACTGAGTTACACCAAGCAACAAATAAGGACTTTTAATTAATATCCTACATAGACGTCACAAAACATATTTAAGAACATGTAACGGCTGACATTTCGAACGATGAGAATGCTAAAAAAAACTTAGTGCGAGCTGCACACGCCTACCTCCTTTGTGGAAGTGTTAAAATAAGTTAAAGTCTGGAAAAGAATTTGCATGGCGTTTTGATAGAAAATTACTTCAGTTTATCCTCTTCGACGCTTTCCATGAATTCATATGTTAAATTATTAGTTTTTCGACGTTATATTATTATTTTAAAAAATCTTGTGCGTGCAACACACGACTTTCACTTACCTCCGTTGTTAAAATCAATTTAAGAATTTTGAAATACATTTAAAGATACAAATAAATTGTCAAAGAATTAAATGTTTTGAATTTCAATAGAAACATGTGTTTTATTAAATAATCTATCACATTTTTACCTACGACAATCAGTTTGTTTCATCAGCATTACATCACTCTCCGTTAACATTTACAATAACATGTGTAAGATTATAGTTTTTCTAAAATCTTTAGCATTCCAACGGTATATTATAAATGTATATGACTGTTCTTAAGTTTAAAAAATAAAAATTACATAAATTACATTTTTTTTTTTTTATTTTAAAGAAATTTACAACTGTATTTCAATAAAATACATTAAGTAAATGTGCTAAAAAGATCAAGTGGGCGTGATACAGGCATGTCAAGAAACTACCCAGTGGTAGCACTTCAAAGTTTATTCAGCTAAGTAGGTCTCGAGGCCATCGTCTTTTCAGCCGCCTAGGAAGATGATCAGGAATAGGAGATGAGGATTGGGTTGGGCCCAGAATACTACCCTGAGGTACACCGGCGGACTGAGGAAATATGGATGAGTAGGAAAGGTTATGAAAATTACATTTAAAAAATATTTTTGCAGTTTAGTTTAGTTTAGTTCTTCTTTAGTTGGATATCGAATTCGTTCAAATTCTATATGTACCTGTTTTTTAGCAATACTAATCAGATAATATGGCCAATTTCATAAAATCTACAAAATTAAAGATACTTTAGGGGAACAATTTTTAAAATATCGGCATTTAAGGTATGTCAGACTATTTCAATCAGATTGAAATCTACGTCATATTAAATTCCAATAAATTTTACACTCCATATAGCAAGTTTAATTAAAATCGTTTGAGCCCTTTTTTAGAGAATCGTAAAAATCTGCAAAATGCATGGTATAAAGCGGCTCTTCTGGTTAGCCGATTTTAATGAAAAAGTTGCTGTAACATCTCGGGCGTATTGTTGTCTTAAACAGAAAATTTCATATTCGTACATCTTTTCTTTTTCGTGCTGGACTTACCACAAACACACTGAGACATGGTTATTAGGTCTTAGGGGACCCTAAAATGTGTATTTCCGTTGAAAACGGGAGTTCGAAAATTTTTACGATCGCAATACTTACCCTTAATATATATTTCATATATAGGTAAGTGAAAGTAAAAAGTAAACCTGAAAAAATCTATCTGCTGTTTCTTTCTTTGGTTGATTTTCAAATTATTTCAGATTGCCTATTTACGTTATTCTTTTAATCTCAAGAAACGTTAAATTATTTAAGATAAAAACAGGTTTTATTAGATTTTTTTTTTTTAAATCTTTATCTTCTCAAAGGGATATTATACATCTATATTATTATTATTTTAGGTTAACCTTGTAATATGTTTCTCCTATTTCGTCCTTTAGTTCTTTATCAAAGGGTTTCATAGTTCATATTTAGTCATTTTTTATTACTACTAGCATCAAAGTATTAATCATTAAAAAAAAAACAATTAATGGTACTTTAGGAAAAGAAATGTTGTTATTAAATTCCTTCCACAACATTTCAATAAGGATAAAACCTGCTTAAAATGAAAGTAAATTTAATCTTACAGCAATAAAGCTAGTTAAATTAACATTAAGATTCTTTTTTAAGTAAATTGTAAATATTATTAATAATTCATAGTACAATATAATGTGGCACTTGAATCGTCATCATTTGATGGGAATGTTTCTATAAAATTCTTGTCTTAAATATAAAATTCCGTTTCGTGATAATTATCGTTTTTAAAACAGACTAATCTCATACATACTGCTACGGTCAAGACAATGACGGGTGGACCACGCCAGGAGGGGCCTACATGAATCTAGAGACTTCTGGACCTGGACAGTCCTCGAAGTGCCTGGAACGGCCCACCCGCCTTACCTGCGCCCGGGTCTAGAAGATTCGGCGGTGGTACAAATAGCGGTCCCCTAAGCCTGGGTCAGTCAGTCTTGATCTTGCTCAAGTGAATGTATCAGTGAACAGTGACAGTGAACAACTCGTGACAGTGTAGTGAAACTGTGTGTCAATATTGTGATAATCGGTCGGTGGGAAATTAGAAGACTGTAGTTTATATATAATTTATAGTTGTAAGTCTTAGAATAAGTCTAGCCGATTGTAAGTAGTTTATTCGTTAGGAATACCTCATTTTATATGTATACTGTTTAGTAGTTAAGCTAGTAATTCCATTATTATTGTTAATATAGTGGTTAGTAATCCATTTGTATTTGTGTTTTCTGTATTTAATAAACATCTGTAATTTGTAAACTGGAGTAGTTCATTTCGCACACCTCGTAACCCGTAACAATTTGGTGTCAGAAGTGGGATCATTGTAAATGGTTATAATTTTGGTTTTCTTGTTTTTGTAATTATTGGGCTACTGTGTGGAAAATGACTTCTCAGAGTGTTAGACTGAATGATTTAAAAGTTGCAGACTTAAGACGGGAGTTATAAGAACGAGATCTGGATACTTCCGGAACGAAATCAGCACTGCAACAACGCTTGCGCCAATTTTTTGTTGATTCGGGGGAAAATCCAGACGAGATTACGTTTGAAAATGATTTCAGTAAGTTGTCTGCAACTTTTAAAACTGAATTAGGTAATGTAGAAAAGAAGTTAGGAAATGAGTTAGGTAATGTAGAAAAGAAGTTAGGTAATGAGTTAAGTACTGTTAAAAATACATTGGAGGCCAAGTTAGGCAATTTAGAAACTAAGTTAATGGAGAGTGTAGATAATAAGTTAGCTGATGTAGAATCTAGATTAGGAGAAAAAGTCGATTCAGTAGAAAATGAACTTAGGGTAAGAATAGAAGCTCTAGAAGAACGTATGAGCAACCCACCGACAATCGACACCGACCAACCCTCTGAGAGAAGCCCTCACAACACCATTCCCTCAGCCAATGCTGGGATGCCACCAACGCACAACACCATCCCATTGTTCGACGGGAAGACGCCGTGGGAGGACTACATGACTCTCTTCGAGACAGCGGCTTCGATCCACGGGTGGTCAAAGGAGACGCAAGCATCAGCGTTGTGCCTAGCCTTGCGTGGAGACGCCTTAGGAGTGCTACAGGGGATGCCCATGTCGGAGCGGTGCAACTACGGTGAGCTGATGAAAAGACTGGAGATGCGTTTCGGCCATCGCCACATGGACCAACTATACCGTTCCCAGTTAAAGAACAGGATCCAGAAGACCAACGAGACGCTGCAGGAATTTGAAGCAGATATCGCCCGGCTAGTGAGGAATGCCTACCCAACGGTCACCGACGACGTCTACGAGAGCTTGGCTATCGACAAATTCCTGGATGGACTTCGAGACCCGGAAACCCAACAGGCAGTGAAACTCGCACGCCCTAAAACTTTGGGCGATGCATTGTCGCAGGCCATGGAATTCGAGGCTGTCAGGCAGTCAGTCCGTGGACATGCACGAGTTTGAGCGGCAGAAGCGGAGCCTAACGCGGCCCCCACCATCGAGGACATAGTAGCAAAGGTTTTGGAAGCCCTCAGGACCCGCAAAAAGGAGATACGCTGTTGGAGCTGCGGTCAACTTGGACACCCCAGAAGCAAGTGTCCTACCAGGAAGCCGGAAAAGCCACAGGAAAACTAAGGAGGGTTGATGGGAAGGGGCAACTGTCAACCCGTAGCATCAAAGGCCCCAGGGTCGCTGTGAGAATCGCGACAATAGGGAGCAAGACAAATAGTTTTTATGTGGATGGAATGGTGAACGGGCAGCTGCGGAGTTTTCTGCTGGATACCGGCGCAACCATGACAATACTGAACCCGAAGGCAGTTAACGCTGAGAAGATATCACCTACCACTTGGGCATTACGGACAGCCACAGGACAGCCAGCCGAGGTCTACGGGGAGACAGTTGCCACTTTCTTCATCGGGGGCCAACGTCTAGAGCACCGCGTTCTCGTGGCGAAAATAGACGAGGAAGTCATCTTCGGCATGGACTTGATGATCAAATACGGGATCAAGCTGGACATGTCGAGAGGTGTGATGACGCTGGGAGACGAAGAGGTCATCCTTCGGCAGGGAAAGGACCTCTATGCACGAGTACTCCTACTAGAAGACACCACTTTACCTGCACGGAGTCAAATTCTGACGCATGGGACGATCAATGGACGACTACCGGAGGGTCAATGTCTTCTACTTGAACCTGGGAAGCACGAGGAGCAGGAAGTCGGACGCGGTGTTCTGGTTGCAAGGTCTCTCATCAAGGTCGGACATACCACCCCAATCCGACTGATGAATCTGAACAGCTTCCCGGTGACACTAAAGAGAGGAACACCAGTCGGAGAATGTACGGCCGCTACCTCAGTAGTCCGACAGCTACAACGCAACCCCCCCGAGCAACGAGGACTACCCGAAGAATTAAAAGGATTCGTGGAGGAATCATGCAGAGAACTTTCGCCTGAACAGAGCGAAAACGTGAAGAGGTTGATTACCCGATGGCAGGACATTTTCGAGATCAGCTCAGGACCACGGGATAGAACGAACATCGTCCAGCACAAAATTGACACCGGGGATACAAAGCCCATCCGACAGATCCCGAGGAGGCTGCCGCTAGCTAAACGAAAGGATGCCGAGGAGATTATTAAGGATATGGCGAATGATGGTGTCATCGAGCCCTCGAGTAGCCCATGGATGTCTCCTGTCGTACTGGTGAAAAAGAAAGATGGGACGACAAGATTCTGCGTAGATTACCGTCTTTTGAACAACGCCATGAAGAAGGACAGTTACCCACTCCCAAGGATTGACGACACGCTGGACACACTAGAGGGTTGCAAACTATTTTCTACCTTGGATCTCCGCAGTGGATATTGGCAGGTTGGATTGGCACCGGAAGATAAGGAGAAGACGGCATTTTCAATCGGCACTGGGCTCTGGCAATTTACGGTAATGCCATTCGGGCTTTGCAATGCTCCTGCAACGTTCGAGAGGCTGATGGAAAGCGTCTTAAGAGGCCTTTCTTGGGAGATATGCCTGGTTTACTTGGACGACATCATTGTACTGGGAAAATCCTTTACTCACCATCTGGAGAATCTGGAGCGGGTCTTCGAACGGCTGCGTGCAGCTAATCTAAAACTGAACCCGAAGAAGTGCAATCTCTTCCGAAGGCAAGTCAACTACCTGGGGCATGTTGTATCAGACAACGGAGTTGCTGTTGACCCAGAGAAGATTACAGCGATCACCAATTGGCCAGCACCTCGAGATAAGCACCAAGTGAGAAGTTTCCTCGGGCTCTGCACCTACTACAGGAGGTACGTGAAAGGATTCGCCAACATCGCAAAACCTCTTACCAGGCTCACTGAGGAAAAACGGACTTTCCTTTGGGATCGCGAGTGTCAGGCCTCATTTGAGGAGTTAAAGAAGAAATTGAGTAGTGCGCCTATTCTAAGCTATCCACGCCCCGAGGGCAAGTTCATTCTTGACACAGATGCCAGCAACACTGCTATTGGAAGCGTCCTTTCCCAACTCCAAGACGGGGAAGAAAAGGTTATTGGGTACTTCAGCAAAGCACTTTCAGCTCCAGAACGCAACTACTGTGTCACAAGGAAAGAGCTTCTGGCAGTGGTTAAGTCCATAGAGCACTTTCATAAATACCTGTATGGAAGAAGATTTCTACTGAGAACGGACCACGCAGCTCTTATGTGGCTGCTGCGATTCAAGTCACCGGAGGGACAAGTTGCACGGTGGATCGAGCGCCTTCAGGAATATAACTTCGAATCTGCTCATCGTTCTGGAACGAGTCACCGGAATGCGGATGCGCTCTCAAGGAGACCCTGTGATGGAGAATGCAAGCATTGTTCTCGACAAGAAGAAAGCAAGCAACAGTGTTGCGGACTACGGTCGTTACCGACGGTTGGCAGGACACACAAGTGGCAAAGGAACAGGACGAGGACCCGGACTTGAAACAAATAAGGGAATGGAAGCTATCAGGCCAAAGGAGACCAAGCTGGCAGGATGTTGCTCCAATGTCGAAAAATATAAAAACCTATTGGGCTCAATGGGACTCCATTCTACTGGACAAAGGTCTGCTGAAACGAGCATTGGAGAACACGGAGGGAGATCAGCGGAGACTACAGCTCATCGTACCAAAGATTAAAGTGCCCGAAGTACTGAGGGAACTACATGATGGAGCATCTGGTGGCCACCTTGGAGTTCACCGGACATTAGAAAAGGTTCGTGAACGCTTTTACTGGGCAAACCTCAAGGACGATGTGTTAGATTGGTGCCGGCGGTGTGCAACTTGTGCCGCCTCTAATGGACCGATAAGGAAAAAGAAGGCACCTATGAAGAAATACAACGTAGGAGCACCATTCGAGAGAATAGCGGTAGACATCGCTGGCCCTTTTCCTGTGACAGATAATGGCAACCGATATATTCTCGTGGCCATGGATTATTTTTCAAAGTGGGTGGAAGCTTACGCCCTTCCGAATCAGGAGGCCGCCACGGTTGCAGATGTTCTCTTGAAGCAGCTCGTCAGTCGGTTTGGGGTGCCCATGGAACTTCATGCTGACCAAGGAAGAAACTTTGAGTCGGCAGTCTTCACCAGGATGTGCGAGGCTCTAGGAATACGGAAGACCAGAACGACGCCTCTTCACCCTCAGTCCGATGGCATGGTAAAGCGCATGAACAGGACGATGGGTCGATATTTGGCCAAGGTAGTTTCTGACCATCAGCGAGATTAGGACCAATATCTTCATCTGTTCCTGCTTGCCTATCGTAGTTCAGTCAATGAAACGACAGGGCAGACCCCCGCCAATGTCGTGTTCGGCAGAGAACTACGCTTGCCTTGCGATCTGAAATTCGGTTTCAAGCCTGATGAGAAGGTCGCCGGAGAAGACTACGTCACGAACCTACGGAAGCGAATGAACACTATTCACGAGAAGGTTCGCACAAACATCCAGGAAGCAAGTGACAGAATGAAGGAGCGTTACGACATCAAGGCAGAGAAAGGTGGGTTCCAACCTGGAGACTTGGTCTGGCTACACGATCCTCGAAGAAGGCAAGGCTACTCACCGAAACTTCAAAACTCCTGGGACGGACCGTATGAGGTCATCAAGAGGATCAATGATGTCATCTATGGGATCAGGAAGCAGCCCAAAGGAAAACCCAAGGTAGTCCATTCCAACCGATTGGCCCCATACAAGGGAAACCATGGCCCTACAGAGGAACAGCAAGTCAGGAACCTCACCGACAAGGACCTAATTCCCCATCCTAAGGCGCCAGACTCCCGTAGGGTAACGCAGACAGTTTACAGAGACATATTCTCGATACCGGTAGACTATGCTCTAGCACATTGCGTCGCCGAACATCTGAGGAATTCCCGGGGGATTGCGACGGTCTTCAGTAAGAAGTTCGCTGGAATTGAAGAGCTGGAACGCCAGGGACCAAGAGTTGGGAAGACTCTCCATCAAGAGCATGAAGGCCGGCACCTGTTTTACTTGGTTACCAAGAGTTCATCAGAGCAGAAGCCGACATACGACACACTGCGCCGGAGTCTTGACGAACTGCGGAGAATGCTTCTGGAACTGCGTGTCACCAAGCTCGCCATCCCGAAGTTGGGTTGTGGATACGATGGCCTGGAGTGGAGGATTGTCAGGAACATTGTAGAAGAGACGTTCGCCAACTCTGGAGTCATCATAATGGTATGCACGTTCAACCCCTGGAAAGACAAAACACCTACATCGGAGGTAGATCAGCATCGCTCAGCTTCTGCAATCTGTGCTCTGGGGCAGAGCACGTCTAAGGAGGGGGTAGTGCTACGGTCAAGACAATGACGGGTGGACCACGCCTGGAGGGGCCTAGATGAGGCTAGAGACTTCTGGACCTGGACAGTCCTCGAAGTGCCTGGAACGGCCCACCCGCCTTACCTGCGCCCGGGTCTAGAAGATTCGGCGGTGGTACAAATAGCGGTCCCCTAAGCCTGGGTCAGTCAGTCTTGATCTTGCTCAAGTGAATGTATCAGTGAACAGTGACAGTGAACAACTCGTGACAGTGTGACAGTGTAGTGAAACTGTGTGTCAATATTGTGATAATCGGTCGGTGGGAAATTAGAAGACTGTAGTTTATATATAATTTATAGTTGTAAGTCTTAGAATAAGTCTAGCCGATTGTAAGTAGTTTATTCGTTAGGAATACCTCATTTTATATGTATACTGTTTAGTAGTTAAGCTAGTAATTCCATTATTATTGTTAATATAGTGGTTAGTAATCCCTTTGTATTTGTGTTTTCTGTATTTAATAAACATCTGTAATTTGTTACTGGAGTAGTTCATTTCGCACACCTCGTAACCCGTAACAATACACACATAGACCATATTGGGAGATTTCATTTTTTGGACCCAGGGGGCACTAAAACAAGTATTTCTGATATAAAAAAATGAAGTGAATTCTGATTGAGACATCTGTTCAACTACTATATATCTATTAATTGTAAAATGCATTCTTTAATTTATTCAAAAATGTTTTTGGTTTTTCTAACAATAACATCATAAATTTATTATTGTATACATATTAAAATATTCTGTTTTTTTCACTGTTAGGGCATTAATGTGAGAACAATGAATTCTCGAAACGTATCCTAAATAAAATTGTTTATTTATTGACTGAACCTTAAGAACCGTAGATAACTTACACTATCAACAGTCGAGAACTAATCAACAATATAAGTATATAGATATATATCCTTATCCGATCCTCGTCCATATGGAATTCTATTCCTTCTTATATCCGTCATTCCAATACCTTCCGACCTTCAAATCCCGTTTATATAAACACTTCCTGTCTATCCAATTTTCAAGTGATTTGCAAATTTCAATAAAAATCGTCAGAGAGAAACGATTATTTATCACATTTTATTTTGTATATTAAAGATTTATGAATTTTATTTTATGCATAATTTATTTTGCAATGTATATATGAACATATTTTTATTTTTTATTCTAGTATAATTTTTTTTTCTAAATTATTATAAGAAGCTGCCCATGAATTTATAACTATTATTCATTTTCTTTGTTATTTATGTTGCTTTTTATTTATTTATTTATAATTTTTTCTTTTTACTCTAAGACATTGAAGCTGTAATTTAATTTGTCTGTAACATTATTCCGAAGGGACTTGTCCCAGAATAAATAAAGAATTCATTATTTATTATATATATATATATATATATATATATATATATATATATATATATATATTCATTCATTCATTCCTATCATTTTTGCATTGCCTTCTACAATTGTGTATTTTGGATTTTAACAGTTTTTAAATCTTTAGCTTTCCATTGGTGCATTATACATCTATATTACTATTCTTATTTTCGAAACAAATAATTTTCCCTAGAAAATTTTTTTTTATAAATATTATGAAGTTTTCTCCATAACTTGGTTATCAAAGTTTATATTAAACTATATTTCATCAATATTAACAAGTAGTAATCGTCAATTATTTCCGTACTTCACAAAATTGACAACATCGAAGGTTCTTTGAATCAACAAATGTAAGGAGAAATGATAAAAATTCGTGGTTTCAATCCCCGTTAGACAATTTCAATGATAATAAAATCTACGCGATATTAAAGCCCAGTTAATTTTACATCAATAAGTGAGCTACATTAAAATCTTTAAACTCGGTTTTGAGAAAATCTTAAAAAAGAGTAAAATTTATTTTATAAAATGGCGCTTCTGGATTTGTTTTGAAAATGTTCTGTAAAATCACGTCTTGATTATGGAATTTAATTTTAGTTTTTGAGATATACCTACGATACACACAGTGGCCTTTTTGGGAGTGTAAGTTATTTTATCTTTGGCGGGAGGGGGAATTATCACGATCCAGCTATAGGTTATTAACTTCAACATTCATATTCTAAATATTGTCGAATGAAAATAAACTAAGCCGAAATTTCGGCACAGAAATAATTTATGTTGCTGAAACAACATCATAATTGAAGATAGAAAACTTCTGAATTTTAAATGCGTTGGTAGAAGTTTATCGTGAGTGTAGATACTTTGGGCTTGTCACGTTGCTCAAGAATCATGAATTGTTAAAAGCTCCTAGGAAAAGATTAGTCATTCTATCGTGCTATCGTGGTTAATAATGCCTACCTGAAAGGAGATATTAACGATTATTCACGACGATTTATTCCGTGAATAATATCATTTATGCTATTAACTTGAAAGAACTTTGCGATCAAAACAACTATGTCCGGTGATGCATGTATTTATTTATGTATTTTTTATTTCAAAAAAAGAAAGTGCGCTGTTAAATAAAATTCACAATAATGGACACACACAAAAAACAAAAAAAAAAAATCAAATAAATTTACGATTCATAAATTTATGACGCTATTAATTTAGACGTTGATTTCCAAAATGTACTATTATCCACTTTTGACAATTTTACAGGGAACGCAAAAATCTGTCATTTATTTATTATTGGACCAATTTACCTGATTATTTTTTTATTAAACTCTAAAGTTGATATTTAAGCGTGTTACCAACTCATTTTTTCCAATTACTGTACTTTTCCGACGACTTTTAAACAATATAATAAGGATATAGTACTTTTTGGAATGAAACGTGGATATAGTACTTTTGTGAAGAATATAACGCGAGATAAGTTGGTAACAGTCACTATAAATTTCCTAATACAACATTATAGATAACTAACGTATTTTTATTGTTAATTACGAAGTTATGTATATTCCCTTATTATCTCTCTAAGAAATATCTTTCTATGTTGGTTAATTACATTGATTATCTATTTTTCATAAAGAAAGTAAATATTCAAAGGACAATTTATCTAATAATGTCACTGTAATAAGAAAGTATGTAATTATGAAGTTTGCTTTGAGCTTGTATTTACTATTTGTGTGAATTTAGCAAATTTTTCTAGGTGATTAACTACGTGTAAACAATATTTAGCTATAGAGACTGATAAATAAATAACTTTTGAGCTTTTATTTTACATAAAAAAATCAAATAAATTTACTATCCATAAATGTATGACGCTATTAATTGAGACGTTGATTTCCAAAATGTACTTTATCCACTTTTGACAATTTTACAGGAAACGCTAAAATCTGTCATTTATTTATTATTGGACCAATTTACCTGATTCTTTTTTTATTAAAAACAATATAATATGGTTATAGTACTTTTTGGGATGAAACGTGGATATAGTAATTTTTGGAAAGAATTATAAGGGATATAGTACTTTTGTGAAGAATATAACGCGAGATAAGTTGGTAAAAGTCACTATAACCTTCATGATTCATTACCGATAACTAACATCTTTTTATTGTTAATTACTAAGTTATGCATATTCCCTTATTCTCTCTCTCTGAGAAATATCTTTCTTTGTTGGTTAATTACATTGATTATCTATTTTTCATAAAGAAAGTAAATATTCAATGGACAATTTATCTAATAATGTCACTGTAATAAGAAAGTATGTAATTATGAAGTTTGCTTTGAACTTGTATTTACTATTTGTGTGAATTTAGCAATTTTTCCTAAATGATTAACTACGTGTAAACAATATTTAGCTATAGAGACTGATAAATAAATAACTTTTGAGCTTTTATTTTACATAAAAAAATCAAATAAATCTACTATTATGTTAGATCAGGCACGGATCTTCCTCTCATATTTAGCAAGTTCGTGGAATGCTAATTCCAACTATTTGCTGGACCAAATACAATTATTCTATTAAAATGTGAGTTTCTGAAATTTTTTAAACTAAATTTATGTTGCTGCAAGACGAAATACTATAAAAAAAACTTAATTTAATTTACAACCTACGAGAACCGTAGCGATGCAATTAAGTTGTTTAAAACAGGCTAAAAACTTATTATTAGGTTAAAACCATTGATCAAAATAATAGCGATGATTTAAGACGTACTAAATGAACCAATAAAAATGCACAAAATAAAGAAAACAATAAATTATTGGTAATATATTACGGGATTAGGTCCTTCGGCTGTATAGTAGGAAATATAGTACCTTTTGGAAGGAAATGAATGGAAAGGTTATCTGATTACCGAGGTAATCAACGTCTCAATTTCCAATAAGATGCTATAGGAATGTTTACGAAATCGATATTTTTGACATATTTGCATTATAATCGTTCAGTTTTGTCGAAATCCTTTATCGAACAATAAAATGAAATTTTATGGTATGTATATTATAGTAATAATAATAATAGGCCTACGAATTCGAATGTTCGATGCCGATACTACTAAATACTGCCTACACAGGTTCGTATAATGATTACCGTTCAAACCCTCGAGATCAAACAAAACATAATCCTCCCATCGACGCTTCCGCCTGCCTTTCGGACGCCTACCGATCGGTTCAGCGAAGTATAATGTAGTGCATAGGTAACATAACATAACATTCTATTGCGCTAAAAATTATATTCAAGCTTCTACTTTCTTAACGGAAAATAAAAGTTATTACTGTATTAAAAATAATTTTAGATTTTTTTTTAGCGCCTCTCTCTCAGCCGCGCCAATAATTATAACTCCTAAAATTGATTTTAAGAAGAAAGGCTAGTGAAATTCGTGTATTGCGAACATCAGATTTTTTAAAACTAAATTTCTAGCACATTCTTTAGGGACATTTTGAAGGGCTTGATGGGACTGCATGAAATTCCTCCTTTTGTCAGAGCTTCTATTGTGTAACTAAATGTATTGTAATCAAGGCCTCGATGAATACCTTTATTCCAGACCGAATCCAAATACACAGTAAACATTACAATCGGATCTCCAGGAAAATGGAGCATTCCGAAAATTCTCATCACTTAACTCCGGCGTTAATTCTAGTTGAGGATTCGACTCGGGACTGAAGAATCAGGTTGGGAGTATTGTAAGAGGCTATTGGGCAAATGAATTAGATTGGTTTTGCTCTCGGCTGAAGGAATAATGAATTTCGGGCTAGGCAATCCTTCTTGAATTAGCTCTATGCTACCTCTTGTTAAGTGAATTAAACAGCAGCCAACTTCCGAAGCTGCAATTCCCTTAAAACCAGAAGCTAGGAAACAATCCCGCAGGTCACTCAAATACTTGCTAATCTTGGTATACACTTCCTCGTCTGTTTCTCAAGGAGAGGCTATTCACTTTAATGCTACAACTATCCAATTTCGTTAGCATGCTTTGTAGGACAAATATAAAACTATGAAATCTTGGGCGGGGAGCAATGATTGCTATATTTCTTCATATTATTACTTTCACTTACCTCTATATGAAATATACAGTAAGGCTAAGTATTGAGTATTTTCAAATTCCAGTTTACGGAAAAACACGTTTTAGGGTCCCCCGAGTGCAAATGACCCACAAAAAGGTGTGTGTGGGTCAAGTCTACCACGAAAACGAAAAGTCGTACGAAAGTCTAATTTCATATTTAAGACAGTTATAGGCCCCTGATGTTACAGCAACATTTTCATCAAAAACGGCTCATACAATTTTGATGAAACGTACTATATCGATATAAAATTTAACGGGTTTTGATATCATGTAGGTTTCATTCTGATTGAAATATTCTGACAGGGCTTAAATGTCGATATTTAAAATTTTCTTCTTCTAAAGTAACATTAATTTTATGTATTCTATAAAAATAACTATATCAACTTTTAGCATTGATAAAAAATCCGATAAATATATAAGTTGAAGTGTGTGGTAACTCCCGGGCGGAAACGGTAAGTCCTATGAAACTGAAATTTCATATTTAAGACAACTATACGCCCGAGACGTGACAAAACTTTTTTCATCAAAATGAGCTTACCAGAAGAGGCACTTTATACCTTGCATTTTGCACCTTTTTTAGATTTTCTCGCAAACGGTTCCGACGATTTTGATTAAACTGGCTATATCGATGTAAAATTTAATGGGCTTTAATATCATGTAGGTTTTATTTGGATAAAAATGGTCTGACAGGGCTTAAATGCCGATATTTTAAGTACCTTTAATTTTGTAGATTCAATAATAATAACTAGATTATCTTGTTAACGCTGATGGAAAACAGGTAAATATATAAATTGAATAAATTCGATACCCAACTAAAGGAGAAAACGGAAAAAAAATATTTTTCTAATGCAATTTTTCGTTTTTGAACATAAGAGCAGTAATATACATGTATGATATACCGTTGGAAAGCTAAAGATTTTAGAAAAAATATCATCTCATACACAAGCTTTTAAAAGTTAATAGAGAGTGATGAAAAGAAGATAAAACTAACTGATTATTTTAGATAATAATATAATAGATTTTTTAATAAAACACATGTTTCTATATAAATTCAATTTGATTAATTCCTTAATAGTTTCACGTATTTTTATCTTTAACTGTATTTGAAAATTCTTTCATTGATTTTAAAAATGGAGGCAAGTGAAAGTCGTGTGTTGCCCGCACCAGATTTTTTAAGCTAGTCTTATTACATACCATACCATATACTATTGCAAACAATAAATACCGACATTTTTGGGAGACGTGGTTGTTCGGATCAGGTGGCTCTTAAAAGTATATTTCTGTTGAAAACTCTAATTCGAGATATAAAGTCCACTATAGGTTTTAAAAGAAGACGAGTGTGTGTATTATATTTGCGAATATTTCTATCTGATATTCAAATGTATAGGCAAAGTATGCGATGGATTTAGTCACTAAAAGGTTCTTGCGTAAGCAGAATAATTAATCAATTTTTTTGTTTTTTTTCCTGTGACACCTAATCATGAAGATTTCTCGCCGTGTGATGTAGGAATACGGAATGGCATTTATAAATAGTGGGATTGGATACAGGTGCGATCCACCGTTACGAAACTGCGAGCCATGGATTAAGCAGTGATTGCATAGCCACGTTTTTATTTTCCCTTTAAGTCCGTTTCAGCTAAAAATTTGATTTAAAGTGGTCGCTTTATTTCCACTCGTGATTAAAAAAAAACAACAGTTCATCATTTATAGTTCTGCCAGTACCAGTTACGATAAAGCCTACACAAAATAACAGGAACCTCTAAAGGTTATTCCTCGGAAACTAATTACCGAGCGAGGAAATAACCTGATTAAAGTTCCTTTTGATAACTCAACACTTTTCCTTTTTTAACTGTAAGTAGAATTCTGGAGCGATCTCCATTCAACATTTCCATTAGATGATTAAGAAAAAGAGAAAAAAAATTACAAAAAATATTCGAGCTGGTATTTTAATTCGAAAACTTATGGCGTATTAAAAAATATATGGCCCGCGTAACTCACTACTTTACTTACCTAAATAGTTAAAATCAATTTTAAGTTCTGTTAGTAGAGTGCTTCCACTGGGAAGCTTCTCTACATGTGTTTCTTGCCTTTATATATTTTTCTTATATTTACTTGTTGTATTCCATTATACAGTTGTAAATTGCAATAAATAAATAAATAAAAACAAAACCTTTTGTTAGAAAATCAAAGTTAAGATAAAAGAATGTTGTTTCGATAGAAATATTTATTTTAGATCATAAAGGTTCCTATTCCTCCCTGTTTTCTCAATCTGCTGGTGTCCCTCAAGGCAGCATCCTAGGACCCGTTCTTTATACAGTCTATACAGCTGATATTCTAACCCATCCTAACACATTCCTTTCTACCTATGCTGATGACACGTGTGTGCTATCAGTAGATGATGATCCAGTTACTGCCTCCCACACTCTTCAATCCCACATCCGAGACCTTGAAGTATGGTGCCAGAATTGGAGGATTAAAATTAATTCTAACAAATCCCACCAGATAACCTTTACCCTTCGTCGTAAACCAATGACTTCCTGCCCTACAGTATCCTTTAATGACACTCCTCTAGCCCCTGTTGAACAGATTCGATACCTAGGACCTTGACAAACGTCTAACTTGGAATCCCCATAAAAGAATTAAACGACAAGAAACTGCCCGACGTTTTCGACTACTTCAACACTTACTGGACAAACGCTCCAAACTTCCACTTAATTACAAAAGACTCATTTATATGACCATCATAAGACCGATATGGACTTACGGAGTAGAGCTATGGGGCTCTACTAAACCATCGAATTCCTCTCGTATCCAATCCTTACAATCCAAAATCCTTCGGAAAATCCTCAATGCTCCTTATTTTGTTACAAACACACTCATTCATAAAGATCTTAATATTCCATATGTTGCTGACTTAGCCCGAACCAGGTACCATTCCTTCCACGAAAAGCTCCATTCCCACTACAATCCATTAGTTTCAATCCTTGCTTCCTCTTCAATCACTGATAATCCTCCGAGGCGTCTGAAAAGAAAATGGCCACGGGGCCTTCTAGTTTAGAGTGTTTTTAGAGTGCTGCCACTGGGTAGTGTCTCTACATGTATTTCATGACAGTTTTACATATTACCATCACATTTACTAGGTGTATTTTTATTTAATACAGTTGTAAATATCAATAAATATGTTAATAAAAAAAAAAAAAAGATCATATAGACCATGTATTTCTTGAAGGTGTATAATTAAATGCATTGCAATTAAGTTTTTCTTTCGAGGGGAAAATTTAATTTTCTATAATCAAGTCATCAAAAAATTATTCCTGAAAAATAAGTAGTAATCTAGACGCATAATATACAATTAAAAAACGCAAGATTTTTTAATATGCAATAAAATAAATCTTATAAATCAATATAAAGTTGTAAGTTGATAAACTTATAAGCATATGTTATTGCTAAAGAAGGAGGTTATGATAATGTGGCCACCTTCGTATATGATCGTGCGAGTTATATTCTTCCATTCAGTACGCAAGATTTTAGAAACAATATTACGTCCTGAATCGAAGTTGTTAATATAAATGGTAAGTTTTTATAAATCTATAATTTAACATTGTTATTTAGTATTTCAACTGTTAAATTATTTCACTGTAAAATAAATGGGATTCACATGGGAACTAATTTAAAGCCTTAAAATGTATTATAAATAATTTATTTGAAATATAAAATAGTTATAAACCTATTAGGATAGGAATCTTTGTTATTTATACAGTTTTTTGAAAACATACATTGCTATCGAATTTTCTTTATATGGGAAAAATAAATTGTATGCTTTACCTTAAAATAAAAATGGTCAATTTTTTTTTTAATAGAAAAAAAATTTAATAGACATTAAAGGAAAAAAATCTGAAAATTGACATTTATCTCAGTGTTTTAACCAGAATAAAACCAGCATGAAAATAAAGACCATGTAATTTTACATCGATGTAGCGAGTTTTATTGTAACCGTTCGGTCCATTTTTGAGAAAATAAAAAAAAAAAAAAGTGTAAAATGGCTTTTCTAGTACGCTGATTTGTTGAACAAGTTGCTGTAACATGAAAGGCTTTTAATCGCACGAGTTATCGTTTTTTTAACTAAACACACTCACACACACACAACTTTTTGAGATATTCCGCAATATCCTGAAAGCCCACAGAACATCGCTATCAAAAAGGGTAGTCCTTCCACGACCTTCTTCTTTTAAGGCTGTAGCCTGCCTCCCTTGCAATCACCGCTGAACTTTAGGAGCTTTTAGGAATGCCACCTAGCGTCGTTCTGGCCGAATTTAATCTCTTAAAACAAAATTATATGCATATCAAGCGTTGTATCACATGTCATATCAGTAAAGAGTGAATTATTGCAGCGAAATGTTACAGAGATAAACAAACATCAACTTCTGGAAGGTTGACATGTAAATAAATGAATAATCCAATAAACGCAAACAGCTATTTAAATAAAGAAACAATTTAAAGATAACTCAAAATCCTACATTATTTTCCTGAGAACGATACACTTATTCACATCGAAGGATCCTTGCTTTGATATTTACTGTCTCTTTTCATTTCCGCGATAACGAGTCGGAGCTAGAAGATCCATGAAAATTTGCGAATTCACGGAATTTGTTAACTAGATGGGGAGGACGCCCTGAATCAGTGAATGCAAATGAACCTTTTCCCGTTTCCCTCCAGGTGGAGCCGAGCTATGCAGATCCCAGGAAGGGCCGGAAGGGCACTTATGCAGATGGACACGTGAGATTAGCCCTTTTGCCCTCCCTACATATTTGCACCCTTAGCCCTGTTCAAGCCTCATGCTTTTAAATGGCGGATTAATCACCATAGGGATATGAACCACATGGGCCCGGCTACTACGCGATTAGGATCATAACAGCACTCCTCCTAATCAAAACATAGAGAGGCCCCTTTTATAAGACAATTTACTAAAACAACAGACTCTCTCACTCTGCCCTCCCCCTCCCTCAGTTTCTTGGCCGGCCGGACTCTGGATTCAATTCCATTATGAATATAAGCGCTTTTGAAGTGCAACATTCCCGGAACAGTGAATGTAACTAGTTGTTCGAAAAGCCGTCTAATGAAACAGGTGAGCTTACTTTTATTCCCGTTACGTGTTCATACAGTCAAATTCAAACTGAGCTAACAAAGGTAATAAATATTTAATCATCTCTCATTATTAGTATTAATAACAATAAAACGTAGCATCAAAGATGAATCTCTTAAGCACCCATAATTCCTATAGCAAATATCATCCATCACTATTTACTACTGTACACAAAACTAAAATTTATTGGGATTACTGACCACTCCCACCTGAGCTAAGTAGACGATTTAAGATACAAGTATAGTACAACTGACAGGCAATGTGGGACGAGAGTCAGATGAGTAAATTAAAGATTATAAAAAAAACATGAAGCCCTAGTCCATATCTAACCCTAGCAGCCGCAGGGAGGAAGTCGCATTGACTAGACTAAGGATACGACACATTTGACGCTTGACATTCTTACCGTTTTGCTAGACAGCCTGTGCCCCGGTGCCAACATTGTAATGGAGCCCTTTCGATTGCTCATATCTTCGAAGAATAGTCCATATTATACGTCGCAGTTTAACAGAATGAGACTCGTCTCAGATATAAGGCCTAGGAAATGAGGATTTAATTAAATTACTTATTGAATTTCTTTGGAAATATTCCGTACTATCTAAATTATAAAATTTACTATCTTTACCACTTAAAAAAGGGGCCGGGAACTTTATTACAATTTCTTTCCAACTTTATTCTATTTTTTATAGTTATAAGTTATTTTTATTTATTAAAAAATAAATTATGACTTTTGCCATATTGTTGTACTTTTCAAGGGTTTTCATATTTATTTCTTAGCTTTTTACTGTTTTTTTTTTTTTTACATTTATACATAATTAGTCTATAATATTAATAATAATGTGTTTTATTGATTAAATTTACATACATAAATTTACTATACATACATACATACATATATATATATATATATATATATATATATATATATATATATATATATATATATATATATATATATATATATTGCACACGATGCATAGACTTTAATCCATCTGCTAAATATCGTGCCTTAACAAAATATTCTTTACAAATATTACATAGATAATAATAATAACATAAAACTAACTAAACATTTTTTTTCTCATTTTCCACTTTCTTTAAATATTGGATTCTGATATAAGTATATATCTATATTTCCAGGCCCTCACATGATAATTATACAATGCTACCTAATTTTCACCGTTTAGATACTTTTTGTATTGTTGATTGGACAATACTAGCCCGCCAAGCCAACGCATCCTTATTTCCGATAACACAGAGCAGACTCTTACATAATGGTACATATCCTCTATGTCCTTATTATTACTTAAACTACAATAATGTAGCTCTGCCGCCCTTGCAACATTACAATTAAGGTACAGAAGTTGTCCTCTTATTTTAATTATTGATTTTATGAGTCCCAGGGCGTAACTATCAGAGATTTAACTGTTCTCCCCTAAATCATAATTTAATTCTTTATACAGTTGATGGTGAATAGATTTGTTGACTTTAACCAGTAAACCATTTCTAAAGTCTTCTCTTATATATTCCATTAATCCTTTAAAACACTGTTTCTTTCCACCAACTAAATAATCACTATTTTGCCTGTTATATCTCCGACACCGGAGACCGGAAATGTTAGTCAGTCCATGGCTGGGTAACATCAATATGTCTATATATAATTCTTATTTAGTAGTAATATAATTTTTTTTATTTCTTCCTTTGTATAGAAGTTTAACACAATTATAAGTATATGCGTTATTGCCTTAATGTTTTAAGAGTCAAAGCCCTAAAAAAAAACATTTTCGGACCACAAAGTTTTAAATAATCAGCCAGACATTTTAGTTATTAATAAAAATAGAAAACTGGCATAGATTATTGAGATAGGTGTCTCATGGGATTATAAGGTTCAAAAAACAGTAGCTGGAAAGAAAAATAAATACGCTGGCGGAGGAGCGTATGGTTTGGAGAGCTGCGGCATTTATCCAATTATACTATCTTGTAATGGCCCGATTCCAGAGAGCACGCTAGAATCTATTCAACGACTTGAGCTAGCTATGGAGACTCCAGTGGAGGTTTAGCTAGCAGTTGTTCAGGCAACGGCGGTAAAAGTACAAAAATTCTTAAATATAACATAATCTGAGCGAAACCCTTGACTTGTTATTTCCTTCAGTTGTTTGGCAAATTCTTTCATAATCTACAATAACCTCTTTTTTTTCAAAACTAAAGGTACTTTAGTGTAAGACATTTTATACAAATCTTATTTAATACCTACGATCCTATTTCGATCAGGATTAAACCAACCTGAATATAAGCACAATTATTTTTGTACTGTTCACTCTGAGTTCAATCAAAATCGTCTTGTTCAGTTTTGAGAAATCGTAAAATCTACTTATATTTAGTAGATTTTTTCTCAATCCCAGGTATATTGCTTTTAACTTAAATTTGCATTACCGTAGGGTTTTAAGTTTTTTAGCTAGATTTACCTATCTTAAACATAGAATAAAGAACGTTTCTTAATATCTATTTAATATAGGTATATTAAATCGTAATTTGTTGTACCCTACACCATGACCTTAATATTCCATTTATTTTAGACCTGGTACCATCCAAATTCTCCAAATTCCATCAGAACCTTCTTCATCATTCTAATCCTCTTGCTCAATCGCTCTCCAGCTCCACCGATTCCTACAATCCTCCTCGAAGATTAAAACGGCAGTGGCCCCGCGACGTTTTGTAAACATTTATTCTGGAGTTCTGACACTGGTCAGATCCTCCACTCATGTACTGTATGTTTGTGGCTATTCCGCCCTAGCTCGGCCTCCACTGTCTTACACCAGTGAAGCGCAGAGTGAGAGGCGCTGGGATCTCTTGGAGTCTAGGGTCCCTTTAGCAGATTGTATATATTGTATATATTTAAGTTTGATTGTATGATCTTTATTTATTTCCCAACTTGTATTTATCTCTAATACAGGTTGTTGTTTTTTTTGTTTTTATTAATTGTTATTTTATTGTATATATTTGAATTTATTTATTTCCGATTTTATGTAATTTGACTTTATCATTGTTCTGTATATAGTGTATGAATGTGTACTACATCACTATTATTACTGTTCATTATGTAACAAATTGTAATATTTCTCAATAAATAAAAAAAAATCGTAATTTGTAATGATTCAGACGAAAACAATATATATATTAGGGATTTTTGTACAAATAGTTTTTATTATCATATGTTATCATTCTTCATAGTTAATTATTTTAAATTAACAAAAACGACGTTGAATAAGAGGAAGAAATTTTGAAAATCCTGGATTTAAGCCTTTCTAGCCTATTTCAATAAGGAGAATTCCAAGCTGGTATTAATGGCAGTTTGATTAAATATTGATTTAACCAGGTTAATTATCATTTGATTGATGAGTTAAAATATCAAATTATATTAGACTTGATACAATATCTCTTATAATTAATATTAAATATATCCGAACGAAATAAGAATAAAATAAATGTTCTTTTACGCATCGCTGAAGTTACGGCTTCCAATTCCCCTTTAAACTTCGTTTATTCCCATTCAAATTGTTTTTTTATCCTTACACCATAACCATTTGAGTAATAAAAATCGTGGATAATTATATTGTATCACATACCTAAATACGTAATATACATTGCGATGGTGAAAATTTTCTAATACGCTTTTTTAGAGGAAATACACTTTCTAGGGTCACCTGTAACGAAATTATAAAGGCTCGCAACTTTACTGGCAACCCTTTACTGGGGTGCCTGTTGGCGACTATGTTTCTATCATCAAGCAGCGGATTCGGTCGAAGTGGGGACAGATTTGGCATGACACTACTGACAACAAATTAAGGGAAATGAGAAGGGACATCTCCCATTGGCATTCGTCTCTACGACAAAAGCGAAGGGAAGAGGTTATCCTGGCGCGCCTGCGTATTGGACACACCCGACTAACTCACGGACATCTCATGGCACGGGAACCTCCTACGGACTGCCCAACATGCGGTTGCCCAATCTCTGTTAAACACATTTTGTTAGAGTGTAGGGCTTATGATACTCACAGAGCACATATTGCAATTGACACTGACTTACCAACCGTTTTACAAGACAACATACAAACAACTGCAAAACTTGTTGACTTCCTACGACAGACCGACTTGTACAATAGACTATAATATTTAATCCGTTTATAAAAAGTGATTTAAGGCGAAAATGACCCAAGTGGTTTACGCCTAAAAAAAAAAAAAAAAAAAAAAAAAAAAAAAAAAAAAAAAAAAAAAAAAAAAAAAAAAAAAAATATTGCTCAATATTGCTATATTGCTCGCAACAATATCAATCTCTTAATACTATAGCGCGAACAATATATTTTTTGTTACCCCATCTTCAGCTAACACAAACATATTGGATGATTTGCCCACTAGAGAGCATGCCACGTATAATTATCTGCGTGAAAAACATGAGTTACCCTTAGATAGTAAAATGATAATTGTAAAGGTTACTACTACGCTTGATGCATAAACAATAATAATGGTCGAAAACTGCGGAGGGTGTGAGAGAAGCTTTTAGTGATAGAGAAAGAGGAGACCGGCTTCGGTCCCATCCCCTACTTCGTGCTGTTTGCTGGCTGAGGTGTGACACCTCTGGCGGGGGTAACTTACTAAGTCATAATTGATCAGTTATCGAGCGGGATGAAAAATTACTAAATTACTACAATGACTATTAAAAACTAGAGGTTGGTGACAGAAGGGTGAACATTTAGGGTTGTATGTATTTTTTATGGAATATTATAAAAAATAGTTTAAAAAACATTTTTTCAAAAAAATTAAAAAATAATGTTAGGGGTGGAAAACCTTTATCACTTGGGGGTATGAAAAATAGATAGTAGCCGATTCTCTGACCTATTGAATATGCATATAAAATTTCATTAAAAAAAGTTCAAGCCGTTTCGAAGGAGTATAGAAACTATAACTGTGACACGAGAACTTTGTATATTAGATTATTATTAAAATGATTCTTCATAAACCGATTAACACTTCTTGATCAATTCATAAAATTAATTTACTCCCATTCTTTCTTTATTAATTTCATACCCAAAACACTGAATCTAAGAGTATACCTGTATAAAAAGAGAAATAAGGAAAAAAATGTTGGAAGCTCGGGGAGATTGAGCGATATGAAAAGGCATAAGGATGGCAAAGAGAAGGTAGCATAAATCAAGGCTAAGATTTGTCGCATCTTAAAGACAAGAGCAAGAAGGGGGGAACAGTTGTGCCAGCGATCCTATCTTCCTCTGCCCCACTTCGCCCCCCAGGTCCCCCCTAAGTCCCCCCTAGGTCACCCCCTTGGTCCCCCCAGCAACCTGATACCGTGGTTAATAGCCGATTGTTGTAATTTATCCAATCACGGTCGAGCAATAAAATCAAAACTTTCTTTATTTATTGCTGTATTAATTTACCTGCTCTGTTCATGTTATCTCCGTGTTTGCCCCAGATTTGGGGTTGTAAACTGCCTGTTAGTGGTCTTTGATAGTGAATTACCTTGTTCACTTCCTTATTCGGGTCTGTTGTTTTTTGCTGTGTTTACGTTTTAAAAATAAAAGGTTTTGATAGAATTACATGCATCCGCTTATTTTTACTTCACTTATCTATATATGAAATATATAGTAAGGAAAAGAATTGCGATCGTGAAAAATTATCAAAATTATAAATTATAGAAAAATGTTTGTGTGTCATGTGTGTGTGTGTGTGTGGTAAGTCTAGCGCAAAAACGAAAAGTTCAAATTTAAGGAGCGTGTATCCCTGAGATGTTACAGCAACTTTTTCATCAAAATCGGTGAACCAGAAGATCCATCCACTTCATACACGTACTATGCATTTTGCACTTTTTTACGATTTCCTCAAAAACGGCTCTAAGGATTTTATTTATTTCGGTATATCAATGTAAAACTTAATGGGCTTTAATATCATGTAAGTTTCATTCTGATTGAAACAGTCTGAGAGGGCTTATAATAATAATAATAATAATAATAAAATAACTTTATTCTGGGACTATGTCCCTTAAGAATAACAATGTTGTACAGAAAATATACACTTCAATATGTCTGGCCGAGAGACCAATAAAATAAACTTTTATTTACAAATGTGTAAAAAATAAAAATAAGAGCTATTTATATAGATATATAAAAAATATATGGAATATAAACCAAAGAAAAAAAATCTGCTATAAAATAATAGAGCTGAAGAATTTCCAAATAAATAAAATAAATGGATTAATCCATAACTCTAGGATTCTGATAAAATAAAAATAAAATTATCTTATATGCCAATTTTTTTAATTTTCTCCCTCTAAAGTGTCTTTAATTTTGTAAATTCGAAAAAAAAATAATCATCTCATCTTATTAGCGAAAAAACAAAACTAAAAAAAAAAAACGGCTAAATATACAAGTTGAACGAATTCGATAACACACTAAAGGAAAAAGGAGAAAAAATATTTTATTATTGTATTTTTTTTTTTTTTTTTTGAAAATAAGAACAGTAATACAGGTGTATAATTTATCGTTGGAAAGCTTAAGATTTTAGAAAAAGTAATAGGTTATACACAAAGGTGCCAAATGTAAATAAGAATGATATAATTCTATTGGAAGGAATTAGTTCGGGTGGTGGTAATTAAATGAAACAACTGAATAGTTTCAACTATTTTATTGTTTACCAACGTTTCGACCCCCCATTGTGGGTCATCACCAGGGCGTCTGGTAGGCGAGTGGAAACACTCGAGTTTCCACTCGCCTACCAGACTAGTTGAAACTATTCAGTTGTTTCATTTAATGACCGCCACCCGGACTGATTCCTTCCAATAATTCTCAACGGTCAACTAATTATATCCACAATGATATAATTATATATTATATTCTCGTCCGATTAGCCATAGTAGCGTAAAGTGACGTTACATAAATAAACAACAGAATGATGTAAAGCAGATAAAACAACTACTTTTTGTAAATAACAATTTTATATTGTAATATTATTTAATCTAAGCCATCTGCTTCCAACGAAACTAAACATATTTCTTTAAAGATTTTTGAACTCTATTAATTAGTGATTAAATTGATTTTAACAACGTAAGTAAGTGAAAGTCGTGTGTTGCCCGAACCTGATTATTTTGTTTAATTAAACAGGTTTCAATTTTTTTTTTTTTTTTTCTGATGATTTGTGATTTTCTGCCCGCCCAGTATTACTTCATCCTTTCAGATCTTATCTACCTCTCTTCCTCAGAAATACGGTACAGCCGTTTGTTTTTGACCCTGTCCTGGAATCTTTTCATTTTGTCCTTAGTGACGTTCTTACCAGTTCCGTTCCTTAACATCTTTTCTGTAATTTATAACTTCGTTGGTATTTTATAACTAGTTGGGTTTGGTTTTCTTATTGCGAAAAAAGTTCGAAGATTCTTTTAGTTATCCTTCTTGGATACATTTATAATATGTGACCATAGAAGTCAATCCTCGTTTTCCTTATGATGTATGAAATTGTTTCGGTTCTCCGATACAGGATCTCATTGATGACGTGAGAGATCTTGTTATTATGTAATTTGGGACCCAGAATGTTACTTAGAATTTTCCTTCCTTTAATCCCCAACTTGCCCATGTGTTTCCGCAGCACATAGGACTTGACTACTGTTGTAATGCCTTATCTTGCCATTCCAGGAGAGTGAATTTTTGTTATAGATGTCTTACCTGAGTTGGAAGGCTACTTTAATTTTGTTCTTCAAAATTCTATAGGTTTGTTCTGTAGGCCATTGCCACTGATCAACACTTCGAGATATTTGAAATTCGGGACAATATCTATATTTTTTATTTTTTGTTTTCCCACTTTTATATACTTGGGAGGATTCTTGATGATATATATTTTTTATAATATTTAAATTTTATATTTTAATATTAATAATATTTGTTTTTAATACGGGTTTCTTTTATTATAAATATAAATATTATATATATATATATATTATATATATATATATATATATATATATATATTTAAATGGTTTTGATAAATTACGAAATATTTAAATAAATGTTTCAAGATTAAAAAAAAAAAAAAAATATATATATATATATATATATATATATATATATATATATATATATATATATATATATATATATATATATTATTGAATTTTACAACTGTATATACTCGTACAATAAATAAAACTTGTAAAAATACTTAATTATAATAAAGGGCGTGAATGAAACTGAATACTTGTGATGAAACTACGCAATGGTAGAATTCCAATGTTTATTTAAATTAGGAGGTCCCGAGGCCATATTCTTTTCAATCGCTTAGGAAGGCTTTTTAAGATTTAAATGGGTGTTCAGATGTTGATGTTATTAAGCTGCTTGTTCTATTGGATAGAGCACTAGCTGCTGTTCTCCTGGTCCTGGGTTCGAATCCCGGCTATAGCAGAATATTATTTCTTTATATTTTTAGTATCTCGTAGAAACCCTCCTGGGGCAGACCCATCCTCTATAATTCGGCTGAGTGTAATCTCGCCCTCATCACCTCATTGCACGGCCGTTGGGCTAGCAACAGAACAAACCTCTCTATGTACTGAACCCAAGACCCTTCACGGACTTTAGCGATACAGGTTGTTATATTAAATGTTACTGTATTGGAAGCTTTGATTTTAAAATATTTTTGCTGTAAAATATTAAAAAATATGATTAAAAATTGTTATTAAATTTATGGTGCAATTTTTTTTTTTTTTTTTATTACTTTGATTTTTTTATTGCATTTATTTATGTAAGTTTTATATAAGATTTATTTTAAAAAGATAATGTTCGCGATTAGTAAATAAACTATCCAGTCTACGAGAAACCAGGAAGTTCTAGACTGATAGCTAATTCCTGTATTAAACCTTGTACACTTATGCGGATGACAACTTATGGATGACAATTGTGTGTTATCTGTACATAATGATCCATCCGCTGCATTCCGAACCCTTCAGTCTCACATCACAGCCATTGAGGAATGGTGTCAGAACTGGAGGATTAAAATAAATCCTAAAAAATCCCACCAAATTACCTTTACCCTTCGTCGCAAATCGATGACTTCCTGCCCCACTGTATCCTTTAATAATACCCCACTCATACCTGTTGAACAAATCCGTTACCTAAGACTCCATCTTGACAAACGTCTTATATGGAATCCCCATACGCGACTAAAACGACAAGAAACTGCCCGTAGATACCGATTACTACAACACTTACTTGACAAACATTCAAAACATCCAATTTATTACAAAAAGCTCATTTATGTTACCATCATCAGACCCATCTGGACATATGGAATCGAGCTTTATGGCTCTACTAAGCCATCTAATTCCTCTCGCATTCAATCCTTACAATCCAAAATCCTTCGCGAAATCCTAAATGCTCCTTATTTCGTTACGAATAAAATCATCCATAATGACCTAAATATCCCATTTTTCGCAGAACTAGCCCGAAACAGATACGCCTCATTTCATTCCAAACTCCCAACTCACACGAATCCTCTTGTACGCAACTTATCATTCCCATCTATTCCTGACAACCCTCCGAGGCGATTGAAAAGACGATGGCCTCGAGACCTACTTTAATTAAATTGACTTTGAAGTGCTACCACTGGGTAGTTTCTTCACAAGACATTATCACGCCCATAAGTGTCAATTAGCCCATTTACTTGTTGTATATATTGTATGTACAGTTGTAAATATCAATAAAATATTTATAAAAAAAATAAGTAAATAAATAATAAAAAAAAAAAAAAAAACCTTGTACACATGACTATTGACCTTTCAGAAATTCCTTTTTATTTTTAAGTTTATTTTGTTTTTATTTACAACTATGTAATAATAAATACAAATAGATGTTGTCAATTTTGATTTGATTATGGACTTGATAAAGACGTGTATAGAAACTACACTAACTAACTAGTGGTGTTTATTTTTAAATAGCTGATCTCGAGGCCGTCATATTTTCATGTACTTTGGCTTCAGTGCTGAGGTAAGATCTAGAATGCGGATTAAAGCGTTGTTAAAACAGTTAATAATTAAGATTTGTAAGATTAATTTCTTACAAATATACCTATATACAATCCTCAAGCATACAGCACGTGAGTGAGAGAACTCCAATTATAAGATTAATAATTTCATATTTGGTTGGGCTTCGCTGTCATTCATACCATTTTTCCGCTAACTATAACCTAAAACCATTATACATAGAGGGAAAAAATGTTATTGCGGAATAGTGGAACTTCCCGCGTAGGCGTTAGCGAAACCTGTTTGTCAAGCTTCATAAAAAAGATAGGAGCTGGCAAAATGTTGCGAAACGTTGAGCGGTTAGATATTTAAAATAACCTTCATAACCTTTAAAATATCGTAAGTATTTAGTTTAGACTTTCTCTATGTGGAAAAATTCAAGAATTTTTTTTATTTATTTTTTTTTTATTGAGATATAGTACAATTTGTTACAAAATGAACAATAATAATATTGATATGATAATAATATTGATATGTAAATCAAGAAATTTAGAAATCCAAATTTATGAGATGTACTTAACCAAGTACATACCCATTTGGAGGCAATTATTATGACTAAGGGTTAATGTAGTCAATGTAATTACGTTGAATACTTGGATACGTTATTTTTACTTATCAATATATATATATATATATATATATATATATATATATATATATATATATATATACATATATATATGGGTAATCCATTTGAAACCGTCTAACATTTTTGATTTTCGTGATTTTTTTGCCAGTTATTCTCCTATCCTTTCGTGAAAATAAAACCGTAAATAAAAAAATCGGGCCAATACTTTTAAACCTATGATGGTAAAATCGTTCAAATTCTCTTCTTTTTTTTATATCAAATCAAAACAAAAATAGACAATAGATAAGGACATGCTTTGTTTTTATTTTGGTCCCTACAACTCATTAGCTAAATAGTGCCGAAAGTTGTTTAAAAATTCTCGAAAATCATTAAAAATATAGATAATTATATAATAGATTATTTAATAAAACACCTGTTTCTATTAAAATACAATGTAAATAATTCTTTCACAATTTATTTTCATTCATAATGTTTTTTTGTTTTTTTTGATTCACGCAACACACGACTTTCACTTACCTCCATTATTTATATCAATTCGATTATAAATAATGGACGTAAGTGTAAGTCGTGTGTTGCACGCACCAGATTTTTTTTTTTTGTTATCTTCCTTAAAGTACCTTATAAATTTAGTAGATTTCTAAAAAAAATAACCATATCATCCTATAATCATTGTTAAAAAACGGCTAAATATCGGAGCTGGACGAATTAAAATCCAACTGAAGAAGAAAAGATCGACACACACATATATAATATATATATATATATAATTTATGTATGTATCTTGTGGAAGGTAATGTAAAGTTACAAATATGACATAAACTTATAACTCATTATTGTACGTAATAATTATATATTGTTATATTATTTAATCTAAAACATATGTTTCCAACGAAACTAAATACAATTATTTAAAGTTTTTTCAACTCTAACAATATTTTATAGTTCTTAAATTGTTTTTGACATACCTGGTAAGTAAAAATCGTGTGTTGCCCACATTAATTTTTTACAATTTTCGCCCGTTTCCTTAATATATATTCCATTTATAGTAAATTAAAGCAAAAAAAATAAAATAATATCTGTTCCACACATGACACGACTTTCACATATCTTTTTTTTACATATAAAATCATGTTATTTAACTTTATTTAAGTTGGTTATCAAACTCTTTCATACACGTATTTAATATTCACCTGTTTTTTTATCAATGCTAATGTGTAAAAATGGTTATATCTAATTAACAAAACCATAAGTTGAGGAAGACATTTTTAAAATTTGAGATTTAAGCCCTGCTTTATTTCAATTATAATTAAACCTCCATGAAGTTAAAGCCCATTTATAAAACATATAAAATTCAATTAAGTCTGTTTCATCAAAATCACTATAGACGTTTCGTTATGTTCACAAATAATAAATTAAATATAAAATTTCAGTATTGTTCGAATTTTCGTTTTCGAACTAGACTTGAAACTCGGTTGGAATATGGTCATTTGGATTTTCCGGGACCATTAAACGTGTATTTCTGTTGTCAACTCCAATTCAAAAATTTTCTAGATCGATTAGAAAATTGAAAAATAGCACCTTACTATATGTTTCATATAGATAAGTGATGGTTAAATGAACTATTATGGAATTAAATTTATTCAGATAATAAGCCCTATATTAAAACATAGTGGACCCGCATATCTTATATACTAGAAGACACCACTCGGTTATATGCTCTGATTTAAAATATTTTATCTATTTGAACTATAATCTATGGTTTAAAATAAATGCTGCCTATTGAGGCTAGATTACCAAGAGAACTCAATTTTTATTCGATTATTCGAACTCTTATAAAAAGGAAACTAAAAATTGTATTGTGATCGAGAAACTTAAGTCTGGTGTGAACTGATTACTACTAGCGACCGTCGCACAGTGGAAAATATGACCGATTCAGGTGGACCAAATTCTGAAACTTGCCCATATTTAATCTTTGGGGTCCCAGTTTACGGAAAAAAATATTTTAAAAATTATCAAAACTCATTAGATTTTTGACATGATTGGCGAGAGTGGTCAAGCATCAAATTTATTTGCTAGAATCTAAAACTTCCCTACATTTTACGTTTGAAGTCCCAGAATACGGGAAAAAGTAATACAAACAATCTAATTATGGCTCGGAGTTGCTAAAACCCGCTAATAGATGTATTTTATATCATTTAGGAAATTCTTGAAATTATAGATTGTAAAACTTTTGATTCGGAGTGTTGTGTTTGAAAAAAAATTATGTATCACCCAAAACGCAAAAAATCGGTTTGTGATATGTAAAGACTAAAAGGATTGATGGAACAAATCCTTGGGGTAACTTGGGGGTTATATAGTTTTTCGTTATTGAATAGGGGCATACATTTACGAATTGCTAAATTAACTCAACAGGTGAGATTGCAATGTATATTCAATGACGAGTTTGGAAATATAATGTCTTAACTGTCTTAGCAATGCCCAGTGTTAAATGAAAACAAAAAATACTTTGCTCTAAATACACCTTGAACCCAATAAATGACCATCGAATAAAGATAATCCCACTGCCGGTTATTAGGCACTTGTGTAAACAGGAATGATTCACTCATTTACTATTTATTTGTAAACACGGTATGGTGGGAAATATTAGTATTAATGGTCTCGCCAACTAATAATAAAAAGGTGAAGCACTAGAATATTCCAAACTTTTGACTTGACTTTTGTCCACCTAAATTTGTGATTTTGCCCACTGTGCGTCGAATGAGTAAATTTATATTCTGTGCGAAGTTTCTTTATAAAAAAACAAAAACAATCTGATGCACTAAGCCAGTATAATCAATTAGTTTCAATCCTCGCTTCCTCTTTGATTCCTGATAATCCTCGATACCTCTGAAAAGAAAATGGCCTCGAGACCTTGTTTAGATTAGCTGCAAGAGTGCTGCCAGTTGGCAGTTTCTCTTCAACTTTTTTCATGTATTGTACCATTTAGCAGCATATTTACTTGTTATATTATAATAGACAGTGTAAATTTTTTTTATTGAAAATAGTAACCTTACGTAAGATGGTTTACGTTTCAAGTTACGTAGAACCCGAACAACTAATGAAAAAAATCCGTTTGTCTGCCGTATACCGTCCTGTGTTTTCTCTGAAACTACTGGACAGATGTTTTTAAAACTAGGCACAAAAATACCAGCGCATCCAACGATGATCCTAGCAACTATATGTTGATATCCGCCGATTAGTTTTAAATATGATTTAATTCTTTAACTCAGTTATTTTTGAAGAAATAGAAAAAATGTATTAGAGTTTTTTAACCAAGGAACCGCGAATAATTATGAAAAAGAAAAGAAAAAAATATATTTTACCTATACATACGTCTATAACTGGTATTTTTTAAGACAAAGACATTTTTTTTTAGTTTTAGAATCAGGACAGCACGACAAAAAAAAAAAAAAAAAAAAAAAAAAAAAAAATTTGAAATTTTGCTAATATATAAGCGTGTAACTGTTATTTTCGATATAGAGAAAAAATTGTAAAGAGTTTTAAAATCAGTAAACCGCTATTAATTATAAAACAGAAACAAAAAATGATTTATTTTATGAAGTCCCAAATTAGAAGAGAATTTACAAATACTAACTATAAATAGAAACTACAAATTAGGACTCGGTTATTATTGAAGACAGAGAAAAGTGTGTAGAGAGTTTTAGAATCAATTTATTACCGTTCCAAACAAAACGAAAAAAGAATCGATGAAATCGGTTCGGAAATAGCAGAGATATATCGTTTTGAAATTAGCAGTGGTGATTGAAAATTTTCCTTCGGATTATTTATTGCTTTTCGTATTAGTTTATTGCCTTTTAACAGATACATGAACGGTTATACTCTAATATAGTTAATTAAAAATAATAAACCTTTGTGTAATAATTCAACATAGACTTTTTTTTCCATTATAGATTTTAATATTCGTAGTTGGAAGTAAGGTGTTTATCTGAACGACAGTTTAAGACTCAACTTGATGACAACCTTGGAGTTAAACACTAAATCATAGCCAGGATCAACTTCCAGGCACTTACGATGTCAAAGTCGTAACGTTGAGTTATAAATTTACACCTTTAATGTCTCTAGAGATATGAGAATTTCCGCATTAAGAGAGTTTGCATGCTGTCGGAAGAATTACGTAATAAAGTCTATATGGAGTTTATATTGTTTTATTTCTGATATTTAACTTTTATAACTTGACAGTGTCTTGACGTTTTGACTTGGGTTATGTAATGCTTTCTTCATTTTCTATAAAGGTCAAGTATAATTTGCTTGAAGATTACGAATGGAATTTCGACCATCCATCACCTCTATGTTTTTTTGTTATTTTTTTCATTAATATCTTAGGTTTTGCCTATGGTAAAATTTCTTACCTTGATAAATAAGTTAGTGGAAGTATATTTTTCGGTTTCGCTTACCTATATATAAAATATATGTACTAAACAAAAATATTTGAGTATGGAACTCTTCGAATTCAATACACGTTTTGAGCGAAAGAAAAAAAGGTGGTAAATCTAGCTGAAAAATAAAAGGTCTTATTGTAATTAACCAAAAGTGGCATTTCATACCAGGCAATTTACATATTTTTAGAATTTTCTCAAAAAAGGCACAGACTATTTTTATTAAATTCGCTGTATAGATGTAAAATTTAATTAAATAAAATTAAAGCGGCTTTTCTCAGAAACTACTGGACCGATTTTTTTTTTTTTTTAAATCGGCAAAAAAATACTAGCACATCCAAAGATGATCATAACACCTAGACTTTGATATCAACCAATTATTTTTAAAATGGTGGCCGATTAAATGTGATTTAATTCAATAAAACAGTTATGTTTGAAGATAGAGAAAAAAAAATATTTGAGTTTTTTAACCAAAAAACAGCGAATAACTATAAATAATAAAAGAAAATATTATATTTTACCCATAAGTTCACTGTTATTTTTTAAGACAGGGAAAAATTGTTTTGAGTTTTACTATCAGGACACTACGACAAATAAAAGAAAAGAGGAAAGGAAGAAGAGAAAAAATGGAAATCTTGCTTGAATTACTTGCTTACCCTTGTGACTCCGATATTTTCGAAGATAGAGAAAACATTATATGGAGTTTTAAAATTAGCTTACTACTATTAATTATAAAAAAGAAAAAAAATCTATATATTGAAGTCGCAACTTAGAAGAGATGTAATTCCCCCAAAACGCGGTTATTATTGAAGATAAAGAAAAACGTCTTATAGAGTTTAAAAATCAGCACACCGCTGTTAATTATAAAACAGACACAAAACGAAACTTCTCTCTTGAAACTCAGTTATTTTTTAAAATAAATAAGTAAATCAATTACAAAATACAAAATACAAATAAAATTTTCTACAAATCGAACAAAAAAAAAATTTAAATCGGTATAATAAGATCTAATTTTCCCAAAACTCGGTTATAATAAAAAAACAACAAAAAAAAACATATGAAGGGTCTTGGGTTCAATACATATAGAGATTCTTACTGTTTCTTGGCCAACGGCAGTGCAATGAGGTGATTAGGCCTTGATCACGCTCAGTCGCCAGGTTTTTCCTAATTTCTTTGGGTATCACTTTATAGAGGCTAGGTCTATCCCACAGGAGGATCTCCATACCCTAGGGTCGCCCCCTACTGGTTTAAAAGAGTAAATAAAATTCTGCCACTGCCGGGATACGAACCCAGGACCCAGAGAACTGTAGACTGGTGCTTAATCCACTAGACCATTCCGCCCCCCTGGTTATTATTAAAGACAATGAAATCTCTTTAAAGAGTTTTAAAAAGAGAAAAGTTAATACCAATTATTTGTAAGCGCTATTCGATAGATAATTGCATATTCTACAAATCGAGAAAAGAATAATTGAATTCGGTTTAGATATAACAGAGATATATGGTTTTAAAATTAGCAGTGGTAATTAAACATTTTCCTTTGAATTATTTATTACTTTTCATATTAGTTAATTGCCTTTACACAGCATAATAAACCATTTCGTAATAATTTACAGGGTTTTTTTTTTTTTGGGGGGGGGGTTGTTTACAAATATATTTTGCTGATTTCTTGTTTATCGCGACGGCTGATGTTTATGTTGTCGATGTCAAAAAATGAAGGTTGTTTAAACCTGAGGAAAGGGGGAATATACGTTTTGCCTTTTTTGGAGGCCTGTTTTAAAACGAGAGCGTTGCTAAATCCGGCAGATAGCGGGCATATCGCAGGGTAGTTAACCCTTTTATGAGCTCATATACCCTCCTCAATTCCCGAGGTGTTTTCCAATCCAGTTTTATTAGCTGAATCCGGTAATCTCTCTATTTACTTTTGTTCCAGCTAGCATTGATTGTTTTTTTCTTTATTACTATTATTTATGAAAGGTTATTTCATTTACAAAAATGTACGCGCAACACACGAATTTCACTCACCTCCGTTGTTTGTTTTTTTTTTAACAATTTTTATTGAGTTCTATTACAATCTGTCCTAATTTGGACATTAATAATAGTGGTGGTAGAAATCATTCATACCATATTTACACAGCAATAAAATTATAATAAAATATATATACAATAATAAATCAATAAAATGTTTACAAAGTTTAGAATATAAGTCATATATACAGCACATTGAGTGGAGAATCTAGCCAGTGCTAGAACTCTAATATATACATATCCGTTAACATCAATTTAAGAACTTTTAACAAATTAAGACTTGAAAAAATTAAATAATCTAACAAATGTAATTATCACCTACAATAATCATTTAAGTTTATGCCCTTTTCGCCTTTATGCATTACTTTTTACAACATTGTGCATACAATAACATTATTTTTTTAAATCTTTAGCTTAGCTACGGTATATTATACATCTATGTTAGTATTCTTGTGTTCAGAACAAAAATATGTTAGCTCTTTTTTCCTTTAGTTGTGTTTAAAATTCGTTCATCTTGTACATTTAGCCGTTTTTTATCAGTGATTATAAGACGATATGTTTTATTTATTTGAATCTACAAAATTATATGAGGAAGATGGTTGGGGTGCGGTCATTAGAGAGAAACACAATTAAAACATAGTGCTATATTAATTATGTGCGACGTTTCGGCCTACATAGTGGGCCTTCATCAGGGTTGACTCTGAGACGGTGTGTGTGGTAAACGGGTGTAACCCATAATAAAGAAAAAGTCCTATGAAACTGAAATTTCATATTTAAGACAACTATACCCCCGAGATGGTACCAAAACTTTATCAAAATCGGCTAACTAGAAGAGCCACTTTATACCATGCAGTTTGCACCTTTTTACGATTTTCTCAATAACGGCCCTAAAGATTTTGATTAAACTCGCTATATCGATGTAAAATTTAATGGGATTTAATACCATGTAGATTTCATTCTGATTGAAATAGTCTGACAGGGCTTAAATGCCGATAGTTTAAATTCTCTTCCTCTAAAGTACCTATAATTTTGTAGATTCTATAAAAATAACCATATCATCTCCTGACCATTGATCAAAAACAGGTAAATATATATAAGTTGAACGAATTCGATGTCCAAATGAAGGAGAAAACTGAAAAATATTTTTTTAATGCAATTGTTTATATTTGAATATAAGAACAGTAATATACATTTATAATATACCGTTGGAAAGCTGGAGATTTTAGAAAAAATAATATCTTTTACACAAGTTTGTAAAAGTTAGTAAATAATGATGAAAAGCTGATAAAACTACCTGATTATTTTAGATAATAACATATTACATTTTTAATTAAAACACATGTTTCTATAGAAATTCAATTAAATTAATTCTTTAATTGTTATATTCTATTTTATCTCTAACCTTATTTGAAAATTCTTTAGTCGATTTTAAAAACGGAGGTAAGTGAATGTCGTGTGTTGTGTTTATTGTTTTTGAAATAGAGCACTAGACGCAGGTTATGTTCGTTTTATAATTGTATTTTATGTAGTAAATTTGTAAAGACTTTGTCATTCACAAATAAAAATATATTCTTTTCTATTCTACATTGCACTAGTTTTATTTATTCATATTTAATCCAAATTTGATACATGTGAGTAGGAAAATACACAATACAATTTTCGAAAGGCTGTAGAATTTCATGAAATAAGGAAAACTGAGCGAGGATTCCCGATCGCGTGTGATCAGAATACCTTCTCACATCCTAAAAAAGGAACATTGTGTTGTTGAATGTGGAAGAGCCTTTGATGTTGAGACTCCGCGTCACCTTCGGAATGGCCCAATCTCGGCAGCTTGTTATGGTTGCACAGGGCACGAGATCTACCCGCGTCTGTAGCTTTTTCTCTATGAACCTCCAGAGATTCCAAAACTTAACAACCTCATTAACGTTAGAGCGAGAAAGGAAAGTCCAATGACATCTAGCATCAGACTGACCTTAATAGATCAAACGAGGTTTTAATTGGAACTAATTTAACCATCGTGAATTTAATTAAATAGTCAATATTGATTAATATAAATTACTTTTATCTAATTCATAGCTATTATTTATGAAGGTATAATTTTACCGAACTGATTTTCATTTGGACTAGCGACTAATGTCACATTTAGAATAGAATAGAATAGAAAAAATATATATATATATATATTTTTTTTTTAAGATTTTTATTTTTCAATATATTTTTTTTACAACTGGCCACATTCCTCAAACTGTATACATGTTGTGGTAATTGCACCAATTACATGTTACATTTACGTTATATTTACAGTAGGGGTTAGTGGTAATTATAGTCTATGTTACTTTTGAACAGTAGAAAAAATCTGAAAACGAAAACCTACACAAAAAAAAAAAAAAAAAAAAAAAAAAAGAATTTAAGTAGTAACATAATAATAATAATTATAATAAAAGTCTTTATTTATATGCAAATATAAAGTTAATTTCTCTCCGTTATGTATACAAAATCAAAACATAATATTTACATGAGATATATTTACATATAGACCTTCCCAATGGGAGATTAGAGTCTTTTGGGCGGAGACTAGCCGAACCTAAAACTTAAAACTTGAGTTGCTGCTGGCACTAAGTTTTCCACAACTTCCTATCTTGTGCATATCTCATCCATAGAGACCCATCGTTTTTCCTCAATTCGTCGGCCCAGCGTTTGCGTTGTCGACCTCTGCGTCTTTTCTTATCAATAGGATCCATGCTCGGCCAGCTCTGTTTTCCGCATGAGATGTCCTGCCCATGTCCACTTCATTTTTCTAGCATGAGCAATAGCGTCTGAGACATTTGTTATTTTTCTTATTCTATTAGAGTTAATTTTGTCCCGCAGGAAGATTCCAAGCATAATCCGCTCCATTCTTCGTTGACAGACGTTTATTTTTCGTTCAATATTCTTTGTCAGCGACCATGTCTGGCATCCATATGTAAATAATTACAGTTAAAAAAAACAAAACATATTATAGTAAAAAAAAAATTAAATAAAAATAACTAAGTGGAAACGAAACAATAATACATATTTGGGTTATATGCTAATATATTATTTATTTTTTACATTTTAAGATTAGTCTAGTAGTATATCTTTTGTACGTTTATGTACGTAAGGTTTTAGGATTTTCTTGTCGTAATTGCCTATATTTTGAACTATTGGGTTGTCACTAGTAGGAGTAAGAGAAAAGAAAAGTTGTGCCAGCGAGTACGTATATATTTTTATCGAGGGGAGTTGTAAATCCGATAACATTTTTATTGTGATTCGCGTGTAAAGAGGATAGTTATTAACGATGCGCATGCATGTGTTAATAGAAAAATATTTTTAATCTGGGACAAGCTCCCTTAAGAACAATGGATATGTACAATTAAGATATACACTGTGTCTGGCCACTAGACCGAAGGATTATAATTAATTCTTATTCACAATGATATAAAAAGAAAAGAAATGATACAATAAAACAAAGGAGTAAAATAAATAAATAACTTCTGATAGATTAATGTATTTAATAAAACTAAACATCGAAACTGATTCATAATAATTGATCCATTTAAAATTTTAACAATAAATAATAAATTTTCTTTTTAAATTGATATTTGATTTGAAATATTTATAGAGCGTCTGTTTGGGATGACAGTAGGTACTGGAATAGCTGGGACTTGAATTATGGTAGGGAAGAAGCATGGCGGATATGAGTAGGTGGGGAATTCCAGAGAGTAGTAGAGCGGACAAGAAAGGAATGATCAAAAGTTGTTGTTCTATGAGTAGGAATATTCAGGTCGTAATGGCGCGATTTTGTTTTGAGGGAGTGGACAGACGATTTAAATTGTAGAAGTCTGTGGATATAGGGAGGTAGCTGTGAGTTGGTGGTTTGGTAAAGATATGATCCTAGGAAATATTGTCTGCGGATAGAGGGAAGGAGCCACTTTAACTCGTTGTATAAATTAGTGACATAAGACCTCTTCGGTGTGCCAAGGAAAAAAATTAATAATATGTTCATAATTCACTTTAGCCTGTCCTCAAGAGGGCACTATATACCATACAGCAATAATCAAAGTTGGGGAAAATAAATGAGGATACAAGGAGCTTACGGGTAGATAGTGGAAGAAGATGGCGGGAACGATGTAAAAATTTGAGGGTACTTATTGTTCTTGGTGAGATTTGGGCAATATGGGGTTTCCAGGAAAGGGTTTTACGCAGAAGTTTGTAAAAAAATATAATTATTTCTCGATTTTATTCACAAAATTGGAAATGTGCCCACCAGTATACATCGATAATGTATCAATACCACAAACAGTCAATGTAAACTACTTAGGACTAACTTTAGACAGGAGGAAGACATGGGGCCCACACATTAAGAAAAAACGAAAGACATTAAACCAAAGATGTACACTACTTAGCACATTACTCAGGCCACAATCGATAAAATTAAGACAAAAACTTACAACCTACACATACTAACTGAAATATTGGTCTTACGCCTCTCAAATCTTCGGAGCTGCAAAAATGACTCACATACAAAGACTTCAAACTTTCCAATCAAAAATACTACTCTAATTACGCAAGCACCTTGGTATGTTTCTAACATAACTTTACATACAGACTTACACATGCCTACTTTCAGCGAATACATCCGAACATACTACTGTCGATTTCACAACAAATTACTAGGACATTACAACCTCTCATAGTACAAATGGCAACAACCAATATGCCCAACATCAGGAGAAGACTGAAAAGGTCATGGCTGAGAGATCTTCTGTAATCTTTCGAATTAAAACATGCCACGTAGGAGATACCACTGGGTATTGTCATTTCCTCATGCTGACATGCCACTTTTTAAATTGAAATGAAATTCGAAAATCTCTCATTATTTTTAATTTAAAAAAAAAAAACTTGTACCACTAAAACTTGTCAATAACTTGTCAGCAAGTGTCTTGGGTTCAGTGCGTATAGAGATTTTTCTCGGTGTAAAGAGGTGAATAGGCCGGGATTCCGCTAAGTCGCCACATTTTTTTACCCTAAATTTTGGGTACCCATTTTATATTCCTACCCTAGGTTCGTCCCACTGCAGGAATGGCCGTTAAAAAAGCTATTCTAGCGACAGCCGGGTTCGAACCCGGAATACGGAGAACAGTAGTCTAGTACTCTACCATTATCCATCTATAACCTACTAAAGGAGAAAAGAGCAAAAACATAATTATATATATATATATATTATATATATATATATATATATATATATATATATATATATATATATATATAACTTATGCGTTGTCCGAAAAATAAACTAAAAAAAATAATGAAAGGGGCATAAACAACACGCTTGATGGCTATTCAAACACTAACTTTATTTGGTCTTCTAATCCTCTATATATACATTTCTATTGTTTACAAGAGGTGGTTTGGAATTAAGACTGATAGTCTACCTTATCAGTCCTTAACTCCCCCCCACCAGTTTACGAACAATCCTCGTAAACTATATACAAAAACAAAAAATATAGAAATAAACTACATGAGACATTACAAAAGAAAAAACACAAGTACAAAACGCAAAAGGAAAATACCACCTGAAAATAGAACACAAGATATTGAGAGAAAAATAAAAATAAAATAAAACAACACTTCCAGCAATCTGAACACTGCACACTGCAAAAAAAAAAAAAAAAAAAACTGACACTTCAAAAACAAAAATGCAAAAAGCGGAGGACACTCCAGCGTTCTAGGATGCCCCCATCGGTGGGAGTTTCAATTGTTCGAGGTGCACTGTACGCCGCTTCCTGGGTTCCCGTAAGCTCTCGATCGTGACCAAATTGTGTTCACGGATCACAACCACCCGGAAAGGGCCCTCATAACGCCGGAGTTCCTTTCCCCTATTGGTCCCCACCCGCCGGTATACCACCGTACCGATTGTAATGGATCCCATTAGATCCCGCACCCCAAGATTATGCCGCTCCACCCGGCGACGCTTTTCCCTCTCTATCCGATCGCGAACCGTGACCCATAGTTTCCTCAGCGCTAGACTATTGCTCACAATGGGCCCCTCATCTCCCGCCGCACCGCGGCAATCACGCCGGCGACCCTGCAAACCGAAAAGGATTTCGAAAGGGGTAAATTCCGTGACCGAGTGGACGGAGTGGTTATACGCGATGATGGCACGCTCCATAGCCACGTCCGGCTCCAACCCCTTCTCTAATTGAAACACCCGCAGGTGGTCACTCAATGTGCTGTGAAGGCGCTCGATACCACCTCGGCTTTTCGGATGACCCGGTGTATTAAGATGCCACGTGACACCCAAAACCTTCATCTCCTCCCGGACTCTGGCGTTGTCAAATTCGCGACCGCTATCCGACGAAACCGTCTTGGGGACGCCATAAAACTGAAACCAAATCCAAAGGGCCCGCAACACCGCCTCCGCCGTACGCTCTTGAACGGGATACGCCATAGCCACCTTGCTGAACAAATCCAAAACCGTGACCCATTTATAGCCCTTCCACGTAAAGGAATCGATTTGAAGATCCACGAGAGGCGCATCAGCGGTAGGGGTTTCCTCCTGGACGGCGCGAGGTGGATGACGATCATATTTAGCGCGAAGGCACACGTCGCAATTTCCGATGGTCTCCTGGATGGTGCGCTTCATCCCCCGCCAATAATAACGCCGCCGCAACGCATGCAACGTCCCCGTGAGTCCCCGGTGGTTCGTCTTTCCTTGATGATAAGCGAGCGTCACCTCCTTCTGCCGTTCCTCATCACGGATGGTCTCGACTAGCATGGAACAACGGACAAACGACCGGTCAACTCCGATACGCTCCGCCCGCCACAACCGTTGGATCCGTTCCCATATCAAGGCGTTGCCGACAAATATGTGGTGGGTCCTACCCGGTTTCGACGCGTCCGCCAGCGCTCTACACACCTGGTCATCCCCGACGGACGGCTGAGACCAGACAGTGACAACCGAACACCCGCCGAAGCGTTGAAAATCGATCTTAAGGAGCCCCGATGTCCTCGTCTTCCAGATAATCTGGTGGCGCTTGTCATTCACGATTTCGTCGATTTCCTCCATGACTACAGGACGCCCCTCAGAAGAACGCTCGTCCCCCGACGACGCGGTCTCACCCGCAACGCCCGCCGCTCCAGGTTGGGATTCCTCCCCAGGAGTCCATTCCCTGAGAAACTGTCGAACATCGCGAGAAGACTCGCCCCGTTCCTCCTCTACGGCGTTCACCATGAGCGCCCGCGACAGCCAATCCGCAACAACGTTCTCCTTGCCCGGTTTGTACACAATCTCCATATTGTACTGCCCAAGTAGCTCTTTCCAGCGCGTGACCCTCGCGGAAGACTCCTTCAGCCTCCCGAAGACGTACGGCCGGAAATGGTCGACCGCCCATACAATACCGAGGAGTTCTCGCTCCAAGGCACTATAACGAGACTCCGCATCCGTGAGACGCCGACTGGCGTATGCAACAGGGCGCTCCCCACGGTCACTATCCTGAGATAACACTGCCCCAAGAGCGTATTCACTGGCGTCCGTCGTAATAGTGAATGGTCGGTCGAAGTCCGGAAATGCGAGCACCGGATCACGCTGCAAGTGCTCGATGCACCGGCGTACCTTGTCCGCAATATCTGGGGTCATCACGAGTTTACACCCTTTCCGCAGCAAATTGTTAAGGGGCACAAGATACGCAGCCATAGCTGGAACAAAACGGCGATAATAATTCAAAGCGCCCATTAACCGCCTGATCCCCTTCACCTCGGTCGGGATGGCCATACGCTGTAAGGCCGCCACCTTCTGGGCATCCGGCTTCACGCCCTCCGCGGAGATCGTATGACCCAAAAAACTAATTTCCCGCTGACCTAGGGTGGACTTCTCAGGAGAAAGGCGGAGACCAAATTCCCGCATGCGGTTAAAAACAGCCCGGAGATGCCTAACGTGGTCCCGTTCTGACCTACTAAAGACCAGGAGATCATCCATATAGACCTGGCATACGGATTCGTCCAAACCCCGAAGGAATTCGTCCATCAACCTCTGGAACGTGATAGGAGCATTCTTCAAGCCAAAGGGCATCCGGGTGAATTCATAATGGCCCCTCTCGAACGTGAACGCGGTCTTGTGCCGGTCCCGAGGATGCATTCCGATCTGGTGATAACCCGCCTTCAGATCCAAAGTGCTAAAAATTTTCGCACCACCCAACCTGTCCAATATATCATCGAAACGGGGAAGGGGATATTTCTCATCGACGGTATTCTCGTTCAGCTTACGATAATCAATGACAACCCGATACTTTTCTGTCGTGTCGCCGGGTGCACTTTTCTTTTTGACGGCCCATAGCGAACTATTATAAGGGGACGTACTGTCTACGATTATACCCTGCCGCCGTAAATCGTCCAGCTCAGCCCGAATATGGCTACGAAGCGCCTGAGGGTACCGCCTTTCTTTAACGTAAATCACCCGGTCCTGCTTGAGCGGAATTTCGTGCACCGTTTTGCCAGTAACCCCGAGGACATCTCCTTCTTTAAAAAATATATCGCCGAACTCATCGAGGATAGATGTTTTCCACGTATCAGCCTGATTCACCGCCCCTACGCGTGGTTCACCACCCGCAGCCACGCGAATACATGCAAACTTTCTACCTCCGATTCTTATATCCCATTGGCCCCCCTGATTCCTGATCCGCGCGCCGATCTTTCCTAACAGGTCATTCCCTATGATCACCTGATATTCCCTTGGCATCCTACTTACCACATGGACTTGTAACTTGCCGCTCGTTTCTCCCCACGTACCCAAACCCAGCTCGATTTCCCCCTCCACACTACAGGGCCCTCCCAGGGTGATTAAATTACATTGGCATACCTTAACCTGGAGTGCCCTCTCTCCACCTTTCCACTTCTCTAGCGCCTCTCTGCATGCGATGGTGCACGAGCTCCCGGTGTCCACCAGGCATGCGACTCCCTCCACGCTGATGATAGGCAGACCGCCGCTCTCTCCTCTCGCATGGTAGCTCACCAACGTGCGGTTGCCCCTCTGCAGATACCCGCCTCAGATTTCCCCACGGGAGGACTGCGCTGCCGTTTCCGGTCGCCTCCCCACACTCCTCCTGCTCCTCTGGCCACTTTCCTCGAGCGGGGACGTCCGCCTCAGTCTCCGTTTCCGTTTCCTCAGACCGTCCGGATGATTCGCTTGCCGATGCCATATGCCTCCTCTGGAACCGTCCTGGTCGGACTCTTTGAGCATTTACTTCCATAGGTTCCGGTTGGTTTGCATCGCGCCGCCGGTACATGTAAGGGCAATGTCTTGCCATATGTCCCTCCACTCCGCACTCAAAGCACCTAGTGCGTGGACATTGGGCCACCAGATGCCCGAGCTTGCCACAACCATGGCACTTGCGGTCCTCCCGCCTCCCGCTGCTTCTCGGTTTTGCTGGCCTTCGATCACCTTGCGGAAGTCTCTCTCTCCTATTCTCCCGAAATTCTCTTCTTTTCCAAACGGGAGTGGTCCTAGGCTGATTGTGCGAGACTCGTGTCCAACCATGTTCCTCCGTCTCCATCCTAGATTCTTCCTCGCGGGCACTGGCGTCCATCATTTCTTGAGCGCAGTCGATGAACGAGCGCTCCCTCTGAAACCCTTCTCTTTTACCGGTTTCCTTCGCCAGCTGCACCTTTAGAATTATAGCTAGAAAATCCATCCTAAAGTGGACCTCCTCAACACTCGCGGTCTCTCTCATTTTCTCCGTTATTCGGTTAAATTTCGTGAGTAGTTCTCCCGCATACTGGCCATTAGACTGCCGCGGCTTCTTAGTTTCTCTTATTATGTGAAAAACATCTTCTTCAGGGGCCCATCTTCCCCCTCCGTAGGCCTTCTTTAGTCGCTCTTTCACGACGCTCCAGGGTGTCTCCTCATCGGCTTGGATATGATTCAGGATGCTCCTCCTCACCCTGCAAACCACTGCAGCTTTTAACGCCTCAGCATCTTCTCCGTCTAACAGTCTTTCAGACAACTTTGACTGAATCCTCACCATCAAGCGATCGCCCCCTTTTAGAAAGTGATTGAGCTCACCAATCTCTCCAGTGAATCTGTCAAGGTCGGATGTAGCCTTCCTCAATTCCTGAGCTGTCGCTGTTTGGATCTTCACCCACTCCAGCGTCGTTCTATGCGCCTGCGCCAGTGAAACTTCCGGTAGTGGCGGTAACTCAACTGCCGCCGCTGCCGCCTGCTGTGGCCCAGCCGGTGGGACATTTAGAACGGCTGGTCTCAAAACTACGTTTTCTGCCATAATATTGGTTTTCGCAGGCAAGAGATTAAAAAAAAAAAAATAATAATAAAATAACTCACGTACGCTGAGTAGCAGGTAAGTACAAAAAAAAAATTACGTGTTTCGAACTTATCTAAAGGTCCCGGGTTTCGGCACCACTTATGCGTTGTCCGAAAAATAAACTAAAAAAAATAATGAAAGGGGCATAAACAACACGCTTGATGGCTATTCAAACACTAACTTTATTTGGTCTTCTAATCCTCTATATATACATTTCTATTGTTTACAAGAGGTGGTTTGGAATTAAGACTGATAGTCTACCTTATCAGTCCTTAACTTATATATATATATATATATATATATATTATTATTATTATTATTATTTCATAGGATTGTTTCTGTGGAATCTAGCCGGAGGCTTCTTCCCTCCGGAACGTGAGTTGATGTTTTCCGGCTCTAATGTACAACATTATCTCCCAGCTTTCTTAGAAGTGATTACCTCAGTCACGGAGGCTTTTGGAACGGGTTACAGTTGGAACGGGTTACTTTTCGAGCAGTTCCCGTTAGAAAAGGTTGCTTCAGAGGATGGAGTCGAGGATAGTGAAGGTACTTCGGATCACCATACAAGGTTAAGTCCACCTTAAGCAGGAATCTTATTGTTAGCTTCGAATAAAGCTTGTAAAAAAAAGTCTTTACAATAGGGCTTTCGTCGAATAAACCTTGACGCTTGGCAAGGATTTAACAAAAACAAAAATAAATCTAGAAAAAAAAAAGGATTATTAACACGTCCTTCCATTGGAGATAAAGGATTGATGATAAACTTTAAATAGTTTAAAAATTAAACTTTAAAAAAAAATTAAAATATTATTTGCGCAACACACGCTATTGACTTAATTTAAACTTACCCCCACGTTCAAATCGATTTATCCTTGCTGAAAAACATTGAGTTTCGAATGTAATATTTATTTTAGTTTAAAAAATTTAACACAAATAATTATTTACACCGATCATTTAAGTTTTTAACAGATTTTCGCCTCTAAACCTTGCCTTTTACAACTTTTTGCTAGTTAACATTTTTTTCTGTAATCTTTAGCTTTCCAACGGTTTATTATATTGTAAATATATATTTATATATATATATATATATATATATATATATATATATATAATATATATATATATATATCAGGAAAATGATGAGAAAAACATTATATTGATATTTAATTAAATAGACTTTTAATTTTATTTGGAAATAGATCTTATGAGTTCTGGAAAGTGAATATCACGTGCGAGTTGGACAATTACAAAATAGGAATGTCATAATAATTATGAGCAAAAGAGGAAAAAAATTATGAATTCCGCTAATTGATTATTGAGGGGTTTGCATCCTGGGCTAGGGAGCAATTTGGAAGGGGTTAGTTTGGAAGGGAACAGTTTGGAAAGGTGTTCAAACATCAAAGAGAGGAGTGTTGACCACTAATTGTAAACTTGTGTTGATTTACAGAACAATAATCTTCGTGACAGCCAGCGCTATCGTCCTATCCATCAATTTTAATTCCCCGTTTACAAACACACTCCAATAACCGTTGAAGTGCTGTTTTTCCTTGTTTATTCACACTTTTTTGTTTTCTATTTCTATTCTGCTTATTACTCGTTTTTATTGATGGTAGACGGGAAAACATCAGAAAAAAAATCAATTCCATAGCTTTTAAAAAAATAAAGAATTACGTTGAGTTTTGACGTGAAAATTCATTATGAATTTAATAATACGACAATATAAATTATTATTAACAGATATTGCTTAAGTGTACCATACAGCTAAATACAAGCGTGTTAATAAAAACCGGTAAAGATTAGGACTCGAATTAAATACCGATAAGACGAAATATATGATTAGTAGCAGAAATGGTGGCGATCTTGGTGATATTGATATATCAGGGCATACTTTTGAATTCGTAGAAAAATTCAAGTATTTCGGTTCAATGATAGCAAGAAAAATGGAATCCAGGAAGAAATAAAGTCCCGGTTAACGGTGGGAAATGCGTGTTATTATTCAGTTGCTAAGTTACTTAGCTCACGGCTTCAATCTAAAAACTTAAAGGTTAGAATTTATAAAACTATTATTCTTCCAACGGTTCTTTACGGATGTGAAACGTGGCCGCTTACTTTGAGGGATGAACAACGGCTTAGGGTTTTCGAAAATAAGGTGCTGCGTAAAATATTTGGTCCGAAGAGGGATGAGGGCACTGGGGAGTTTAGAAGGTTGCACAACACGGAATTGCGGAACTTGTATCCTGTGAATATAATTGAGTTGATAGCGTCGCGGAGACTCAAATGGGCGAGTAAAATTGCTGGTCTCGGTGAGGAACGGATTCCGAGAAAGTTGGTATTTGCTGATCCGACGGGTAGGCGTCCGAAAGGTAGGCCGAAGCGGCGATTGGAGGATTGCGTTAAAGCTGATCTCGGGGGCTTGGGCTTGACCGGCGAACATTAGACGAGTCTGTGCAGGCGAAGTTTGGTGGTATCGGCATCGAACCTTCGGGTTCGGTAAGCCTATTATTATTATTATTATTGCTAAGTGTAAGTCCTTTCGTTAGTCGATATTATATATTCTTATTTTCGGAGTATTTTTTTTTTCTATATCTCTATATCACTCACTGTATAAACTTATATCACAATTCCCAGTGAACGCAAACTCCTTTTAAACCACGTGAAGGATTTTGTTGCGGTTTTCAATACAACTTAGGACTTTCTTTCCTTAAGGTTTATTAGTAAAATACATTGCAATTAAGTTTTTCGTTGGCAAATAAAGTAATTTTTTTTTTTTTAAATAATATTGCTTTATTGAGAAATAATACAATCTGCCACTATCTTGGGCAATAAGTATTAGGCTAAAAGATGTCATTCATACCATATGCACAGAGTAAAAAAAAACAAAACAAAACAAGACATAACAATAATAATAATAAAAATATATATATAAAAGTAAAATTATAAGTAATTTTATTTTCATAAGCTAGACTTAACCCCTCCCCCCTCCTACACACACACATGGACAAAAAAAATTAAAATCTTGTGCGAGCAGCACACGACTTTCACTTATCTTGGCTGTTAACATCAATTTAAGAACTATTAAATAAATTTAGAGTTGAAAAAAATGTTAAAGAATTATATTCAATTTCGTTAAAAAAATATGTTTTAGATTAAATTACACAACAATGTAAATTTTTTATGAAAAACAATCACTTACGTTTATGCCCTATACGTCACTTACATTACCCTCCACAGCTTTAAATATAAGACATTTTTTCTTAAATCCTTATATTTCCAACGGTATATTACAAAACATTTTTGGCCTTTTTCTCCTATAGTTGTTCAACTTGTGTATTTAGCCGTTTTTTATCAACGCTAATAAGATGATATGGCTATTTTTATAAAATCTACAAAATTAAAGGTACTTCAGATGAAGAAATTTTAAAATATAGGAACTTAAGCCCTTTTACACTATTTCAATCAGCATAATGCCTACATGGTATTAAATTCCATTGAATTTAACATCGGTATAGTGAGTTTAATAAAAATCGTTACTGCCGTTTTTGAGAAAGCCGTAAAAAAGGGCAAAATACATGGAATAAAGTGGCTCTTTTGGTAAGCTGATTTTTATGAAAATCTGTTTGCAACATCTCGTGCGTATAATTGTCTTAAATATGAAATTTCAGTTCCATACGACTTTTCGTTTATGCGCTAGACTTACCACACACGGACCTACCCACACACAGACCATTTCGCGCAAGTTGGTTATTTGTACTCAAGAGACCGTAAAACCAGTTGAAAAGTGGAATTCGAAATTTGTTACGATCGCAATACTTTCTCTTACAATATATTTCATATTTATCTTTAATATATATTAAGGTAAGTGAAAGCAAGACTCTAGAGATGTCAGCACTATTCCCTCAAACACATCGTCGGCTGACGGAAAAATTAAACATTAACCTTGACTAATATTTCTTAAAGATTAAAGAAAATAGACATGAACAAGACATGTAGAGAAGCTAACCATCGGCAGCATTCTAACCTTACAACGTGAAATAGTTAATTATTTCGAATCGATAAAACTATGTGTAATTTAAAGGAAGACATTTTGAAAATTATGTATTCATGCTCTTTCAAATTATTTCAATGAGAATAAAACCTGAATTGTATTTAATCTCTTTTAATTTTACATGTTCACAGCGGGTTTAATAAAAATCGTTTAAGCCGTTTGAAATGTTAAAGAATGCATGGTATCATGTGACACACACTCCCCGAGCCGATTTCTGTGAAAATGTTGCTCTGATACCTCAGCCGTATAATTTACTTAAATATGAAATTTCAGAATATGAACTCAGCCGACCCTGACAGTTGTGTTTCGGTTTAAAACTGCAATTAAAAAAAATTACAATTTTTAAAAATTAAAATGTTCACAATAATTTGCTTACTATTACTAAATATTGTATATAGTGTTGTAGAATTAAAAATTACTTTTCAAACTGTATAAAAGTTGGTTTGTCATCAAATTATAGGACAATCGAATTTGTTATTTAAAATATTGATCGACTTTTTTTTTTTTTATAATCATTTTATTTTTACAACTGTACATAGTAGAATTAGTCAATGAGCTATTAACAGAACATTGGCTACAAAAAGTCTTGAGAAGAATCTCAGCGGTAGCACTTCAAGTTTTATTTGATAAGGAGATCTCGAGGCCATCGTCTTTTCAGGCGCCTCGGATGCTATAACGACTTTTACAGTGTGTTGTTCTACTAAATGGTAAAACCGAGTTTAGCAATATTTTACAAAGTGTAACGTTCTGCTTAGTTTTTCATTTATTTTCTAGTTATAAATTGAACGAATTCGACTGAACGACAAAACTGCAAAAATATGTTTTTTATGAAATTTAAGTTTAAAGCGTTTATATTTAATGTATAATATACCGTTGGAATGTTAAGGATTTTAGAATAAATATTATCTTATACGGAGCGTCATGAAAAGCCGATACGACTGAATGTCGTAGATAATAATATAATAGATTATTTAATAAAACACATGTTTCTATTATTATCCGATTTAAATAATTCTTTAAGAATTTATTTTCGATTATAAATTGGTTTAAAATTTTTTTAATTAATATTAATAATGGAGGTAAGTGAAAGTCGTGTGTTTTTTTATCTTCCTTCTGTGTGGTTAATATTCCACCTAACAAATTTTTATATATTGTCGCTTAGTTTTTCATTAATGAAATAAAAAGTCACGATATCCTAATGTGGTATAGATTATTTCTTTTCCCTCACCCCTTATGCGGAACTAAGGATATACGCACCATGGTAAAATTTCCCATAGTAAAATATTAAGAGCTATGACATTGATTTGGGAGGGACGGAAAATGGCCTAGCCCCCTCAGATTTGGGATTAAAGACATTAGTCAGTTAACGAGTGGGCCAAAGCGCCCGTCACGGAAAAGCCTCATTTTCGTGCCACCCCATCCACCTACAAGATCGCCATTTAATCCAATTTCGACCCTTACCCCTGCCCCTAAACTTATATTAAATCCAAACCTATTTTGTATGGTCATTGTTGAAGGGGGTTGAAAGGGTGTAGAAAAAAAAAAAAAAAAGGTGCTCGACTCGACAGTGGAAAATATGACCGATTTAGGTGGACAAAATTCTGAAACTTGTCCCCATTTAACCTTTGGGATCCCAGATTATGGAAAAAAAAAATGATAAGAAAAAAATATAAAAACTAATTAATTTTTTGACACGATTGGCGAGAGCACAGTGGTCAAACATCAAATTTATTTGCTAAAATCTAAAACTTCCCTACATTTTACCTTTGAAGTCCCAGAATACGGGAAAATAATACAAAAAAATCTTATTATGGCTCGGAGTTGCTGAAACCTGCTAATAGATATATTTTATATCATTTAGGGAAATCTTCAAATTATAGATAGTAAAACTTTTGATTCAGAGTGATGTGTCTGAAAAAAATTATGTATCACCCAAAGCGCGAATAATCGCAAAAAAAAAAAAATTAATTTGATGACGGATTGTTTAAACAAATCCTTGGGGTAACTGAGGGGTTATATAGTTTTTCGTTATTGAATAAGGGCTTACATTTACAAATTGCTAAATTAACTCTACAGGTAGATTGCAATGTATATTTAATAACGAGTTTGGAAATATAATGTCTTACTTGTCTCAGTAATGTCCATTGTTAAATAAAAGCAAAAATATTTTGAGTTAAACACACCTTGGACACAATAAATGGCCATCGAATTAAGATCATCCCACTGCTAGTTATTAGGCTTTTGTGCGATAAGGAATGATTCACTCATTTACTATTTATTTGTAAACACGGTATGGCGGGAAATATCAGTATTAAGGGTCTTACTAACTAGGAGGAAATTCCAATTTGGATCTGCTGTTCAACTTCGCTGAGTTGCTACAGTACACAGCATACCGCATCAATCCCGAAGACAATCTTTTTTTTTTTTTTTTTTATAATATATTTTATTGTTTTTTACAACTGTATATACAAATACAATAAGTAAAATGGCTGAATTACAATAACAGGCATGAATAGACATGTAAAGAATCTACCCAGTGGTAGTACTTCAAAGTTTATTTCATGAGCAGGTCTCGAGGCCACCGTCTTTTCAGGCGCCTCGGAGGATTACCGGGAATAGATGCAGATGAGAGGTTACGGACAAGCGGGTTTGAGTGGGCAGGTAGTTTGGAATTAAAGGAGGTGTATCTATCGCGGGCCAAGTCTGCAACCAGTGGGATATTTAGGTCTCTATGGATGAGTTTATTAGTTACAAAGTAAGGAGCATTGAGGATTTTTCGTAGGATTTTGAATTGCAAGGATTGGATGCGGGAGGAGTTTGATAGTTTAGTGGACCCCCATAGCTCAATGCCATAGGTCCAAATAGGTCGGATAATCGTGATGTAAATGAGTCTTTTGTAGTAAATAGAGAGTTTTGAACGTTTGTCTAGTAAGTGTTGTAGTAAGCGGTATCTGCAGGCAGTTTCTTGTCGTTTCAGTCTAGTGTGAGGATTTCAAGTAAGGCGCTTGTCTAGATGGAGTCCAAGGTAGCGGATCTGTTCAACGGGGATTAATGGAATGTTGCCAAAGGATACAGTAGGACAGGTATTCATAGGCTTGCGGCGAAGGGTAAAGGTAATTTGATGGGATTTATTTGGATTGATTTTAATTCTCCAGTTATGACACCATTCTTCAATGGATTGGATGTGAGACTGTAGGAATTGTGATGCAACCGTTGGGTCACTACTTACGGATAACACACATGTGTCATCAGCGTAAGTAGTGAGAACAGTGCTAGGATGAATAGGAATGTCAGCTGTATCAACGGAATAAAGGATTGGGCCTAAGATGCTACCCTGAGGTACACCTGCGGACTGAGAAAATATGGATGAGTATGAAAGGTTATGGTTGACTTTGAAAGTTCTATCTCAGAGGTAAGAATGAATAATTAGGAAGTATGTAGGAGAGAGGAATTTCCGGAGTTTATATAGCAGTCCTGGGTGCCAAACTCGATCAAAAGCCTGTTCAACGTCAAGAAAGGCTCCAGTGCAATACATTCCGCGCTCCAATGTGGAAGAAATGACATCCACCACACGGTGACACTGTTGTATAGTAGAATGAGATGTCCGAAATCCAAACTGGTGGTCAGGAATCACGTGGTTGAGATCTAGGATTGGATATAAACGTTTTAGGAGGAGTTTTTCTAGAATTTTGCCCATAATGGGCAAAAGAGTGATAGGACGGTAGGAAGATGGGTTTTCTAGAGGCTTTTTGGATTTTGGTATCATTTTGATAATGGACAGTTTCCATGTAACGGGAAAGTAGGTGGAACGGAGTGTGGCATTGTATACATAGGTAAGAAGGAGTATGGCTTTTCTAGGGAGCTGTTTTAGGATACGGGATGTGATGAGGTCGTGACCAGGTGCTTTTTTGGACGGTAATTTTTGAATGATGCTGATAATTTCTGATGGGTGGAATGCTTTAGGAGGAAGAGACATTTGGAGAGGAACGGTTAGTTCTGCTTCGACATGTTCGATATGGATTGGGTTTTGGATATCAGGATGCGGATTAAACATTTTGGAAAGGTGTTTTGCGAATACCTGGGATTTTTCTACGTCGGATCTTGTCCATGTCTGGGATTCAGTTAAAATAGGATGATTGAAGGTTTTGAATTTTAGTAACTTTGCAGTGGTTGTCCATAATGATCTGTCAGAGGTATTCAAGTTTCCAGTAAAGATCTGCAGGTTTTGAATTTTGAATTGTTTTAATTCGGTTTTTAGTGCGTTAGGCAGTTTATTGTAGTGCTGTTTATCGGAAGGATATCTTGTTCTATGCCACTTCGCTCTTGCTTTCCGCTTTGCAGTAAGCAAGAGACGAATGTGGTTCGGTAAGTAGGATTCATGAGAATTTCTGATTTTAGTGATGGATGTATTGTTGTTTATGGCAGTCTCTATAGATTGTGTTAGGTTTTCAATGGCAGAGTCTATGTCTTGTTTAGTTTTCAATGGTATTTTCAAGTCGAGTATGTTTTCTAGGTCGTTTCGGAAATTGTCCCAGTCCACACGTCCTTTAATCAAGGAAGGAGGAGAGGGTTGGAGAATAGGATTTGAATTCATGAGAAGCAGAACAGGGCTATGATCTGAGGAGAGGTCGTCTAAGGATGTAATTGTACATTGGGTAGTGGGAATTTGGGAAGAGATAAATATGTCTAGAATATCCGGGCGTTTTTTAAGGGATGTAGGCCAGTATGTAGGATCCTTGGGTGACAAGACGGAAAAGCTATTAGAGGTTTGTGAGTTGGGAAAGAATCCTGCCACGAGTGTTGGACGTTCGGCATCCCCACCGTTGGTCTTTGGCGTTGTAATCCCCACCAGCAATGAAACGCGGACCAAAGGTTCGGAATAAGGAATCAAGATCATTATAGGATAAGGTATTACCAGGCGGGCAATATACAGCAGAGAATGTAAGGTTATAAGGGCGGGAGGTTAAGGAAATAGAGGTTGACTGAATGGTGTCAGTTGGAGTGCAAGGAATCAGGGAGTGAGGTATGGATTTGTGAATAAGGATACATGAGCCAGCGTGAGATGTGTTGTCTGGGTGATCTGTTCTGTATGTGATGTAGTCACGTATGTAGAAGCGAGACTGTGTTGTGAAGTGGGTCTCTGTAAGTAAGGCAATGTCTATGAAGTTGTTGTGGAGGAATACGTCTAGTTCGTCTCGGTGGTTTAGTAGTCCATTTGCATTCCATAATAGGATGGATAGGGAGTTTTTCTTCATATTGGGGCATGGAATGGGATTACTGAGAGCAGTCTGGTAAGGAGATTGATCAAAGGATTGATTGTATTTTGAATTTCACGAATGAATGATGAAAGGATTGCAGTAATGTCTGTAGGATTCTGGTTAGGATAGGGATTGTAGGCAGTGTTTTGGATTGGAGGATTAGTAGGGATGTTTTGAGGTGGATTTCTCAAACGCTGAGTAGGTTCCATTGATTTATCTGGTCGAGGATTAAGTTGAGATGTAGATGGAGAAGAAGCAGGATGTTTGGAATAGGATTCCGGTGGCAGATTAACCCTTAATAGATCTTTGGGATTTATTTCATTTGTGGGAATTTTAGGAAGAGGTTGGGAGTTTTCACGCTGGGGATGTGAGATCTTAAGATTAGGATGAGAAGGCTTAGGGTCAGGATGGGAGGTCTGCATCTGAGGTAAGGAAGGCAGAGGCGCCTGTTGATGTTGTTGATGTTTCCTAATGATGTTTGAAGACGTGAAAGTATTGGTTGAAGAGTTCATGAATCTATCCTGTTCATTAATTGCTGGCGTTCTTGAGGGTCGTACGTCATTTCTTGTAGAAGGTCCGGTCCTTGGATCCGTAGAAACTGCATTTCTTTGAGAATGGAAGGCTGCGTTAATTGCTTTTTGACGTTGCAGGTTTTTATAAACTATGCAACCCTTATAGTTAGCAGGATGCGCTTCATTGCACAAAGCACATTGAGCTGGCGTATCTCTAGGTTTTGGGCACGTGTTGGACAGGTGCATACCACCACATTTAACGCACCTTGGCTGATGGTGACAGTATGAGAAGACAATCTTAAAGAAGAAAAAAAAAAAAAAGGTAGAGAGAGATTCCGCCAAATAGGAAATACATATATTTTACTAATTTTGAAAACGATCATGGACATTCGAAAATCCAGACCAGCCTCAATATATATGGTGATGCAGGATTCTCAGTGAGTCCAAGATTATGGTCTCCGCCATGTTTTGCATCTCATTTCTTCCGAGTCCATAATTCTCTAAAAATAATCAAGTGGCTACTGGGATGGTTCCTCTGCTTCCGAACAAAAGTCCCACGACTTTAAATTCCCTTTCGCCGAACTCCTCACGAAATTTTTCCCTCAGGTATGGAATACATTTTGTATAAATGTTCTCTTTCTCCTCTTGAATCCTCTTGCCTTGTTCCTGGTCATTTGTTTCATATCTGATAGTGGGGTCCACTATCCATAAATATATGAAGCACTAGAAAATTCCAAAGTTTTGACTTGACTTTTGTCCACCTAAATTGGTGACTTTGCCCTGAGTGCGCCGTAAGTCCAGATTGGCCTTGGATAGCAAGTAAATGAGGCTTTTGTAGTTAGGTGTGAGGTTAGAGCGTTTGTATAGTAAGTGTTTAAGTAGTCGAAAACAGCTTACGACACATAAATTTCTTATTTAAGACAAAACCTGAGATGTCACCGCAACTTTTTTTTTCTAAAATCGCTAACGCGAAGAGCCACTTTATACCATGTATTTTGCATTTTTTTTTGTACGGATACGGTAAGAATTTGATGGTTTAGAAGAGGACTGAAGATTAACTCCTTAAGTCCAGATTGGTCTTATGATTCGATAAGCCTTTTGTAGTTTGGTGTAATTGGTGATTTTGCCCTGTGTGCGACGATGGGAAGAACATTATAATACACACACACAACAACAACAATTTTTATTCAGTAAAATTACAATCTGTCCCAATTTGGACATTAATAGTAGTGCTGAAAGATATCATACATACTACATTCATACAATATTTACACGGAATAAAATTACAATAAAATATATACACAATAATGAATCAATACAATAGTCAAGAATTCACTTATACCTATATACACATACACACACTCATACGTACATCACATTGAGTGGAGAATCTAGCCAGTGCTAGAACTCCAATGTATTTACAACAGGTCGCGGGGCCACTGCCGTTTCAACCTTCTAGGTGGGTTGTATGGATGAGTGGAGCTGGATAGGGATTGAGCTAGAGGATTAGGATGATGAAATAGGTTCTGGTGGAATTTGGAAAATTTGGATGGAATTAGGTCTGAAATAAATGGAACATTAAGGTCGTGGTGCAAGGTATAGTTGGAGACATAATAAGGAGCATTTACTATTGTACGGAGGACTTTGGATTGAAAGGATTGAATGCGTTTGATGTTAGTACGTTTAGCTGTCCCCCACAGTTCAAGTCCGTAGGTCCAAATGGGCTTCAGTATTGTCTTGTAGATTAATAATTTGTTGTCAGCTGTAAGTTCAGATTTTCTGTTGAGTAGTCGGTATAACTGTCCGAATCGTCGGTTGAGTTCTTGTCTTTTAAGTCTTGTATGTGGGTTCCAAGTCAATCTTTTGTCTAATAGTAAGCCAAGATACCGGACTGTATCTGAAGGAGGAATTGGAATGGAATTGAAGTAAACTGGCGGACAGGAGTTTCGTCGAAGAGTGAAGGTTACGTGTTTGCATTTGGCTTTGTTCACCTTAATGCGCCAAGCATTACACCAGTCTTCGATAAGAGAAAGGTGTCTTTGCAGGTTTAAGGATGCTGTTTCAGGATTGGAACTGGATGATAGGATGGCGGTGTCGTCTGCAAAAGTTGCCAGAAAGGTATCAGGATGTGTAGGAATATCAGCAGTGTAAAGGATGTAGAGGACGGGTCCCAAGACGCTGCCTTGAGGAACACCGGCCTCAACGGGATAAAGGTTAGAAAATTCTACACCACAGCGAACGCGGAAGGAACGGTTTGAGAGATAGGATCGGAGAATGAGGTATAGAGACTGGGGTAAATGGGTTTTCAGCTTGAAGAGTAATCCAGTGTGCCATACCCGGTCAAAAGCTTGCGCAATGTCCAGAAACGCACCAGAACAATACTCTTTGCATTCAAGAGCTGAGGAAATATGGTCTACAACTCGGAGCCCCTGTTGAACTGTGGAATGCTGAGGACGGAATCCAAACTGATGGGAAGGAAGATTTTGAGATTCTAATATGGGTAGGATACGTTTAAGAAGAAGCCTTTCGAAGATTTTTGAGAGGATGGGGAGTAGACTAATAGGCCTGTAGGATGAAGTGTTGTTGGAAGGTTTGCCTGGTTTTAGAAAAAGAATGATAGTGGAATGTTTCCATAACAGAGGAAAATAGGTGGTGCGTAGGATGCAGTTGTAAATATAAGTAAGGAATATAACAGCTTTCTGCGGAAGTTGTCGGAGGATCTGGGGAGTAAGGAGATCGTGTCCAGGAGATTTACGGAGGGTCAGTTTTTGGAGAAGATATTTGACCTCAGAGGGATTAATAGCTTTAGGACTTAGGGAAAGTGGAATTGGTGACATAAGAAAGTCTTGCACTGTTGCGGTGTGATTGGCGTGGGATTCCGGGTGAGGAGTGAAAACTTTGGAGAGGTGTGTGGCGAATTCCTCGGCTTTATCTTCATCAGACGCAGCCCAGGAGTCATCACAACGTCGGAGAGGATGGGAAACTTGATGGTATTTTAGGATCTTTTTCGTGATATTCCACAGGGAATTATCACGAGCTGATAGAGAGGAGAGGTAGGAATTAAAGGACTGGGAACGGAAGGTCGCCAACTCCCTCTTCAATTGTCTACAATAGAAGTTATAGGAGCGGCGATCTGTTGGGTGTCGGGTGCGCTGCCGAACATTATAATAATAATCATTTGTTTATTATAATATATTCAAATATTGACCATCCTGAAGCTCTTAGGGTATGCGTACCTCCTCATGGTGCGGCTGGATACCCTGTAAACCGACTAATGAGAGGCTAGGAACAGGGGAACTAAAACGAAACCCTCTGGGGCTAACTACCTCAGTTGTACTTCTTCGGGGCAACCCGACCCTATATATTGAAAGATAATATCATGAAGAAGGCATGCAGAGCTCATGAGGGATGTATGGAAGAGAAGGAAGTCGAGGAAGCAAACCTGAACATGATATTCGCGTGGATTTCAAGGCCTTTTCGCGCCCAAAAAAAAAAATATATTCAAATATACAACTGTATTACATTTATACTTGGAATACAACAAATATGCTAAAAAAATAATGACATGAAAGAAAATTTCAGAGAAGCTACCCATCGGCCGCATTCCTGTAAATATTCTAAGCCAGAAGGTCTCGCAGCCATCTCCTTTTCACTGGCTTTAAAGGATATTAGGTATCTTAGAGAAAGCGAGCATTGAAACGAGTGTTTATCGTGAAACAAATGGTACTTGGTTCGGACCAAATCGGGAACATTTAGAACATTAACGTCATTATTAATGAATTTATTAGGGCAAAGTAAGGAGCATTGAGGAACTGAGGCATTTTATAAAGGGTTTTGGATTGTAGGGATTGGAATTTGATGGTTTAGTAGAACCCGAAAGTCTAGATTGTTCTTACGATAGTCATGTAAATCAGCCTTTTGTAGTTAAGTGGAAGATTAGATCTTTTGTCTAATAAGTGTTGAAGTAGCCGAATACGCCAGTCAGTTTTTTGTCTTCTATAAAGAATCCAAATAAGACGTTTGTCAAGATGGAGTCCTAGATATCGGATCCGTAAAACTAGAACGGGCGGAATATTTTTCAGGGTTACAGGAATGGTATATAAATAGGGCAGCGATTCATAAGTTTATGACGAAGATTAAGGGTTATTTAATGAGATTTGTTAGAGTTTCTTTTAATCCTTGAATTTTGTTACTATTCTTTAAAATGTCAAATTTTATATTGAAGAGTTTGAGGTGCAGTAATAAGATTATTATTTACCGATAACACACAAGTTTTATCAGCATGAAAAGGAAGTAAAGCCTTAGGATGGAATGGGATATCAGCTATTTAGACGGTGCAGAGAATGGGGCCTTATACAGCCTTGAGGAACACCAGCAGATTGAAAAAATATGAAAGTATGGGAACTATTGTGATTTATTTTGAATTATCTGTCAGAGACTGGATAAAGAGTAAGTATGCAGGAGGGAGGAATTAATGGAGTTTATTAACCAATTTCTCTTGCCAAGCTCCGTCAAAGGCCGCTAATAATAATAGTGAAAAATAAATCAGACGGTGTCATTATATAGAGTTGTAATATGTGGCTATGCCATCGCTATTGACTTTCTAAATGAGGATAATGTTGAATAATGATAATGAAATAATACCGGAAAATATGGAGATCTGTACAAGGAAAGTAATAATATTATGCAATCTCCTCATTTTAGGCAATACCATTGGCTCATTTGTGAATTCGAATCTACCTTCTCTAAAAGTTCCGGAAGAATCATAGGAAACCGTTCCCTGACTATCGTAAGCATGTTATAAATATGTTTTATATGATTACCTTTTGAACCCTTGACTTAGGTCCAGGTAGGAGAATATGTCGCGTAATGGTTAAGAACGCGTGTAATTCATATTTAGGATTTTTCGAACGATTGCTAGGATTAGATGAGGGAGGAATTGAATGGTTTAGTGGATTTTTTATGATGGTAAAATAAATGTGCATTTTGGTATTAGAATCGAATTATAATGCTTCTATCGAGTAAGAATAAGAAGAAATACATTTGTTAACAAAATACAGCACAACTCACATTAAAAGTGTGGCTTCGGTATTTTGTTTGTATTTTTGGGCTGAGAAAGTACGACGAGCTTCCTTTTATTTTCATAAGCATTTATTCCCTCTTCATTGTCCTAATTAGGCAGGACTTTGCGACATCTAAGCGAATTAGTTGTTTCCGTTTGTTGTTGTTTTGTTTTTTTTGTAGAGGTTTCGTTTGTGAAACTAACTAATTTACATTTTTTTGAAATATCAAACATCCAACAGATGTTTGTTCTTAAAACAGTTTGTATTTGGGGTTCAGAAATTTCTATTTGAATATCGAGTTATTCAACTACCAATATGCACATACGCTGAACAAATATGAGCCATGAAATGTGAAAATATTTTCATAAACTGTAGCTTATTATGTTAATACCGTTTACGCCCACGACTGCCTCTGTAACTGGGATGAAACATCGCTGTTATATAAAATAGCAAGTGTCCAAGTTTAAATTGCATATCGATTCAGAACTTTGTTGATGATAGCCCTCGGACTAAACAGCTCGTTGAAAGTATACTTCACTCTTCAAAAGGATGAATTAGATTGATCAATAATACTCTACTTCTGTGTCTATTTATAATGGCGATGCTAACCGAAGAATGGAGTGTTTAATGGCTGGGTAAGAAAGAGGGGGCGATAAGGTACTACTGTTTTTAGATTCCTTATCCTTTTAGAGGGTATTATCAGCATCACGCTTAAGTCACCATGTGTTCAATCATCTATGGAAAGGTTAAGATACGTATTTTGAGTCCCCACAAGGAATGCCAGAACATGACGAACTGCTTTTAGTTCTTTTTCATCAAAACAAAATTACTATAATAAAGCAATCTATGAAAGTGCAGGTAATGTAAAAGTACTTGTTTAAGAGATACAACAATCACCTACAATCAAATTACTGCTCCTAACTTATTCCAGTTCCGACTTATTTTAGCCAGAGATAGTAGTGTAAGATTCAGTCTGATGTACCTTTAAGGAATAATTTTCTAATCAACCCGAATTCAAGATTAACCTTCGAAATAATTATATATTAAAGTGACTCGCCGGCATTTGCACAACTAGGTATTTAATATTTATATAATATTATCTTAAAGTAGCCATTGTTTGATTAGAGAATATTTCATCTTTCACCGCCCCCGTTGCGGGTCAAAAAATGTCATTGGTTCACCCCAAATCGATTTATCTTTTTTGTTTTGCTTTCAATATTCCCACTAACTATTAAAGCGATATATCTCACTTTTCCCAAGCTTACAGGTATAGAATAAAACTGGACAGCTAGTAATCTGCAGTTTTCATATCTTGAAAAGTCTCGAAGTCAGACTATAATTGTTCTGGCTCATGTGTGAATGTTCATACAAAACTGAAATTCCATATTTCAAACAATTATATGCATGGGATGTTACTAGAAGTTTCTCAAAAACGATTCTTTTGATTGAACACGGTATATCGATGTAAAATTCAATGGGCCTAAATGACATGTAGATTTTATTCTGATTGAAATTGTCTGACAGGTCTTAAATGCCGATATTTTAAATTTTATAATTCTAAAATATATGTAATTATGTTGATTGGAAAAATTAACCATATCACGTTGTTAGCGATGATAAAAAACAGATAAAAATACAAGTTTAACGAATTTGATAACCAACTAATTAACCTTTAAGTTGGGACGTGAGGTACTCAGTTTTCTAAGGAACTTACAAATGTTCACCACAACATTAAAGTTTTTCTTAAAATTTTAGTTTTGTGTTACATTTTCTAAAACAATAAAGAATAAAAGATACAATTTATCATTCAATTGAATTTACTGAACTATTAAAAACAATAAAATATCTCCGTTTGGGGCACTCATTACACTACCTCCCAACGAAAGTAACTTTTTATTTTCACTTACCTACATATGAAATATATAGTAAGGGAAAGTATTGCGATCGTGAAAATTTTCGAATTCCAGTTTTCAAAGGAAATAAACGTTTTAGGATCTCTTGAGCCCAAATGAACAAGTCCCACAAAAAGGTCAGTGTGTGGTAACTCCTGCGCACAAACGAAAAGTCCTATGAAACTGAAATTTCATATTTAAGACAACTATACGCCCGAGATGTTACAGAAACTTTTTCATCAAAATCAGCTAATCAGAAGAGCCACTTTATACTATGCATTTTCCACCTTTTTACGATTTTTTCAAAAACAGCTCTAACGATTTTGATTAAAATCTATATATCGATGTAAAATTTGATAGGCTTTTAATATGATGTAGATTTCATTCTGATTGAAATAGTCTGACTGGGCTAAACTATATTTTAAATTCTCTTCCTCTAAAAAACCTTTTTTAATTTTGTAGATTTTATAAAAATAACCATATCATCTCATGACCATTGATAAAAAAGCAGGTAAATATATATAAGTTAAACGAATTCGATGTAAAAATCAAGGAGAAAACTGAAATATATTTTTTTAATGCAATTTTTTTATTTTTGAACTTAAGAACAGTATTATACATTGTTCGATTTTAGTGCTTATGCTCACCGTTGGAAAGCTGGAGATTTTAGAAAAAATAATATCTTAAACACAAGTTTGTAAAAGTTACTAAATAATGATGAAAAGCTGATAAAACTAACGTTTTATTTTAGATAATAACATAGTAGATTTTTTAATAAAACACATGTTTCAATAGAAATTCAATTAAATTAATTCTTTAATTGTTTTGTTCTATTTTATCTCTAAATGTATTTGAAAATATATAGAGTTAGTTTTATAATATATTGAGTTTATATCGATGTAAAATTTGATAACCATTAATATGATGTAGGTTTCATTCTGATTAAAATAGTCTGACAGGGCTAAAATGCCGATATTTTCTTCCTCTAAAGTACCTTTAATTTTGTAGATACTAAAAAAATAAAAATACAATCTTGTTATCAACGATAAAAAACCATGCAAATATATAAGGTGGACGAATTCGATCTCCAACTGAAGGAGAAAACTGCAAACATATTTTTGTTAATGATTTTTTTGTATTTAGACATAAGAACGGTTATTTGCATGTATAATATACCGTTAGAAAGCTAAAGATTTTAGAAAAAATATTATCTTATACAGAAAATTGTAAAAATTAATAAAGAGTGATGAATAGCCGATAAATCTAACTGATTGTTTTAGATAATAATATAATCAATTTTTCAATAAAACATATGTTTCAATTAATTCTTTAAAATTTTATTTTTAATTTATTTTTATCTCTAAATGTATTTAAAAATTTTAAAATTCATTTTAATTAACTAAGGTAAGTAATAGTCGTGTGTTTTTTAAAATTATATTTAGTTTCATAATTATTCAATTTCGTATTTAAGTGCTTTTTATCTTCTAAATAAATCGTGACCATTTAATGGAAGTATTTATAAAAATTCATTTTATTTTCAAGATTTTTTTTAGCTTGATTATCCAACCAAAAAGAAGCTTTAAATAATTGAAATAAATTACTTAAATTTAATTAAAATGAAAAATTGAGTATATTTGTGTATTTTAATGATTGGGGTACTGTGTACCCCACCGCCCAGAAAATGTTTTTTCACCTTAATAGGTAAAGGTTTGGCATCATATCAAGTTTCATTGATAATATAGAAAAGTACACTATACTGTAGAGTGTTGCTCTGCGTTTCCAGTTATCCAGGCGATTTGAGGAGCTGGAGAACCTGGGAAAGCCTTAGTTTTCAAATACATTTCACTCTCCTTAAGTTGTTTTCCGGTTGGGCGAAAAGAATCCAAGGGGCGGTATTTAATTGAGTTGCTAACTTACTAGAGAAACAATTGCTATTACAAGTAAGGGCGGAGTAATTACCTCGAGATAAATGCGGAGCCTTTCTTCTTCCCTTGTATATTTTATTACTGTTAAAGACTCACTTTCGCCAAGAAGATAAATCTAGCCGGAGTAAGTAGCGGGGCCTTTTAGTTCTTGAGAGGGCTTTCTCGTTTTCAGAAATCAGCATAAATGTCTCACTGAGGAGGAAAGAGCTCTGTACACTCAGTGTCCAGATTATAGATGGATAGATTACTGTTATGGTTTATTATTTTCAATAAAAATAATAAATATTAATCGACCAACAAAAAAATAAATAAATAAATATAAATACACCTCCCCCTTAAAATTTGAAGGCTTACTTTTCAAGATATGTTAAATCCAAATAAGGAATAAAACAAAATAGAATAGAATAGAAATTGGTTTTTATTCTGGGACTGTGTCCCTTGAGAATAACATATTTGCACAGTTTACAATATACAGTATGTCTGGCCAACAGACAAAATGAACATAATTAACTAATGTTTACAATTATGGGTGAATATATACGTAAAATATAAAAATAAAATGAATAAAAATTAAAATAAGAAAATATCCTCAGAAAATAGTTGTTTGGACAAAATGAAAAATAAATGAGTTTGAATGGATAATAAAAAGAAGAAAAATAAAAGTTTACATTATTTTGTTACTTGGTCTTTTAAGAATAACATAAGCTTTGAAATAATAAAGGAACTTAAACTCTACAAGAGTTAGTGAAAAATAAACCAATTAAACATAAATAAAAATAATATACTACAATGATACAAAACGAAGTCTTCTAATCACATAACAGGCATAATAATCACAATATAAACAATTTAAAAAGAAAAGAAAAAAAAATGTAAAAAAAAATAAATCTTCCAGATAAAATAGTTGAAATAATCCTGCTAAAAAATTTAACATTGTCAAGCAGCGTCTTTTTGGAATGCTAGAAGGTACTGGAAGAGAAGGTGTTTGAATGTGGAGAGGGATCGAGCATGGCGGATGTTTGATGGGAGGGAATTCCAGAGACTAGTAGAACGGGCCAGAGCATTCATATTTTTTTGTTCTGTGGGAAGGGATATAAAGGTTGGACATACGGGATCTAGTCTCTAGTGGATGAATTGAGGGTTTGAACTGCAGGAGATTATAGATATAGGAAGGATGTTGGGAGTTGATAGTTTGGTATAAAAGATATACCAGTATAGTTTTCGGTATAAAGATGGGATACATGAGACCGCCTCGACGTGCCATAAACGAATCTTAAAGAACTGTTCATGATCTGCTTCAACCTCTTCTCTAGCATCGTCGAGAGGCCACCATATACCGCACATCCATAATCAAATTGAGGGAAAATTAAAGAGGATACAAGGAGCTTACGGGTGGACTGTGGGAGAACATGACGGGAGTGATGGAATAATTTGAGGGAGCTTATTGACCTTCGGGAAATTTGGGCCACATGTGGTTTCCAGGATAAGGTTTGGTCAAAATGGATGCCTAAATTTTTTACAGAGGAGCTGATAGCTGATCCTAAAATCGGCGGAAATGAAGAATCGCGGTATCATATTTTGGTTTCCGCGAACTACTTCTAAAGCACAGGACGGATTTTGATACGGTTTTCACCAACATTTAGGAAATTCTTTCCTGCGGGTTTATAAGTGAAATACATTGCAATTTAGCTTTTCTTTGAACGGGAAAAATAAGTTTTCTGTAACCAAGTCAAGGAAAAGTTTTTCCTGAAATATAAGTAGTAACATAAACGTATAATATACCATTGGAAAGCGCAAGATTTTAGAAAAGTTAACATGCAATAAAAGAAATCGTACTAGTAAGTGAGCCAATTATTACAATAAATATAATAATGAATAATAAAAAAAATAAACATATTTCTTTCTAATTGCACATTTCGTTACGATGAACTAAATCTCCAAAAGATTCAAACGGTGAGACAGAGATTGTTTTAAACAAAAATGACTGCTTTTAATTTCACCCGTATGAAGAAGGGACCGGTCCACTAATTTTAGATCTGTGAAGATTACCTATTCGTGATATATAAGTACTGAAATTTAAAATGTAACCTAACCGTACCTCAGCTGGAATTTTCAGGGAAAGTGAAATGTAATCCATTTGAATATTTTCCGGCGTAGGGAAAATTATATAAAAGAATTGGCGAAGCCCTAGTAGGGGGGGGGCGGTGTGGTATATGGGGCCCTAACCAACCCCTTCCCCCCTCGGGTATGCCACTGCAGTTTTTATACCTCCCCTGACCTCCTTCTTGTCCGCTTTTTTTCTTTCCACAGCCAACGGTCGTGTAAGGAAGCTAAACTTTTCGGAAGGGGAGGGGGGTAGAGGGGAGGAAAAAATCTTTTTATTAAAAATAAGATGGCCTCCATTACCGCTTCTGCGGGAATATTTCCTCTAGTCCGTATTATTTCTAGAGCGGAAAGAAATGGGGATTTATTTTAGTCGAACCGCGTCAAATTTACAAAAATGTTTGTATTCCATGTAATATTGTATACATCAGGCACTTTATTAAAAAACTGGGCGTGCGACAAACAACTTATTTACTTTCTTGAAATCGATTTTAAAAGCTTCAATTAAACTTTTTTTTTTCTTTCACTTACCGATGCATGAAATATATAATAATAATAATTATGAATATATTAATCGGAACATTCTCTTCTAATTTGTTTATATATTTATTTATCATAACATATCAAACATGATTATTACATTACGTTTCGAGGTACCTTATGCCTCATCTTCAGATTTTCAAATATTATATTTATTTCCATATTGTATCTCAATATAGGTCAATTACTATTATATTATTATTCATATTAAGCTCATAGATATGAATAGTAATTCTATTAAATTCTAACTTTTAATTATCACATATTCATTTTACCTGTGCACTTGCAACTATCATGTATACTATGTTGAGTATACATGATAGTTGCAAGTGCACAGGAAAAATGAATATGTTATAATGAAAAGTTAGAATTTAATAGAATTACTATTCATATATATGAACTTAATATGAAGAAATTATAGTATTAATTTACCTATATTGAGATACAATATGGAAATAAATATAATATTGAAAAGCTGAAGATGAGGCATAAGGTACCTCGAAACGTAATAAGAATAATCTTTGACATGTTTTGATAAATAAATATATATAAACATAATTAGAAGAAAATGTTCCAATTGATATAATCATAAAATAATAATAATATTAATTATTGGTTTTGGAGGTGATTCCATACAGAAGGAGTTGGTCATTACAGTTCATATATTGACAATACATATTAACAATATCACAAATACAAAAAAAAAGTGATAATCCTAAATCATCTTGTTAGCATTAATAAAAACGGATAAATATATAAGTTCATACAATTCTACATCTAACTAAAGGAGAAAAAAAGCAAACATATTTTTTTAATTAAATTTTTATGTTTTCGAATGGCCTAGCTCCGCAAAAAAAATTGGCAAGTTTAGTACAGAAAAATGAGCCATATTTTAAACAGCAATACTGAAATTTCATAGATATTCTATTAACCAATTTTTTTCGAAATCCTAACGTCTTGAAAAGGCGGCCGACTTAAAATGTTTTAATTCAATAACTCGAAAGAGAAAAATATGTTTAGAGTTCTAGGATGACACCGCGATGAACGGAAATTAAATTAAAATCTTCCCAATTATATATATATATATATATACGTCTATAACTCTGTTATTTTTTAACATAGAGAAACAATTGTACATAAGTTTAGAATTAGTACTCAGCGATAATTGTTTAAAAAAATAAAAAATAATAATAATTAAAATTTTAAATAAATATGTCTTCATAGCTAAGTTATTTTGGAAGAAAAAGAAAAAATATGCACATATTTAGGCAGATATTCATGTAAATATCTAAAGTTCGAAAACATTGGTTAATAAAAAATCTATGAAATTTCAGTTTCATATGACTTATTTTTTTTTTTTTTTGTACTAACTTACCAAAATATTTTCCTTAAAATATTAGAGAAAAAATTGGAATACAACGGTGTAGTCCATCAACTTTATATCGATTTTAAAAAGGCTTATTATTCAATAGCTTCTGACGGTCTATATAACATTATGATTGAGCAGAGAATACCTAGAAAGTTAGTAAACCTAGTAGATATGTGTTTGTCGAAAACATTCCATAAAGTTAGAATCGTTCATAATTACTCCGAGAGATTTAAGGTGCGATCGGGTTTGAAGCAGGTTGACTCCCTTTCACCTGTTTTATTTAATATAGCTATAGAATGTCATAGAAAAGGTGTTGTGTACCGAGAAAGGCTTAAATATGGGTGACAAGATTCCGGTTTTGGGGTTTGCCGATGATTTAGTACTCCTAGGTGAAGACACGGAAACCATACAACTAAATACAAGTGTTTTAATAAAAACCGGTAAAGAAATAGGGCTCGAATTAAATACCGATAAGACGAAATATATGATTAGTAGCAGAAACGGTGGCGATCTTAGTGATATTGATATATCAGGGCATACTTTTGAACACGTAGAGAAATTCAAATACTTTCAGGTTCAATGATAACAAGAAAAAATGAAATCCAGGAAGAAATAAAATCCCGGTTGAAGGTGAGAAATGCGTGTTATTATTCAGTTGCTAAGTTACTTAGCTCACGGCTTCTACCAAAAAACTTAAAGGTTAGAATTTACAAAACTATTATTCTTCCGACGGTTCTTTATGGCCGCTTACTTTGAAAGATGAACAACGGCTTAAGGTTTTCGAAAATAAGGTACTGCGTAAAATATTTGGCCCGGAGAGAGATGAGGCCACTGAGGAGTTTAGAAGGTTGCACAACGCGGCATTGCGGAACTTGTATCCTGTGGATATAATTGAGTTCATAGCATCGCGGGGACTCAAATGGGCGTGTAATGTGGTTGGGCTTGGTGAGGAACGGATTCCAAGAAAGTTGATACTCGCTGAACCGACTGGTAGGCGTCCGAAAGGCAGCGAAGCGTCGAAGGAAGGATTGCGTTGAGGCTGATCTCGGGGGCTTGGGTTTGAACAGTGAACATAGGACGATTCTGTGTAGGCAGACTTTTTTTTTGCGGAGCTAGGCCATTTAGATTTGTTTGTTCGTTTATTTAATGTACAGATTTAAAATATTATTTATTTATTTTATAATATCCCACACTAACCCAAGTGGGTCATTAGCGGCATAGTTAAACTTTATAGCCTGAATTATATACAGATTTTTACGAGTTAAAATTTTAATAACAATCATTAAATTTCGAAATGATAAACCATTGTTTAATAATTTCTAACGCTTTTATACTTTCATTTTTCTTAAAATATATTTTTCAAACAAAGTTTGTTGCGGAACGATACTAAAACTGGGTTTCATCAAGGTTGTACACATTGTCAGCGTGGAAATTCCAAACAATTTCGGGAAGCCGTTCAATTTTCCACTTATCGGGGCCACACGTCGGTGCATTTTCACCCTGCCCCGTCCTTTCCTCGCCTCTTTTGAAATGGCTGATGGAAAGCCAGTAATGAGTAATAAAAATAAATACAAACATAATTAGTTTTTCTAACATAAAATATAGAAAATAAAAGTAGGGCATGTAAAATTAATAGAAAGATGATAAAATTTGGCTTATTGAAAGTGAAAAGCATTTTTCACATTTTTACAATTTTCTCAAAACATTGTCCTAAATATTTAAGTAGAATTCGCCTCATTGATATAAAACAAAAAGGCTTTTAGTATCGTGTAGATTTTAATTGAAATAGTATAGAAGAACTTAAATTCCGAGTTTTCTAAGTGTTTTCGTCTATAAAGTACGTTTATATGCATTTATTTAAAATAATATGGCATTAGAAGTTATTAAAAAGGTTTACATATAAATTATAAAACCCTTTTTTATATGAAAAAATCCCAATCTGATGATGAATGTTAGAAATGATGCGTGTCATACAATAAGTCATTCCTCTCTTTATGGAAAACGAAACAAAGCCCTACTAACATTGATTGAGGCAGGCTCCATAGCCAATATAAGTTGTATATTTGATTTTGAATCCTTGAATTTATCTGCGTTATTGGTTTTATCAACGATTCTTGATATGTTGTTGGATATGTATTGAATATAATAGCATTTACTTATGTTGAAGTATTTAAGGTAGATAAAAATATTGTAGCAACATTTTATTTTAGTTTAATCCATACTCTGCAATGAAAATTTTAGACCTATATCAAAACGAACTGACGGGAAAATGTCCTCCAGCTTTCCAGAGACGTCTGGAGAAAGAGACTACCTGTAAGGTTTCCCTCTATTCCTGGAAAACACAGGTTCTGTGGGCATAAGTGTCTTCCTCTGCTTCCCTCATACATTCAATGGCTGTTTTGATCCCATCCCATTTCCTATATGCCCCACTATCGGGGACATAATGAAGGTAGCACAAACCTAAAATACAGTCGATTATGTCAACGTAGAATTAAAGAAAAACTTGGCATAATGAAAAAAAAAAAAAAATTGGAAGAAGAAAACTGAAAATATCGGCATTTAAGCCATGTCAGACTTTTTCAATCAGAATGAAACCTACATGATATCAAAGCTCATTAAAGTTTTTATCGTTGTGGTCAGTTTAATAAAAAATCTTTAAAGCCGGTTTTGAGAAAATCGCGAAAAGGTGCAAAATGCACGATAAAAAGTGATGCACGTAAAAAGGTTCTCCGATTTTGGTGTGAAACCATTGCTGTGACATCTATGGCATATAAATTTATGAAATATAAAAGAAACACAGAAGTATAAGATCGAAATACATTCTCTTACTATATACACGTATTTCATATATAGGTTAGAGAAAGTAAAAAATAACTTTTATCCTTTTTTTTTTTTCTTATTTGTGATTTTCTTCAAAATGATGAAAAAAAGAACGAGGAAACCCCTTCAGGAATTTTTAACTTAGTTTTTGGTTCAACACAACCTCCTGAAGTTTTTCCATTGAAATGCGAGACGCCGTGTATGAATATGTCAGTGAAAAATAATACGCACGATTTGGCTGTTTAGACGCTCGGTTTTATCTGATAGGATTTTTACAGCTTATGACGGGAAGTTTTACGCATATTTTTATACTGAGAGATGAGGGAGGGGGGAGGGGTCATAATGCCTCGTAGCGAACGGATAATAAAGCCCATCTTTCTTCCTCCAACCTGATAATTCTTTCCCTAAGAGCCCAAGCACCTGGATCGGCGGAGGAAGAACTGTTACAAATAGGGGCTAGTTAAAGGGGACCGTTGTAGGGGTGGCAAAAAATGTTGTAAACAGGGCGGCTTTGCACCAAGCAGCGGCAACATATAATAATCCGGGGGCAGGTGTGCTCCCCCCCCCTTCCCCCGCAATAAACTTAATTGTATGGGATTGAGTTTTGCGGGGCCGGTTCACGGTGGAAATTCAAATTACAGTAGGAAAAACCGGGCAGAGGATTAAGAGCAGTTCTCTCAACATAAATTACACCTTGATTCGGCGGGGGGGCACCTACTCCACCCCCTCCCCTCGAAAAATAACCTTTCGCAACGGCGAATTCGCCACTCGCTGATAGTGGAATATTTTACCTTTTATTTCCTTGGTATGATTGATCCGCTAAGTTTTTTTTTATTTAACTGCCTACTCGTCGGTGTTTTATTTCTCTCTGTTGGAGATAGCAGTTTGAGTTAATATATGTGTTTTGCATACATTAATGCTTATACGCCTTACATTTTTTTTTTTTTTTTTATCAAATGTGCTTCTCCGAATTGGCCAACTCGTATGAAGGAATCTAATTTGTATTATACATAGGGCATAAAGCATGATAAAAATCTTGTGCGGGCAAAACACTACATTCACTTACCTTGGTTGTTAAAATCAACTTAAGTACCAATAGAGTTCAAAAAGGTTTAAATAATGATGTTTAGTTTTGATGGAAGCATATGTCGTACATTGTATAATTTAACAATATAAAATTATTATCTTGAAAAATCATTCAATTTAATCCGCTTTTTATTATTCTACATTACATTTCACAACTTTTTGTATTAGATAATTTTTTTTTTATCTTTAGCTTTCCAATAGTATATTATACATACATATGCGTATATATATATATATATATATATATATATATATATATATATATATATATATATATATATATATATGTATATTACGGTTTTGATATTTGAAAAATACTTTTCCTTTTTTCACTTTTAGTTTCTTCTTTTAAATCCTTTAAATTCTTCCAGCTTATATATTGAGCCGTTTTTTATCAATGCTAACAATTTGAAATAGCTAATTTTCCAAATCTACAAATTTCAATATACTTTAGAGGAAGACAATTTAAACTATCAGCATTTAAGTAGTGCCGGACTATTCCAATCAGAATGAAACCTACATCATATTAAAGCCCATTAAATTTACATATATATATATATATATATATATATATATATATATATATATATATATATATATATATATAGCTAGTTAGATTAAAATCGAAATATTAATGGTACAAAGTGACTTTTTCTGGTTGGCCGATATTGATGGAAAGGTTGCTGTAATATCTCAGGCTTAGACGCTATTAAAATATGCAATTTCAGTTTTAAACAACTTATCGTTTTCGCGCTGGACTAACCACACACGGACACTCGGACACACACACAGTTTTGTGAGACTTGGTTATTCTAGACTCAGTGGAACCTCAAACGTGTATTTCCGTAGAAAACTGCAATTTGAATGTTTTCACGATCGAAATACTTTCCCTTACTATATATTTCATATATAGGTAATTTTTTTTATTGTTTATTTATTTATAGTAATTTACAACTGTACTAAAGAATACAATTAGTAAATATGTAGAATGAATATAAAAAGTCATGAAAATGTATTGAGAAAGAACCACCCTGTGGTAGCACTTCACTAACTATTTTAAGGCAGTAGGTCCCGAGGCCACCTTCTTTTCGGTCACCTTGGAGGGTTATCAGGGATATCTAAGGAAGATACGGACAAGTGGGTTTGTGTGGGCAGGGAGTTTGGAATGGAAAGAGGAGTATCTATCACGGGCTATGTCTGCAACAAATGGGATGTTTAGGTAATCATGGAGGAGTTGATTTGTGACAAAATAAGGAGCATTCAGGATTTTGCGAAGGATTTTGGATTGTTAGGACTGGATGCGGGAGGAATTAGATGGTTTCGTAGAGCCCAAAGCTCGATTTCATATGTCCAAATAGGTTTGATAATTGTGATGTAGATGAGTCTTTTGTAATGTACTGGAAGTTTTGAACATTTATCTAGTAAGTGTTGTAGTAATCGATATCTTCGAGCAGTTTCTTGTTGTTTCAGTCTTGTGTGAGGATTCCAAGTAAGGCGCTTGTCAAGAGACCTAGGTATCGGATTTGTTCTACAGAAGTAAGGGTAATGTTATTAAAGGATACTGGGGGGCAGGAAGTCATCGGATGTAAATGAAAGTAAAAATTACCTAATAAACAAAGCGGAAAACAAAAGTATTTCCCCATACTATTTATTTTAGATATGTATGCATGTGAAAGTAAACATGATATAACATAAGACAGCAATTTACATTAATACATCTAGTAAATGTGAGTAGAATATTAAGCAGAGGCATGATACGCTTGTAAAGAAAGTACCTTCTTACAATAGGGGTACTCAATACGTTCGCTATAGCATGCTATTTGTGCTATTGCTCTAAACCCATCAATTTTATACAGGAAATAACTGTAGAAACTCGACGGGTTTAGCAAAATAACACAAATAGCATGCTATAGCAAACGTAGTGAGTACCCCTAATGTTCTAAATGAGAAGGTCTCGTGACCATCTTCTTTTTAGACGCCTCGGAGGATTATCAGGGCTTGAGGAGGAAGCAAGGATATATACTAGTAGAATATAATTAGAGTAGAAATGGAGTTTGTCATGAAAGGATTAATTCCTTGTTTGGAGCAGTATCAGAGTTCTAAAGAAATTTAAAAAAAAAGACTAGTCATAATAAAGAATAAATAAACAAAATTAAGTAAAATTCTAAACTATTTTGACCATAAAAGTGATGAAGGCTAATCCCTAGGGAGTCCTGTATAATATAATTGTATAATTTAACTATTAACGTAAGGAAACATTTTCCCCCCCCAAAATTACTATATTTCCATTGATATATTATACACCTCCTTCAGTATATTGAGATCTCCCTCCTTTAATCGCCCAGATGAAGGCCTAAATTTTAGGCTGAAACGTTGGCACGAATAAATAAAGTTTTCTACTCAAGTGTTTTTATGACTGGACCCTGAATCAACTACTCCCCAAGATAATTATTTCCAATCGAAAAAAGTGAACTACATTAGAGGAAGAATATAAGAATAAGTCAATAAGAAGTCAATATAAAGAATAAATAAACAAAATTAAGTAAAAATCTAAACTATATTGACCATAAAAGTGATGAAGGCTAATCCCTAGGGAGTCCTGTATAATATTCTTGGCCATCGTGGACAATAATAAATTATAAACAATTTAAATTAAGAAAAATAAACCTCTACAATCCATGGAGGAACTTGGGTTTTATAAAAATGGGGATTGTCACTGTTTATAGTCCAACGTCCTCGTACGGAGTGCATAAAAAAAAAAAAAAAAAAAAAAAAAAAAAATGTGAATTTTAGGAATGCTAAAACTTATTTAGGCTCATAAAACTTTCTGGTTAGTGTACACAAAAGCATGCGATTAGGAACGTATATACTCAGATAATTTTATATTTTAATAAAAACATATTTTAAATAAAATACAGAAACGCTAGTTTATATTAATAAAGTACAAAGCTATGTATAAAGTTTCTCTAAAGAACTATAGGTTATATTGCTCCTCCTCAGATCCTTAAAGTTGTGCCCCTGTTGTCCTCCCAACTTGCTCAGAGGTAGACATTGGAAGAACAACTTCAGAAAGAGAGGAAGGGAAAATTCCACGGAAAAACTAGTGCTTAATAAAAGCTAGCAAGGCTCTTATTTTGTTTTCCGTTTCCGTTGTTTAATAAAGCACAATTTTCTAGTAGTTTAAGGAAAACATATCAGGTGCGCGCAACACACGAATATTACTCAAATCCCGTTCTTATAAATTTTAGAACTGTTTAAAACAAAAAAATCTTTCATAAATTGATATATTCGCGATTTTTTATCAATGCAAATAATGAAAAAATGTTTATAAATGGAGCACCGAGTGTATAAATAAGGGAGAAGTTGATTCCGGGTACAATAATCAAAACACATGATAAAGTAGAAAACTTAATTTATTCGTGCTAACGTCTTGGCCTAAATTTTAGGCCTTCATCACGGCGATTGATGAGAGAGATTACAACAGTTTACTCAAGATTTTTGTTAAAACAATTCCTTAACTAGGAAACATTTCCCCCCCCCAAATTACTATATTTCCATTGATATATTATACACCTCCTTCAGTATATTGAGATCTCCCTCCTTTAATCGCCCAGATGAAGCCCTACAATTTAGGCTTAAACGTTGGCACGAATAAAGTTTACTACTTAAGTGATTTTATGACTGGACCCGGAATCAACTACTCCCCAAGATAATTATTTCGAATCGAAAAAAGTGAACTACATTAGAGGAAGAAATTTTTAAAAAATCGCTATTTATTTCTCACTATACTAATTGAATTTGGATGAAACCTAAATGATATTAAGGCTCATTTAAGTTTACATCAATATGGCAAGTTTGGCCAAAATTTGAGTAAAAATAATATACCATAAAAAGGGCTTAACTTTTTATATTTAACCAATTCCATTATCTACTACAATAATTTATATACACGTTTGAAAAAAAAAATAATAATAATAAAATAATCTGGAAAAATATTTTTACTGTTTTCTTCTTCAGCTGGTTAAAAATTTTGTGTTTATCATTGAAGCAACGAGAAATCGTTAATTATTTGGAATGGAAAAATTGCTATGTAAATGAGATCTTAAAAATCGGCATTTAAATATTTCTAGACCATTTGAATAAGGATCAAACCTGCATGATATTCTTTTTTTTTTTTTTTTTTCGACATCATTTTAAATATTTATTTATTGAGAAATATTACAATCTGTTTCAGAATGAACAATAGTAATAGAGATATAGGACCACATTCATACAATATATACAGAAAATAACGATAAAGTCAAATTACATAAAATACAATAAAAATAAATAAATAAAATAAAATAAAAAACAAAACAAACAACAACCTATAATTGAGACAAATACAAAGTTGGCAAATAAATAAACATCATACAAACAATCATAACTATATACAATATATGCAACTGCTAAGGGGACCCCAGACTGGGCTTTTCCCTCCACCTGTGGAGGGAAAAAAGCGGAATCCAAGAGATCCCAGCGCCTCTCTTTCAGCCGCATCACTGGTCTTAGCCAGTAGAGGCTGAGGTAGGGCACAATAGCCACAAGCATGATATCAAAGCTCATTTAATTTTACATAAATATAGCGAGTTTAGTCAAGATTGCTGTTAAAATAAAGTAGTGTAGAACTTAAATTTATTTTTAAACAGTAAACACCATCTACTACAATAAATTAATTTTATACATTTTTCGTTTCTCTCCATGACATTCTACAAATATAAGCACGTTAGAAACAAAATTCTAAAATCTTCAGCTTTCCATTCATTTATTATACACCTATATCACCATACTTATTTCACCCCCCCTCCAAAAAAAAAATAATAAATAAAAATAATAATAATAAATAAAATAAAAATAACTTGGAAAATATTTCTGCTGTTATCTGTTTTAGGTGATTATCAAACTATTTCTAATTGTACGATTTTCTATCAATGCTAACATAAATGTTAGCCCTCTCAGACTATTTCAACAGGACCAAGTCCATGTCAGAACCCTCAGGCATATAGTTGCCTTCAATATAAAACTTTAATTTCGTTTTCGGGATAAATCACATTAAAAAAACAGAGACAAAAAACATTTTGGAAACTTGGTTATTTAAGCTCAGGAGATGCTAAAACGTTTTTCCTTTGAAATGCTAAAAAGTTAAAAATGCTTACGATCTGAATATATTCCTATACTATATATTTCATAAGTAAGAAATTTAAAGTAATAGTCCTTCTTCAAAACTAATATATATATATATATATATATATATATTTTTTTTTATGTATCAACCTGATTTTTTCACCATTCCGTTTATAAAATGAATGTTTTTAATAATAATTACACATTATTTGGATTGAACTATTTTAAAATATTTTTTTTTTTTAATTATTAAATGTTATATGTGTAGTTTTATTTAAAACTTTAATTGTATTTTTTTTTCAGGTAAGCAAACAAAATTACCTATATTCTTCTTGATGCGTTTTACGTGAGTATTGCCAACACCCTTGTATTATTCGAACCATATTTTTACTTCATGTTCACTAACAATGAGAGGACCTCACATGTGTTACACGGAGTTTGGCGAGTTTTTTTTTTTTTTTTTTCGGAAAATAAATACTTGTGAGTTTCTTTGATGGAACTCTCTCTCTCGTTTGACGAAATTTAGAAACTCTCTCCCCGATGCAAGAATCGGTCCAAAATAGTATAAGTCAGTCTATATTAGGGCAGGAGGGTGATTTACCGACGAAATGGACTAGTTTACTATTTCGAAGCATATGCCCGATTCTCATATTTTAAGGACGCTTTTATTTTTTTTTCTTAGTTAAATTCGCTATTCTGGTTGAAATGATTTTTAACAATTGACATATCTTGTCTCTAGGATACGATCCAAAATGGAAGAGACCCAACGTTTTTGACTCGATTCTCCTTTTAAAAGAATCAGATTTGAAATATGTCAGTGGTAACTAGAATTACCAAACAGGACAAGGGCACTTTTTAATTTCGCAACTCTCTTTCCGATGCAAGGATCGGCCCGAAACAGCTTAAGTATAACTGTCTATATAAGATAATCATTCATGCACTAAGACAATAAAATCTCTCTCTCTCTCTCTCTCTCTCTATATATATATATATATATATATATATATATATATATATATATATATACATATTGAATTTTATTTCAGTTTCGTTTTGTGTAATTTTAAGTTGTTTACAAGTATTATGATGTGGTTTGTGTCAGCGAATCATGGTTAAATCACGGTATTGGAGATTTTTTTGTTTCAATAACCGGATATAGTATTTATAGGTCTGACCGGAAAGATAAAAATCGAGGTGGGGTATCTATTTATGTAAATCGATCCCTGTCTTGTAAAGTTTTGGATTCTTCAAAGACCCACCAGTCGTTCTCATTCGAATATTTAATTTTAGAGATTAGGCACGGCCTTGAAAATATTTTACTCATTACAATTTATAGAGCACCGAGTAATAATTTTTATATGGATTTACGTTCAATTTTAGAAAAATTCGTTCCAACGTATGACAATATAATTTTAAATGGTGATCTGAATGTTAATTTTTCAACTATTTCTTATGATTCAAAATTTTTAAATAACCTTTTTCGCAGCTTTAATTTGTCACTCGTAAAATTTAACCCTACTTGTCATACTAAAACAAATAATACTTGGCTAGATATTATGGTGGTCGATTGTAAAAATATAGACAGAGTAATCACATCGGGTCAACTATCAGTTCCTTTTTGCCGCCAACATGACATTATATTTTTATGTTATCGGCTAGGGGAATCTCAAATATTTAGGAATGTGATTTTTCGAGACTTAAAAAATTTTAATCATAGCAAATTTAATGATGAACTGGACACTATGGACTGGGAAGAAATAGCTAATTCAAATAATATTGATGATAAAATTAGACTATTAAATTCAAAACTTTTTTATTTTTTAGATAAGTATGCTCCTTATAAATCCGTAACTTATAAAAAGAAACCCGCTCCTTGGTTCAATCCTGAAATAAAAAATTTAATGAAAATTAGAGACCGTTTTAGGAGAAATTATAAGTTCTCGAAAAATCCCGTTTTCCTTGAACAGTTCAAACTATATAGAAATAAAGTTACCTCAGAAATTCGTAAAAATAAACAAAAATATTATATTGAAAATTTGACCTCCTCTAGAACACCAGAAAAACTTTGAAAATTATCCGTAGTCTTGGCTTAGTAAAAAATCGTGAGGCTTTACCCTTGACTGTCTCAAAATCTGAATTAAATAAATATTTCGTAAATCCATTATCTTATCGTTTTTCTTCTTCTTCGGAACTACTTGGCGCTGATAGTGAATTCGATTCGAATGATTTTTTCTTCGCCCACGTCAGCCTAGAACTTTTTCTTAAAAATTTTCAAAAATCGAATATGCATTCTTCTGGAATCGATCGCCTACCTTTAAAATTCGTTAAATTATTCTTACCACAGATAGTTCCTATTCTTTTAAATATTTTTTATTTTTCTTTACAATCTTCAAATTTCCCGTTACTCTGGAAAAACGTTTTAGTTACCCCTCTACCTAAAAATTCAAACCTGACTGATGTCGAACATTACAGGCCTATCGCGAAACTTTGCTCACTCTCAAAAATTCTGGAACGTGTTGTATACGATCAAACCGTTGATTATTTAAACTCTAAAAATCTCTTCGACAAACATCAATCCGGTTTCCGTTCTGGACACAGCACTCAAACAGCACTATTGAGACTAACTGAAGATGTTAGACTTGCAATGGATCGACGACATGTAACAATCCTCGTATCTTTTGATTTTAAAAAGGCGTTTGACTTAGTGGATCACAATATTTTATTGCAAATGTTGAGAAAAAAGTTCAAATTTTCCCGTAGCGTTGTACTATGGTTCGAATCGTATTTAAAAAATCGAAGCCAAGCGGTAATCGATAGTGATGGCTCTCTATCCGAATTTCTTCCGATACATTCAGGAGTTCCTCAAGGATCGGTTCTTGGTCCACTTTTGTTTCTTTTATACATTTCTGAAATCTCCTCGGTTTTGAAATCATGCAAGTATCACGTTTATGCCGACGATATCGTTATTTATTTGTCTTCATCCGTACATGAGTTCAACGAAAATGTAAACAAAATAAATCGAGACATAGATGAAATCTTGGTCTGGTCAAATAGATTAAAACTTGTTTTAAATCCGTCAAAGACAAAGACAATAATTTTTGGCAGTCGTTTCTATTTAAAATCGGTGATGGAAAGAAATCCCCAAAAAATAATTTTAGGCAAAACATATATTGAATACTCTGAATCGTTAAAGCTTTTGGGTGTTACCTTCTCTAGTACTCTTGACTGGCAAGATCACGCTGTAAATATATCAAAAATAATTTTTAAACAATTAGGCTATTTACGTAGAAACAGAGACTATTTGCCTGTACAGGTTCGAAAACATCTCGTTTCCACACTTATAATACCGCACGTTGATTACTGCAGCATATTATTTACTGATATGTTTAATAGAGACATAACGATTTGACAGGGAGCGTTAAATGCGTGTGTAAGATTTATTTTCGATCTACAAATTAATGATCACGTAACACCCTCATTTAAAAAACTCAGTTGGCTAAAAATTCCCGAAAGAAGAAAATATTTGTTAGGAATTTTCCTATACAAACTTTTTAATAAAAGAACTCCGAATTATATCCTGGAATTTTTCGAAAATCACTTGTCTCTTCCAACGCGTCCGATGAGAGAAACCCACAGTTTATACAATATACCTGTACACCGTACAACCCGATACGATAAATCTTTATTAATAAGCAGTATACATTTATGGGATAAAATTCCTCATATCATTAAAGAATCAAAATCCCTTTCGATTTTCAAAAATTGGTACTACAAAGAACTTTTAGATTCATAATATTGATCCCTTTCTCCACCATTGATTTCGTTGACACAGGCTTCCAATTATTTTGTTTTCACTGGTTTTATTAAATTCGATATTGAGTATTGATTGGTTAAACAGTAAATACAATGATATATATTTATATTCTTTCTGCCTCAAGTTTCTTAATGTAAATTGAATTTGATTTTTTTTTTTATTATCACTCTTTATTCTGAATTTTTTAAATCGTAAATTGATCTTTTGTTGTAAGTTTTTTTTATCGGTTCCATAATTTTCTTTAGCAATTTGGCTCTGCCTAGTTTTGTAAGGGCGGTATAAAATTCTATGCACGTTTTAATTTATTTTACTTTCATTTTGTTCAAAAAATAATTTTAGTAAGACGGTAAGGTGTTTAAAAATTGTATTTTGGTTTATTATTTGAATAAAACATGTAAATTTTCTGTTTATGTTTAAAATTGAATTTTATTTCAGTTTCGTTTTTATGTAACTTTAAGTTGTTTACAAGTATTTATGCACTTTTCTTTATAAAGGAGACTTATATTCTCTTCTCTCCCCTCTCTCTCTCTCTCTCTCTCTCTCTCTCTCTCTCTCTCTCTCTCTCTCTATATTGAATTTTATTTCAGTTTCGTTTTGTGTAATTTTAAGTTGTTTACAAGTATTTATGTACTTTTCTTTATAAAGAGAACTTTTAATTTTGTTCTGTAAGATTAAATATTTTAAATCATTTGTGATTTGATGGATTGGTGATTAAAATTGTATTTTATGTTTCACTTTTTTCTACTTTCTTTTAATTATTACTTTTATTGATTCTTATGTTGATTATTACATTTTGATTTGAAAATTGTCTATATGGTTTAGTGAAATTCGAGTTATTCACAAGTATTTGTTTAATTTACTTTTAATACTCTTATAATATATTATTAGTATAATTTTCGTGAAGTTTGAATTTTTCAAAATTATTTATGTATTTTTATTTGTGAAGAAAAGTTTTATTTGAGTTTGTATAAAGGAATACTTGAATAATTTAAGATTTCAATATTTTATGTAAATTGTTTCTCTGATTTTGTTTCTATTCATGATTATTATTTTTATTGATTCTTATACTGATTACTAATTTTTGAGTCTAAATTTTCTATCTGGTTTGTAAGATTTAAGTTATTCACAAGTATTTACATTTTTTATTTATGGATATTCTTGAGAAAATTATTTAAAGTTAAATATTTATGGTTTCTTTTTGTAATTGTTTTAGTTTTTCCACAATTATTTATGCATTTTTATTTGTAAAGAAAATTTTTATTTGATTTGGTAGTAAAGAAATACTTGAAAAATTTAAGATTCAACAAATAGTTACCTTATTTTCATAATTTTTCTGACTTTGTTTCTATTAATGATTATTGTTTTTATTGATTCTTATGTTGCTTATTAATTTTGTGCTTAACTTTTTCTATCTGGTTTGTATAATTTGAGTTATTAACAAGTAAATACTTTTTTATTTATGGATATTCTTGAAAATTTTTCTTTATAGGTAAATATTTTTAGCTTCAATTTTGTGAAATTTTAAGTTTTTCAGAATAATTATATATTTTTATTTGTAAAGAAAAGTTTTATTTGATTATTTTTTTAATTTAATTAATTTAAAATTCAACAGTTATTCATTTTATGTTCATTACATTTTTTATTCATTTACTTATAATTACTGTTTTGTAAAAACTGTCGGCTGATATGATATTATACTTATTTGTATTGCTCAATAAGACTACATTGTCTCAGAGCATTAAAATGTGAAATTGTAAATATGTTAAAAGGTAAATAAAATCTCTCTTCTCTCCCCCTCTCTCTCCTCTCTCTCTCTCTCTCTCTCCTCTCTCTCTCTCCTCTCTCTCTTTCTCTATCTCTTCTCCTCTCTCTATCTCTTATATTATACTATCTTCTATATTGAATTTTATTTCAGTTTCGTTTTGTGTAATTTTAAGTTGTTTACAAGTATTTATGTACTTTTCTTTATAAAGAGAACTTTTAATTTTGTTCTGTAAGATTAAATATTTTAAATCATTTGTGATTTTGATGGATTGGTGATTAAAATTGTATTTTATGTTTCACTATTTTTCTACTTTCTTTTAATTATTACTTTTATTGATTCTTATGTTGATTATAACATTTTGATTTGAAAATTTTCTATATGGTTTAGTGAAATTCGAGTTATTCACAAGTATTTGTTTAATTTACTTATAATACTCTTATAATATATTATTAGTATAATTTTCGTGAAGTTTGAGTTTGTATGAAGGAATACTTGAATAATTTAAGATTTCAATATTTTATGTAAATTGTTTCTCTGATTTTGTTTCTATTTATGATTATTATTTTTATTGATTCTTATATTGATTACTAATTTTTGAGTCTAAATTTTCTATCTGGTTTGTAAGATTTAAGTTATTCACAAGTATTTACATTTTTTATTTATGGATATTCTTGAGAAAATTATTTAAAGTTAAATATTTATGGTTTCTTTTTGTAATTGTTTTAGTTTTTCCACAATTATTTATGCATTTTTATTTGTAAAGAAAATTTTTATTTGATTTGGTGTAAAGAAATACTTGAAAAATTTAAGATTCAACAAATAGTTATCTTATATTCATCATTTTTCTGACTTTGTCTCTATTGATGATTATTGTTTTATTGATTCTTATGTTGATTATTAATTTTTGAGCTTAAATTTTCTATCTGGTTTGTATAATTTGAGTTATTAACAAGTAAATACTTTTTTATTTATAGATATTCTTGAAAATTTTTCTTTATAGGTAAATATTTTTAGCTTCAATTTTGTGAAATTTTAAGTTTTTCAGAATAATTATATATTTTCATTTGTAACGAAAAGTTTTATTTAATTATTTTTTTTATTTAATTAATTTAAAATTCAACAGTTATTCATTTTATGTTCATTACATTTTTTTATTCATTTACTTATAATTACTGTTTTGTAAAAACTGTCGGCTGATATGATATTATACTTATTTGTATTGCTCAAGGAGACTCCATTGTCTCAGAGCATTAAAATGTAAAATTGTAAATATGTTAAAAGGTAAATAAAATCTCTCTCTCTCTCTCTCTCTCTCTCTCTCTCTCTCTCTCTCTCTCTCCTCTCTCTCTCTCTCTCTCTCTCTCTCTCAGTACTTGTTCCTACAGCCGACCGGTGCGGACGTTCATTATGCCTTCTTGTGAGAAATGTTTAAAGGGTTTTTCCCATAATGCGTTTCGTGTAGAGTGCGTAAAATGTGTAAAAAATTTTCATCTGCCATGTGCTGATATCACAAAAAGTGATTATTTACTTCTAAAAAAAAAAAAAAAAAGACTGGATATGCTCACCATGTAATGAGGAAAGTGATCAAAATGAAAAGATAGAAAAAGCTATTCATTCAGGTGACACTACTAAAATAATTTTTGCTATAGAAATGTTAAAAGAAACAATTAACACCATGAAAAAAAGTATGGATGGTTCTCTTAACCATTATTCCGATGTGGTTGAAAAATTATCACTGCCGTTGAAGATAATAATAAAAAATTTGATCGTATGATAAATCAGATTAACGAATTAAGTATCGAAAATACTCAATTAAAAAATAAAATTATAGAATTGGAGGTTAAAAATAATGATTTAGAGCAAACCATGGCAGCGAACAACTTAGAAATTCATGGCGTGACTCATATTAAGGACAAAACCATACCAGAAATTGTTCAAGAGCTCGGAGGTGTACTCGACTTAGAAATTAATGATAGGGATATCAGTGAGTGCTATAGGTTAAGGCCACCTGCGGAAACAACAAGGCCTGGTATTATAGTAGCTAAGTTTGTAAGCAAAAGGATAAGGGACGAGTTTATCTACAGAGCTAGGAAGAAAGCATCAATCACAACAAGAGATCTAGGAATTATCGATGGGGAACCAAGCCGTATCTTTGTAAACAATAACTTAACGTATTTCAACAGAAAACTTTTACGAGACGCTAAAATAATTAAAAATGAAAAAAATTACAAATTCGTATGGTTTAACAGAAGATTAACGCTTTGTATGAGGAAGGATGAAAATTCAAAAATTATTTTCATAAGAAATAAAAATGATTTAGCAACTCTTTGTTAAATCGAAAAGGATAAAATAATTTAAACATTTTTAATTATCATGGAAAATCATAATATTATTTCTCAACAAAATCATAAAGAACTTAAGGTATGTCATCTAAATATTGAATCACTTATTGGACATTGGTCTCATTTTCAAAAATATGTACTTGAAAATAATTATGATGTGGTTTGTGTCAGCGAATCATGGTTAAATCACGGTATTGGAGATTTTTTTGTTTCAATAACCGGATATAGTATTTATAGGTCTGACCGGAAAGATAAAAATCGAGGTGGGGTATGTATTTATGTAAATCGATCCCTGTCTTGTAAAGTTTTGGATTCTTCTAAGACCCACCAGTCGTTCTCATTCGAATATTTAATTTTAGAGATTAGGCACGGCCTTGAAAATATTTTACTCATTACAATTTATAGAGCACCGAGTAATAATTTTTATATGGATTTACGTTCAATTTTAGAAAAATTCGTTCCAACGTATGACAATATAATTTTAAATGGTGATCTGAATGTTAATTTTTCAACTATTTCTTATGATTCAAAATTTTTAAATAACCTTTTTCGCAGCTTTAATTTGTCACTCGTAAAATTTAACCCTACTTGTCATACTAAAACAAATAATACTTGGCTAGATATTATGGTGGTCGATTGTAAAAATATAGACAGAGTAATCACATCGGGTCAACTATCAGTTCCTTTTTGCCGCCAACATGACATTATATTTTTATGTTATCGGCTAGGGGAATCTCAAATATTTAGGAATGTGATTTTTCGAGACTTAAAAAATTTTAATCATAGCAAATTTAATGATGAACTGGACACTATGGACTGGGAAGAAATAGCTAATTCAAATAATATTGATGATAAAATTAGACTATTAAATTCAAAACTTTTTTATTTTTTAGATAAGTATGCTCCTTATAAATCCGTAACTTATAAAAAGAAACCCGCTCCTTGGTTCAATCCTGAAATAAAAAATTTAATGAAAATTAGAGACCGTTTTAGGAGAAATTATAAGTTCTCGAAAAATCCCGTTTTCCTTGAACAGTTCAAACTATATAGAAATAAAGTTACCTCAGAAATTCGTAAAAATAAAACAAAAATATTATATTGAAAATTTGACCTCCTCTAGAACACCAGAAAAACTTTGGAAAATTATCCGTAGTCTAGGCTTAGTAAAAAATCCTGAGGCTTTACCCTTGACTGTCTCAAAATCTGAATTAAATAAATATTTCGTAAATCCATTATCTTATCGTTTTTCTTCTTCTTCGGAACTACTTCGCGCTGATAGTGAATTCGATTCGAATGATTTTTTCTTTGCCCACGTCAGCCTAGAACTTTTTCTTAAAAATTTTCAAAAATCGAATATGCATTCTTCTGGAATCGATCGCCTACCTTTAAAATTCGTTAAATTATTCTTACCACAGATAGTTCCTATTCTTTTAAATATTTTTTATTTTTCTTTACAATCTTCAAATTTCCCGTTACTCTGGAAAAACGTTTTAGTTACCCCTCTACCTAAAAATTCAAACCCGACTGATGTCGAACATTACAGGCCTATCGCGAAACTTTGCTCACTCTCAAAAATTCTGGAACGTGTTGTATACGATCAAACCGTTGATTATTTAAACTCTAAAAATCTCTTCGACAAACATCAATCCGGTTTCCGTTCTGGACACAGCACTCAAACAGCACTATTGAGACTAACTGAAGATGTTAGACTTGCAATGGATCGACGACATGTAACAATCCTCGTATCTTTTGATTTTAAAAAGGCGTTTGACTTAGTGGATCACAATATTTTATTGCAAATGTTGAGAAAAAAGTTCAAATTTTCCCGTAGTGTTGTACTATGGTTCGAATCGTATTTAAAAAATCGAAGCCAAGCGGTAATCGATAGTGATGGCTCTCTATCCGAATTTCTTCCGATACATTCAGGAGTTCCTCAAGGATCGGTTCTTGGTCCACTTTTGTTTCTTTTATACATTTCTGAAATCTCCTCGGTTTTGAAATCATGCAAGTATCACGTTTATGCCGACGATATCGTTATTTATTTGTCTTCATCCGTACATGAGTTCAACGAAAATGTAAACAAAATAAATCGAGACATAGATGAAATCTTGGTCTGGTCAAATAGATTAAAACTTGTTTTAAATCCGTCAAAGACAAAGACAATAATTTTTGGCAGTCATTTCTATTTAAAATCGGTGATGGAAAGAAATCCCCAAAAAATAATTTTAGGCAAAACATATATTGAATACTCTGAATCGTTAAAGCTTTTGGGTGTTACCTTCTCTAGTGCTCTTGACTGGCAAGATCACGCTGTAAATATATCAAAAATAATTTTTAAACAATTAGGCTATTTACGTAGAAACAGAGACTATTTGCCTGTACAGGTTCGAAAACATCTCGTTTCCACACTTATAATACCGCACGTTGATTACTGCAGCATATTATTTACTGATATGTTTAATAGAGACATAACGATTTTACAGGGAGCGTTAAATGCGTGTGTAAGATTTCTTTTCGATCTACAAATTAATGATCACGTAACACCCTCATTTAAAAAACTCAATTGGCTAAAAATTCCCGAAAGAAGAAAATATTTGTTAGGAATTTTCCTATACAAACTTTTTAATAAAAGAACTCCGAATTATATCCTGGAATTTTTCGAAAATCACTTGTCTCTTCCAACGTGTCCGATGAGAGAAACCCACAGTTTATACAATATACCTGTACACCGTACAACCCGATACGATAAATCTTTATTAATAAGCAGTATACATTTATGGGATAAAATTCCTCATATCATTAAAGAATCAAAATCCCTTTCGATTTTCAAAAATCGGTACTACAAAGAACTTTTAGATTCATAATATTGATCCCTTTCTCCACCATTGATTTCGTTGACACAGGCTTCCAATTATTTTGTTTTCACTGGTTTTATTATAATTCGATATTGAGTATTGATTGGTTAAACAGTAAATACAATGATATATATTTATATTCTTTCTGCCTCAAGTTTCTTAATGTAAATTGAATTTGATTTTTTTTTTTTATTATCACTCTTTATTCTGAATTTTTTAAATCGTAAATTGATCTTTTGTTGTAAGTTTTTTTTTTTATCGGTTCCATAATTTTCTTTAGCAATATGGCTCTGCCTAGTTTTGTAAGGGGGTATAAAATTCTATGCACGTTTTAATTTATTTTACTTTCATTTTGTTCAAAAAATAATTTTAGTAAGACGGTAAGGTGTTTAAAAATTGTATTTTGGTTTATTATTTGAATAAAACATGTAAATTTTCTGTTTATGTTTAAAATTGAATTTTATTTCAGTTTCGTTTTTATGTAATTTTAAGTTGTTTACAAGTATTTATGTACTTTTCTTTATAAAGGAGACTTTTAATTTTGTTCTGTAAGATTAAATATTTTAAATCATTTGTGATTTTGATGGATTGGTGATTAAAATTGTATTTTATGTTTCACTATTTTTCTACTTTCTTTTAATTATTACTTTTATTGATTCTTATGTTGATTATTACATTTTGATTTGAAAATTGTCTATATGGTTTAGTGAAATTCGAGTTATTCACTAGTATTTGTTTAATTTACTTTTAATACTCTTATAATATATTATTAGTATAATTTTCGTGAAGTTTGAATTTTTCAAAATTATTTATGTATTTTTATTTGTGAAGAAAAGTTTTATTTGAGTTTGTATAAAGGAATACTTGAATAATTTAAGATTTCAATATTTTATGTAAATTGTTTCTCTGATTTTGTTTCTATTTATGATTATTATTTTTATTGATTCTTATACTGATTACTAAGTTTTGAGTCTAAATTTTCTATCTGGTTTGTAAGATTTAAGTTATTCACAAGTATTTACATTTTTTATTTATGGATATTCTTGAGAAAATTATTTAAAGTTAAATATTTATGGTTTCTTTTTGTAATTGTTTTAGTTTTTTCCACAATTATTTATGCATTTTTATTTGTAAAGAAAATTTTTATTTGATTTGGTATAAAGAAATACTTGAAAAATTTAAGATTCAACAAATAGTTATCTTATATTCATCATTTTTCTGACTTTGTCTCTATTGATGATTATTGTTTTATTGATTCTTATGTTGATTATTAATTTTTGAGCTTAAATTTTCTATCTGGTTTGTATAATTTGAGTTATTAACAAGTAAATACTTTTTTATTTATAGATATTCTTGAAAATTTTTCTTTATAGGTAAATATTTTTAGCTTCAATTTTGTGAAATTTTAAGTTTTTCAGAATAATTATATATTTTATTTGTAAAGAAAAGTTTTATTTGATTATTTTTTTTTATTTAATTAATTTAAAATTCAACAGTTATTCATTTTATGTTCATTACATTTTTTATTCATTTACTTATAATTACTGTTTTGTAAAAACTGTCGGCTGATATGATATTATACTTCTTTGTATTGCTCAAGGAGACTACATTGTCTCAGAGCATTAAAATGTAAAATTGTAAATATGTTAAAAGGTAAATAAAATCTCTCTCTCTCTCTCTCTCTCTCTCTCTCTCTCTCTCTCTCTCTCTCTCATGTGTTTAAAAATTCTATTTTTGGTTCATTATTTGACTTGAACATGTAAATTTTCTGTTTATTTTTATAATTAAATTTTCTTTCAGTTTCGTTTTTGTATAATTTTAAGTTGTTTACAAGTATTTATGTACTTTTCTTTATAAAGGGAACTTTTAATTTTATTCTGTATGATTAAATATTTTAAATCATTAGTGATTTTGATAGTTTGGTGATTAAAATTGTATTTTATGTTTCATTATTTTTCTACTTCTTTTTAATTATTACTATTATTGATTCTTATGTTAATTATTACATTCTGATTTGTAAATTGTCTATATGGTTTAGTGAAATTCGAGTTACTCACAAGTATTTGTTTAATTCACTTATAATACTCTTAATAGTTGATTTTTTTTTTTTTTTTTTTTTTTATTTTTGATTTTAATATAATTTTCGTGAAATTTTGCGTTTTTCAAAATTATTTATGTATTTTTATTTTTATTTTGTATAAAGAAATACTTGAATAATTTAAGATCAATAGCTACTCATTTTAAGTTCATTATTTCTCTGATTTTGTTTATATTTATAATTATTGCTTCTTATGTTGATTATTAATTTTTGAGCTTAAATTTTCTATCTAGTTTGTAAAATTTGAGTAATTCACAATTATATACATTTTTTAATTATGGATATTCTTGACAATTTTCTTTTTGTGAAATTTTAGGTTTTTCAGAATAATTTATATATTTTTATTTGTAAAGAAAAGTTTTATTTGATTTTTTTTTTTTTTTTTTATAACGAAATATTGAAAATAATTAAAAACTCAACAGTTATTCATTTTATGTTCATTACATTTTTTTATTCATTTACTTATAATTGTTGTTTTGTAAAAATTGTCGGCTGATATAATATTTATTTGTATTGCTCAAGGAGACTCCATAGTCTCAGAGCATCAAAATCTAAAAAAATTGTAAATATGTTAAAAGGTAAAAAAATCTCTCTCTCTCTCTCTCTCTCTCTCTCTCTATCTCTCTCTATCTATCTATCTCTCCCCTCTCTCTCTCTCTTCTTTTAGGTTTTCTTTTCCTTCTATGTAATAATTACACAATCTCGTTGCGTTAGGAAAATGAAAATTACAGGGTTGAAAAATTACTCCATTCTGCTACGAGTTGGCTATGGTAAAAGGGATTGAAATTATTTAAATTCTCATTTAAAAATGTAAAGCATAATCCAATGAAGGAATGGGAAGTTTCCCAGCGTTAGCTCTTATTAAATACACCAACTGCTGTCCAAATATTGTTTAAATGTATTCAAATTACTATTTAATATATCTAGTTACACAAGCTAATGTACACATTACATATTCATGGCGGTGTGATAACTTTCCGGTAAAGGCAGAAGTCATTTAAAAGCCACAAAAACGGCTAATATTTGTCTTGGCCCAAGTTGGGTTGAATATTAATAAAAGTCTAAAGTTTGAGTGGCACTTATTGCACTTGAACATTTCCAAATACCTGCATCTTTTATTAACTTTGGACCCCTGGCTTCATATCTCAGTTTTATTTATAATATCAACGGTATTGTATGAAGGGATATTTCCCTTCGGAAAAGAATAAAGTAATTTTTTTTATTTAACATTTCTGTACCTTTTGTATTATACTCTTTCAGGGCAAAGTTTCTGGAAAAGTTTTGATCATTGTAATACTTTAAACATTTATAATGTTTTTATTTAAGGTGAATAATTGGGCTAATTAGTTTCTTCTAAAAAGCTTAATTTTTTATCATACTGAAGATGGGAGAAGATCCCCCAAAATGTCTATATTTCCATTGATATATTATACACCTCCTTCAGTATATTGAGATCTCCCACCTTTAATCGCCCAAATGAAGGCCTAAAATTTAGGCCGAAACGTTGGAACGAATAAATTAAGTTTTCTACTTAAGTGATTTTATGACTGGACCCGGAATCAACTTCTCCCCAAGTTAATTCATTTCAAATACGAAAAAAATGAACTACATTTGATGAAGAAATTTTTAAAAAATCGCTATTTATTTATTACTATACTATTTGAATTTGGATGAAACCTACATGATATTAAGGCTCATTTAAGTTTACATCAATATGGCAAGTTTGGACAAAATTTGAGTAAAAAAAATATACCATAAAAAGGGCTTAACTTTGTATATTTAGCAGATTCCATTATCTACTACAATAATTTAAGTTTATGATTTTTATACACGTTTGATAATTTTTTTTTTTTTTATTTTTAGCTTTCCATTGTTATATACACCTAAATGATATAACTTTTTTCCTTTGAAAAAAAAAAAAAAAAATAACCTGGACAAATATTTTTACTGTTTTCTTCTTCAGCTGGTTAAAAATTCTGTGTTTATCAATGAAGCAACGAGAAACCGTCAATTATTTCGAATGAAAAAAATTGTACGTAAATGAGATCTCAAAAATCGGCATTTTAATATTGCTAGACCATTTGAATAAAGATCAAACCTGCATGATATTAAAGCTCATTTAATTTTACATAAATATAGCGAGTTTGGTCAAGATTGTTGTTAAAATTAAGTAGTGTGGAACTTAAATTTATTTTTAAACAGTAAAAACCATCTACTATAATAAATTAAGTTTATCGCTTTTCATTTCTCTCCATGACATTCTACAACTATGCACGTTAGAAACAAAATTCTAAAATCTTCAGCTTTCCATTCATTTATTATACACCTATATCACCATACTTATTTCGCCCCCCCACCAAAAAAAAAAAAAAATAATAATAGTAATAATAAAATAAAATAACTTGGAAAATATTTCTGCTGTTATCTGTTTTAGGTGATTATCAAACTATTTCAAATTGTACGATTTTCTATCAATGCTAACATAATGTTAGCCCTCTCAGACTATTTCAACATGACCAAGTCCATGTCAGAACCCTCAGGCATATAGTTGCCTTCTATATAAAACTTTAATTTAGTTTTCAGGATAAATCACATTAAAAAAACACAGACAAAAAACATTTTGAAAGACTTGGTAATTTAAGCTCAGGAGATCCTAAAACGTTTTTCCTTTGAAATGCCAAAGTTAAAAATGCTATATTTAACAGATTCCATTATCTACTACAATAATTTTAGATTATGCCTTATTTTATACCTCTCCATGACATTATACAACCACGCAACTATGATAACTTTTTTTTTTTAATTTTTAGCTTTCCATTGTCATATTAAAAAAAAAAAAAAAAAAAATGAGGAAGATGATTGGGATTGTGGTACGACCAACAGTTGTTAAAGTAAAATTTTGTCTATTTAGAGCTATGGCGTAGTTATTTTTGGATCTTTTTTTTTTTTTCACGAATCGGAAAAAAAGCCATCCAAGATGACCCACGATTTGAAAGGATTTGAAAGGGTGGTATACTTTGAATTTATTTTAAATTAAGAAAGGAGGAAGACTAGATAAATATCCTTGGAGGGAACGTGCAGAAATCCCGATGTCCCGAATTACCCAGGGACCGTTCTTGTATAAACAGGCGGTTATTATTACTAGCGGATTCCGCTCTTCTTCTTGTGTATTTAGTGCAACTTCTATACCAGTATTAACAGCATTTAATTATCAAACTTTGCCAGGTTTTCTAATTTATAACACGCCGTGTTTATAATTTAGAAATAAATAAACACTCTAACTAGCTCTTCGCGGAAAAAGAATCGGTTCAGAAAGGTTTATTTTAATTTATTTATTCATTTGAAATATATTAACCCAATGCTCCTACATGTGGTGTTTAATTTTTATTCTTAATTCTAACTTTGATTCTAGGCTAAAGTATTCAAAGACTACTTACAACCTATATTTGTGTGCTGTTCGGCCTAGGTTTCAGGCCTTGACAGGTCTAAGAAAAAAAATCTGGTGCGGGCAACAAACGACTTTCACTTACCTCCTTATTAAAATCGATTAAAGAATTTTTAAATACAGTTAGAGATAAAAATGAATGAAACCATTAAAGAATTAATTACATTGAATTTCTATAGTAACATGTGTCTTATTAAAATATCTATTATATTTTATCTTAAATAATGAGTTAGTTTTATCGGTTCTTCATCACTCTTTATTAACTTTTACAATCTTGTGTATATGATAAATTTTTTCTAAAATATTTGCAATTCCAACGGTATATAAAACATGTATAAAACTTTTTTTATGTCCAAAAATAAAAAAAATTGCATTAAAACCATATTTTTTCAGTTTTCTCCTTTAGTTGTTTATCAAATTTGCTCAACGTGGATATTTAGCTGTTAATTACCAATGCTAACAAAATAATATAGTTATTTTTATAGCATCTACAGAATTAAAGGTACTTTATTGGAAAAACATTTAAAATATCGGCATTTAATCCCTGTCATACTATTTTAATCAGAATGAAACCCACATGATATTAAAGCCCATTAAAATTTACATCGATATAGGGAGTTTAATAAAAATCGTTAGAGCCGTTTTTAAGAAAATCGTAAAAAGGTACAAAATGCATGGTATAAAGTACATCTTCCGGTCAGCTGATTTTGATTAAAACGATTTTGTAACATCTCGGGCGTATATTTGTCTTAAATGTGAAATTTCAGTTTCATAGGACTTGTTATTTTTGCCCGGGAGTTACTACACACACACAGACCTTTTTTCGGGACTTGCTTATTAGGACTCAGGGGACCCTAAAACGTGTATTTTCGTTGAAACTGGAATTCGAAAATTTTCACGATCGCAAAACTTTCCCTTACTATATATAGTATCTGAAATTAAAAACAAGAAAATGACCAATGCAATTGAAAGAAAAATAAATTTTAATTCAACAGTACATTAGTAAGATAACAGTATTAAAGTAGGGAATATACAAAAACATTGTACCATTAAGTTTTTTAATTCAGTATATCTAACCATTTTTAGGAGTGACTACTGAAAAAATTCGAGTAAATATGGAATTATTTATTTTCAAAATTAGAAAAAATAACTATCATAATATAATAGGATAATATAACAGTGGTCGCCAACTAGTAGTCCGCGGACCCTTTGGGGACACGAGTGGTAATTGGGAAATTATTTGATATTACCTAGATTTAAATTACTTGTAAAGCACTGACTTGTAATAATAGTAACATAAATACAGGGGCAAATTCAAAATGCAACGGGATTTAATTGCTAGTGAACACTACTGACTAGTGACTGCTATTGTATAATCACAATCCTTAAATTGGTCATTTTCTAAAATTATGAGCTTACAGTGTAGCACAAAGGGTTGCTGAGCGACTGATTCTACCCTACCATTTTTTTTCCTGAAGTTCAACGTCTGGCTTTGGCTTGCCTCTTTGTCCGACAATACCCTCTCCTGCGTCTGATATATATATATATTATTATATATATATATATTTAAATAATATATATATATAATGATAACGCGATTTCATTATTCTTACTTACGGCTTATTACTAAAATACATTGCAATTTACCTTTTTTTTAAACGGGAAAAATAAATTATCAGTAACCAAGTCATCATAAAATTATTCCTGAAATATAAGTAGTAACAATGACGTATAATATACCGTTGGAGCGCAAGATAAATCAAATAAGCAATAAAATAAATCGTACAAATTTATATAAAATTGTTGTAAGCCTTTAAACTTAGGAACATATGTTATTGGTAAAAAGGGAGGTTATAATAGTTAAATGTAAAGGGTCGTGCAAGTTATATTGTTCAATTTAGTACGCATGATTTTAGATAGTAACTGAGTTGTTAACATAAATGGTAAGTTGTTATAAATCTATAAACTAACATTGTTTTTAATTATTTCAAATTTAATACTATTTCATGAAAACAGTATTAATTATAATTGTGCCTATTAATAAATGAAAATATATAAATAAATATATATTTGAAAAGCCTACTTTTACGGTGTATTCTATTTGGTTTCAATAATGTAGCCGTTGGAGCCTTACAGAGCTTCGGTCCTATCATCTTGGGAAGCGGCTTACAAGGAACCCTCCTGCAACATTGAAACTTTTCCATTGGGGCCATTTCACCACTTATCGGAAAAACACTAGCAAATTCCTTTGTTATTATTTTATTTATTTTTCTATTTGTTTCAAGATTTTTCCTATTTAATCTTTTGCACAGAACAAACAACTTTTACGTACCTCCCTTCTTGAAATACAATAAACTTGCAGCTAAATAAAAACAGAATCATGCTGAGTTTCGATCGAGTTTTTAAAAAATTATATAATAATAGATATATGTAAAATAATGCCTTTTTTATTTACTGTCTATTAGCTTTTACAATTTTATATTATATTTTTCTTTTTTATAGAATCACAGTATTTCGATTCTTCCTACATTTGCAATTAAATGTTTATTAACAAATATATGTACAAAAACAGAGTACTGTACAATACATACAAGTAAGATTTCAAACCGGTTTGGGCTTTTTTAAAGTTTACATCTAAGTACAAATAATCGTGATTGAAATTAATCTACTTAAGTGGAGTAAAACTTTCTAAAAAAAAAAGGAAACAAATAATAATAAGACAAGTAATTATATAAGGAAAAATAATCAGGAATGAATCCATAGTTGATTTAAATAATAATATGTCTTTATAAGCTTTATAAGTGAAATCGGCTTTATAATAATTAACAATTTTCCTTATGTGGTCATGTTTGGTATGAATATGATATAAAAAAAATCTATTGGTAATTTTTTACAATATTTCAGTAATATATGATTTATTGTCCTAAAAAAAAAAAAAAAAATTCCGCCTCTAAATCTACGAGATACCCCATAAAAATAAGTCTGATGTTTTTTCCCACATTTTATATTTATTTATATACAAATTAGTTTATGTTTCATAGTTACATTTTTTTAAACTATTTATTTTTTTTTTTTTTTTGAAAACTCGAATTCAATATTTTTCTCGATGGCTACAACTTCCTTTGCCATATATTTCTACTTATAGGTAGGTGAACTAACGTAAAAATGAATATTGTAGGGGGGGGGGAAATGAAAGAGAACTCTATTATTCTATTACGGTTTGATTTTAAATAATTCTCCACCATCTTTTAAGGTTGTGAAACAATGTCGCTTTGAAGGAGGAACAACGCCTGAAGGTTTTCGGGTTTATGGTAGGTCTTAGGAGGGACAAGGCAACTGGGGAATAGCCTTGCACTTTGGTAGTGTTAAAGATTTGATGTGTGACTGAAAAAAAAAAAGGAAAACAGTTGGAGTGATAGTCTAGAATAAACACAATGAAATAGTCCTGAGCTATTTATTGCTTGGCCAACATTTCGACCCACATTGTAGGTCATCTTCAGGGCACCTTGATTTTCAGGAGTTAGGTACAGGATAGGACTTTTGTGCCTTGAGGTGCCCGGATGATTTTACCAGAAACGTGAAAAGTGAGCAAAGCAAAAAATAGTTGCACTATTTCATCGTTCTAGTTTTTGAACGAAACCCGAATTATTTTCCATATAAATTTCCTAACGTTCAACTATTAATAATCATTAGAATTTCTAAAAAGTCAATCGACTGGTAGGCGTCCAAGAAACAGACTGTGGCGTAAGTGGGAAGATTATACAGTCCAAGGGCTTAGACGGTGATCATTGGATGGACGTTATTGGCTAAGCTTGGTAGTTTAATAAATCTAAATTATTATACATAATAACGTTCTAAATGAAATTTTAATTTTTTCTCTTCTTCAGCGTGGATGGAAATATTAATTTTGAGCTCTATAAATGAATTCAATATTTTGATTTCTCTCAGTTTTATTTTTTCCAATCTGGACGGCAGTTTCTAAATATTGAACTAAGACCAAAATAGAGTCAAAGGAATATATAGATATGGTATTTTTAGCTTCAGACCTCTGAAATATTAAATATATTGGGAAATTATAGAGATTTTTGTTGAATAGTAAACTACTTAAAAGAGAGAAAAAATAAATCTGGTTCGCCCGACACACAAGTTTTTCCGAACTTTATGAAATGAAATTTTAAATAAAGTTAAAGTTGAAAAAAAATTAAAATGAGCCTTATTATTGCAATGAAAACATTTATTTTAGATTAAATAATATAATAATCAAAATTTTTATCTTCAAGAATCACTTATGCAATTTTTGTAACTCTTCACATTACCTTCTACATATTTTTATGATTAATAACATATATTTACATTATTTTCATTTTTGAAGAAAAAGAAAAAAAAAAATACCAGGAAAAATATTTCTATTTTATCCTTCAGTTAGTTGTCATATTTTATTTTAACTTATTTTTCATCAAGGCTAAATGTTATTTATTTCAATTTTAAAAAAATGAAATTTACTTAGGGGGAAGAAAATGTGGACATTGTTTATTTATGCACAGTCATACTATTTCAATGAAAAAATAGCATGAAATTAAAGCCCATTTTATTTGAAATCCACATATGTTTAATAAAAATCGTTAGATCCGTTTTTAATCTGTAAGAAAACGTTCAAACTGCATAGTATATAAGGACTCTTCTCCTTGGTTAAAAAGTTGTAATAAATCATTGCAATAAATATGAAATTTAAAGTTGCAGTTTTCAGAATTCGAAAAAGTTACATTTTTTTTTTTTTTTTTTTTTTTTTTTATACCGTTCACTTAAACATTATTCTCAAAAACGCTATTAATATTGATTAAAATCTGTGTAAAATTTGATCTCAAAGAGGTTTCATTCTGATTGAAATAGTCTGACATGTATTAAATGCAGACTTTTTAAACTTTCTTCCACTAAAGTATCTTAATTCTTTTAGTTAAAAAAATTCTTTTCATGTTGTAAGCATTACCCAAAAACGTCAAATATACAATATTATTATATTAATAAACAAGAGAATTTGATAACCAACTAAAGGGTAAAACGGCAAAAATATTTTTGAAGTGTTTTATTTTATTTTATAATTATTTTTTTGTTTATTTAGAAGATGGCCAAGAGACCTCCTATCATAAATTGAAGTGCTAGGGGTAGTTTCTTCACAGAACTATCATGTGTTTTAATCATATTTACTTGTTTTATTGAATTAATACAGTTGTAAATTTCTTTAAAAAAATAAAATAAATAAATAAAAGTTTTTTTTTCTGAACATATTAAAGCTAATATAGAGGAGAAGTTTTAGTTGAGGGTTTAGTCAAATTAACACACAATTAAGTAGGAACCTAATTTAGTAGTGCCAATAATAATAATAATAATAATAAGCTGGATAAATGGAAGCTGGATAGATAAGATTAAGGTAAGGGCGCGCTCAGTTTCACCAATGGAACCAATTTCGATAAATGAAGACGATATCCAGTTATCAGTTAAAAGAATGAAAAATTGGAAATCACCTGGCCCTGATAAAATTCATAATTATTGGTTGAAATACTTTACTAGTGCCCATAAATTATTAACTTCCTATTACCAAAAACTGCTGGCCAATACCATTGCTCCACCAGAAGACTTCTGTAAGGGTATAACTTATTTAATCCCTAAATCGGCTAAGAATCAGCTTGCTCCTAAAGATTTTCGACCTATCACCTGCTTAAACGGGGTTTATAACCTACTATCATCTATGATCAGTTGTAAATTATCAGATCATATCGACAAGTATGATATCATCACAAAGGAACAACTAGGGTGTAAGAAAAATGCCAAAGGATGCAAAGAACTATTAGTAATAGACTCGTTCATAACATCCCAAATAGCAAAGAAAAAACGAAACGCATCTATAGCCTGGATAGACTATCAAAAGGCGTATGACTCTGTCCCTCATGGATGGCTAATAGAAGTATTAAACATCTACAAAGTAGATCGTAATATTATAGATTTATTAGAGCGTCTAATGAAAACGTGGAAGGTGAAGTTGCACTTACCTAACCTTAGAAGTTCCAAATTGTGCATACCAATAGACAGAGGAATATTTCAAGGTGACTCGTTAAGTCCATTGTTGTTCTGTCTGGCTTTAAATCCTCTTAGTGAATTATTGAATAATTCTGGAATGGGTTACAAACTTAATAATAGTGGAACTTTAATCTCTCATGCTCTTTACATGGATGATTTAAAATTGTATGCAAGAGGTGACAAAGAGCTGAAAAACATGATTCATATGGTTGAGTCATTTAGTAATGAAATTGGTATGACTTTCGGAATAGAGAAGTGTGCTGCAATTCATGTTAAAAGAGGAGTGGTGACAAACAAAGCAGACGTGGAGCTTATCAATAATGAAACAATAAAACAATTAAGCGATTCGGACTGTTATAAATACTTAGGATTTGGCCAAATTTTGAAATTCACGAAGAATAATAAAGATCATTTTAAAGATGAGTTCAAAATGCGAGTAAAAAAAATTCTCAGAACGTATTTGTCAGCTGGAAATCTAGTAAAAGCAATAAATACATGGGCTATTCCAGTACTGACTTACACTTTTGGAGTTTTAAAATGGTCTAATACGGAACTTGAAGAAATGGATCGTTTAGTTAGAGTCCTGTTTACGTCAGAAAGAAAACGACATCCCAAATCATCAATAGAAAGAATGTACTTACCACGTAAGCAAGGTGGAAGGGGACTCGTTTGTCTGTTGAGAAGCTGCAGAGAGCAATAAAACAATTTAAGACGCAGTTTCCTAGATAATGATTCTCCAATATGGTCTGCAATAAAAGCGTTAGACATTGGATACACGGCTCTAAACCTCAATTCAGAAGAGCATAAAGATGGACCTACCGAAGAAACTCTGATTGAAAATTGGAAAAGTAAGTCACTACATGGTCGATTTCACAACTCTATGTCCCAATCAGGAGTAAATTGGGAAGCTTCTACCTTCTGGCTTAAAAAATGTCACTTGTTTCCCGAAACAGAAGGATTTATTTTGGCCATACAAGATCAAGTGATTTCAACCAATGCTTATAGGAAATACATTTGTGGGGAGAATATAAGTGAACGATGTCGTCTTTGTAAAACGGCTATAGAGTCTATCCAACATGTATCATCTGGGTGTCAGGCATTGGCAGGGAGAGAATACCTTATGAGGCATAATAACTTGGCAAAAATTATTCACCAATCGCTGGCATTATCATACCAAATGATAGCAGACGAGGTTCCTTATTACCGATACGAACCAAAACAGGTACTCTCAGGTGAAAAAAAAACAATATACTGGGATCGTTCCATTATTACCGATCACATGATATTAAACAACAAGCCGGACATAGTGGTTGTGGATCTAAATGTAAAATGCGGCTATGTTGTTGATATTGCTGTCCCGAATGATGACAATATCGACGAAACTATTGCTGAGAAAATACGGAAATATCAAGATTTGTGCCAGGAACTACGTCAAGTCTATAAGCTGGAACAAATCAAGGTATATCCGATAATTATCTCATGCAACAGTCTCATTCCAGATGACACCATTTTAGCAACTAAAAACTTAAAACTGCCCGAAAAGGTTCTGGAAGAAGGACAGAAAGCAGTTCTCCTCGGTACAGCCAGTATCATCAGAAAATTTTTAAATATAGTATAGTATTTTTTGCCTAGCCCTTGACTTTGGTCCGGGTAGGTAAATATTCTGGTAAAACCAAGAAAATGTGCAATAATAATAATAATAATAGTCTTTATTGATATACATATAAACATTTATAATTCATTTTATTTACATATTTTTTTCTTCTTTCTTTATATACATATATGTCTTATATATATGTTTAACTTATAGTTTAAAGTCTTTAACGGTAACTCCTCAGAGTAGAGTAGAGCAGAGTAGAGTTCGCTCATCTTCATCTTCCGAAATTCTCTGTCCTTGGCTCTACGTTACCACAGTAAAAATGTCATATTATATACAATGTTTTATAAGGTAATGGAGCTATTATATAAATATATTAAGCGAAAAAAAAAATGAATATTTTTTGTTTAAATAATTTATATTGTTAGATTATTTAATATGAAACACATATTTACACAACTTTATTTTAATGTTCTTGAGTTTATTTGAATGACGGAGGTAAATTAATGTTGTGTGGTTTTTTCATAGAAGGGCAGTACGTACCATGTCTTTTCAAACTCCAAGCCCAACCCTTAACTAGGCTCGCTCTAGAAAGCCAACAAATTTTGGACGATTTTCAATAAATGCTGGCATTAATGCAGAGCATGCAAAATCGTCGTGAACATTCTGAGACATCCCAATGATTGGACACCATTAATCGGTTGCTCCATTAGAAGATTGGTCCTTTCTCCAGTGCGCTGCAATCCATCAGCCAAACCTGAGCAACTTGAGCCGTTCAAACTCCTCCAACATCAACTGATTCATATCGCTTAATTACAGCTGGAAATTTCGGATTCATTAGGGGATTGGAATTTCTCTGATTTGAGGCGGGAAAAAAGAATCCTGAGGGAGCATGGTCTACTGTTGACATGATGATGGGAAGAAATATTTTGGAATCAGACCTTAACCCTGCCAACGTTTCGGCCCGAATTTTTTTTTTGTTTCTATCTTTTATTGTTTTTATTCTTAATATAACTAATTTTATAGGAGTATATTTATGATGAATTGTTTAACGTTTTATTTCTTTTTTAGTTAGATTATGATATTTGTAATATATATATAATAATAATAATAGGCTTTTATGTGTTTGTCGGAAACATTCCATAAAGTTAGAATCGGTCATAATTACTACGAGAGATTTGAGGTGCGATCGGGTTTCACCTGTGTTATTTAATATAGCTTTAGAATATGTCATAGAAAAGGTGATGTGTACCGAGAAAGGCTTAAATATGGATGACAAGATTCCGGTTTTGGGGTATGCCGATGATCTGGTACTGCTAGGTGAAGACACGGAAACCATACAACTAAATACAAGTGTGTTAATAAAAACCGGTAAAGAAATAGGACTCGAATTAAATACCGATAAGACGAAGTATATGATTAGGAGCAGAAACGGTGTCGATCTTGGTGATATTGATGTATCAGGTCATACTTTTGAACACTTAGAGAAATTCAAGTATTTAGGTTCAATTATAACTAGAAAAAATAAAATCCAGGAAGAAATAAAGTCCCGGTTAAAGGTGGGAAATGCGTGTTATTATTCAGTTGCTAAGTTACTTAGTTCGCGGCTTCTATCTAAAAACTTAAAGATTAGAATTTATAAAACTATTATTCTTCCAACGGTTCTTTACGGATGTGAAACGTGGCCGCTTACTTTGAAGGATGAACAACGGCTTAAGGTTTTCGAAAATAAGGTATTGCGTAAAATATTTGGTCCAAAGAGAGATGAGGCCACTGGGGAGTTTAGAAGGTTGCACAACGCGGAATTGCGGAACTTGCATCCTGTGAATATAATTGAGCTGATTGCATCGCGGAGACTCAAATGGGCGAGTAAAGTTGTTGGGCTCGATGACGAGCGGATTCCGAGAAAGTTGGTTTTCGCTGACCCGACTGGTAGGCGTCCGAAAGGTACGCCGAAGCGGAGATGGGAGGATTGCGTTAAGGCTGATCTCGGGAACTTGGGCTTGAATGGTGAACATTGGACGAGTCTGTGTAGGCGGAATTTGGTGGTATCGGCATCGAACCTTCGGGTTCGCTAAGCCTATTATTATTATATATATATATATATATATTTTATATATATATATATTATATATATATATATATATATAAGTTATGCTTAGTCGAGACAAATGAATTAAAAAAAAGGAAAAGGTTAAGAAGAAACAACACTCACGGTTCCAGAAACAATACTGCTTTATTCATGAAAGTAATCCTCCTTTTATATGTTTGGGATGTTGTTTACATGCCAAGATGGTATGCAAAGATACTCTCAATTTTTGGAAACTCACACCCAAAATGGAGAGAGTAGTCCTTAGCCTTGACACCTTACAAACTAACTGTACAATTACAATCACTATGTAATTACAACCTTACAAGCTAAAATGACTGAAAAAAAAGGAAAATAACAGACTAGCATTAAAAAACAAAAACACACTTGCATAGAAACTCAAAAAGAAAAGGGAAAGAGAAAAGAAAAAAAATATATATATACCACAATAACACTTCTCAATATCCATACACTAACCGAAATCAAAAGATACAAAAATAACATGAGGAACAAAGTTCATCAAAAACGGTGCACTGACATTCTCACCAAAACTGGCAGAAATACAAAAACATATGTAATAAAAAAAATGTACAGAACTGCACAACGAGAAACGAGGAGGCGTGCAGAGGCGAGAGCAAGACAGGTCGCGGTGGCTAGCGCGGATCTACCATTGGAAGCTTAAGCTGTTCTATATGAACTGTGCGCCTCTTTTTAGGCTCCCGAAGACTATCGATCGTGACGAGATTATGCTCCCTGATCGCGGTCACCCTGAAAGGGCCTTCGTACCGGAGCAACTCCTTCCCCCGATTAGTGGCCAGTTTGCGATAGACGATAGTACCTATCTTGATGTCGCCCATCTGATCACGCAGTTTGAGATTTTCCCGCTCCACTCGCCTACATTTCTCCCGTTGTATCTTGTGCCGCACCTTGCCCCACACTTTACGTACCTCGACCCTATTGGCCACGATGTCCCTGACGCAACGCTCGTTCACAGTGGTATCCATCCAGTCGCGACGCTGCCCATTCAACCCGAATAAAACCTCGTTCGGTGAGAACCCAGTGACGGAGTGGATGGAGTGGTTGTAGGCCACGATTGCCTTCCGCATAGCTACGTCCGGCTCCAAACCCTTCTCGCCCTGAAACACACGGAGGTGATCGCTCAGAGTGCTATGCAGCCTCTCAATGCTACCCCTACTTTTCGGATGACCCGGCGTTGTGAAATGCCACGCTATATCGAGACGCTTCGCTTCTTCCCGTAGCGCAACGTTATCGAATTCTCGTCCCCCGTCCGAGGAAATTCTCCCAGGTACGCCATAGAATTGCATCCAGACGTGAAGGGCCTCTAATACTGCTTCTGCGGACTTGTCGAGCACCTGATACCCCATGGCCACCTTGCTAAAGAGGTATATAATGGTGACCCACTTGTAACCCCTCCAGGTGAAAGTGTCGATTTGGAGGTCTTGGAGAGGCGCGTCCCCTGTAGGCGTCTCCTCCTGGATACCCCGCGGGGGGTGACGGTCGTATTTTGTGCGCAGACACACTTCGCACGCACCGATCGTGTCTTGAATGGTTTTTTTCATCCCCCACCAAAAATACCTCCTACGCAACGCGTGTAATGTTTCATTCACCCCACGGTGGTTGGTTTTACCCTGGTGGTACGCGAGTGTGACCTCCTTCTGCCGCTCCTCGTCCTGAAGCGTTTCCACGGAGTACCTACACCGGATAAACGACCGATCGACACCGATCCTCTCGCAGCGCCATATACGTCGAACCTTGTCCCAAATCGTAGCGTTCCCCACGTAAAGGTGGTGCACTTTCCCCGGTTCCGATGCATCCAGCAACGCCCTGCAAATTTGATCGTCGCGAACCCCCGGTTGAGACCAGATGATATTAATTTTGCACCGACCGTATGTGCGATATTCGATTTTAACCGTCCCTTCGGTTCGCGTTTTCCAGATGACCTGGCGACGCTTATCATTGATGATTTCATCAATTTCCTCCATTTCCACTGGCCTATCGTCCGCTGAGCTCCCGTCTCCCGGCGACTCCGCACCACCCGCTACTCCTGCACCACCAGCTTCTCCCTCGCCGTCTGGTGTCCACTCGCTCAAAAACTGCCTCACGTCGCGGGACGGCTCACCTTCCTCTACGGCATTGATCATAATCGCTCGGGACAGCCAGTCCGCCACGACGTTGTCCTTCCCAGACTTATAGACAATCTCGAAGTTGAACTGACCCAAAAACTCCTTCCATCTCGCGACCCTCGCCGAGGACTCCTTTAGCTTCCCGACCCATTGCAGCGGCCGGTGATCGGTATGGACGCGGAACTTCCTCCCGAAAACGTAGGGCCTAAAATGCTCTATTGCCCACACCACACCCAGCAACTCCCGCTCCAAAGCACTATACCTGGTCTCCGCGTCTGTGAGGCGCCTGCTCGCATACGCCACGGGACGATCGCCCCCGTCATGATCTTGTGACAAGACCGCCCCCACCGCGTATTCGCTAGCATCGGTAGTAATGGTGAACGGCCTAGAAAAGTCCGGAAACGCCAGTACCGGTTCCGCCTGTAAACGATCCATGCACTTACGGATGTTATGTTCCATTACCGGCGTCACGACAAGCTTAGCCCCCTTCTTCAGCAAATTATTAATAGGGACCAGATATTCCGCCATATCCGGAACGAACCGGCGATAGTAGTTAAGTGTTCCGAGGAGGCGACGGATCCCTTTTACATCCCGGGGAATCGCCATACGTCGAATCGCTTCCACTTTCGTAGCGTCCGGCTTGACACCCTCACGAGAAATCGTATGGCCTAGGAAATTGATCTGCTCCTGCCCCAGTGTCGACTTTTCCTTGGACAATTTGAGACCGAACTGCCGTACCCGCTGAAAAACCCGGCGCAAGTGTACCACATGTTCGTCCACTGATCTACTAAAGACTAACAGGTCGTCCATATAGACCTGACAGACAGTTTCGTCAAGGCCCCTCAAAAATTCGTCCATCAGTCTCTGGAATGTAATGGGAGCGTTCTTGAGTCCGAACGGCATCCTAGTAAATTCGTAGTGCCCCCTTTCAAAGGTAAAAGCCGTTTTGGGTTGATCCCGGGGGTGCATCTTGATCTGATGATAGCCGGCTTTAAGATCTAACGTGCTAAATACCACCGCTCCGCTCAGCCTGTCTAAGATATCCTCAAAACGCGGAATCGGATAACGTTCGTCCACAGTGTTATCGTTTAGGAGCCGATAATCTATCACCACCCTGTACCGTTCGGTATTATCCCCTGGGACCGCCTTCTTTTTCACCGCCCATAAGGTGCTGTTATACGGCGAAGTGCTGTTAACGATGATCCCCTGTGCCAGCAGACTGTCCAACTCCTCCCGAATGTGCTTGCGGAGCGCCTGAGGATACCGTCGTTCCTTAACATAAGTGATCCGTTCTTGTTTCAGCGGGATCTCGTGGACCGTCCTTCCCGTCACGCCTAAGATCTCACCTTCTCCAAAAAAAAATGTCGCCAAATTCCGCCCTGATTAGATCTCTCCAGTCGTCCACTTTATTAACCGCGCCTATCCGCGCCTTGTTTCCACTTACGAGTTCCCGACATTTGTAAGTCTGTTGTCCGAGCCTAATGCTCCAGATCCCCTGGCTGTTTCGGACTCTTGCCCCTGCCCGTCCTAGCAGGTCGCACCCCACTATCACCTGGTATTCCCGGGTCAAGTTACCCACTATATGTACCTTTAAAGTTCCCCCTTTTTCCACCCAACGACCTAAATCGATCTCTGCTTCTCCCTCTACCTTACACGGTCCCCCCAATGTAATTAGCTGGCAATCGCATTTTCGAATCTGAGTTGCTCTCTCTCTATCGCACAACTTATCCAACGCCTCCCGAGTCATTATGGTGCTAGAACTCCCCGTATCTACTAAGCACTTCACTCCCCCAGACACTTTAATTATAGGCAACCAGCATTGCTTACCTCGGATGTTGTTACATATTGCTGTGCGGTCGCCTCTCTGCGAGCACACTCCTCAGATCCCAGCTCTCTGCTTCCTACCGGCTGCTGCTCGGCGCGGGTGGCTCCACCTGCTGCCTCCCTCTCCTCCACTGCCGCTGCTCCCTGGTTCTTCACCATCCGTCTCCGAAGTATCCGAAGCCTCGGTGACCTCTCCTGAAGGTCCGCTTCTTCTAGATGGGATGCGAGTTCTCTTTATCTTCTGCATATTTACCTCCATTGGTTCATCCCGCGAGGCATTTGGCCTTCTAACCATATACGGGCATTGTCTGGCTATGTGCCCCTCGGTTCCGCATTCAAAACATTTAGTACGGGGACACTGGGCCACCAGATGTCCCTGCTTTCCGCAACCGTGGCACTTCCTATCGTCCTATCGAAACCCATTCCTCGTTCGCTGTTGTCCTGACCTCCTTTCTCCTCCCGCCGTAGGTCTGTCTCTGGTTCCATACGCCTGATCTTTCCTTCTCCAGGTTGTCTGCGTGTTCCGAGGACGTCTGTCGGGTATCGTGCTCCATCCTGGTTCCTCTATTTCCATCCTGGATTCTTCTTCTCTAGCGCTGGAATCTACCATATCTTGGGCACACTCGATGAATGTGCGATCCCGCGGTAGGGAGTCTCTCTTTCCAGTTTCTTTGGCCAGCTGCACCATGAGAATCGTCGATAGGAAATTCATCCGACCTTCTACCTCGGGCGCACTCATTGTCTCCCGCATCTTCTCGGTTATCCTGTTGTATCTGGCAAGTAGGATTCCCGCATATTGCCCGGCTGTCTGGCGAGGTGAACATCTTTCCCGAAACATCTGGAAGATATCCTCTTCCGGGGTCCAGCGTCCTCCGCCGAAGGCTTTCTTCAATCTTTCCTTGACTATCGGCCATGGTGTTTCTTCGTCCGCCTGGATCTGGTTCAAGATGTTACGTCTCACGCGACAAACTAAGGCCGCGCTCAAAGATTCGGCGTCCCCCTGGGGTAGTAGGTCTTCTTCTACCTTAGCCTCGATCCTTGCCATGAGACGATCTCCGCCCTTAAGGAAGTGGTTTAAGTCACCTACCTCGCCACCGAAACGTTCCAGATCCGAAATCGCTTTCCTCAGATCTTGGCATGTCGCCGTTTTAATCCTCATCCATGCCATGGCATTAGCATGTGCTTCCGCTAGAGTATTCCTGGGTAAAGGAGGGAGTTCCGGCACAGGCGGTGGCTGAACTTCCTGGACTTGCGGGTTTTCCTGTATATTCAAAACCGCTGGTCTTATCAAGCCGTCCATTGTTTTTTTTCTTGGTTTTTCGGAGAAATTACGGAAGAGAAAAAAATAAACATAAAACTTCGAAATATACGGCGGAAAAAAAAACGAGTCACTTACTGCGATAGCCTGCCCGTTCTGAGTTCCCGGGTTTCGGCACCAGTTATGCTTGGTCGAGACAAATGAATTAAAAAAAAGGAAAAGGTTAAGAAGAAACAACACTCACGGTTCCAGAAACAATACTGCTTTATTCATGAAAGTAATCCTCCTTTTATATGTTTGGGATGTTGTTTACATCCCAAGATGGTATTAAGGCTAATACTACCCGACTCCTATCCTTAACTTATATATATATATATATATATATATATTTTTTTTTTTTTCATAATATAAATTAAGCTGGTATGTATGTTACTAATTAGTTTGAATTTCAATTATTATTATTTTAATTATTGTGGTGTAATGTAATTTTTTTTGTATGATATACCACCTGTAATTGGGCCTAGGCCTGTTGGTGGTTGTTGTAAAATAAAAATAAAAATGTGAGCCATAATTTGGGCTAGGAAAAAAAAAAAAAAAGAAAGGATATAATTTTCTCAAGCGTATATATGAGTGAAAGACGTAGTTATGAGAGGTAAAACTGATTTAAAAAAATAATAATACACCGTGACAATATAGATGTCTCAAGTTTGGGCCAAAACGTAGGCATGATACAAATAAAAAATAATTATTTTTTCGTCCTATCCTCATATCAACAGTCGACTATTAACCTCAAGATTAATATCTATCAAGTATATTTTCGTAATTCTCGTATATTCTGAAAATTCAGATATTTCTTTCCTATGGTTTGGAAGTTTTCTGATAAGGATCTGTAAAATCAAAGATGCGTTCCTTCTAAAAGTTACTGTTGGAATTATTTTAATTTTGACTTGTTTTTATTAAAATAATACAGCTAAGAACTATCAAATAAATTTTAAAAATATTTGTTTAGTTTAAATAAAAAGTTTATTTAGTTTCTTTAGAAACATATGATTTAGATTAAATAATATAGGAGTAAAAAAATATTAAGCATAATTATCAGTAATAATTGTAAGCCCCATTTGTCACTTTAAATCACCTTTCGCACCTTTGTAAATAAGATAATATTTGTTCTAAAATCCTTAACTTTCCAACGATATATTATACGTTTACATTACTGTTATTATTACCAAAAAAGCAGAAATACATTAAGAAAACATTTTTCGATTTTCTACTTTAGTTTATTATCAAATACGTTCAACTTGTGTATTTAGCTGTTGTTTAAGATGAGGTATTTTAGAGGAAGAAAATTTAAAATATCGGAATTTTTAGCCCTGTCACACTATTTCAATCAGTATGAAACTTACATCAAATTAAAGCCCATTAAATTTTACATATATGTAGCAAGTTTAATCACAATCGTTAGAGCCGTTTTTGAGAAAATCGTAAAAAGGTTCAAAAAGCATAATATTAAGTGGAACTTCTGGTTATCTGATTTTGATAAAAAATGAGCTGTAACATCTAGGGCGTATAGTTGTCTTAAATATCAAATGTCAGTTTCGTACGAAATTTTGTTTTCGCACAATACCTACCACACACGGGCATACACAGACCTTTTTTAGAAAACTGGAATTCGAAAATTCCTACAATCGCAATACTTTCCTTTACTATATATTTATATATAAGTAAGTGAGAGAAATTCTTTATATTATTTAAAGTATAATAAAACAAAACAGTGCTGCCGAAATGTATTGGGTTGCAATCACACACAGCGCTCTTGTCAATCTACTGACATATTTGACATATCTAGTGATATTGAGTTGACAAGTTATAAATTTAACATACATTTACTTTCTTTATCGATAGACTTTTTATGTTATACCCCATAATATGTAATATAGTTCACAATTTAAAGCAAAAAGAAAAAAAAAATTGACAATGCACACCGAAAGGACCACACAGTATCAAAGAATCACTGACAAAATTTAAGCAAAATGATAAGTCGACTAAATAAAAACATAAATATAAGTGAATAAATGAGGTTAGGTAGAAATCTCAACCCAACTAATATTCATATAGGTGATGATAAAGAATCCCCAGGCAGTGCAATATTATATTTTCAGCCATCATGGACAGTTCCCTATTATCAACACCGAGTTTTTGAGAAGGCTTCTTGTTCTGCTGGGGATAGTCCCGCGAGATCCGAACCAGAGGCCTCTCACGAAAAAATTAAATCGGGTGTCGGGTTTTGGTTAAAACAAATCAAGTCACTTTCGTATGTGTCTCATCTCTGATTATTCAAATTCTCGTCGGAGTAAAGCCTCTAAACTATAAGAAGAATGCCTGTATCTTCAGAATACACGAAAATCTTGGAAATATACGGAATCCGTGCAGAAAGAGAGCTTAAATCGGGGCAGGAACCCCCTCTCGAGGAGGCTCTTAATGAATGTGGGAACTGAAAGGGCTGTTAGCCTGTCATCAATCCTGTCTCCATCCAGGATATACCACACCACCCTTCATAATAACAATTGTTTTCTTGTGCTTTTTAATTATTTTTATTGCTATGTACACTACATAAATAACATTATTTATTTGACAACCAGGCAGGGATGCAGCCTGAGTTCATTACTTTTTATTTTAACTCTAAATTTAGTCATGGACAAAGCTAAGTCGAAAATGAGACCTTACCACCTAGGATTTAGAAACCTTAGGCTAACCAACCTTAGTATCCTCGCATTTGCCTACGACATAATTGTCTTCCAAACAATTGTAGAAACCTCCAATTTAATTTACGCATCCTTCAAGAAGAGTTGGGAATGATAAATATGGAAATAAATACAGGCAAAAGCAAGATCATGAGGATAGGTAGGAAAAGCGAGCAGGGGAATCGAGTCGACTAAATAACACAAGGTTAGAGCATTGGCCATAGACAGTGAGGGACTTTAAATATCTCGGTGCTCTCCTTAATAAACATGGCTGGATACATGGCGAAATAAATCAAAGAATAAAAGCTGCCAGTAGATGTTTTAGATCCCTCAAGAAAGGATTCATCGGGAAAAAGAAGTGTCAAAAAAACACTAAAAACATAGTCTATAAAAACACATTCTTACCGATTCTCACACATGCAAGTGAATCTTGGACTCTAACCAAAACGCACAAGAGCAAACTACAAGCAATTGAGATATCTATGAAGAATAAAGGGGTAGACCAGAAGATACCGAGTGAGAAACGTAACAATACGGTCAAACCTGGGACTTTGGCCTGCTCTGCATATTATTGAAGAGCACCAACTGAGATGGTTCGTAGGTATAAGACAAGGTTGGAAGGTCTAAGACCGAGAGGAAGACTTGGGGTCTTGGACAGAAGGGGTCTAGAATGGAGAAGCAGAGGAAGATTGATACAGGAAAGAGATTTATGGATCAAGCTCTATAAAAAGGATGCTCACACCGTTGGAGGAACAAGAGTAGAAGATTAAATAAAAATTCAACCACCTTTCCTTGCATAATATGCAACAAGGGTTGTGACAACATCTAGTCACCATTTATACTAGCAAGTTAACGTAGCCCACAGTCTTCTTTAAGGTAGTCCATCTTCCAATTCGTTAACCATAAGGAGCACCTTCTCTGCTCTCAATTCTTCCTGCAGGTCTTCTCCCGATCCTAAAATGGTCTGGGCCCACAGCTGTTTTCCACCCATATACAAACTCTTTGTAGTACGGGTTGTTTCTTTTAGTCACCGGCTGAGGGAATTCGTTCTCTGATAGGATGTAGAGTCCGGTTTTCTCAGAATTGTTATCCCTTGGGATTCAAAAGCGGTGCAAGTTGACGGGATATGCTCAGCAGACTCGAGTACTCCACAGCTAGGGAATAAGTGATCGATATCTATCCCAAAGCCTGAGAGTTTAACTACATAATTAACTTTTTCAGATGTCTTTTTGGAAGATAGAAGTTGATGAAGAAGATATGACAAGCTCTAGTAGATATACGCTCCCCCAACCCTCCTCCCACCCCCCAAAAAAAAGCGATGAACACAAAATATCTTGGTATTAAAATAAATAATTAGAAGCCTTGGATTATCCAATTGGAGACCAAAAATTAACCTTTTAGGACAGGACAGCCCCTTCATACAATCATTTCAATGGCAACACCCTGAATCCTAAATATTAGGTATAGGTATAGAATTCTAAATATTTAGATTTTTAGTCAAATTCTTTTTACTTTTTTATTTAGCCGTTTTTTACCAATACTAATAAGATACCAATACTTCAGAGGAAGAAAATTTCAAATATCCATAATTGAGCACCGTCAGATTATTTCAATCAGAATGAAACCTACACGATATTAATGTTATAATGTTATATAAAATAATTTATATAGTAGAACAAAGTTTGCTGGGTGAGCTACTTTTAAATTATCATATATACTACATAAGAAGGAAGTTAATTTTCTTTATTAAATACTTAATAAATATTAATATTAATGTATGTATTATGCGGATGATGTTTAGAAATTAAAATAATATAAAGACGGGCAGATGTCATTTAAGTTTATAAAGTGGAATCGTAACGTTACAGCTCAATATTTTAACATCGTATCTCACTTTGAATAACTTCAAATCAAATCATCTGTATATATAAAAAAAATCTCTTTTAAATAAACAAACGAGATGAAACATTCGTGAAGCATTATCGTGTAAAATCTTTGAGTGCGTAAGTGGCTTGGAGTGTATTCTGTACAATCCTATAACTCCTCACTCGTTTCCCCTTAAATCATAGGAGTTTTAAAATATCAGCCTTCCAGGAAAATCCGAGGTTATGAGCCGTATTAAAGCTATCGATCTACAACATTAAGCTTTTAATATTAATTCATTTCCTATGCTCGTCAAGAGGAACCGGGATCAGTTGGGGCACCGCATTATGCCCAAGAGTTTCCTCCAAATAACCACGAATGATTTTTATATATCATATAATTTAATATCATCAACAATATTGTAATAAAGAAAAAAGGAAACATGTAAGTTTTGTATAAAAGTTTGATCTGTTTGGTATTAAAAATTACAACAAAACACGCCTTGATTGATATAAAATGAATATAAAAAAACAAAAAAACGCCCTCAATACAAGAATTAGTGTTATCTCAAACCAAGACATATTGGGTTGTTTCACATGAAATGTCCGTTTATAGTTTCTGAAATACATAAAGGATTTTGCAGCTCTGTTGTTTTCTTCCGAATGGTTGCATATTTAAAGTAAACAGTTACTAATCCTCTACCTTTGTATTATAAACATTAGCTTCCCAATCAATTACCCACTTTTTAGAATACCTCCAAATATGAACATGGAAACACACGATTTTCGATAATAATATAGCCATCTTTGTTATATACATATATATTAAGGGAAAGAACACAAATAAAATTAACTTCTAGAAAAAACGAAGAGTACTTATAGTAACTTCTAGCGACGACAGCGAAGAAGATTGCAAGCGGTGATGTTGGCGACAGTGACTCCAGCGACCGGTCTCTTCCAGTAACTCCCAGCGCACTGACTCCCGAGCGGTCACTAGCACTTAATCCCCTTTTACGTAAATAGAACCCCCCTTGCGTCTTAACTTAATATTAATGAAATATGTATACAAGAGAAATAATATTCTAAATTAGTATTTCCCAATTCTTAACAATAATTTCATATTTTGATAATTACAATTTCAGGCACATAAGTTTTACAAAACTTATCGTTTTTGAGCTATATTTCCAAATTACACGCACACAGAATTTTTTTTGGGACAGGTCATTTGGTTTCAGAAGCCTAAGATATGTATTTCCTTTCAAAACTCTGATTCGAACATTTTCACGATCGCAATACTTAGCGAATGTAAAAAGAAGCAAAAAAGACAACTGCATTTATCAACTATATATTATCATAACTTCCAGCACTTATGCACCATAAAAAAATATCTTATTGAATAAGTACCCCACTTACTCATTATCAGTATAGTTAAGGAGTTTAAGGGAGGGGGGTGGGAGGGGGGGAGGACTTCAGGTAATTCATGTCCATGAATCATTGATAGCGTTTATCGCTTTAGGACAGGTGAAGTAGGTGTATCTCCTTTTCAGCTTCCATTTAACAACAACATCAAGTTACAAATGAGATTGTAATACATTCAGTTCTCATGTATAAATTACAACATCAAGCAGAAACATTTCTTTATTGAGTAATATTACAATCAGTCCAATTTAGGACATTTTTAATAGTGATCAAGTACAACATTCATACTACATTCACACGATGTATACAAAATAATAAATTTATATAATAACAATACAATATTCATAAACACAAAACAAAATCACAAAAAATATAATACAATACAAAATCAATAAAAATATCATATAAAACAAAATCAATAAAAATATATACAAAAGTCACTCATACCTATATAAAATCCTCAAGCATACAGCACGTGAGTGGAGAATCTAGAACTCCAATGTACATGTTACAAGAGATCTCGAGGCCACTGCCGTTTCAGCCTTCTAGGAAGATGGTAAGGATGTGTGGAGCAGGATAAGGATTGAGCTAGCGGATTAGGGTGATGGATAAAGTTCTGATGGAATTTCAAGAATTTTGATGGTATAAGGTCTAAAATAAATGGAATATTTAGGTAAAGTGTAAGGTAAGGTTGGTGACATAATAAGGAGCTTTAACTATGGTTCTGAGGACTTTGAATTGGAAGGATTGAATGCGTTTGATGTTGGAAATTTGGCTGTCCCCCACAGTTCAAGTCCGTAGCATAGTTTTCAGTACTGTCTTGTATATTAGCAGTTTGTTTTCTAAGGATAGTTTAGAATTTCTGTTCAGTAGTTTGTATAATGGGCCAAATCGTCGATTAAGTTCTTGTCGTTTTAGTCTAGTATGTGGGTTCCAAGTTAGTCTTTTGTCTAGAAGGAAACCAAGATACCGGACTGTGTCAGAGAAAGGGGGCGGAATGGGATTGTCTTCGAAGGGTAAAGGTGACATGTTTGCATTTGGATTGATCGATTTTGATTCCAGTTGTTAAACCAATCTTCAATTTGAGAAAGGTGCGTTTGGAGGCTTATAGATGCAATATCGAGATCTAAGTGAGAGGATAGGATGGCTGTCATGTATAAATTAAACAAATTCTTTTAAACACAATCTTAGATATTGTTTGATCAGTTCTTGTCTGTTGATAATAGGGGTACTCACTACGTTTGCTATAATACATTTTGTGTGCTATTATGCTAAACCCGCCGAGCAGGCTACTGTAGAAACTCTGCGGGTTTAGTAAAATAGCACAAAAAATGTGCTATAGCAAACGTAGTGAGTACCCCTAATATTAATTTTTCTACCGTTCTTAGGTTTCAGTTAATAAATAAACAAATTTAATTATGCAACGTTTAGAGAATTTATTGTTCTCATAATCATGCAATTTTAGATAAAATAGTGCCTTGCATAGACATATGTATATACTATAAACTTTGAAAGAATACTGACTGAACAATAAACCTCTTTTTCTATTATTGTATCCATCTGTATATTGCCCTTGATTGTGGTAGAATGTAATATTTGTGAATAAATCGTCGTTTTTTCCCGACTAGAATACATTGAAAGGTGAGCTTGAATTGAATTCGATACGCAAACATTTGTGAAGGGTGGACCAACAAAATACACATTGCTAAACATTTCACTGCCCACTTGATTAAATCAATATGACGCAGTCATTTCATTTCAATTATTCAAAAATTAGTTTTGAGTGATCATTTGATTTTTTCTGATATTTTTATGCTCTGTAATGTACGCATCTAATGGGTAATATATTTTATTTTATAATAGATTTTATAATTTACGACTTTCACTTACCTCCGTTTTCATAAATAAATGAAAACAACTTTTAAATAAAACAAAAAGTTGAAAAAAGAAATACATAGAATTTTTATGGTACATTTTTTGGATTGTCAATAAAATAATGCAGGTTTTGCATTTTTCTTTAAATTACCCTTTTATATTAAAGTTTTTACGTTTACTGGATTATTTGTTCGTATAAATATTAACATTTATATACTCTCTTTTTGTGATATTGTTTGAAGTAAGTAGGATTGTTTCTTATTGTAATATTGTTTAAATTTTATATGTGTATTTATATATAAATAGGTTAAACAAAGTAAAAATAAATATATTTAAAAAAAGATAAAAAACTGTTTCTCCTCTCGCTTCTTCTTCTTCTTGTAATTATTTTAGTTTGCAATGAAATTATTATTTGTATCCAAACAGGTAATATATGATTAGTTATATTGCTTAATTATATTCATATTTTGTAATATGTATGGATGATATAACGCGTTGCAAGGTCTGAGTTTAGTTTCACCGAATCTAAGCCATTTTTTTGGATAGGCGACTCAGCACTTGCAGGGCCCGACTTAAGGGCCACTCAAGGGCTTATGAGGGCCTCTTCATCCCTCCAACTATGAAAAAAATACCTTTTTGTCAACACTAGCAGTCGACGCAATTATAGATATTAACCTTTATATCCTTATTACTTTAAAATATTAAATTTATTTTGAATAATTTTATTGACTACTTAAACTTAAATGAAACGAAGATCTCAATAACAAAAAAAAAAATAAATAACTGGTTCCATAATACACCTCCCTTCTCTAAATAATTTTTAGAAGTTTTAAATAAACGTAAAACATTTTCTTTTCTTTGTATTTTATATATTTTTTGTATGTGTTCTTAATCTTTTTTTTTGTTTTATCTTTCTGCTTTTACTCCTTTTAATTATTCCTATTCTCTTTTTAAATTGTTATTTTGTATTTTTAGGTATGAAGTAATTTTTCGTTTTTTTTTTCATTAGTCAATATTTCCTTTTATTTGCGTACGAATTAATTTTTAACTTAAATTTTTTGGAAAATATTGTATTTTGTTTTGTCTTATATTTTATTTTATTGAGTAAGTTTGCTTTTCTTCATATTTTTCTAATTCCTTAACTGATTGAGGCTATAATTACCCCCTTGTTAATACCACTGTTTATAAAGTATTTACCAAGTGAAACATGTAAATTGTGCTGTATCACAACATTTATTAAGTTTAAGTCTTACCACAAGACTGTAAAATGTTATAAAAAAAAAAATCTTGTATATGTAAGGCGTATGCTGAAAAAGTTGTAACATCATGAACATTATGAACAAAAAAATTGTTATGTAAGAGTAGTTGTATCTATAAAATCACGACCTGGCCTCTTTATGAGTTCCAGGGGTACTGTTTATTTTTTTTATTATATTAATAAATATATTCAGACATGATGCTTCTACCCAGAAGTACACCCGTAAGTTCTCACTCAGCTTAAGATAAAAGATTGTTGTTGCATTATAGAAAATGACATTATAGCCGAAACGTCGTGCATTATAATAAAATAGTGGTGATGTATAATTAGCAGCCTTCAATTACATATTAAACTTTGATCATCATCTAATTATTATATTAATAAAATTATTCAAAGAAGCAAAAATAGTATTTTGCAGTTACCGTTGTATTGTAACCAACTTTATTGGTTAATTTAATATATTTCAAACTGTATAAACCGTTTTAAGTAATTGTGTATTCATTTATTGTGTTGTGAATTACTCATATTGAAAAAAGAAATGTATCTTTTAAGCTCAATAAATTTTTTCTTACTCTTAAACCGTCTCGCCCTTAAAGGAACTAAGGCTACCGTGGCCCTAAAAGGGTGCTTAAAAAGGGAGGAAGCTGCTAAGATAGCAAAAAGTCTGCCCCGAGATGAGGGTAGTGGAGAGGGATGACTCGACTCTATGTAAAATCAAGCATGCACACCAACATAAAATAAATTTCAGTAAATTTAAGTCTGATTCTCTTACTTCGCCGTCCCAGGATTTGATCACTTATATTCTCAAAAAGACTTAATAAAAAAATTGTATCCAGCTTAAAAGTATTTTATTTGTGATAAAAAAGTCTTCAGACCCGCAACACACCCTATGAAAAATGGTGTCACATTTGGAGGATGAAAATAAATTTGTAAAGAAAAATCCCATCGAATCACCGAAAGGTAAATCGTGGCAAAGCGGTGATTTCTTACTCCATCGTATCCTTAAGTAACATCCCATATTCCATACATAAGAATATTCTAATTGAAGAAATCTGATACCTAGCTCGAGCTTCCTATTGACTGACGTATTTTTACTTTCACTTACTATGTATAGTAAGGGAACGTATTGCGATCGTGAAAATTTTCTAATTCCAGTTTTCAACGGAAATACACGTTTTAGGGTCCCCTGAGTCCAAATAACCAAGTTCCGCAAAAATGTCTGTGTGTGTGTGTGTGGTAACTCCCGGGCGGAAACGGTAAGCCCTAAGAAACTGAAATTTCATATTTAAGACAACTATACGCCCGAGACGTGACAAAACTTTTTTCATCAAAATGAGCTTACCAGAAGAGGCACTTTATACCATGCATTTTGCACCTTTTTTCGATTTTCTCGAAAACGGTTCCGACGATTTTCATTAAACTCGCTATATCGATGTAAAATTTAATGGGCTTTAATATCATGTAGGTTTTATTTGGATAAAAATGGTCTGACGGGGCTTAAATGTCGATATTTTAAATTTTCTTCCCCTAAAGTACCTTTAATTTTGTAGATTCAATAATAATAACTATATTATCTTGTTAACGGTGATGAAAAACAGGTAAATATATAAATTGAATAAATTCGATACCCAACTAAAGGAGAAAACAGTAAAAATATTTTTTAATGCAATTTTTCGTTTTTGAACATAAGAGCAGTAATATACATGTATGATATACCGTTGGAAAGCTAAAGATTTTAGAAAAAATATCTCATACACAAGCTTTTAGAAGTTAATGGAGAGTGACGAAAAGAAGATAAAACTAACTGATTGTTTAAGATAATAATATAATAGATTTTTTAATAAAACACATGTTTCTATATAAATTCAATTTGATTAATTTCTTAACAATTTCACGTATTTTTATCTCTAACTGTATTTGAAAATTCTTTCATTGATTTTAAAAATGGAGGTAAGTGAAAGTCGTGTGTTGCCCGCACCATATTTTTATTTAAACCACTCAGTTTACATCACGTAAGTAAACTGTTTTGTTAGGAAATTATTTTAAATTATTTCATTGTATTTCAAGCCTTTTTATTTTTAATATATTGTCAATTTAAGAAAAATGTCTAGTAACGGATTATATCTTAAGAGACAAAAATAATACAGCCTATGTTATAAATATCCTCGAATAAACTGGAAATTTATTGTATGAGAGAGAAAAATACTCACAAGGGCAAGTTATGGAAAAGAAATGAGACTTAATCTGATTACGATTGCTTCTCTTGCTGCTCCACTATGCGGAAGTTCTATGCTTGAAGCACCTCTTTGCTGCGTCCGGTGATGCTGTCCGTTCAGCCAAGTCTACATGGAATCCTGATACAAGACTGAAACGACAGGGAATTACTAAAACATCTGGAAAAACCTTCAAAACTTCTGGACTGTTACACAAAGTTCATTTAGTCACTGTTACCAAACCTATTTGGACTTAAAGGATTTAGCTATAGGTCAACTTTGATGATTTTCTCGAAAACTGTTGTTAATTAACCTCTCTGGGCTGATGTAAAATATAGCAACCTAGAGAGAAAAAAAAAGAAACAAATCTGGTGAGTAACAACACGTGCACTCGGTTCAATTTATTAGTAATTTTTTTTTTTTCTAGCTACTTAAATCCTAAAAAAAAAAAAAAAAAAAAAAAAAAAAAAAAAAAAAAAAAAAAAAAAAAAAAAAAAAAAAAAAAAACCTGTACCACTATAAATCCATGAAAGGTCTAGAGTTTAGTATTTATAGAGATTCGTACTTTTGACAGCAAAGGACAGTACAAGGAGGTGTTATTAGGCCTAAATCACGCTCGGCCGCTGGGTTGTTCACCCAATTTTGGGTACCCATTTTATAGAGCCTCAGTGTGCCTCAGGAGTGTCTCCATTCATTAGGATCACGCCACTGCCGAAATAACAGAACAATATTTCTGCCTCAGCCTGAATTCGAACCTGAGACCCGGAGAACAGTATCCATAGTCTCCTTCAACTTAAATCCTCAGTCCACTCTCTTGAAACAAGATCACGCCATTCTGACCTTTACGTTCCTACTCACAAAACTAAAACTTTTGACCGTTCCTTTATTATCCGCTCTACTACCCTATGGAATTCTCTACCTACTCATATCCGCCATTCTTCTTCTCTATCCTCATTCAATTCCCAACTTTTCCTGTACCTTATGTCATCCCAAACTGACGCTTAACAATTATTATATGTCAATTCTAAGTGTTAAATTTTCAATGAAGAAAATAAGTAAAAAGCCTAATGTTTAAATGTATACATTGTTGGTCAATTTATATATTTCATTCTGTTCAACACCATCGTTTTAGCAAGATTTTATTTTTTATTGTATAATGTTTCTTCGTCTTTCTTATCTCATTCTTTTAAATAATAACTAACTATGTCAATTTTGTTGGTTGGCCAGACATAGTATATTATTTTATATTTCAAAATACATCCTGTTATTCTTAAGGGACCCAGTCCCAGAATAATTTTTTTCTCTATTCTATATATATCCTCTGATATATACTGAGAATACAGTCTGCGTTTTTTTCCCTCTAATAACATTCTATGCGAGAGTGCACCTCGATTTTAATTTATAAGCAGTACAGAGAAGACATTTTTTTTTTCTTGTCCCGAACCTTTCCTCAGCTAGGATGCACTATGCTGTAGGTCGGACTAGACAAAGGGCTGGGATAGGTCGGGTCATGGGAGGCAAAAGGTAGCCCTAACCCTTATAATGAGTAAGCTCTTAATCATAGGACTTAGACGGCCTGTCCACACTGCCTATCGGCCATCCGAGCTTGCTTATATATGAATCCACCTCGCCCTATGTAATTTACATCTTATCTCGGAGCCTTGAAACCCAACATCTTAACCACCTCCCTTGAAGGAACAGTTTAAATGCTAAACAGTTATCCCACTCACTGGATTAAAGTAGACAGGCCAAACTTCACATCTTACTTACGCTCTTCTTTATGTATTATAAGCAGTTACTTAAAGGACTCTGTTAGCAATTTTTTTCCCTTGTAATTTCGAAAACTCTTTTACTTTGGGTGTCTAAATTCATGTTTATATTACACAGTGAATTATCCATAATTCCAATTTTTTCGATTTTATTTGAAAATTCAAAAAGTACACGGAATGGTCGTTTTTGTAAATTTTAACATTTAATTATCTATATACGAAATATAAACTAGAGGAAAGTATTGTGATTTACAATTAAAAATTAACACAATTACTTATTTCTTAATAGCTATGGAATATTGTAGCCTACTCTTTAAAATGATTTGGGTAAATAAAAATAGATAAAATTATAATAAAAAAGTCTGGTGCGCGCAACACACAACTTTCACTTACCTCCGTTATTAAAATCAATTTAAGAATTATCAAATGCATTTAAAGATACAAATAAATTTGTTAAAGAATTAATTATTTTAAATTTCAATAGAAACATGTATTTTATTAAATAATCTATTATATTTTTACCTGCATCAGTCTGTCAGTTTTATTGGCTTTTCATGAATCTCCGTATAACTTTCAAATTCCGTGAATTAGATAATATTTTTTCTAAAAACTTTAGCTATCCAATGGTATACTATACATCCATATTACTATTTTTGTGTTCATGTGCATTTAAAAAATTCAAAATATCGGCATTTAAGCCCTGTCAGACTACTTCAATCAGAAAGAAACCTACATCATATTGAAGCCAATTACATTTTACATCGATACATCGAGTTTAATCAAAACCGTTAGAGCCGTTTTTGAGAAAATCGTAAAAAGTTGCAAAATGCATGGTATAAAGTAGATTTTCCGGTGGGCTGATTTTGATGAAAATGTTTCTGTAACATTTTGAGCGTATAGTTGTCTTAAATATGAAATTTCAGTTTCATAGGACTTTTCGTTTTCGCCCGGGAGTTACCACACACACACTACCGTTTTGTGGACTCAGGGGACTTTAAAACGTATACTGGAATTCGAAAATTTTTAAGATTGAAATACTCTCTCTTACTATATATTTCGTATATATAGGTAAGTGAAAGAAAAAAGATATTAGGATGAAAATTGTATTTTTTTTTTATCACATTAAAAAATAGCATTATCAACCTACCTTTCTTCTCCTTCTTAAAGAAAATCCTCCCAGCACTATTTAAAAGCTAAACAAATGGTGATGCATCCAGAGGCATTAATTTTTTTAGTTTATTTTAAAACATAGTAGATTTCCTTTTTGTTGCACAATATCTATTAATAACATAATATCTAAAAATAAAAAATGCAATGGTTATTTTTAGAAGGGTTTGACGTAGCTTTTACTGGATGGATAAACATATTTTAAGTCTCCTGCTTGCGTGAACTTTTTAACGATCTAAGGTAAATTGTTTAACCAACGATAACTAGACCTTTGGCTGCATTATCTACGGTGTTGTGATCATTACTAGGCGGGTTGCCACTTACTTCACAAAGCTTGCCATCACCTTGAGAAATCACACTCCCCCTCCCCCTTTACTATTTCTTACCTTGAAATATAGTTATAAATTACAGATTAAACTTTAATCCTTTACTTCGCTGATAGATCTTTCAAAATAAATCACAATCTTTCCTATTCATCACTTTTTCTAAATCAGCTGGTGTTCCTCAAGGTAGCATCCTAGGACCCGTTATTTATACAGTCTATACAGCTGATATCTTAGTTGCAGAAAGGGTGGCGATCTTGATGATATTAATATTTCAGGTCATACTTTTGAACACGTAGAGAAATTCAAGTATTTAGGTTCAATGATAACAAGAAAAAATGAAATCCAGGAAGAAATAAATTCCCGGTTAAAGGTGGGAAATGCGTGTTATTATTCAGTTGCTAAATTACTTAGCTCGCGGCTTCTGTCTAAAAACTTAAAGGTTAGAATTTATAAAACTATTATTTTTCCAACGGTTCTTTACGAATGTGAAACGTGGCCGCTTACTTTGAAGGATGAACAACGGCTTAAGGTTTTCGAAAATAAGGTACTGCGTAAAATATTTGGTCCGAAAAGAGATGAGGCCACTGGGGAGTTTAGAAGGTTGCACAATGCGGAATTGCGGAGTTTGTACCCTGTGAATATAATTGAGTTGATAGCATCGCGGAGACTCAAATGGGGGCGTAAAGTTGTTGGGCTCGGTGAGGAACGGATTCCGAGAAAGTTGTTATTCGCTGGACCGACTGGTAGGCGTCCGAAAGGTAGGCCAAAGCGTCGATGGGAGGATTGCATAAATGCTGATCTCGGGAGCTTGGGCTTGCCCGGTGAACATTGGACGAGTCTGTTCAGGCGAATTTTGGTGGTATCGGCATCGAACCTTCGGGTTCGGTAAGCCTATTATCATTATTATACAGCTAATATCACAAACCATCCTAACTTTCCTTTATTCTTTGGCTGATGACACGTGCTATGAGTAGGTAATGGTCTAGTTATTGCCTACTACAACCTTAAATCCCACATCCGAGACCTTGAATGATGGTGTCCCTTCGTCGTAAACCAATGACTTCCTACCCTACAGTACCCTTTAATGACACTCCTCTGGTCACTGTTGAACAGAATCGAGACCTATGTCTCAACGTTGACAAACGTGTCACTTAACTGAACGACAAGAAACCGCCCGACATTTTCAACTACTTCAACACTTACTGGACAAACGCTCAAACCTTCCACTTAATTAAAAAAGGCTCATTTACATGACCATCATAAGGCCAAAATGGAATTATATGGAGTAGATCTATGGGGCTCTACTAAATCATCAAATTCTTCCAACATCCAATCCTTACAATCGAAAATTTTTAACGATCCTTACTTTGTCAAGAACAAAATCATCCATAAAGACCTTAATGTTCCATATGTTACTGAATTGGCCTGTACCATGTGTCAATCATTTCATGATACACTCAATTCCTTCTTTAACCCACTAATTTTTATTCTTTCATCCTCTTCGATTAGAATTCATTAATTCATAAAATTATTTATAAAATCAAAGGTAAGGATCACCGCCCATATAGCTGTCGATTAGAGGTGTTTCCATCAGTCTGACGGGCCTCATATATCCGAGGGGAGAATAATAAGCGTCTCAGGAGAATCTCGGGTTAAAAAAAGTTTAATCAATGCTATCAATGCAAGTAAACTATGTTTTGGAATAGACTAATTGACAACAATTAATAAATTAATTATAAACTGCTAAAATATGTTAAAATTTATGAAACTGTCACACCACCTGTCTTTCGAATTCAAACAAACCAGATGTTTAACACGTGTTAGGATCAACTAGAGACGGTTAGGTTGTTTACATCAACATGTTTACATTAACCATGTCATGGTTTTTTTCTTTCTACTGTTACTGGATTTTGGGTCTCAGTTCATATGTTTTTTTCTTGTGTGATTATAATAATTTATGGCTGTTCTAATTACTTGTTAAGTGTTGTGAATACATTCATTTTTTGTGTTTATTTAGTAATATATATTTAAAAAAATGTTATTAGTCAAAATAAGAAAAAAAAACTCGACACACGACATATACTTACTACACTTTTTTTGTAATAAATTGAAATTGAAATAAGAATAATATTGTTTCTAGGGAAACATTTATTGTAGATTAGGTAATATAATAATATATATTATTATCTAAACCAATCACTTAACTGTATGCCCTTTTTACTATTTAGCAATGCCGCCTGCCAATATATATATATATATATTGCTCGATGACGAGCGGATTCCAAGAAAGTTGGTATTTGCTGATCCGACTGGTAGGCGTCCAAAAGGTAGGCCGAAGCGGAGATGGGAGGATTGCGTTAAGGCTGATCTCGGGAGCTTGGGCTTGAATGGTGAACATTGGACGAGTCTGTGTAGGCGGAATTTGGTGGTATTGGCATCGAACCTTATATTATTAATATTATATATATATTATATATATATATATATATATATATATATATATATAATATATATATATATAATATTGCTGTGTTTTTGATCGGCTGATTTTCTAAGGCAGCGGTACCTTCAAAAACTAGCTTACTTGATATATTTAATCAATATATAAACTATATCTAATGAAACCATTGGATTTCATTTCCAAAGGTTTTGTGTTTTCCAATCCCAGTAGGTGGCATGCAGGGTAAGATTAAATTAGACATGTTTTACTAACTGACATTATTATTAAAATGAACTTAACACATACACAATATAATTAAACTATGCCTGAGAATACTGAGGGACATTATAGTTACACTTGCCATACAATATTACAGTTAACGCAAATACCTTTAAAACACTTTGTTGGCTGGTGAAGGTGGAATCATCTTAGGCGCCCATTCTCTGCTTCATCCTCCGGCAGCTCTCTCTGACCCCCAGACGGACCTTGCTTCTTCTTGAGGATGGAACTCGACTTCTGATTGGAATAAGACTCACCTCATCTTGAGGATAGAACATGACTGACTTTTTGGAATCTTCTCCTCATCGTCGTTACCTCAGACGGGGCTGATATGGGAAGTGCCCCACCCGGGGTCCTTTGTCCTAAGGTCTAGAAACTTCCCCGAGGTATCGCTGGGGGCCCCCATGGATTTAGGTAAACGCCTTTTGATCTTTTGCCGACAAAGGCTTATTAACATTTATTTAATTAATATAATCGTTATCTAATAAAGAATTTCCATCCCTCAGTATCCTCAATACATTACAATATATATATATATATATATATATATATATATATATATATATATATATATATATATATATATATATATATATATTATGTTATATGTACAAAATAACACTTTTTCTAAAATATTTTGCTTTCTTACGGTACATTATACATCTTTATTACTATACTTATGCTCAGAAAAAAAATACAAAAAAAAATGTGGGTTTTTTCTCATTCAGTTAGTTATCAAATTCTTTCATATTGTGTAATTATCTTTTTTTTTTTTAATGAATGCTAACTACATGAAATAGTTAATTTTTCGACTAGACGTAATTGAAGCTATTTTAGAGTTAAAAAATTTAAATGATCGACGATTCAACCGTTTTAGACTATTTAAAATTAGAATGAAACCATATGGAACATTACATTAGAGCCCATTAAATTTTACTTCAATATAGCCAGTTTAATTAAAATCGTTTTGAGAAAATCGTAATAAGGAGCAAATGCATGCTATAACCACGCACTTCTGGTCAATTTCTTGAAAAGGTTCCTGTAACATCTCTGGGATATAGTTGTATTTAATATGAAGTTTCAGTTTCGTTCCTTTAGTCTTCGTGGTAGCCTCGTTGTACATAGAAATTAGGAGTCTTATAGAATCAATCATTTGGACTATTAGGACACTAAAATAGTGTTTCGGTTTAAACTGGAAATTGAAAATTTTAAAGATCGCAATGCTTATATATTACATATATAGGTAAGTGAAAGTAATATGATTTTATATTGATATTCACTGTAATATTATTATTAGTCTATGATGTAATTCAAAATATACTAATTTACAAGGAATAATTCACACATGGCCTATGGGAAAAACATTTATGTAAAAAATATAGTATGTAAAAAAATTAAATAATAAAAATAAATAAAAGTACAGCAATAGGATTTGTATTGGACAAGAAACAGTTAATAGAAAAAAAAGTGAGGGACGTGTTTATTTTTTACTCAAATAGTGACAGCTGGTTTCTTTCTGCCTTTCTCCCATGTCAGAATAAACAAACATATCTAAATTAACAAACAGATAGGATGAGGAAACTGGAACATATGTATATTCTACCGGCTTATTCCTCAGTGGCTACCATCTTCCTCCTATAAAGAACTGAGATCCTTTCTTCCTTGTTCTCTTGACGAAGGCCCAAAAAAATGGTCGAAATACCCTGGAAAAAAAAATGAAACGACTTGAAATATTTACTTCTTACACATTCCCACCAACCCCCTTGGGTATTGCAATATATTATTAATAAGATTTATTCGTCATAATAATAATAACAGGCTTAGCGAACCCGAAGGCTCGAAGCCGTTAACAAAAATTCAATGAATACCGTCCATGCCCAAAGCCCCTGAGATCCGTCTTGACACAGTCCTCCCACTGACGCCTCGGACTAACTCCTAGACGCCTAACAGTCAGTTGAGCGTGTATTAACTATTGTAATTGAACAGAAAAATAAAAAATACTCCACCTCAACATTTGAGGGCTTACGTTTCAAGATATGTAGAATCCGAATAATGAATAAAACAAAATCAGCGGAAATGAAGAATCGCGGTATCATATTTTGGTTTCCGCAAACTACTTTTAAAGCACAGGACGGATTTTGATACGGTTTTCACCATCATTTAGGAAATTCTTTCCTGCGGGTTTATAAGTGAAATACATTGCAATTTAGCTTTTCTTTGAACAGGAATAATAAGTTTTCTGTAACCAAGTCAACGAAAATTTTTCCTGAAATATAAGTAGTAACATAGACGTATAATATACCGTTGAAAAGCGCAAGATTTTAGAAAAGTTAACATGCAATAAAAGAAATCGTACTAGTAAGTGAGCCAATTATTAAATATAATAATGAATAATAATAAAATAAACATATTTCTTCCTAATTGCACTTTTCGTTGTCAAAAATCTGTTTATCCGCGGCTTCTCACCGAAACTACTTTACCGGGTTGTTTTTTTTCTTAACTCGGCACGAAAATACTAGCTCATCCAACGACGATCCTAACCCCTAGACGTTGATATTCTCCGATTAGTTTTAAAATGGCGGCTAATTAAATATGATATAATACAATAACTCAGTTATTTTTGAAGATTAAGAGAAAAAAAAATCATTAGTGTTTTTTAACCAAAAAACCGCGAATAATTATTTTAAAAAAATTAAATTTCATATATATATATAATATATATATATATATATAAAATATATATACGCCCTTAGCTCAGTTATTATCGAAGATAAATAAACAAATACCAATTAATGAATAAAAAGTTAGTGCTTTTCGATAGAAAATTAAATTCTCTACAAAACAAAAAAAGAATCATTAAAATCGGTTGAGAAATAGCAGAGATATAATATTTTGTATTTGACAGTGGTGGTTGACCATTTTCCTTTGAATTATTATTATATTTTTTATTTGAAAAAAAAAAATAGAAAAATAGTTGAAAAATGTAAAAAAAGAAAAACATATATTAATCTATTTTTGTTGAGTTACTGTATATTGATTTTTTAAATATTAAAAATAGTCCTATAAGGAAAAATAATTAAGCGGTGTAAAACCAACCCAATTAAGTTATACGTTTTTTTTTTTTCGGAAATTTTTTCCCACCGAGTGCCGTTTATACTAAACTATTTATACTAGAAGGATACATGATCTGTAATTACGCATTGTGTAGCTTCTTAAATTCTCCAAAGAAAATTTTACGTTGAACCTTATTCTCTAAAATCATGGGGCGTTTGAAATAGAAAACAAAAGAATAAATATATATATATATATATATAGGTTCATATATAATTTTTCTAGCACCATGTCTTTCAAATTTTTTTTTAAGATGAATTAAATAACAAAATTAATCTCATTCAAAATATCACAGAAATATCTAATCACAGTATAAATAAAAAACATAAATTTCATTTTAATCACACAAAAATTTCAAATGCAGTACATAAACTAAAAATAGAGGAATATATGAAGCCATTATAAATTAAAAATATTGACAAATCTGTGAATAACAAAATAGAGAACTAAAAATATCGGCAATAGCCGTGCTGATATAATAAATAAATGAAAACTTAATTATTAAAGATCTTTTTTATTATTAGATAAAAATATAGGAGGATGTACTGTATGCAATAAATGACAATAAATAAACAATGAAGAGAATTTTCAAAATTTAAGTATATCTGAGCGAAATAAAAGTTCAAATGTGATCGTAAAAAATATATTATTTAGTAAATTATTTTATGATTGGTCAAAAAATTTCACTAAGTGATGAATATTACATGATACGTAGTATTTCAAGTATTTTATTATGTTTGTTAAAGTGTTTTAAATTAGTTTAATTCAACATTAGATTTAAAAACTCATTATGTCAAGATAATATATGTATATTATGATTATATTAATCGGAACATTCTCTTCTAATTTGTTTATATATATTTATTTATCATATAAAAATTATGTGTATGTGTGTGTATGGGTGTGCATGTGTATATGAGCATATATGTGTGTATGTATGTGTATGTATATGTATGTATGAATATATATATATGCGTATGTATATGTGTGTATGTATGTGGTGTATATATGTATGTGAATGTGTATATATGGGTGTGCGTTGTGTATATATGTATATATATGTATGTATGTGTGGGTATGTATAAGTATGAATGTGTATATATAATTAATCTCTAACCTAGATAAAAATTATGTTGTGGATATTTGAAAACATTGATTAGCACAAGAAAGGTATTAGATTAATACTATTTTAGTATACATGACAGTTGCAAGTGCACAGCAACAAAAGGTTGAAACAATGAATATGTGATAGTGAAAAGATAGATTTTAACAGAATGATTATTCATATCTATGAGCTTAATATGAAGAATATATAATAGTAATTGACCTATATTGAGATACAATATGGAAATTAATGTAAGTAGAATTATAATAATAAACAGAATGTAAATAGTTTAAATGATAAATTGATTCTAATTTATTGATAATGTGTTCTTAATGTATATATAATTGCTTATAATATTTATTCAATTATATTTTAGATAATATTTGAAAATCTGAAGATGAGGCATAAGGTACCTCGAAACGTAATGTAATAATCATCTTTAATATGATATATTTCTTTACACATCTAGTTCCTTTTATGTTATAATATTGACATTCTCTAGCGCAATAGTTATTTTTTTAAAATAGTATTTTTAATCTTATTTTAAATGTATCCTTTTTGTATCTTTTTAGCCCTGGTGATGACCCACAATGGGGGTCGAAACGTTGGCAAACAATAAAATAGTTGAAACTATTCAGTTGTTTCATTTAATGACCGCCACCCGGACTAATTCCTTCAGTAATTCTCAACGGTCAACTAATTATATCCACATCTTTAATATGTTATGATAAATAAATATATATAAACAAATTAGAAGAGAATGTTCCGATTAATATATTCATAACTTAAATTACTCTTCTATAATAGTAATTGATATAAAATATGTATATTGTTTTACTTTAACCCTGAAATGGGGGATGGTCTCGAAACTTTGGAAGAAATGTTACAATAATATTTATTGATTAATAATTAAATAAAGAAAATTAAGATATGTTCTATTTATTAACTATAATACAAAGTTCATACAAGATTCCAATTAAATTCTAAATATAAAAAGTCGAAAACTATTCTTTACAGTTTTTCGAGTTTCTGTGTATGCATTGGAACATCTAGCACATACATTACTCGATGATAAATGTATTGCGTGTTTAGGATGTCATTAGGGAGTTTGCTTTTTCCTTGCACGATTCCTGCTAACGTTGATTATCTTACCTTGCTTATATCGTTTTTGTTCATTAATAAAATGGCTTCATTAATACCAGCTAGTTTCTACAAACAGAAAAAAAAAATTGGTGCAAGCAACACACGACTTTCACTTATCTCCGTTGTTAAAATAAATTCTAGAATTTTCAAATGCATTTAAAGATACAAATAAATTGTCAAAGAATTAATTATGTTGAATTTCAATAGAAACATGTGTTTAATTAAATAATCTATTATATTTTTACGTGCACCAGTTTGTCAGTTTTATCGGCTTTTCATCACTCTCCATTAACCTTTACAATTCCGTATATTAGATAATATTTTTTATAAAATCTTTTGCTGTCCAACGGTATATTATACATCTATATTACTACTCTTGTGTTCAAAAACACAAAAATTGTACAAAAAAATATGTTTGCACTTTTCTCCTTTAGTTGTTTATCTAATGCGCCCAACTAACATATTTACCTGTTATTTATCAATATTAATTAGATGATGTTCCAATTTTTTTTTATCTAGAAAATTAAAGGTACTTTAGAGGAAGAAAATTTAAAATATCGGCATTTAAGCCCTGTCATACCATTTCAATGAGAACGAAACCTACATCATATTAAAGCCCATAAAATTTTACATCGATATAGGGAGTTTAATCAAAATCGTTAGAGCCGTTTTTGATCGTAAAAAAGGTGCAAAATGCATGGTATTAAGTAGATCTTCCAATCAGCCGATTTTGATGAAAAAGATTCTGTAACATCTCGGTAGTTATATAGTTGTCTTAAGTATAAAATTTATCCTTAACGCTCCTTACATGGTCACGAATAAAATCATCCACAATGACCTTAATGTTCCATATGTAACTGATTTGGCCCGTACCAGGTATCACGCCTTCCATGAAAAATAATATGATCCTCCGAGGCGTCTGAAAAGAAGATGGCCTCGAGACCTTCTTGTTTAGACTCAATACCAAAGAGTGCTGCCAATCGCAGTTTCTCTTCATGTTTATTTCATGTGTTATAACATTTCAGCATATTTACATGATGTATTTTTTGTATATTTCAATAAAATATATAAAAAAAAAAAGAAAAGAAAAAATGAAATTTCAATTTCCTAGGACTTATCGTTTTCGCCCGGGAGTTACCACACACTCACACAGACCTTTTTGCGGGACTTGGTTATTTAGGCTCAGGGCCCTAAAACGTAGTATTTCCGTTGAAATCTGGAATTCGAAAATGTTCACGATCCCAATACTTTCCCTTACTATATGTTTCATATATGGGTAAGTGAAAGAAAAAATCAAATTGGAAATAAATCGATGTTTATCGCTTACCATACATTCACTTACAACTTTATTTCATTTTATTATTTATTTGTTTTAAGCGAAGAAACCTTTACAAATAGGGTATATCACGAATTAATCTATGCTTAGTCATTCTTTGTAATCCTCCACAAAATTTTACAAATAGCTATTTAACTATTTAAAAAAATTACGATAGGCTAAAATTAAATAATTACATATATTATCAATAGGAGATTGGTTATAACCTGATTAGTTTAATAAAAAAAAGAAAAAAAAAAAAGAAAAGATATGTACAATATTGTGACCTATCGAATCCATCAGTTAATTAACGTTTAATAAATTACTATGGAGTATTTTCGTAGAAAAAACATGTGTAAAAATGCTTCTAATACTCAATGTATGCTATATACATATTTGAGTGAGAATAAATATAATAACGATTGCAATCCATATTTTATATTGTCGTATTCCATTTATGACCACAAATAAATATAATTAACAAGCTGTATAAAAAACACCACACCGATAAACATTTATTTTAGGAGATTAATTTTCCCTTTATATTTAACAAGCTCGTTCGTTAATTCTTGGTAATAAAGCTTATTTTAATGTTTTGGCACCTGGTAATTATCGTACTAATTTTTTTTTCTCTCTAAAGTTATATTTTCAAATTCCAAATAATTGGATTCAGCTTTGAAAAAACACCGAGTTGTAAAAATATATATTTTATATGAATACAAATTGGAGGCTGATTTATACTCCACCACTCTTTTATTAAAAATAAATGTACAACGTTTCGACTAAAATGCCACCTTCAGGTGAAAAGGAACTAATTTATCTGGTGTGAGTGGATGCTCACAACCAGAAGCCTCATGTCTAAGTTTTAGCCGAAACATCGTGCATTTATTTTTAATAAAAGAGTGGTGAAGTATATTTCAGCCTCCAATTTTTATTCACAGAATTTGACCTTCACCTTTAACAATCTATACCTTATATATGTATGTATGTATATATATATATATATATATATATATATATATATATATATATATATATATATATATATATATATATATATACTATTGATTTATTCAAATTGACAAGTTTATTGATACAATAATATGAGTAAATGTTCAATGTTATTAGAATATATGATAATGACTTGTGAAGGATCTAACAATTGCTGACAGTGCAATTCTAATTTAAGTCAGCAGGTACTGTGGCCATTTTCTTTTTAGTTTTTTCTGTAGATTATCGGAAATACACAGTTGAGATAGGTTACGGACAAGTGGGTTTGTGTAGGCAGGTAGTTTGGAATAAAGAGAATCATCTGTTTCGGATGAAGTCTGTAGCTAATGGGATATTCAAAATTTTTATGGATGACTATATTAGTAAAATGTAACAAGCATTTAGGATTTTAAAAAGAATGATTTTTTTGTAGTATATAGGAAGTTTTGAGCATTTTGCATGTAACTCTTATTGTAATCGGCATCTGCCAGCAGTTTCTTGTCGTTTGAGTCTTGTGTGAGGGTTCTGTATAAGGTGTTTGTAAAGAAGGAGTTCTAGACACTATATCCTGTTCCACAGTAATAAGTAGAATATTAATTACTAAATGATGTCTATGGGTATACTTGATTTAATGGAATTTATTATAGATTTATTATAACCATCAATTAAGATTCCATTTAGCATGACAAAACTATCCTTATTGCCCAATCAAAAATGCGAGAAGTCAAGAATTAAAAGAAAAGATCAAAAAGAAAATGTTTGCTTAATATGTGCCTTATATATGTCATATTGTGGAGGCCGATACCACAAGAGAAACAAAAAAGTACTTATAACCCATGGTCTGTTTGTCAACGGTTAGGGGGGAAGACTAGCCCTGAATTAGGTACCACTCCATCCATGACAAACTCCATTCCCACTCTAACTCACTAGTTTCAATCCTTGCTTTCTGTGCAATTCCTGATAATCCTCCGAGGCGTCCGAAAAGAAGATGGCTCCGAGACCTTCTAGTTTAGTATAGTTTTCGGAGAGCTGCCAATGGGTAGCATTCCTATACGTGAATCATGACAGTTTAGTATCGCATTACATTTATTTATTATCAATAAATATATTTTTTTTTTAAATCAATTTTTTATTTCGTTACTGTTATCTATGGTTTTCATTGGACGACGAACATCTTATTTTGTGTCTTTCTGAAGAAAACAATAGATAACAACAACATTTTATTGAGTAATATAACAATGTGTCCTGATTAGGACATTTTTAATAGTGATCAAGTACAACATTCATACTACATTCAAAAAATATATACAAAACAATAAATTTATAAAATAATTATACAATATACATATATACAAAAAAGAATCAATAAGAATATGTACAAAAGTCACTCATACCTATATACAATTCTCAAGCAAACAGCCCGTGAGTGGAGAATCTAGCCAATGCTAGAACTCCAATCAATATCCATCTTACAAGAGGTCTCGAGGCCACTGCCGTTTCAGCCTTCTAGGAGGATGGTAAGATGTGTGGAGCTAAATAAGGATTGAGCAAGGGGATTAGGGTGATGGATAAGGTTCTGATGGAATTTAGAGAATTTTGATGGTATAAGGTCTAAAATAAATAGAATATTTAGGTCGCGGTGTAAGGTATGGTCGGTGACATAATAAGGAGCATTAACTATGGTTCAGATGACTTTGGAATCGAAGGATTAAATGCGTTTGATGTTAGATAATTTGACTGTCCCCCACAGTTCAAGTCCGTAGGTCCAGATAGGTTTTAGTACTGTCTTGTATATTAGCAGTTTGTTTTCGATAGATAGTTTAGAATTTCTGTTCAGTAGACTGTATACTAATTAAAGGGCCCTGTTTTAATTCACGAACTAAATTTTTAAAATGACCGATCTCGTTTTTCTGAATTATTTCCAAGTACTTGATAAAATATTCAAGTAGCGTTTAAAATTATTAATATTAATTAATGGTGTTAATAAGTACGCCCTAATTTGACGAGTCTTCTTCTTACCTCTTCAACCCTTGCATTAATCTCCAACCTCCTTCTAGGGTTCACAGCCAGCTATATTCTTGAATTATAATTCTGTTATTAAACCTGACGGTTTTTAAAAGAAACATTATTATATATATATATATATATATATATATATATATATATATATTATATATATATATATATAAGTTTTCTATGGATCTTGAGGTTCAGTCAATAAATAAGCAATTGTGTTTAGGCTAAGTTTTAAGAAATTATTGTTTTCCTACTCATACCCTAGCATTGGAAAAAAAACAACAACAGAATATTAAAATTTTTAAACAATAATTAGTACAAATTTTAATATTCTGTTGTCATTTTCATGAATATGAGAGAGATCACCTGTAGCTGGGTGGTTAGAGATCACTTGCTATGCTGTCGTTCGAAGGGAACGTTAAAAGGTGTTCCTGAGCCTGTACGATGTCAGATACTCGTTAAAGATCCCTATCCTAATAAAACCTGGATAGACAAAATTTAGGACTCCCACTGTAGCATCGTCTGATTAGCCGTGGTAGCATAAAGTGACGTTATATTCTTATTCATGGGCTTAACCTCAAGACTCGCAGAAAACTTAAATTATCAACAGTCCATGACTTACAATATATATGTATATCCTTCTCTTATTGGTAGTTTTTGTTTTGATTTGATATCTACAAAATTACAAGAATTAAAAAGGTTTTTGAAAACACATGTTTTCAGCTGCGAAGCTGACTTAAAACTGCTGAAACTCTAAATATTTTAGGCAGAAAAATATTTTATCTAAAGTTAATAACTGATAAATAAAGGAAAGATAATAACTGATGAAAAAACATGAAAATCAAACTTGTTGTGCGCCAAAATTAAAGAAAATTGGACGATTTCCAATGGTTTGACCCATATGTATAATTCAACTTTTATGTTTTTTAATATATTAATGTCTTTCTCTACCTCCTTCAGCTTGTAAATCATCAATATTGATAATAATTCAACCTATATCATGTAACATGGCCTGCTGTACTATCTTTATTTGTAACATTTATGTTATCATTAAGAGACTATTTCCTAGAATGAAATATTTTTCTTTTATTCTAAATATGTATTATATATTTCTGTATAATTAATATAATATGGGAAAGAATTGTGATCGTGAGGATTTTAAAATTCGTGATTTCAACAGAACTACATCTTTTAAGATCCCTTGAGTCCTAAGAACTAAGTCTCCGGAAAAGGTCACTTGTGCATGTGATATAGTGTAGCTCAGAAACAAAAATTCTAGCAAATCGGAAATTTTATAATTGAGAGAATCAGAGACGTTACAGCAAGCTTTTCACCAAAACTTATTACGAGTACCACTCACTTTATACAATAGAATGCATTTTTTACCTTTTTACGATTTTCTCAAAAAAAGGCTTAAATGATTTTGAATTAAGTCGCTGAATAGATGTATAATTAAACGGGTTTTTATTTCGTTTAGGTTTATCCTCATTCAGGCAGTTTTGTCTACACAGACTTTTATATTGTCTAATGATATTGGTGAAGATTCGGTTTATCGAAACGTTGATTTTGCAAAAAAATGATTTAACTTTCCCTTACTTATTTGTGGTATTTTGTGAACTAAATCTGCCTGGAGGGTCGCTCTCATTGTTGGTCAGCGAGTCCATCGGACTTAGCCGGGAGGAATCTTCCCAAGAAAATTCCACCGACCATACCCACATCCGCCACCCGTGGGACGCTCCCCATACGCGGTAATAAGATCCGCGCGAGGATCTGCGGAGCTTATACCCTGTGAATATAATCGAGTTGATAGCATTGCGTAGGCTCAAATGGGCGAGTGAAGTTGTTGGGCTCGGTAAGGAACGACTTCCGAGAAAGTTGGTACTCGTGTAACCGACTGGTGGGCGTCCGAAAGGTAGGCCGAAGTGTCGATAGGAGGATTGCGTTAAGGCTGATCTCTGAAGCTTGTGCTTGAACGCTGTACACAGTATTTGGTGGTATCGGCATCGAACCTTCGGGTTCGGTAGGCCTGTTATTATTATTATTATTACTTATTTGTGAAATACAATGTAAGGTAAGTATTGTGATGGTAGAAACTTTCGAATTTCAGTTGGTTTTTTTTTCAAAAAAGGTTTGGGATGTGGTCAGATTAGGTAAAAAACACCTGAATTTTAGACAGGTATATACCTGGTATGTGCACTTACGGGAAGTAGCACATTTTACTATGATGTTTGAACAATTTTTTACGATTTACTTGAAAATGGCACGAACGATTCTGATTAAACCTTCACAACTGATTTAAAATTAATTGGGCTATAATTTCATATTCGTTTTATTTAAATTCAAATAGTATGACATGGCTTAAATACCTAATTTTATAAATTTCTTCTCCATAAGAAACTTTAATTTTGTTAGTTGCAAATAATAAAACACTTGGCTTTTTTAGCATTGATAAATAATAAGTAAATATGAAATATGACTGGATGTGCTAAACATATGAAGGAGTATACAGCACAAATATTATTCATGATTAATTTGTTTTTCCGCGAATAAAAATAGTAATATAAATTTATGATATGCCGTCGGAAAGCTAATTATACCCAACATAAAAAGTTATAGATGGTAATGGAGTGTGACGAAATTACATTAATTTAAGCGATTATTGCAGATTATTTCTATCGTTATATTATTAAATCGATAGCAAATGTTTCTAAACGAAATTCTTATTTTTTTCAACTTTTAATTTACTCAAAGTTTTAATATTTATTTTAACAAGGTCTTCTAAGTATATGTAGTGTTTCGTGCACTCTATTTGTTCGTAAAGTTAATGATTAATGATATGAGTAATTTCTGTTTGTCTGCAAAATGGATTTCCAAATCCCTCCTAAGGTTTTTGCTCAAACTTTAAGATGAGGTTTTTTTTTTTCGGGAGCTCAGAAATCAATTGGGGCATTCCTTCAGCCTGAAAAAAACTACCCTTACTTGCTCACGAAAAAATTCTTAGGCTGGCAGGAAAAGACATGAATGAAAAAGAGTGAAACGAATGTCATTAAACCGACCTAACGACCTCTCTAATTTATTTCTGTTAAATAACATTTAAAAGAAACTTTTTTAGTTTTTTAACTATTCGGTTCATTTTTGTTGTTGTATAGTTAGTTTGAAATCATTTATGTATTAATTACTTCTATAATTAGTCGAATATACTTTCTGAATTAGTGAGGATATCAAGGTAATGTCCACAAACATATTCATTTATAATGGAAACATTTTTTTTAATGATTTATATTTTAATAATACATAAATAAATGCCAAATGATCTTTATGATGTATGGTCTCTTATTTATTTGTTTTTTTAAATCAGCTGAGCAAAAGAACTAGTATATAACATACATTTTGTAACTTTTTTACGATTTTCACAAAAACGGCTCAAACAATTTTAATCAAACTCGATATATCGATGTAAAATTTAATTTGCTTTAATGGTATGCAGGTTTCATTCTGTATATAATAGTCTGACTGTGGTTAAATGCCGAATTTTTCAATTTTCTCCATCTGAAGTACCTCTGATTTTGTAGATTAAAAAAATAACCATATCATCTTATTAACATTTATTAAAAAAAAACAAAAAAAAAACGCTAAATAAAGAGGTAGAATGAATTTGATAACCAACTAAAGGAGAAAAAAGGGCAAATTTTTTTTTTATTTCTGCACATGAGAATAGTAATAGAGATGTATAATGTACCTTTGGAAAGCTTAGGATTTTAGAAAAAAATCGCATCTCATTTAAAACGTTGTGAAACGCAATGTAAAGTGACAAAAATGGCATAAAATTAAGTGATTGTTTTGTATAAACATATTAACCTAATATATATGTTAATAACAAATCTGTATATAATTATTTAACTTTTTTTTTATTTAATATTGCTTTATTGAGAAATAATACAATCTACCACTATCTTGGGCAATGAGTATTAGTGCTAAAATAAAAAAATATATAAGAATAAGTAAACCTAAATAACAAATGGATAGAAAAAATAGATAAAAAAAAAATATATATATAATAATCTTAGCTACATTTATACCTATATACAATGTATACATACTGCCCCTGGGAACTCCGAATCGAACCCCTACACTCAGAAGTTGATTCAGCCTCGTCACCAGTCTATTAAGTCAGTGCAGACTGAGGGAGAGCGCTTGAGCCACACACTCTCAGGCATGAGTGGAGAAGTTGGCCATTGCCTTCAGTTGCATATTTATAAGATATCCCTCGGCCACTGCCGCCTCAACCTACGAGGAGGGTTATAAAGATGGTTGGTATTAGACAAGGATTAGGAAGAAAAGTAAGACTCTGGTGAAAGGTTGAGATCAAGTACATAAGGGATCTTGAGGTCATGATGTAAGGTCCTGTTGGTAACATGATAGGAAGCATTGACTAATGTTCTAAGGACTTTAGACTTAAAGGATTGGATGTGAATATTTAGTAGTTCCTCATAGTTCAATTCCGTAGATCCACATAGGTTTGAGAATAGTCTTGTAAATTAATAGTTTATTTGAAACAGAAAGTTGTGATGTTCTTTTCAGTAGTCATAACTGTCCGTATTTTCTGTTGAGCTCTTGTCTTTTAAGTCGAGTATGTGGGTTCGAGGTTAGTATTTTTTAATTTTTTCAAGACTCTATTCTTTTTATTAGTTCTTTTCATTTGATTTTAACAATGTAAGTGAAAGTCGTGTGTTGCCCGCACCAGATTATTTCTATTTATTACAATCATTCATTGCCAATCAGCCGAACAATTTTATTTTATTTTACCCTTCATTATATATTACATATAAAGAGAAATGTAAGCGTTTGGATAATAACATTTAAATGTAAAGATAAATCTACCTGCCCTTTCGGTATTTTACTTGAATAATTAAATGAACCAACCATTAAAGAAATTCTTATATTTCCGTGATTGTTCTCGGTAATTTTTAATTGGAACCTTTTTAACTCAGCATTGCAATTAAAGCCGTAACGCTCTTCTGGGATTTTTCTATCGATTCTATTCTTGAAAACGATATTAATGATGTGAAATTCGGCTGAACAACATGTAGCTATAAAAAGGAACTCCTATGTCGGATTTTCCTTTTTTTCTCTCGGAATGTCGTACCAGTTTATTACAAGTTACAAGTTACAATTTCCCGAATTGAAAGGGATTGATTTCTACAAAGGCTAGTATTACATTCAATTTCAGTTTTGAACCACCCTTTGCTCAGCCGTATCAAACGGATCACGAGAAATTCAATTGTTTTTAAAAATAAATTAAATTTCCGATGTTCACAACCGGACGTTTACAAAAAAAAAAAAAAAATCGAGCCGGCATGATGGAATTTTTTTTTTTTTATTGAGATATATTACAATTTGTTTCTATATGAACATTAGTAATAGTGATATAAGATCCCATTCACACAATATATACAGTATACAATGATAAAGTCAAATAAATAAAATATAATATATGTACAAAATAAGAAAACAAACAACAACCTATAAATGAGATAAATACAAATAAATGATATATATATATATATATATATATATATATATATATATATATAGAGAGAGAGAGAGAGAGAGAGAATTAAATAATAATAAATATAAAAATCAAAACATTAACCTATAATTGAGATAAATAAAAGTTTGCAAAAAAACAAATATCATTCAAACAAACATAACTATATACAAAATATACAAGTGCTATAGGGACCTCAGACTGGGCTTTTCCCTCCACTTGTGAAGGAAAAAGCGGAATCCAAGAGATCCTAGACCCTCACTCTCAGCCGCGTCACTGGTGTGAATCAGTGGAGGCCGAACTAGGGCCAATAGCCACAAACATACATTACATGAGTGGAGGATCTGACCAGTGTCAGAACTCCAATTGGTGGAATTTTTAAACAATATAAATGAATGTTGAAAACCGATTGTTCTAGTTAAACTAATGTGTTTTATTATATATGACATTTTATAAATTCATATACATATTAATGAATATTGTACTGTACATTTACAGTTTTTTTTTTTAAAGATATTTTTTGAAATATATTACAGTTTGTTACAAAATGAACAATAAAAATAGTGATATGAGACCACATTCGTACAATATAGAAAATAAATAAATTGAAATATATGGTGTATACAAAAAAAAAATAAAAATAATAATAATAATAAAAACAACGACCTATATTTGAGATAAATACAAAATTGACAAATAAATAAACATCATAATCATAATCATAACTATACACAATATTTACAATCTTCTAAAGGAACCCTAGACAAGGCTTTCCCCTCCACTTGTAGAGGGTAAAGCGGAATCCGCGAGATCCCAGGGCCTTTCTCTCAGCCGCGTCACTGGTGTGAGCCATAGCCATAGAGAGATAAACTTTAATAAACAAACAAGCAATGCTGCCCAACTTAATTGGGTTGTTATTCACACAGCCTACTTTTTTTTTCATTATTAGACAATTTTTAGTTATAATCTTCCATATTTATAAAAGAGAGTGCCATTTCACTCGATTTTCTGGTCATCACACTTTCTCAAAAACGACTATGGTTGTGAATTTGAAATTTCTCTTCGAGGTTCGTCTTACCGTCTAGATGTGCAATAAGGCTGTTCGTTCTGGGTTTGGAAAAATTCGTCCTCTAAGTGGTTTAAAAAAATATTTTTCTAAAGCGTAAAACAAAATTGGTTTTCGAATAACTCAAAAACTATACGCATCCGCAAAAACCAAAAACGAAATTTGAATGACAATCAAATTTCTAACTACCTAGAAGCAAAATCGTCTTAATCTGATCAGCAATAGCAAAGATACTAAAATAATTATAACAAATATATTTAGGTATATTCCGTTTCATAGCCATGTTTCGTGTGTAGATTTGTGTCAAATTCATATGGTTCATTGTTGTTGAATTTTTAAAGTGATCAATATGCTGAAAAAAGTTTTGAAAAGATAATAGAACTTAGTTCTGAATCCTCAAAAAAAACAGCGAGCTTATTCAGTTGGAAGGGTTCATCCCCGGGTGGAAAAAATATGCATTTATGTTACATAGAAGTTACGATGGTATAGAATGATAATGTTTTAAAGCAAAAATGTCAGTATTAGATAATCACGGGTATGGCTACTTGCTACTGGTATGTTATTGAAGATTAAACTGAATACAATTAATATCTGTCAATCAACAATCATTTAATTGTCATACATATACATAGTTAAAAGTTAAAACTCACTGCTATCTCGGGTAAATTTATATTGTATAACCTCACCTAACATAGTTATTATAAACAGCTTTCTTGATTCACAGCAATTAAAAAAATAATTAAATGAAATAGTGGCGTGCAAAGCCGCGTGGTACAGCTAGTATAATATAAATCCTAACATACAATGAACAAAAAAAAAAATTGATTAATATTTTTTTTCCTTTAACTTTTTCTTCTTTTTAACATTTTTAAACAGTACAATTTGCAGTCTTAAAAAGTTTTAGATAAAAACTGATAAGCAATTTCTAATGATTTTCACTTTTCAGATTTTTTTTTTTCCCTTTTTCAATAAAACTTGTAAAAAAATGTTATCCTCTTGACAGTTATCAAATTCGTTCAACTTTTATATTAAGCTGATTTTTATCAATACTAATTCTACAGAATTAAAAGTACTTTAAAGGTTGAAAATAAAAAAAAAATCGGCATGTAAGCCTTGTCAATCAGAATGAAACCTACACTAATTAAACGCCCATTTTACTCTAAATGGATATGGCGAGTTTAATCAGAATTGTTTGAGCCAGTTTTTAGAAAACTGTAAAAAAAAAAAAAAAAAAAAAAAAAAATGCAAAATGCATGGTGTAAAGACACACACCCACGGAATTTTTTCTGAGACTTTGGTCATTTAAACTCAAGGGACCGTAAAACGTGTATTCCAGTGAAAACTGGAATTCGAAAATTTTCACGATCGCAATACTTCCCTTACCATATATAAATAAGTGAAAGTAAAGATAGAAATACAAAAAAAATATATTTATATACAAAATATATTAAATTTATTACATTATAAGGGAATACAAGAAGTATATATGGCAAGTGAATAAAATAAAGCTTAAATGCAGAATTCAACCAATTGCTTAATGTTAGAAAAATTGCTTCTTTGTAGAATCCTCGGAGAATCAATAGGGATGAAATGTTATAGAATAGAGAGTTAGGCAACAAACGGAATGTTCAGATCTTTATGACCAATTGCATCTGTGACGTAATATGAAGAAGCATTAAGGATTTCGGGTTGTAAGTATTGGACTCTGTAGAAAAAGGTTGGTTGAAGCCCCAAAGCTCAATTTCGTATGTCTAAAAGAGGCCTGTTAATTGGGATTTATACGTCCTATTTGAAGTAAATTGGAAATTTAGAGCGTTTGTGGATTAGGTGTTGTAGTAATCGGTATCTACGAGCCCGTTTCTTAATGTTTCAGTCTCGAATGAGGATTCCGTGTAAGACGCTGGTAAAATGGAGTCCTAGGTAGTGAAGCTCTTGGATAAATCCAACATTATCAAATGTTACATGTAACGCAGGATCTTGCGGGTGTGTTATATTTAAAGATATGTATATGTTATATATATATATATATATATATATATATATATATATATATATATATATATATATATATATATACATACATACTACATACATACATACACATAAACATATATACATCAAAATGTTATATTTGAATTAATATAGTGGCTAGCATAACAGCTTTCAATCCCTTGGAGAGAACGTAAAACTGTAGTCCCAAGCCTGTGCGATATCAGGTACTCGTTAAAGATCCCTATCCTAATAAAACTTGGATAGGCAAAATATTATAATTTAAAAATTAAATAAATAAAATTAAATTTTAAGTAAAACTTTTAAAGTTTTTTTATTTATTTATTGGAATTTACAACTGTATAATGGAATACAACAAGTAAATTGGTATGACAAATAAAAAGGAATGAAACACATGTAGAGAAGTATCCCAATGGAAGCACTCTAAAAGTATTCGCAACTAGAAGGTCTCGGGGCCATTTCCTTTTCAGACGCCTCGGACGATTGTCAGGAATTGTAGAGGAACAAAGGATTGAAACTAGATGATTAGGGTGGGAACGTTAAAGTTAAAAAGAAGAAAAAATAAAATTAACATAATAATATTAATAAAAAAGGTCCCCTATAATAATTATAATAGTAATATTAATAAAAACGTTTCTAGAGGTTATGACCAACATACACGTTATGAAGAAAACCTTCTTAGATAATCGATTAATGATTGAACCAGATGTTAATTGTTTTTGTTTTTTTATGCTTTATTGTGATTGTAATTTACTTCTAGTTATATTTTTTAATTTAATAAAACATTCCTTCAAATTTCAATTTAATACTTCCGCTGTCTATCAACTATTAATTTATTTAAAAGTTATTAAAGTGATCTCATCGACATAGTTGAGTGAAAGACTTGTTGTGCAACACCAGATTGTTTGTTTATTCTATTTTATTTTTTTTAGATGTGTCGATCGCAGCCAAAACGACACAGACAATGGGGGTGATATACAAATAAGGTTTCCAAACAGCTTTTTGAAGGGGGCCTTTAGATTTCGCCGCCAATTAGAATTTGTTTTCATCCCTTTTTTTCCCCTCTTTGTGACTTTTATTTATTTCCAATCCCTTTCACATTTTTTAAATTGTTTTGTGTATGTCATAAATACCGGCTTTTAAAACAATTCAACTTATGTTGGATTTCATCAAGATTTATATGTGTTTTAGTGTGATCTTGAAAGAAAAAACTTATTTTTTTACTATAGGTTTTTATTAGGGATCCGAAGGAATATGTAATATTTAATTTTTTTTTTTAATTATGCCTCCCATTTCGACTTCCGCCATAAGGGATCTCGCAGCCCAGTACCACTCCGATCTGGATGGGGTTTCACCTCTTATATTTTTTAACCGGGAGCATACTTCTAGATGCGCTGCATCAATTTCACTATTTGCATGACAAAGGCAGCAAAGTGGAGACCCTACCACTCTGTTCCGATGCAAGTGTTTTACGAGGTAGTCATGGCCAGTAATCATTCGGAACTGTGCAACAGCATCTTTTATCTTAAAATCTGATGATATTCTTTCCTCTTCTATAAGGAGTTTGGCCCAGTGCTTGTTGATAGAACTGAGCCTTTGGGGATCCGTTAGTAGAACATGATATGCCCTCTTAGCTTCATTCCTAGCTCTATGATAGGAAATTCGATTGTCCAACTGTTCCGAAGCTGCACCTTCTTTTGCAAGCTTGTCGGCTACTTCATTCCCATGGACACCACAGTGGCCGGGTACCCATTGAAAAAACCACCTGCCTACCTTGTTGAAGCAGCTGTTCAATTTTTAATTGGAAGTTCACAACGTCATTTTCTTGAGATGCATTTGGTTGCGTAGCTGCAATGATGGCCGCCTGTTAATCCACAAAAAAGACAATTCTCTTTGCATCTGTATTTATGAGAGCTTGCAAAGCGATATAGCTCGAGTTTCGTTTATCTAAATTTGTAGACCATTTTCCTACCGGCTTCGAGATTTGAAATAAACGGGAGTACACGCCTGCTCCTCCATTGTAATTTGCATGTTCCGCTGAACCATCGGTGTAGACATGGAGCCAAGGAGGGCTGGGATAACGCTCAGTTATGGTTTCGAGTGCCAAGGATCTTAATTCCTCAAGTATAGCTTCTTCTTTTTTAATTTGTCTCATCAGATCAAGGGGATAAGATGCTGTATTTGTAATATTTAATAAACGTTATGAAAAGCTTCCGAATTATTAATATATTAAATTGGTATAAAAAACAAAACAAAAAAACTGTAACGCGATTGTCAGTGGTGTCGCATATCTGCATATTCTTGCATATCTGAACATTAAATTTTATTTTCCTGTGATGAGGCAAAGCGACGCTGGAATCCCATTGGATTTTTCTTTTCTCTACACAAGTTGGAGAACTAGCCCATTCCAAAGTTCCACCATTATATTGCAAATATGTAGAAGTGTGTTTATGTTCATTTTTTATCATTCGTTTTATTTTTACCTATCTATCTACCTATCTATCTATATATGAAATATATATTAATGGAAAGTATTGCGATCGTGAAAATTTTCGAATTCCAGTTTTCAACGAAAAACACGTTTTAGGATCTCTTGAGTCCAAATAACCAAGTCCCGCAAAAAAGTATGGTTCTGTGTGTGTGTGGTAAGTCTTACGAAAATGAAATTTAATATTTAAGATAGTTATAACCCCGAGAGGTTATGGAAATATTTATATCATAATAGGGAAACCAGAAGAGCCACTTCATAGCATGTATTTTGCGCCTTTTTACGGTTGAACTATTTACATGAAACGGCTCTAATGATTTAGGTTAAGCTCCCTATATTGATGCAAAATTTAATGAGCTTCAATATTATGTATATTTCATTCTGATAGTCTTCAGTCAGAATAGTCTTACAGAGCATAAATGCCGATTTTTTTTTAATTTTTATAATATTTTTTCTTCTAAAGTACCATTAATTTAGATTAAATATAATACAAATATTTATATCATCGTGTTTGTTTAATTTTTTATTTATTTATCGTCATGTTACTTTGCCTAATCGGACGATGTTACAGTGAGAGTCCTAAATTTTGCCGATTCAACTTTTATTAGGATAGGGATCTTTAACGAGTGCCTGCCAGCGCACAGGCTCGGGACCACGTTTTTACGTTATTTCCAAGGGAAAGAAGGCTGTCATCCTAGCCACTATACTACAGTGACCCCCATATCATTTTGCTAGCATTGGTTACAAAAAGTTAAATATATAAGTTGAATTAATTCGATACATAAATAAAGGAGAAAAGAGCCAAACATTTTTTGTAATGCAATTTTTGTGTATTTGAAGATAAAAACAGTAATAAAGATGTATAATATACCGTTAGAAAGCTAAAGCTTTTAGAAAAAATATTATCTTATACTCATAATTGCAAATTATAATTGAAAGTGATGAAAAGCCGATAAAACCAACTAATTGTCGTAGATAATTATATAATATATTATTTAATAAAACACTGGTTTCTATATAAACTCAATGTAATTAATTTTTTTAAATATATTTTCATCTCGAACTATATTTAAAAATTCTTAAATTGATTTTAACAAAGAGTTGAGTCTGAACAATGTGGGATTGAAGGGTTTGGGATGCAGCGGTTGGATCATTATGGATACAAATAACAATCATCAGTAAGTAGTGAGGAGTAGGGGTGGGTATAATCGAATGATCGTGATAATCGGATGATCGGACTTCGATGATTTAAATAATCGAATGATCGAATGATTAATATGCATTTTAAGAGACGATATGTCACAATTTCCGTCTCTATGATGGCTGAGCTGGCTGAGCCTAGGTGCAAATATGCATATAATTTATGTGATGAGCAAAAAATAAATAAATAAGAAAATAAAATAAAAAAATAACAAGGTCGTTCGATTATCCGAGCTCCTTATAATCCCTCGATTATCGTTAAACAATTCAGTCCGATTAATCCGGTAATCGATTAATTCGAATGATTGCAATAATCGAATGGTCCGATAATCGTCATTCGATTATGCCCACCCCTGAGGAGAGTGCTAGAATGGGATTACACGACATTAAATTTTATATATTTATTTCCCAAATCCTTCAGTCCCACATCACAGCCATTGAGGAATGGTGTCGGAACTGGAGGATTAAAATAAATCCTAAAAAATCCCACCAAATTACCTTTACCCTTCGTCAAAAACCGATGACCTCCTGCTCTACCGTATCCTTTAATAATACGCCACTCATACCTGTTGAACAAATCCGATACCTAGGACTCCATCTTGACAAACGTCTTACATGGAACCCTCACACGAGACTAAAACGACAGGAAACTGCCCGTAGATACCGATTACTACAACACTTACTAGACAAACGTTCAAAACTTCCAATTCACTACAAAAAGCTCATTTATATCACTGTCATCAGACCAATCTGGACATATGGAATCGAGCTTTGGGGCTCTACTAAGCCATCTAATTCCTCCCGCATCCAATCCTTACAATCCAAAATCCTTCGCAAAATCCTAAATGCTCCTTATTTCGTCACAAATAAAATCATCCTTAACGATCTTAATATCCCATTTGTGGCAGACCTTTCTCGAACCAGATATACCACTTTTAATTCCAAACTCCCAACTCATATAAACCCTCTTGTCCGCAACCTATCAACCTCGCATATTCCTGACAACCCTCCGAGGCGATTGAAAAGAAGATGGCCTCGGGATCTACTTACTTAAATAAACATCGAAGTACTACCGCTGGGTAGTTTCTTCACAAGCCTTATACGCCTTTTATTATAATTCATCACTTTTACTTATTGTATTTATGTAATATACAGTTGTAAAATTCAATAAAATATAATTTTAAAAAAATATATATATTTATTTATTTAATTTTATATATTATATAAATCAAAATCTTTAAGCCATTTTTGAAAAAGATGTACAAAGTTCATAGCATATAGTGGAATATACTTGTTCGGTTACGTATTTCTCGTTGATGAGCCAGACTTACAGCCGCTATCTATCTTCTTTTAGAACCATTATTTTGACTTTAAGTAAAGAGTATGGGTTACATGTTACTCTGTAGTGTTTTGAGAATTTTCATGAGCCGTAAATGAAGGCAGTAAATCCAAAACTTTGGTTAAGGTTTTTCCAGTCTGGATTTTCTGAAAGAGGTTCACCAATCCTTAAGAAAATGTTTTATTTCCTGTAACTTTCTACCATTTCATTTGTAATTGTTTTCTAATGTTACTCTTCTGCAAAAGAAACCCTAAGAATCTCTCATAATAGCCAGCATGGTGATGACATTTTCCTTGGTTTGCGGTTTCCTGCCCTGAATGCAGCTTGATTTCCGGAGATAGCCCGAAGTGAACCACCAGCGGCTGCCCATCTAGAATAGTGGGGAATAATTCAGTCTCCTACAATATTACAGCTTACTATCTGATTTCAATTTAGCGATTAAATATGCCTCTTTGCGTTCAGGATAAGTGTGTATAAAAAAAAAAAAAATAAATAAAATTCAGGCAGTCATAGTTACGGTGACCAGATTTTTAGATAGGCAACGCGGGACAACTCTAAAGAAGACGGGGGGGGATCAATAAAAATTTTCATACACAATAAAAATAATATTTTTTTAAATTTTAATATAATTACAATTTATCAATATAAAAAAAATGCATAATATTTCATTCCTTCAAATATTTTTTATTTCAGTGAATTTGTTTCAGTATATTGATTTTATTTTTTTAAAATATTGTAAAAATCGTCACAAGAATTTGTCAAATTATATTTGATACATAAAATGGTTTTCAAAGCTTTAACACTTTTTTTCTGATCGTCCACACTTCATTTACTGTAGAGAAAACGTATAATTGTATGTTTTGATTCTTAAAGATAAAATCAAATTTTAAATTAATTTGTGATTATCTAACTGTTCTCTAGTAAACTACAATATTATATGTCTATGAGAATTTTAAAAAATACTAAAATGTCATGAACACATACAAATATTACTTTCACATCGGCAAAATTTTGCCGAATAAATTTGCCCTAATCATTATATAGATAAACATATTTTATTGTTGTTTATAACAAAATTAGTTTGATTGACTTAAACTATTTGCAAAATTTTATTCGTACATTTATTTCTAAAATTTCTTTTAAGGTTAAGGTCGTTGATATATATTTTGTAATCAATATGAAATATGAAGACTACGAGTAATTTAAGCTAAGTTTAGGAAACGTTATATATTTATGAAATATGTAGATAAATTACTTACCAATTTTCTATCGTAAGTAGCTGATTTGTAATGTTTAAATGTTTAATTAGCACGCAGTACGAACACGAAGTTTATCATCTGGGAGACAAATACAATGTAACTGGATTGCAAAAGCAATATGTTAGTCGTCGTAGCCTGTATGATTCTTAAAACGCAAATTTTCCTAAACTTCATCCTAAAAGTCAGGACTTTTGAAACACGTCACTGAAAGCGGGACAAATCGTGGAAAAACGGGACGTCTGGTCACCTTAGTCTTGGGGATTGCCAATAGAAGTAACAACTATTTTTTTAAATTCTCGGTTTGCTCTGAAATTTTGTTGGAAAGGAGAGTAAGTTTTTACAAGTGTATTAGGCAGAGAATGCATGTTTTGTTATTATTGTTTCATTTCATTGTAAAACATCATTACCTACTAGAGACATATCATCTTGTATTATAATTCGAATTATTCTCAATTTTAGAATATTGATCCATTGATAAAAATCCATTAAATTTGGTGTATTTTTTCTTATACCAATGATTTTTTTTTCTTTACAACGGTTATTTTTCTCTTACTTCTCTATCGTTATTGTTAAATGTTCAGAAATTTTTTGGTTCGCCTATTGTATTTTTTTTCTTTTTAATCGTATATATCTTATAGCTAATTTTATTTTTTGTTTCCTACTTTGAATAGAAAATCGCAAATACAAGGGATTTTATGACTCAATGGAGGGATTTCTCCCCTATATTTCTTAATAAAGATAAATTTAATTTAATAAAAAAAATATTATTTTTATTGTTATAAAATTGTTATTTATTCTCTATTTTATAATATTGATCCATTGATAAAAATCCATTTAATTTGGTGTATTTTTTCTTAAACCAATGATTTTTTTTTCTTTGCAACGGTTATTTTTCTCTTATTTCTCTATCGTTATTGTTAAATGTTCAGAAATTTTTTGGTTCGGCTATTTTTTTTTTTTTTTTTTTAATCGTATATCGCTTATAGCTAATTTTACTTTTTGTTTCCTACTTTAAATAGAAAATCGCAAATACAAGGGATTTTATGACTCAATGGAGGGATTTCTCCCCTATATTTCTTGACAAAGATAAGTTTAATTGAATAAAAAAGTTATTATTTCTATTGTTATAAAATTGTTATTTATTCCCTAATTTTATAAAGATGCTACTGTTGCTAATGGGGTGATGCTACAGTGGGACCCCTGTTATTTGCCTGTCCTAGTTTAATTGGGGTAAGAATCTTGACAGGACCACAAATTTACGTCTCCTCCGAGGGATGACATATTCAAGTATTATTACTCCTTTCGAAAACATCTGCCAGGTATGAACGCGCGACCTTAGGCAGAAAAGGGCCGCTATAGCTACTATACCACAGGTGACCCCAATCATGACATTTACTAGCTCTCGCACTACAAAGAAGAGTTCTAGATATTAAACACATGTTTCGATGATTGGCTTCATAGCTTATTCATTTGAATTCCTCTCCGTCCATAACTTTTAGTTAATGCAGCCGCCGGTTGGTTGGGCGACACATCCTTTCATCTTTTAATACTTATTTATTTATATGTTACGCCGAGCTTTAAAGGAGGCCGGTCCTGAACCCAATTAACCTTTCCCTTAGTTTATTTGCCGTGTAATCGGTCATTAAAATGCGCGCGATGAGCCCTGGTTAAATTGAATCAGTGCCGGGGTGGTAAAACTGCTAATGAAATGCATGATTGTTCGCTGGAAATTGGAAAAAAAATAATGATTCTCAGTTCATGACTCGTTTGAGCGCGTAATGACAAAACCCGATACTTTTCAGGCGCTTACGAATTAGGAAAATCCCAGAAATCCTTTTAGGAATAATAATGGAGATATCAATATGTTTGGACCGATTCCAATACCAGCCGTGCCCAATATATTATCCAAAATATTAAAATGATTTTTCCGTTATAAAATTTTGTGTAAAAGTCTTGCTTTGAAAAGGGATGTGAGAGAATTTAGAAGGATAAACAAAGCAGAATTATGGAGCTCACAATCGATCAGCAGGATTGAGACGTTGATTAACAAAAGGTTTAATATGCTTTAGGAAATTCCACAGGAAACTAAAAAATCTGGTGCGGGCAACACACGACTTTCACTTACCTCGATTTTTAAAATCAATGAAAGAATTTTCAAATACAGTTAGAGATAAAAATACGTGAAACTATTAAGGAATTAATCAAATTGAATATATATATAAACATGTGTTTTATTAAAAAATCTATTATATTATTATCTAAAATAATCAGTTAGTTTTATCTTCTTCTCATCACTCTCTATTAACTTCTAAAAGCTTGTGTATGAGATGATATTTTTTCTAAAATCTTTAGCTTTCCAACGGTATATCATACATGTATATTACTGCTCTTATGTTCAAAAACGAAAAATTTCATTAAAAATATATTTTTTCTGTTTTCTCCTTTAGTTGGGTATCGAATTTATTCAATTTATATATTTACCTGTTTTTCATCAGCGCTAACAAGATAATCTAGTTATTATTATTGAATCTAAAAAATTAAAGGTACTTTAGAGGAAGAAAATTTAAAATATCGGCATTTAAGCCCTGTCAGACCATTTTTATCCAAATAAAACCTACATGATATTAAAGCCCATTTAATTTTACATCGATATAGCGAGTTTAATCAAAATCGTCGGAACCGTTTTTTGAGAAAATCGAAAAAAGTTGCAAAATGCATGGTATAAAGTGCCTCTTCTGGTAAGCTCATTTTGATGAAAAAAGTTTTGTCACGTCTCGGGCGTATAGTTGTCTTAAATATGAAATTTCACTTTCATAGGACTTACCGTTTCCGCCCGGGAGTTACCACAGACGCACACACACACAGACACACACACACAGACCTTTTTGCGGGACTTGGTTATTTGGACTCAGGGGACCCTAAAACGTGTATTTCCGTTGAAAACTGGAATTCGAAAATTTTCACGATCGCAATACTTTCCTTACTATATATAGTAAGTGAAAGTAAAAATCTGTCATTTATTTATTATTGGTCTGATTGGTCTATCCTTTTTTTCAATAAAATCTAGATTTGATTTTTTCCTGTTACTGTTTTACTATTTTTCCAAATGGCTCCATAATTCCCATTATGTGAAGTTGAAAGGAATAGAGTATTTTATGGTAGAATATAATCGGTGATATTCACTGTGGTAGCAACACTGAGTTTCCATAATCTTCCTTATTACAACATTTCTAATAACAATCGTATTTATTATCATAATTACTAAAAGTTTTATATGTTTTTTTTATTCTCCCTCAGGTAAATATATTTGTTAATTGGTCAATTAAATTTTATGTTCGATTTTCTACTCTTCCTAAAGAAAGCGAGTGTTCAAAAGATATTTAATTTATTTACGGCACAATAAAAAGAAAGTATGTATTATAAAGTTTATTTTCAACTTTCCATCTCGACAAACGTCTAACTTGGAATCCTTATACACGACTAAAACGATAAGAAACTGCTCGCCGCTTTAGGCTACTTCAACACTTACTGGACAAACGTTCAAACCTTCCACTCAACTACAAAAGACTCATTTATATGACCATTATAATATTGATATGGTTATACGGAGTAGAGCTATGGGGTTCTACTAAACCATCGAACTCATCTCGTATCCTATCCTTACAATCCAAAACCCTTCGGAATATCCATTTATAAAGACCTTAATATTCCATATGTTGCTGACTTAGCCCGAACCAGGTACCATTCCTTCCATGACAAACTTCATTCCCACTCTAACCCTCTAGTTTCAATCCTTGCTTCCTCTTCGATTCCTGATAATCCTCCCAGGCGTCTGAAAAGAAGATGGCACCGAGACCTTCTAGTTTAGATTCTTAGAATGCTACCAATGTGTAGTGTTTCTACATGTATTTCATGTCATTTTCTTAATTTTCATCACATTTACTTGATGTATATCTTTGTACAGTTGTAATTATCAATAAATATGTTTAAAAAAATAAATATTTATTTAGTTTTGAGAATTTATTTATATATTTGTATTCCAAATTACTTTTAATCAATGTTTAACTATAGGGACTGATAAATACATAACTTTTAAGATTCTAATTCAGACTTTTCATCTTTTTCAATTTTTTTTTTCTATTTGGTTAAATAAAATTAAATAAAATAAAATTAAATAAAATTAACAGGCTTTGTTAATTCTTACTATCAAATTCCGTTTTTCTATTAAAACATGAATTTATGAAAATTTGGAAATAAAATTTATGTAGTTGCAAAAAGAAATTCTATAACATGCGTTGATGTCCGTCTTTAGAAAGCTTGAAATTATATAATTATATAATTCATGGATGAAATTTCTGTGACCTATAGATTATAAGGATATAAAAAAGTATTGATCCACTCTTGCTTTGTACGGGTGCAATTTGAAATTAGTGTCATTTATGTGTAAAAATGTAATGTTAGACCAATTTTGAATTTATCGCAGAAACTAAAAATCGCTAGATGCATTTATATATTGATAGACAAGAGGGGAAAAAACACTGCTATATCACTATATTCAATACTAACTTTCATGGATAATCTTACAATTTATACCAGAAAGGGTGCTATATTTAAATATATTTATATATTCTATTATTTTTTTTTTTTTAAATGAGTTATTTAAATTACATATATAAAAATTTTAATTTAGTGTCCATGAAATTCCTATTTAGTTTAAAGTGAAACATCTGTTTCCATTAAATAATCGTTGAAGGATAAATAATTAAAGGCATTATCAGTTTATTGATTTATAACAAATTCGCATTTATTTCAACAACTTACTAACGGTTCAGTACTTATGTTTCTGACCTTATTTTGAAGAATGTAACTTGTGCGATACTGTACAGTGGCAACACTGAATCCCATAACCTGCACATGCCAAATAACATATATTCATAAGTTTATGGGCTTTTATCGACATACTATTAACTTTCACAACTTGTTTTATGGATTATTAACTTTCGTAAAAGCTTGATCTTTCCAACGGTATATTATACGTCTATATTACTTCTCATGTTTCAGGAAATACTTTTTGATGCCTTGATTACAGAAAAGGAAATAATCCCATCTACAGAAAAACTTTATTACCTTAAATATTACTTATAAACCTTAAAAAAAGAATGCCCTATATGATCAAAATTCTGCATGTGGTTCGAGTTCGCGGAAACCAAATATTAAGTTTTATTAATCATTTTATATACATAGAGATGTGCATCATACCTGTTTGAGAAATAATATAGGTTAAGTTGTTTTTAATGAAGGAAATAAAATAAAAACAGCTCAATCCCATAAAGACTTATAAACTCAATTTCCAAAGAACAAATTAAAAAAAAAAAAAAAAAAAAGTGCCACGGCCGGGTTTGGGAATTGAGGGTTATTAAAACTTATATACTTGCTATAAAAGTTTCTTTAAGTAAAAAGAACTGAAACTTTGATTGAAAATCATCAGATGAGTCCTAGCTCAAGCAAATGAAGGTTAAGCAATAATTGATGTAAGGAGTTTACTACAAATATTCATAACTAAACAACACGGAATAAACAGTTAAAACTATATATATATATATATATATATATATATATATATATATATATATATATATATAATATATTTTTTTTTTTTTTTTATTTAAAGAAAATTAAATTTTATTCTGGGACCTTCTGTCCTCCAAGTATAACAGTTAAGTACAAAAACTGAGTCTTGTGTCTGGCATAAAAATTAAAACATTAAAAAAACAAACTTAAGGTTCTACTTATATTATTTATAAAAATAGTAAATATGATTAATTGAACGACATACAACTACTATTTACTTTATTTATAAAGTAGTAAATACAACGACAACAGTACACACATGTATGACTATATAATACTAAACACTTGTGCATGCAGAGGAACTATAATTGTACCTCACACTAATATTATTTTTCCTTATCCGATCCTCTTCCATATGGAATTCTATTCCTTCTTATATCCGCCATTCAAATACTCGTCCGACCTTCAAATCCCATTCATTCAAACACTTCCTGTTTATCAAATTTTCAAATGACCTCAAGTGATTTACAAATTTCAATAAAAATTGGCAGAGAGAAACGATTATTTATCACATTTTATTTTGTATATTAATGATTTATTAATTTTATTTTATGCATCATTTATTTTTAAATGTATATATGAACATATTTTAATTTGTCTAATTTGTTTTTCTAAATTATTATAAGAAGTTAACTATGAATTTATAACTATTTTTTCATTTTCTTTGTCATTTATGTTGCTTTTTATTTATTTTTTTGTTTACTCTAAGACTCTGAAGCTCTAATTTGATTTGTCTGTAACATTATTCTGAAGTGACTTGTCCCAGAATAAATAAAGAATTTATTATTATTATTAATATCATAAAATCATAGAAAGAAAAAAAAAGGTAAGTTTTGTTAACATATTTGTAGTGTTTTCTTAAAAACGGCACGAATGATTTTGATTAAACTCGGTATGTCGATGTAAAATTGAACAAGCATTCATATCGTGTAGGTTTCATTCTGATTGAAATAGTCCGAAAGGGCTTAAATCCCGATATTTAAAATGTCTTCTTATAAAGTACCTTTAATTTTGTAGATTCGTGAACTTAAGATCAGTAATATACATGTGTAATATACCGTTGGAACGCTAAAGATTTTAGAAAAAATATTTCAGAAAAATATATACTAAAGATATTAGTAAAAAAAAAATCTTATACATACTATTGATAAAGTTAACGGAGAGTCATGAAAAGGCGATAAAACAAACTGATTGTCGTAGATAATAATATAATAGATTTTTTAATAAAACACACGCTTCTATTAAAATCCAATTTAAAGGATTCTTTAATTTAATTTAATTAGTTTGGTTTACAAATTTTTTCATAAGTTCTTGAATTTATATAAATAATGAAGGTGAGGAAAAGTCGTGTGTTTCGCGCAATGCGCGCCAGATTATATTTTTCATTGCGTGGAATATAGCCTATAAGTTATGCTGAAACGTTGGCATAATAAACTATTCTTCTAATCAATTAAGTATTTTGTTGAATGAACCCCGAATAAATTTCTCCTCAATTATTTAATAACATTATATCTATTTTTAAAAAGTTAATCGCCACTTTTAAGAAAATAATGAAATACAGGTTATAATCGTTGAATTGGTGGATTTAATTTACAAATCTGGTGCTCGAAACACACGACTTTCACTTACCTCCATTGTATAAATTAAGTAATTTATTAAAAAATAATGACATCTATTTTAGAATATGTAGTCAAACAATTTAAATTATTATTTGAATCAATCACTTAGTTCTATCGTTTTTTTTTTTTTTTATGACTCTCCCTTATATTATACAACTTATTATATTAGTAAAATATTTATGATCTTTAGTAAAGATGTAAGTTGTGTTTAATTTAAAAATTTAATTGTTTGGTTTTTAAATTAATATAAACCGAAAAGTAATGTTAAACTGCAAGTTAAAGGAGAAAATTTCATAATATGAGTAAATATTTATGTTATTTAGTTTGTAATTAATTAATGAATTAATATTAATAAAATTAATAATGAATACATGGAAACGTAATGTTACGGGCTACGGGGTGTGAGAAATGAACTACTCCAGTTTACAAATTACAGATGTTTATTAACACAGAAAACACAAATACAAAGGGATTACTAACCACTATATTAACAATAATAATGGAATTACCAGCTTACTACTAAACAGTATACATATAAAATCAGGTATTCCTAACAATTAAACTACTTACGTAAATTTATACAATATGCTAGATTTATTCTAAAACTTACAACTATAAGTTATATATAAACTACAGTCTTCTAATTTCCCACCGACCGGTTATCACAATACTGACACACAGTTTCACTACACTGTCACACTGTCACGAACGGTTCACTGTCACTGGTCACTGATACATCACAGATGCTTGTTGAGCCGGATTAGGACTGACTCACCCAGGCTCAGGGGACCGCTATTTGTACCACCGCCGAATCTTCTAGACCCGGGCGCAGGTAAGGCGGTGGGCCTTTCCAGGCACTTCGAGGACTGTCCAGGTCCAGAAGTCTCTAGCCTCATCTAGGCCCCTCCAGGTGTGGTCCACCCGTCATTGTCTTGACCGTAGCACTACCCCCTCCTTAGACGTGCTCTGCCCCAGAGCACAGATTGCAGAAGCTGAGCGATGCTGATCTTCCTCCGATGTAGGTGTTTTGTCTTTCCAGGGGTTGAACGTGCATACCATTATGATGACTCCAGAGTTGGCGAACGTCTCTTCTACAATGTTCCTGACAATCCTCCACTCCAGGCCATCGTATCCACAACCCAACTTCGGGATGGCGAGCTTGGTGACACGCAGTTCCAGAAGCTTTCTCCGCAGGTCGCCAAGACTCCGGCGCAGTGTGTCGTATGTCGGCTTCTGCTCTGATGAACTCTTGGTAACCAAGTAAAACAGGTGCCGGCCTTCATGCTCTTGATGGAGAGTCTTCCCAACTCTTGGTCCCTGGCGTTCCAGCTCTTCAATTCCAGCGAACTTCTTCCTGAAGACCGTCGCAATCCCCCGGGAATCCCTCAGATGTTCGGCGACACAATGTGCTAGAGCATAGTCTACCGGTAACGAGAATATGTCTCTGTAAACTGTCTGCGTTACCCTACGGGAGTCTGGCGCCTTAGGATGGGGAGTTAGGTCCTTGTCGGTGAGGTTCCTCACTTGCTGTTCCTCTGTAGGGCCATGGTTTCCTTTGTATGGAGCCAATCGGTTGAAATGGACTACCTTGGGTTTTCCTTTGGGCTGCTTCCTGATCCTATAGATGACATCATTGATCCTCTTGATGACCTCATACGGTCCGTCCCAGGAGTTTTGAAGTTTCGGTGAGTAGCCTTGCCTTCTTCGAGGATCGTGTAGCCAGACCAAGTCCCCAGGTTGGAAGCCACCTTTCTCTGCCTTGATGTCGTAACGCTCCTTCATTCTGTCACTTGCTCCCTGGATGTTTGTGCGAACCTTCTCGTGAATAGTGTTCATTCGCTTCCGTAGGTTCGTGACGTAGTCTTCTCCGGCGACCTCCTCATCAGGCTTGAAACCGAATTTAAGATCTCAAGGCAAGCGTAGTTCTCTGCCGAACACGACATTGGCGGGGGTCTGCCCTGTCGTTTCATTAACTGAACTACGATAGGCTAGCAGGAACAGATGAAGATATTGGTCCCAGTCTCGCTGATGGTCAGAAACTACCTGGGCCAAATATCGACCCATCGTCCTGTTCATGCGCTCTACCATGCCATCGGACTGAGGGTGAAGAGGCGTCGTTCTGGTCTTCCGTATTCCTAGAGCCTCGCACATCCTGGTGAAGACTGCCGACTCAAAGTTTCTTCCTTGGTCAGCATGAAGTTCCATGGGCACCCCAAACCGACTGACGAGCTGCTTCACGAGAACATCGGCAACCGTGGCGGCCTCCTGATTCGGAAGGGCGTAAGCTTCCACCCACTTTGAAATAAATAATCCATGGCCACGAGAATATATCGGTTGCCATTATCTGTCACAGGAAAAGGGCCAGCGATGTCTACCGCTATTCTCTCGAATGGTGCTCCTACGTTGTATTTCTTCATAGGTGCCTTCTTTTTCCTTATCGGTCCATTAGAGGCGGCACAAGTTGCACACCGCCGGCACCAATCTAACACATCGTCCTTGAGGTTTGCCCAGTAAAAGCGTTCACGAACCTTTTCTAATGTCCGGTGAACTCCAAGGTGGCCGCCAGATGCTCCATCATGTAGTTCCCTCAGTACTTCGGGCACTTTAATCTTTGGTACGATGAGCTGTAGTCTCCGCTGATCTCCCTCCGTGTTCTCCAATGCTCGTTTCAGCAGACCTTTGTCCAGTAGAATGGAGTCCCATTGAGCCCAATAGGTTTTTATATTTTTCGACATTGGAGCAACATCCTGCCAGCTTGGTCTCCTTTGGCCTGATAGCTTCCATTCCCTTATTTGTTTCAAGTCCGGGTCCTCGTCCTGTTCCTTTGCCACTTGTGTGTCCTGCCAACCGTCGGTAACGACCGTAGTCCGCAACACTGTTGCTTGCTTTCTTCTTGTCGAGAACAATGCTTGCATTCTCCATCACAGGGTCTCCTTGAGAGCGCATCCGCATTCCGGTGACTCGTTCCAGAACGATGAGCAGATTCGAAGTTATATTCCTGAAGGCGCTCGATCCACCGTGCAACTTGTCCCTCCGGTGACTTGAATCGCAGCAGCCACATAAGAGCTGCGTGGTCCGTTCTCAGTAGAAATCTTCTTCCATACAGGTATTTATGAAAGTGCTCTATGGACTTAACCACTGCCAGAAGCTCTTTCCTTGTGACACAGTAGTTGCGTTCTGGAGCTGAAAGTGCTTTGCTGAAGTACCCAATAACCTGTTCTTCCCCGTCTTGGAGTTGGGAAAGGACGCTTCCAATAGCAGTGTTGCTGGCATCTGTGTCAAGAATGAACTTGCCCTCGGGGCGTGGATAGCTTAGAATAGGCGCACTACTCAATTTCTTCTTTAACTCCTCAAATGAGGCCTGACACTCGCGATCCCAAAGGAAAGTCCGTTTTTCCTCAGTGAGCCTGGTAAGAGGTTTTGCGATGTTGGCGAATCCTTTCACGTACCTCCTGTAGTAGGTGCAGAGCCCGAGGAAACTTCTCACTTGGTGCTTATCTCGAGGTGCTGGCCAATTGGTGATCGCTGTAATCTTCTCTGGGTCAACAGCAACTCCGTTGTCTGATACAACATGCCCCAGGTAGTTGACTTGCCTTCGGAAGAGATTGCACTTCTTCGGGTTCAGTTTTAGATTAGCTGCACGCAGCCGTTCGAAGACCCGCTCCAGATTCTCCAGATGGTGAGTAAAGGATTTTCCCAGTACAATGATGTCGTCCAAGTAAACCAGGCATATCTCCCAAGAAAGGCCTCTTAAGACGCTTTCCATCAGCCTCTCGAACGTTGCAGGAGCATTGCAAAGCCCGAATGGCATTACCGTAAATTGCCAGAGCCCAGTGCCGATTGAAAATGCCGTCTTCTCCTTATCTTCCGGTGCCAATCCAACCTGCCAATATCCACTGCGGAGATCCAAGGTAGAAAATAGTTTGCAACCCTCTAGTGTGTCCAGCGTGTCGTCAATCCTTGGGAGTGGGTAACTGTCCTTCTTCATGGCGTTGTTCAAAAGACGGTAATCTACGCAGAATCTTGTCGTCCCATCTTTCTTTTTCACCAGTACGACAGGAGAAATCCATGGGCTACTCGAGGGCTCGATGACACCATCATTCGCCATATCCTTAATAATCTCCTCGGCATCCTTTCGTTTAGCTAGCGGCAGCCTCCTCGGGATCTGTCGGATGGGCTTTGTATCCCCGGTGTCAATTTTGTGCTGGACGATGTTCGTTCTATCCCGTGGTCCTGAGCTGATCTCGAAAATGTCCTGCCATCGGGTAATCAACCTCTTCACGTTTTCGCTCTGTTCAGGCGAAAGTTCTCTGCATGATTCCTCCACGAATCCTTTTAATTGTTCGGGTAGTCCTCGTTGCTCGGGGGGGTTGCGTTGTAGCTGTCGGACTACTGAGGTAGCGGCCGTACATTCTCCGACTGGTGTTCCTCTCTTTAGTGTCACCGGGAAGCTGTTCAGATTCATCAGTCGGATTGGGGTGGTATGTCCGACCTTGATGAGAGACCTTGCAACCAGAACACCGCGTCCGACTTCCTGCTCCTCGTGCTTCCCAGGTTCAAGTAGAAGACATTGACCCTCCGGTAGTCGTCCATTGATCGTCCCATGCGTCAGAATTTGACTCCGTGCAGGTAAAGTGGTGTCTTCTAGTAGGAGTACTCGTGCATAGAGGTCTTTTCCCTGCCGAAGGATGACCTCTTCGTCTCCCAGCGTCATCACACCTCTCGACATGTCCAGCTTGATCCCGTATTTGATCATCAAGTCCAGGCCGAAGATGACTTCCTCGTCTATTTTCGCCACGAGAACGCGGTGCTCTAGACGTTGGCCCCCGATGAAGAAAGTGGCAACTGTCTCTCCGTAGACCTCGGCTGGCTGTCCTGTATCTGTCCGTAACGCCCAAGTGGTAGGTGATATCTTCTCAGCGTTAACTGCCTTCGGGTTCAGTATTGTCATGGTTGCGCCGGTATCCAGCAGAAAACTCCGCAGCTGCCCGTTCACCATTCCATCCACATAAAAACTATTTGTCTTGCTCCCTATTGTCGCGATTCTCACGGCGACCCTGGGGCCTTCGATGCTATGGGTTGACAGTTGCCCCTTCCCATTAACCCTCCTTAGTTTTCCTGTGGCTTTTTCCGGCTTCCTGGTAGGACACTTGCTTCTGGGGTGTCCAAGTTGACCGCAGCTCCAACAGCGTATCTCATTTTTGCGTGTCCTGAGGGCTTCCAAAACCTTTGTTACTATGCCCTCGATGGTGGAGTCCGCGTTATGCTCCGCTTCTGCCGCTCGAACTCGTGCATGTCCACGGACTGACTGCCTGACAGCCTCGAATTCCATGGCCTGCGACAATGCATCGCCCAAAGTCTTAGGGCGTGCGAGTTTCACTGCCTGTTGGGTTTCCGGGTCTCGAAGTCCATCCAGGAATTTGTCGATAGCCAAGCTCTCGTAGACGTCGTCGGTGACTGTTGGGTAGGCATTCCTCACTAGCCGGGCGATATCTGCTTCAAATTCCTGCAGCGTCTCGTTGGTCTTCTGGACCCTGTTCTTTAACTGGGAACGGTATAGTTGGTCCATGTGGCGATGGCCGAAACGCATCTCCAGTCTTCTCATCAGCTCACCGTAGTTGCACCGCTCCGACATGGGCATCCCCTGTAGCACTCCTAATGCGTCTCCACGCAAGGCTAGGCACAACGCTGATGCTTGCGTCTCCTTTGACCACCCGTGGATCGAAGCCGCTGTCTCGAAGAGAGTCACGTAGTCCTCCCACGGCGTCTTCCCGTCGAACAATGGGATGGTGTTGTGCGTTGGTGGCATCCCAGCATTGGCGGAGGGAATGGTGTTGTGAGGGCTTCTCTCAGAGGGTTGGTCGGTGTCGATTGTCGGTGGGTTGCCCATACGTTCTTCTAGAGCTTCTATTCTTACCCTAAGTTCATTTTCTATTGAATCGACTTTTTCTCCTAATCTAGATTCTACATCAGCTAACTTATTATCTACACTTTCCATTAACTTAGTTTCTAAATTGCCTAACTTAGCCTCCAATGTATTTTTAACAGTACTTAATTCATTACCTAACTTCTTTTCTACATTACCTAACTCATTTTTAACAGTACTTAATTCATTACCTAACTTCTTTTCTACATTACCTAATTCAGTTTTAAAAGTTGCAGACAACTTACTGAAATCATTTTCAAACGTAATCTCGTCTGGATTTTCCCCTGAATCAACAAAAAATTGGCGCAAGCGTTGTTGCAGTACTGATTTCGTTCCGGAAGTATCCAGATCTCGTTCTTCTAACTCCCGTCTTAAGTCTGCAACTTTTAAATCATTCAGTCTAACACTCTGAGAAGTCATTTTCCACACAGTAGCCCAATAATTACAAAAACAAGAAAACCAAAATTATAACCATTTACAATGATCCCACTTCTGACACCAAATTGTTACGGGCTACGGGTGTGAGAAATGAACTACTCCAGTTTACAAATTACAGATGTTTATTAACACAGAAAACACAAATACAAAGGGATTACTAACCACTATATTAACAATAATAATGGAATTACCAGCTTACTACTAAACAGTATACATATAAAATCAGGTATTCCTAACAATTAAACTACTTACGTAAATTTATACAATATGCTAGATTTATTCTAAAACTTACAACTATAAGTTATATATAAACTACAGTCTTCTAATTTCCCACCGACCGGTTATCACAATACTGACACACAGTTTCACTACACTGTCACACTGTCACGAACGGTTCACTGTCACTGGTCACTGATACATCACAGATGCTTGTTGAGCCGGATTAGGACTGACTCACCCAGGCTCAGGGGACCGCTATTTGTACCACCGCCGAATCTTCTAGACCCGGGCGCAGGTAAGGCGGTGGGCCTTTCCAGGCACTTCGAGGACTGTCCAGGTCCAGAAGTCTCTAGCCTCATCTAGGCCCCTCCAGGCGTGGTCCACCCGTCATTGTCTTGACCGTAGCAGTAACAATTCCAGAATAATTTAATTCACGGTCGGTAATTAGGCCAAACGGAATAATCAGTTATTCATAATAAAATCACTTTGCTAATAAATTTTAGTTTCATTAAATAGTTGTCCTTAATAAAACATGTTCATATTATTGTAATATGTAATACAATTTAAAATGTATAAAACGAATTAATTAATCGGTTCATGTTAATAATTTTACCAGTATGGTATTATCATGTGATGTGTTAATTTATTGGTTTGAAAATGTTCATGAATTGATATTATTATCGTTTTAACAATATTCATCGATCTATATAGTTTTGCGTTTTCTAGAACATTTCCCAAATCGGATAAGGGAAATGTTCCACCTTTTGGAAATCAACGTCTCAATTGCTGCGGAACAAAGGTTAGGAAAGTGTTTGAGACTGTTTGGAAGTGTGAAATTGGTAGGGTGAAGAAAGTAAGATTAAGTTTGGAAGGATAGCGAGGAGGATAGGGGATAGCGAGGCAACAAACTGATCCTTGCTAGACCTGCCAAAGGCAAACCTTCCATTCCAACTTGTTTCTGAACGGAAGGGTACCGGGTCTGTCTTCTACGTCTCATTGCGGGGTATTTGGCTTCCACTATAGCGTCTTGGAATGTAATCTGTGAATTTTGTTTTCATTTTAACTTCACTTACCTACCTATATTTTGGGTAGATCCATAAGTTTTTTGTGTTTTTTTAAGATAAAGATTCGCAATTTTTATTACTCACTTTTTGCCATCTTTCTAAAGATTTCACTATCATGCTATCGTAAAATATCATGGGTTTAGAAGTGAAAAGCTTATCGAGATACGTTTTCACATCTCTCTCATCAGAACAAGAGCTTTCGCTACGGGTATGAGAAATTACGGAGACTATAATAGCAACCGTTTAAAGGCATATAAAACATCTTATACGCCAGGGCACGTATATATTAGGGGGTCTTTAAAATTAAGGTGCCACAAAAACTGACTGCCACACAAAAGCGCAGGAGATCGGGACAACAGCTGAAGCTACATTAGAAAAAGATTTAGCTCTCCATATCCTGAGATGGAATCGCGGTGAGCTGTTTCACTAGTTGCTTTAACAAGCGATTGAACCGAAGATCTACTGCTCGCAGCTGACGAAATGGTACCAAACATTTCGAACTTGCCTATCGCAGTGATATTTTATTCCACCAGACCTCAAAAAAAACAAACCAAAGGTTAGTGCAATTTGAATGAGATGATTTATTTCAGCCACCGTATTGTCTGGACCTTGCTCTATCTGACTAGTTAATTTCAAATTGAGTTTAACAAAGTAGGTAAGGGAAAATCGAGCGTTGCATTTATAAATTTAATTTTCCTAGTTTTATGGATAGTTTTAATATAAATTTTCACTCCAATTATTCCTAATTATTATAGCTATCGAGAAAAAACTTGACAATATTGAATCACTATCCTATGATATTGAACTTATATACACTGTAGTGAATAATTAGTTTGTCATTCTTCTTCACAAACCTTACTTAATTAACTCAATATGAAAACAATAAAGATTTCTGAGAAAAAAAAAATGATTTACTAAACTACTTGAATTTGGGTATTACACATTAAAATACCATTTAAAGGAATAAATCGCCTTTGTAGGCGTCTCAGAAGTTGGAGATGAAATACTGAAGAAATCCATCAACGGAACCAATCCATAATATTCCCTCTTAGAACAATAAAGCAAGTAAATATATTGCCAATAGAAATAAATTGGAAGAAAAGAAGTGCTAAATTTATTCATATCCGTTATTGTAATAAATCTAAAATAAAAACAAAAAGAAAAAAAAGCTGGGAAGGAGCTATAAAATGATTTATTGGATTCGAGAATGAGCCTTCCCGAACCATTTAAAGTTTGATTGAAATAAATTTTGTTGTTGTTTTATTATTGAATATTTATAGAAATGGTTACATTTTTTAAATATTGTACACGTGTATTAAATTATTAAGGTATTAAAGGACAACGTTATTTGGAACAAGGATAGGATTCCAAATAATGAAATCCCGCAAAAAGGTCTGATGTGTCCGTGTGTGTGTGGTAACTCTAGCGCAAAAACTTAAAGTCATACGGAACTGAATTTTCATATCTAAGACTACTATTCGCCCGAGATGTTACAGCAACTTTTCCACTAAACTCAGCTGACCGGAAGCCCTACTTTATCTAATGAATTTAGCACATTTTTACGATTTTCTAAAAACTGGCACTAACGATTTTGATTAAACTCGCTATATCAATGTAAAATTTAATGGGCTTCAAATATCATGTAGGTTTCATTCTGATTGAAACAGTCTAATGGGGCTTAAATGCAGATATTTTTTAATTTTCTTCTTCTAAAGTACCTTTAATTTTGTATATTCTATAAAAATAACCATATAATCTTATTACCATTAATAAAAAAACAGGAAATATATATGTTGAACGAATTCGATATCCGACTAAAGGAGAAAACGAAAAAAAATATTTTTTAAATGCAATTGTGTAACCGCTTGGTCACTGGATGGCGCTGTCATCGCCGGACGCTCCAAGTAGTTCTAACACTGAGTGATGAAAAGCCGAAAAAAACTTATGAATTTCGTAGATAATATTATAACATAAAACATCTTTCTATAAAAATCAAATGTAAATAATTCTTTAACAATTTTTTTTCGTTTCTAAATTTGTTCAAAAATTCTAAAATCGATATTAATAACAGAGGTAAGTGCAAGTCGGGTGTTGCGCGCACCAGATTTTTAACATGAATAACACCTCGTTGAAATTGCACCCGTACGGGGCAGGGTATGTATTTAGAGATACGTGGATCCTTACTGCTGATTTACCTTTTGGCCTTAAGTGAATTAAGTTTTATTTTTTCTCTCTCTTAAAAAAAAAAATTATATGCAGCAAATCTTTTATTAATTTCTTATTCTAGTGGGGCACATACTGTGAATGAAGCAGAAAGGAGAATGAGTCGGGTGTAAGTTAGTTTTTGAATTAAGCCACGAAGTGGGTGAGGTTCAGTCAGTCATAAGAGATAAGGTACTCAAGCCCCGATATCAAGTTGGCAAAACTTGCCCCGGGCTTCGAAGACAAGCATTTGAGCAAGAACTAATTAAATTCAGTTAGCTTTTGTAAATCTCGAGATAATCATAATAATTTAGGATATCTCTTATTTATCGCTTCTCCTTGGCTAACTCCTTAGGTTTCCCTCATGCGGAAAATTAATAATAACTGTAGAAAAGTTTAATAAATTAATCGAATTAATAATTATTTGCACTAGCCCAAGCGTAAACAGTCAAGGTAAACACTTAAAAAAAAACAAACATTCTCTTTTCATTTTTACTTTCACTTACCTATATCTAAAATATAGCATTTCCAAGTCAATTGTAACCTTTTCCAAGTCAAATGTAACTTTTTCCATTTTAAATGTAACCTTTTCCAAGTCAAATGTAACCCTTTCCATTTCAAATGTCACCTTTTCCATTTCAAATGTTACCTTTTCCATAGCAATTGTCACCTTTTTCTTCACTTATAGCCTTAAATAATCCGTTTTATTCATTTATATATTGAAAAATAATTAGTTTTATTAGAATTATGACTTTTTTAATAATTTTGGCATATCCTATCGCTATTTTTTTTGTTTTTTTAGATATTTGATATCAAGTTCTGTTTTTTTACGAGCTAATATTAAAAAATTTAATTATCGTCTATTTAGTTTTATGGTAGTTATTGGTTTTGAGTTTTTAGAAGGAAGGGGTAGTTTTTGGGAATAATTAATGTGTTTTCAGGTATTATAATTACGTTTTTCGACCTGTATTTTTTATCGCTCACGTGTATGTTAACTCGCATTAACTTTTAATGTTTTTAATTGATATAGGAGTTGATAATAGTGTTTTCGGGTCTTGTGATAGCATTTTTCAACTGTGTTTTTTATCGCTCGCACTTATTTTAACTAAAATTTACATTTTATATGTTTTATTGTTACAAGGATCTATAATCGTGTTTTCGAGTCTTATAATTACGTTTTTTAAAGTTTTATTTTCTTAACGCTCCCGCACATTTTAACTCGAATTTACTTTTATTGTTTTTTATTGATATAGGGATCTATACTTACGTTTTCTGGGGGTTATGAAAACGTTTATGAGATTTTTTTCATCACTCGTGCGGATTTCAACTTTTATAATATCTACGGTTAGTAGAAATTCCCGAGCGCATAAAAGAATAAATTTCAATTCAAACTCGTAATCAAAACCCCCTAAAACAAAAACAAAAAAATAAGAACACTCTATCAAATTATAGAATAATATCAACACTAAGTTGAAACGCGTATACAGAATTATCAGTCCAAAAAAAAGTTTTTCTTAAACATAAAATTATAGTTAAAATAAGCGAGAGCGATAAAAAATACAGCTGGAAAAACGTAATCATAGCCCCCCGAAAGCACTATAATTAATCCCTATATCAATAAAAAACAATAAAAATAAATATTTTTGCTCTTTTCTCCTTTAGTTTGTTATCAGGGTTACATTTGACTTGGAAGAGGTTACATTTGAAATGGAAAAAATTACATTTGATTTGGAAAAGGTTACAATTGACTTGGAAATATATAATAAGCTAAATTATTGCAACCGTGAAAATTATCCGATTCCAGTTTTCATAAATACTTAATAAACTGGTTCCGACGTTTCGGCCTAAGTTATAGGCCTTCTTCAGGGTGTTTAAAGGAGAGCGTCAGAACAATAAAGCAATGAAGGCCTATAATTTAGGCCGAAACGTCAGCAACAGTTTATTAGGTTTATATCTTAATTGTGTGTTCTTTTGACTGCACCCTGAACTAACTTCTCCCACAACCTTAATTTTTGTAGATTTCATAAAATGAACTGTACCATTTCATTAGCATTGCTAAAAAACAGCTAAATATACAAGTTAAACGAATTTGATAATAAACTAAAGGAGAAAAGAGCAAACATATTTTTTTATACAATTTTTGGACATAAAAACAATATTATAGATGTATAATATACTGTTGTTAACCTAAAGAATTTAGATTTTTTTTGTCTTAACACAAAATTGTAGAAGTCAACAGTGGTTGATGAAAAACCGGTAGAACAAACTGATAATACAAACTGTTGGTAGATAATACTATAATAGATTATTTAACAAAACATATGTTTCTGTAGAAACTATATGTAATTAATTGTTTAGCTATTTTTTTAATTATATGGTAAATGCGTTTAAAAATTCTTAAATTGATTTTAACAACGGAAATAAGGGAAAGTTGTTTGTTGCGCGCAACAGGCTTTTATAAATTTTAGTACTGAACGAGTTTTAGGTTCTTTTGAGTCCAAATAACAAAGTCTTACAAAATAGTCTAAACGGGGGAAAGTGAAATTCGTGTGTTGCGCGCACCATATTTTTTTTATTATTAAAAATACTCGCTGTAAATCAATGAACCGCTCCATGTCTGCATTTTTACCATTTATGCCTATTTGATTATTTCATCCAGAATGGGATGTTAGAAATAACTTCATATTTATCAACGTTCGGAGAGAACAATATAACAGAAAAAAAAAAACATTGGTATTTCCACTCACACCTTACATCAGTCAAATGACCACCGCTTTATAAATCACCTGTTTTTTTTTGTTTTTGTTTTATCCGTATTTGAATCTAATCTAGACGAAAACCGACGACCGTTGTTCAATTTAATTTAATAACTTCCACATTTCATACCGAATATTCGGATATTTGAGGAGAAACGGTGAAGCCTTTTTCGGTTGTAATACCATTCTAATTACTTCCCACCTAGCGGTTAATTAAATAATAAAGGGAAAACCTGAACACAGCTCACGACCATTCCGGAAAAATTTACCGATTAAGTATTTCTTTTTTTTATTTATCAGTAATTTTAAAGTTTTAAAATAAAACAAACTCATTATGCAATTTTCTTTTTACTTTCACTTACCTATATATGAATTTTTATTTTTTTATTCTTCTGGGATAATATACCCACGTTTCTCGATGAAGTTTTATGGCATAGGGTTAGACCACCAGTAGACTGACGGGTCTCACATACCTGAGGGAGGCGCTACGAGTGAACCCTATTTTATTATATGCTAATAAAAGTCGGGCCGGGACGAAGATTCGAACTCACAACCTTTAGCGTCCGAGACTAGCGCGCTAACCACTCAGCCACGGGCTTTCCTTGTATGAAGTGTACAGTAAGGGAAAGTATTGCGATTGTGAACATTTTCTAATTACAGTTTTTTACCGAATATACACCCGAAAAAAGGCCTATGTGTGTCCCCGTGCATATATGGTTAAGTTAAACTCAAAAACCTTAAGTCGTACGAAACTAAAGTTTTGTTTTTGCGGGTGCTTTGAGGGAGTGATGTAAATAGAATTGACGAATTGATGTGCTTTCATACTGAAATGAACTTTTACAAGCAGATTTGAAAATTTTATTTTACTTTAATTATTATTTTTTAAATTATTATTAATTTTATTTTTTAAATTTATTTATTTTATTTTATTATATTTTCATCTATTTTATTTTATTTTCGTATCATTGTTATTTATTTATTTATATATAAATTTAATGTCAAGAATTTGATAGCCAACTAAAAGAGAAAAGAGCAAAGCTATTTTTTCAATACAATTTTTGGTTTTTCGAACATAAGAAAAGCAACATAGATGTATAATATACCGTTTGAAAGCTAAAGATTTTAGAAAAAACATTATCTTTTATAAAAAAATTTAAAATCTAATTTAAAGTGATAAAAATCGCATACTATTATTTCCGATAATTAAACCTTACGATTTGATATTTTGAGGAATAATATTATTTTATTTATATCAAGTACCATACCCACGATAGAAGTATATATTGTGATAGTTAACGACAAGTTAAACTTAGTTTATCAAGGTCATGTGAAGCATACATGACTTTTTAATGATTAAAATTTAAAATTCTCCTTTCGAATAGTAATGAAGCTATCCTGTTAGATCTAGGGAACTCTTCTATCAAGGAGTTCCATCTGGAGGAATCGGAAGGCTAGCTATGTGAGAAGCCTGCCACCTGAATTAACTTCTACAGGCTCATTATTACATAGTTTTATCGCTAAAAGACCCCCAAGCAGAAAATCGAATAGCTACCACCCCACCCCTCCCAGGCTATGCTTATATAAATATATAATGAGAATGTTCCATTAGTCCACGCCCTCTTACTAATTACATATTTACATAACATTAATATTGAAACATATTGACCCTTGTATTTTTATTTCTCCTTGTTTCTGCTTTATAAATTTTAATATGCCCCTTCCGTCATAAAACAAATGGGCTCATGAAGATAATTAGCGTAAATTCATAATTTTATTTATTTGCAAATGTAAAGAATATGAGATTGTATGAATCATTATATTATTTTATTTTTTGTCCATATACATCGATATGGAACGGCGCACAGTGGACAAATCACCAATTTTTTTTTTTTTTTTTATAAACTTCTTTATTTGAATCAAACGTTAATCAATTACAGTGCAAGTAGAAGTCACTATCCCACTAAGGCGAGCCCGTGTGTGGGAAAGGAGTTCACCTGCGGGAATTCAATAAAAGTACAATAACAAACAGTAACAGTACACAGTATGATACAACACAATACTTAAATAATATAACACAATTTTATAAAGAAACAGTAACACACTATACAGCAAAAAAAATTGTATAATACATAAGAAATATAAAATACAATTATAAAGAAACAGTAACACACTATACATATAAAGCAAAAAAATGTATATATAAAACATAACACATAACAGAAAAAATTATAATAATAAAATAACAATTATAAAGAAACAGTAACACACTATACAGCAAAAAAAATTGTATAATACATAAGAAATATAAAATACAATGATAAAGAAACAGTAACACACTATACAGCAAAAAAAATTGTATAATACATAAGAAATATAAAATACAATTATAAAGAAACAGTAACACACTATACAGCAAAAAAAATTGTATAATACATAAGAAATATAAAATACAATTATAAAGAAACAGTAACACACTATACAGCAAAAAAAATTGTATAATACATAAGAAATATAAAATACAATTATAAAGAAACAGTAACACACTATACAGCAAAAAAAATTGTATAATACATAAGAAATATAAAATACAATTATAAAGAAACAGTAACACACTATACAGCAAAAAAAATTGTATAATACATAAGAAATATAAAATACAATTATAAAGAAACAGTAACACACTATACAGCAAAAAAAATTGTATAATACATAAGAAATATAAAATACAATTAAAAAATAACATAGAGAAACAGAATATAAAATAAAACTAACCACTATACAGCAAAAAAAATTGTATAATACATAAGAAATATAAAATACAATTATAAAGAAACAGTAACACACTATACAGCAAAAAAAAATTGTATAATACATAAGAAATATAGAATACAATTTTAAAGAAACAGTAACACACTACACAGCAAAAACAATATAATACATAAGGAATATAAAATACAATTATAAAGAAAGTAACACAGTATGAAGCAGTAATTGACTAAGCTTAAAAGCTGTAAGGAATACATACATATATACAATACATATATACAAGATATAAAATTAAGGCTTGCAAATATAAAATTTAATTACATAATCCCTAATTTATACAAAAAACAATTATAAGAAACAGTTAAACAGTACACAGAAATAAACTGTAATTGACTAAACCAAAAGCATAAGGAATACAAATTCATATATTCAAGATATAAAATAAAGGCAAGTAAATACAATATTGAATTACATGATAAGCAATATAAAGATACATAACATATTACACAGTAAGAAATTGACAATATCAAAAGTCAATAAAGAATACATATACTTGTATACAGGATAAATATCAGAATGAGTGACGGTGGCTGGCATTGAGGACATGTCTATAGCGATGAGTAATTTGGATTCAACATTTCAGCAATTTTCTCTTCACTGAGGGATTTCGCCCACATTTTAACATTGTAGTAATAATTTGAATACTTTGGAGGATTTGTGTGAGAAAATTAAAAATTTGGGGGAATATTGTTGTACACAGTAGCAATGGAATAACAAGTCTGGTGTGTCTTCCAGGTATGTTTTGGTCTTGGCACAATTAAGCTAAAGTTATTTTTCAGTCTTGCAGAAAAACGGTGGTCAATCTTCCCGACTACTCATCCCGTCTAAAATACAGCTTCTTCATAATTGAGACCATGTATAATTTTTTTGCAGACATTACATTAAGGTCCGACAATATATTAATTGATGGGGGTCCCTTATTGATACCCAAGATTACCTTAATAATCTTTCTCTGCACAATTTCAAGCTGAAAAAGATGTGCAGCAAAAGAATTCCCCTAAATCAATATACATTATTGAATCAGCGACTGAATATATGCAAAGTAAATTAATCTTAATTTGTTTTATTGATAACATTCCTCTTAACTTATGGAATTCATACAAATATTTTCTGAGCTGAGCAGTGACATTAGCGATATGCGCATTCCATCTTAATCGGTAATCAAGAACAATTCCAAGATATTGAACTTGATGAACTTTCTGAACAACAGGGCAATTACAAGGAGAGCTGCAAGCACTTCGCATGTGGATTTTCAGCTCACACTTAGGATCATCGTGATATATAGAAAAGGGGATTAATTTAGTTTTTTTTGGATTGATTGGATTGGATTAAGATGGATAAAATTCAAGTCAAAAGTTTGGAATTTTCTATTAATGCTAATATTTCCCACCATACCGTGTTTACAAATAAATATTAAATGAGTGAATCATTCCTGTTCGCACAAGTGCCTAATAGCCGGTAGTGGGATTATCTTTATTCGATGATAATTTATTGTGTTGAAGGTGAGTTTAGCTCAAAGTCTTTTTGCTTTTATTTAACAATAGACATTGCTGAGACAGTTAAGACATCATACTTCCAAACTCGTTATCGAATATACATTGCAATTTACCTGTAGAGTTAATTTAGCAACTTCTAGATGTAAGCTCCTATTCAATTACGAAAAATAATATATAACCCCCAAGTTACCCCAAGGATTTGTTTCATCAAACCTTCTAGTCTTTAAATATTACAAAGAATTTTCGCGTTTTGGGTAATACATAATTGTTTTCGGACACAGCACTTCGAATCAAAAGTTTTACAATCTATAATTTGAAGAGTTTCCTAAATGATATGAAATACATCTATTAGCAGGTTTCATCAACTCCGAGCCCTAATTGGATTTTTTTATTATTTTTACCGTGTTCTGGGACTTCAAATGTAAAATGTAGGAATGTTTTAGATTTTAGCAAATAAATTTGATGTTTGACCACTGTTCGCTTGCCAATCGTGTCAAAAAAGTAATTCATTTTTATATTTTTATCCTATAATTTTTTTTTCATATTTTTTTTCGTAATCTGGGACCCAAAAGGTTAAATAGAAATAGAAAAAAAACTTTATTCTGTGACAATGTCCCTTAAGAATAAAAACTATGAACAAAGTAATAAATTATAACTGGCCAAAAAAAATATATAACTACAATTAAATAACACAATAATGAAAAAAAGAAAAAAAGGTCAGAGTACCATCTCTATTTACAAATCAAAGAAATAAATAAATTAGAATAAACATAAAATGTAACTTTTACATCTCATTAAAGTAAGTGCATTAGAGTAAAATTCACCTTACATAAGTTGGCATAATAAAACTTAGCTTACATCTGACTGAAGAGAAAGGAAGTGTTGAAAGAGGTAGGGAAGGAGCATGACGGATGTTTGAAGGGAGAGTATTCCATAAGGCAGTAGAACGGTTAAAAAGGAGCAGTCATATTTGGTTCTATGGAAAGGAGTGTGGAGGTCAGACAGGCGGGATCTTGTTTCCTGGTGATGGGTTGAGGATTTAAATACCAGAAGGCTGTAGACATAAAATGGATGGTGGGAGCTTATGATTTGATAAAGGAATGATCCAAGGATATATTGTCTTCGAAAGGTTAGGGTTAACCACTTTAACTCGTCGTAGAGGTGGGATACGTGCGACCGTATATGTATTATGTATATGTATAAATATGTACAAGTTTCAGAATTTCTTTTTCCTAAATCGGACATATTTTCTACTGTGTGGCGTGGCCCAGTGGATAGAGCGCTATACAACTGTTACGAACCCTGGCTATGGCAGGATAATGGTTTATTATGTTTTCTCAGCCATGGGGCGACCTTGGTGTAGGGAGGTCCTCCTAGGGCAAACCCAGCCTCTATAAATAGGTAACGAAAATTCGGAGGGTGAAACTGAGAGAGAAACAATACTTTATTGAGCAATATTACAATCTCTCCAAATCAGGACATTTTTAATAGTGATAACGTACAACATTCATACTACATTCACACGATATATACAAAACAATAAATTTATGTAATAATAATAATACAATATACATATATACAAAACAAAATCAATAAAAATATGGAGTGTAAAACTGGCGACTGAGCTTAATCTCGTCTAATCGCCTCTTTGTGCAAGAAAATCGCGATTCAGTTGCAAAAATTCTATTACCTTGGTTCAAATTGAGATAATTGAAAATTTATTATTTTCATTAATGTCCTTTACTATTGAGAGTGAAATACACCGATTGTGTTTCCGTATCTTTTAAATTATTTTTTTTATAAACTCATTTTTTACACTTTTTAAATGTCAAGAAGTCTGATTCTGAATTTTCCCATTGCAATTTGACTTACCTTTACTACCATTTGTTTTATTAAAATCTCCGTTCAATACGAGTCGGTTATACTTTCCTTCATCTATAGCTATTTGTAAGTTAAAATAAAATTCTTTAACCTCACTACATCTTCATCATCAGTAGTGTAGGAGCATACAACTGTGTTAGTTTTAACGTAGTTTTTTGTATTTTATGAAACTTTAGTAATATTCTAGAGAACTGATGGGTGTATGGCTTTGAATGGCAGAACTTCCAATTATTTTTTTTATTAATAAGGAACCCAGTTCCTGCTCTCATAAATAATTGCTCATACGGTTATTATAAAATAATATAACAAAATAAAAACAGCTTTCAAAAAGCATGTTTAATAATGGTTTCTAGGATATAAAATATTAAATTTAATTATTCAACCGCATAACTTTTAAATCCTTAAGTTCATGAAATTTCACAAACAGTTACATTAAATGAATTGCTTACTTAAGGTAATTTAATTATCGAAACGCTCTAAAACTATTTGAAGTGAAAACGTGGGACAGGCTTAATTGACAGTAAAAACACGAGTGAACTGTTTCCCTGAAATAACCAAAAGCGTTGTCATTCAACTCTTGCTTAAATAATTAAAAAGTTTTTTCTTTTTTTTTTTCTCTTAACCCTTGCCTTGGTTTCAGTTATGGCCACAATAATATCATTTCTCTGTATAAATCGCTAACTTAATAATTTTTGTTTACATTCCCATATATTTATTATTGTTGTCTGTGATACATTGAACTAATTTCATAAAAGCTAATTTACTGAGTTTTGCATTCGTTGCTTGTTTCCTACTCCCAAAAAGATCTGTTTTTAATGTATACAGTGGAATATGTTTTGTGTATGTATTCTTAATCGTGATTTTTCTCTAAAAATTCTGCTTATTAAGTTATTAATCAAAATTTTATGATTTCAATAACACTCCAAATTCTGTTGGACTATTGGAAAGTTAAATATAAAATAAAATAAAAAGAAATATATATATATATATATAAATACATACATATATACGTATTATTTCCAAATCAAATCCTACATTTTCCATTTCAGATTCAACCTTTCCCAAGTCGAATTCAACCTTTTCCATTTCAAACATAAACATGTTAAAAACATATGCAATACATATAAAAACATGTTTAAAAAAATAAAAACAATTAATAACATGTTTTTATGGAGACTCAATTTAATTAATTCTTTAAATTATTATCTTTACTTACCTTTATTTTTTCATCTCTAACTGTATTTGAAAATTCTTTAATTGATTTTAACCACGGAGGTAAGTGAAAGTTGTTTGTTGTTCGCACTAGATTTTTTTTTTTTTTGTTTTTTGTAAATTGTAAGATTGTAACATTTTTGTTGTAATATGATAAGAAAAAAAAATGGTGCACATTATTACACAATGGTTTATTATTCCCAAAAAACTATCTTAGGGTAGAACTGTTTAAAGACAATTAACTAATATGAAATGCAATAAATAATTCAAAGAAAAATGGTCTATCACAACTGCTAATTCCAAAACGATATATCTCTGGTATATCTAAACTGATTTTAATGATTCTTTTTTGTTTTGTAGAAACTTTGATTCTCTATCGAATAGCACTAACTAAATGTATTTATTGTTGGTATTTATTTATTAATTGGTATCTATGTATACCAACCCAGATTTTATACTGCATTACAATACTACCTCTCTGAAAGATCCTTCTAAATAAACCACAATAGTTCCTATTCATTACATTTTACTCATTCTGCTGGTGCTCCTCAAGGTAGTATCGGAGGACCTATCCTTTAACCCGTCTATACAGCTGATATCCCAACCCATCCTAACATCTTCCTTTCTACCTATGATGATGACACTGTGTGTTATCAGTCAATAACGATCCTACTATTGTCTCTCAAACTCTTCAATCCAACACAGACTTTGAAGTATGGTGTCAGAATTGGAGAATCAAAATCAATTCCACCATATCCCACCAAATTACCTTTACTCTTCGTCTTAAACCAATAACATTTTGCCTTACAGTGTCCTTTAATAATATTCCGCTTGTCCCGGTTGAACAGACTCGCTATCTAGGACTCCTACTTGACAAACGTTTAACATGGAATCCGCACACAAGACTGAAACGGCAATAAACTGCCCGTCGTTTTCGGTTACTTCAACACTTACTCGACAAACATTCAAACCTTCTACTTAACTACAAAAGGCTCATCAATATCACCATCATAAGGCCTATCTGGACTTACGGAGTTGAGCTCTGGGGCGTCTAAAAGAAGATGGCCTCGAGACCTTCTAGTTTAGAATACACAATGGAGTGCTGCCAATGGGCATTTTCTCTTCATGTCATTTCTCTGTTAGCTACTTTACTTGATGTATTGACTAATACAGTTGCAAATTTTAATAAATGATAAAGTAAAATAAAGAAAATATTGAATTAGGTTCCAATGGATAAACTTAGCAATAGTTTATTTCTTATTATCTGTGTTGCCTTGAAATATACAGTAATTTTATTAATTGACTAAGAGTTCGGATAAATAATAAGCGTTGATGTATTCTTCACCCCCCACCCTCAGTTTTTTAACTTCGATATCCATTTTACCAACCCTTTATTGAAATACCGAGACTTTATAATACGCTTGCAAAAAATATTGCGCCGAAGGAAAATTAAATTTGACTTAGTTAAGGATAAATATAGCTCCTATGTTGTTAGCACATTGTAAAAGGTCTTAAAAAAAATAAAATTAAAAAAAAAATGTTGCTGGTTGCCGTGGGTTCCGATATCCCAGAATTCCTAAACCTCAAAGGGCTGTGGTTAGAGGAAGGTTTAATTTTTCTCCTCAAAGCTCACCCTGCCAATTACCTGTAAAAATGAAAAAATAACACAAAAAGGAAAAAAAAAGAAGGAATTAAAAAAAAAAAAAAAAAAAATCAGAGAAATAAGAGTATTTCATTGCGGATTAATAGATGTCTTTTTTCTCCTCTTTTCGTGTTATTTTGTCTGTTCTTTGCCTTTACGCGACAGTTTCCCATTTTCTGGCTTTTAAATTAAAGATTTCAGTTATCTTGCGTTATCACGATTAATATAAAATTAATAAAATATTTTTTTAGAGATATTATCCAACATATAAAAATCTCGTGTCACTGTATTTGTGGTCGTACTCCTCTGAAACGACACAAATGATATTTATAAAATTCTGTTTGTATATTTGGAAGGTATGAGAATCGTTCCTAAAATATATTTTATACCGCTGGGTGATTCCGGTGCCCTATACATTTTTTTTTCTTCACGATTATGTTGTTTTTTTTAATTGGCAAAGAAAAAATAATATCTAAAACCCCACATTTTCACCTCCCTATAATGCGATTTTAGTATTTTTGTATGAACTTTATTCAAATAACTTAAACATCTTTCATATTATAAACGTCTCAACACACCACTTTTATTTACCTAATAATTTTAAGAGCTATTAAGAAAACAAAGTCGATATAGGAAACATATGATTTAGATTGAATAATTCAACAATAGGGGTACTCACTACGTTTTCTATAGCATGCTATTTATGTTATTTTGATAAACCCGTCGAGTTTCTACAGTTATTTTCTGTATAAAATTGATAGGTTTAGCACAACAACACAAATAGCATGCTATAGCAAACGTAGTGAGTACCCCTAATATGTACTCGTATATAAGATATTATTTTTTTATAAAATCTTTAACATAAAAACGGCAGGTATTAACTCCGGCTCGTAGTTAACACATATGAAATACATTAAATTGAGAAAATAAATGATTTTTTTTTTGTTTTGTTTTTATTGGCAGTAATCGCCAACAGCGCTCCATTCCTCTTTGTTCAAGAGGTCCTACCCCACACACTTACAACACATTTTTTTTATTTTTTATTTAACTACCAAAATATTCACTAGAAATAGTTAATATGGCTGAACAACGTGTGCCGGATCAGCTTGTAATTTTATATAATTTTAGTTGCAATAGTAAACCATTTTTTAAATCAACTTTAAAACTCTTGATTCAATGAAAGACATTGATTTTCGGCGGATTTTTTTTAATACAACAAAATAAACTTTTATCTTAAATATTAACTCTCCCACCAAATAACCTTTACCCTTCGTCGTACACCAATGACTTCCTGCCCTACAGTATCCTTTAATAAAACTCCACTAGCTCCTTTTGAAAAGATTCAATACTTAAGACTCCACCTTGACAAACGTCTAACTTGGAATCCCCACACAAGACTGAAACAAGAAACTGCTCGACGATTTCAGCTACTCCAACACTTACTGGACAAACGCTCCAACCTTTCACTTAATTACAAAAAACTTATTTATATGACCATCATAAGACCGATATGGACTTACCGAGTAGAGCTATGGGGCTCTCCTAAGCCATCGAACTCATCTCGTATCCAATCCTTCGTAAAATCCTTAACGCTCCTTAGTTTGTCACGAATAAGCTCATTCATGAAGACCTTAATGTTTCATATGTTAATCAATTAGCCCGAACCGGGTATGAATCATTCCATGAAAAACTCTATTTCCACTCTAACCCACTAGTTTCTAACCTATCAGCCTCTTCGATTTCTGATAATCCTCTGAGGCGTTTGAAAAATGGCCCCGAGACCTCCTAGTTTAGAATATTTTTAGAGTGCTTCCAATGGGTAGCGTCTCTACATGTATTTCATGTCAGTTTACTTTGTCCATCACATTTACTTGATGTATATGATACAGCTGTAAATATCAATCAATTATGTCAAAAAAATATATCAACTCTTTCGGCTAAGTTTGTACGTTATAATATAGGCGTTTAAGTTATGCCAGATTATTTAAATAAGAATAAAATCAAAATTATGTTAAAGTTCATTCAATTCCGAATCAAAATAGTAAGTTCAATGATGCTTTTTCTTTTGAGAAAATCGTAAAAAGCTGCTAAATGCGCGGTATATTTTGGCACCTCTTTCTCGTTGATTTTAGTGAAAAGTTGCTGTAATATTGGAAACATACACTAAATAAATATGAAATTCCAACTTTGCAGACGTTCCGTTTTTTTAATATTCTACTAAACACATCTTCACGAAAAAACACTTTAAGGAAGTGCAATGTGCGCAATTGCATGCAATATATGCATTACGCATTCGGAGATACTTGCCTATTACCCCGCATAAGGGACATACCAATTAATTAATTTAATTAAATTATTTGATTCAGTGACTACCACGCTCAATTTGCGACGGTGACTATTCTAAACGTATACTACGTCATACGTTGTGATTAAACAAATATTGAACAGTTTGCTGTTCGTAAATATTTGTAATAATAATAATCCGATAATTGTAACATTTATACATTGTAATATATGGATAATGTTTATTAATAATCTATATTTAATCAATAAAAATTGCATAAATTGAGAAAAGTAACTATCCGCCAGATCACGCATGTTTTCTATGGAACGATAGAAGGAAGATAGATAGTCCTTAAAAAAAATAACGAAATATTCTGATATTTATCGCCAAAGTCAACCGGTAAAGAAATAGGACTCGAATTAAATACCGATAAGACGAAATATATGATAAGTATCAGAAACGATGTCGATCTTGGTGATATTGATATATCAGGGCATACTTTTGAACACGTAGAGAAATTCAAGTATTTATGTTCAATGATAACAAGGAAAAATGAAATCCAAGAAGAAATAAAGCCACGGTTAAAGGTGGGAAATTGGTGTTATTATTCAGTTGCTAAATTACTTAGCTTGCGGCTTCTGTCTAAAAACTTAAAGGTTAGAATTTATAAAACTGTTATTCTTCCGACGGTCCCTTACTAATGTGAAACGTGGCCACTTATTTTGAAGGATCAACAACCGCTTAACGTATTCGAAAATGAGGTACTGCGTAAAATATTTAGTCCAAGAGAGATGAGGCCACTGAGGAGTTTAGAATTGAGGAATTGCGGAGCTTGTACCCTGTGAATATAATTCAGTTGATAGCATCGCGGAGACTCAAATGGGCGGGTCAAGTTGTTGGGCTCGGTGAGGAACGGATTCCAAGAAAGTTGGTATTCGCTGATCTGACTGGTACGCGTCCGAAAGGTAGGCCGAAGTGTCAATGGGAGGATTGCATTAAGGCTGATTTCGGGGGTTCGGGCTTGAACGGTGAACATTGGATGAGTCTGTGCAGGCGGAATTCGGTGATATCGGCATCGAACCTTCGGGTTTGGTAACCCTATTATTATTATATTATTAATTTGATGTTCCACTAGCCCCTCTTTGACGAATCCGATACCTAGGACTCTCTGTATTTTGACGAACGTCTATCTTGAAATCTTCCCAGAAAAAAAATGCTCATCATTTTCAGCTACCTTCATACCTATTAGACAAACGCTCAAACTATTTACTAAACTACAAAAGTTCATTTAGATGACCATCGTAGAGCCAATATAGACTTAAGGAGTTGCGGTTTTCAGTGAACCATTGAATGTTTATCCTATCCACTTCTAAATATCAAAAACCTCTAGTAAAATCCTGAATGCTCATTACTTTATAATGAATAAAATCATACATATTCACCATAATGTTCAATATATAGCTGGCTCGCCATTTCCACTGTAATCCATTAGTTTAAATATTTATTTCGTCTTCTATTCCTAATAATCCTTAAAAAAAAAAAAAAAAAAAAAAAAAAATATTGGATAAATGATTTTCTAAATTCGAATATATTTTTGGAGTGCCAATATTACGTAGTTTTTCTATCAGCTCTATCAAAAACCAGATTACATTAAAATGTTATTTATTTTGATTTAAAGGATTTCTAGAACGTAGAATTGATACATTTTAAGCAAATTTGGGCTCAATAACATTTTTCTTTCCATAACATAAAATCAAGCAAACAAGCCTGCTAGTATTAGTTAATTCGTTTTCTATTAGTAAATATGCATTCTGAAATTTTCAATATATGAAACTCCAAAAGGTAAAGGTATTTTTAATTTGTGTTAAAATTGAATTAGTTCATTAAAAGATAATATTGGGGATAGTAATGAACTCTGCACAATTAACGCTCTAATTAATGACGCCATTAAATGTGGCAAATGGGGGCTGGCTAAGAAAAAAGTGAGAATTTTTGATCCTTTAATATTAAGAGAAAAATATTATTACTTTTATTTTTCTTTCTGTTTTATTAATTAAATAATTTTATATATCTAATTGTATACTTTTCTTAAGATAATAATCACAAAGGTTGGATTGATTTTTTATTTTTGACTATATGGTGTGAATTGTTTCTTTTAGTCATAATATCATAATACTCATTATCTCGATGTTTCTGATTTTATTATTACAAAAAAAAATACACAAATCAGTACCAAGGAACAAACTAAATTATAGAATTCTCTTCTCCCGGCCACATGCGCGAACCCCAGGTGTGAAGAATAATTATTTACACTGTTAATTTAATCGTGATGTGACCCCGGGAATGTATAATTTCCTAGGGCACACCCACCTCCTATTACGTGGGTACCCAGAAATTCAGTTTTCACCGGCAATGCACGCTTTAGGGTCCCCTGAGTGTAAATGACTAACCCCCAAAAAAGGTCTGTGTGTGGTAAGTCTAGCTACAAACTATTAGCCAAAGTATCTCTTAAGCAAAACTTCAGGATTAGATTGAGACTTTCTCTTAATTTAAAAAAAATCATACTTGAATATTTATGGAATTATCAATATAGCTTATATTTTAACAGAAAATATTAATAAGATCTATAGCAACTATAGCTCAACTATTCCCAACCTGAAATTTCAAAACAAAAGCAAGGTTATGTAAAAACAGTACTCAGATCCTTTATATATTTATACACATCAAAAGCACATTAAATTTATGGAAGTTTTAACACTTACCTGATCGGAAATGGATAACATACTGCAGACGAAAAAGTATAAAATTCTAAATCCTCAGTGAGAAAAAAATTTCTGAGGTATTGAAAAAAATTCCTTATCGCTATCGATATGTCCTCAATGCCAGCCTGCGTTACTCATTCTGATGTTCTTGCTTATTTTGCATGCCAATTACTCTTTCTTACTTTGTGCTGTGTAAAAGTTTCTTTATAATTGTTTTTTTATATTATTTAAGTATTATATAATTTAATTTTGGGTTTAGATGCATTGATTTTATATTTTGTATGTTTGTATATGTATTCCTGTTTGTTTATTTATTTAACGTCACTACAGTAGAAGTCCTAAATTTTGCCTATCCAGGTTTTATTTGGATATGGATCTTTGACGAGTGCCTGATATCGCACAGGTTTAGGACCACCTTTTAACGTCCGCTCCGAAGGACGGCATAACTCAGGATATTTTACTCCAATTAAAAAATCCTAGGACTACTTGCTTTGAACCCGTGGCCTTTGACATAGGAGGCTGTTATGCAAGCCACCTAGCTACAAGTGATCCCTATATCGTTTTTTGAATTAGCCAATTACTGTTTCTTATTGTGTACTGTCTTATAATTGTTTTTTCAAATATTATTTAAGTATTATATAAATCAATTTTGTGTTTACATGCTTTAATTTTATATCTTTTATTTGTGATATGTATTCCTTACAGCTTTTTGGCTTAGCCAATTACTCTTTCTTACTCTGCACTATGTTACCGTTTATTTATAATTATTTTTAGATTCGCCCAAGTATGAAGAGTATATAAATCTCAATAAAATCCTCAGGAACAGTCTCTTCGTTTTAACATCATTTATTTATTCATCAATACAACAATTTACGTTTCAAGGCTTATACACCTCCTCTTCAGAATTGCTGACCAAAAATTCTGAAGAGAAGGCTTATAAGCTTCGAAACCTAAATTGCAGTATTGATAAATAAATAAATGATGTTAAAAAGAATAGACTATTTCTGAGGATTTTATTTAAAAATATATTTTTTTTTTTGTTTTAATTATTTAGGTATTGTATTGTTTCTTACTGTGTTACTGTTTCTTTATTATTGTTTTTTTTTTTTTTAATGTTATTTAAGTATTTCTGTGTGTGCTGAGTGCTGTTTGTTATTGTACTTCTATTGAATTGCCGCAGGTGAATTCATTTCCCACACACGGGCGTGCCTTTTGTGGGATAGGGTCTTCTACTTGCACTGTAAAAATGTTTGTAATTTCATTTAAATAAAATTAAAAAAAAAAAAAAAAAAAAAAAAAACAAGCATTCTTTTTCAAACTGAATGTTTCAGCTTACACGATGATTCTCATTATAATCGGCTCAATGGATCCTCAAGGCGACGACAAAAGTAATCTTTTAAAATGCTAAAATTCTGTAAGGGCCAAGAGTGAAAGAGGAGAAGGATATAATATTAACAGAGCATTTAGGAGCTTGTAGAATTAATGTTGACTTAGCCACTAACGCGGGGAGATTCCGCCCGATCCTTCATTTCAGAGATATTTTTCCATTCGCATTCCGGGCCATTATACGAAATTAGGTTGAGACATTCGGTGGTGATTGCTAGCATTACGCTCAGCCGCCGGAGATTCTTAATTTTCTAGCTCCTCAAATAGTAATGGCTCATAACTAGCTCGAATGGCCGTGAAAACTACTCTCTTAAAAGCCACTTATAGCCTTACACAAATCTATTTCTAGGGTTTAGGACTTTCTTCATATAAATCAGAATTCATCAAATAATGAAACATTTTTAATTTCTTTATTACCATATCGGCTGCGTGAACCATACATGTTTGTTTCAATATAAAAAGATTAATTATTACAACTGGTAACAATAGAAAAAGTGGGGGTATAGTCTCATACACAAAGACGCCCCTAACGATAATAGATTTATAATTATTCCTAATAATTCAATAATGAAATTAAATCGATAGCAGAACGAATGAATAAAATACTTTTTTTTAAAACATTTTATTGGAATTTACACTTGTATTAACAAAAATAAATACATCAAGTAAATGTGATAGTTATATAAAGTCACGCCACCATGAGGCCATAGTGCACCTGCAGATCACACCATATTCCTTGAATCTTATTCAGCAGTCCTATTAACCTTTATATACCCTGTCCCTTCTCCCAGGGATCACTCTCTTCAAGTCCTCGCAGTAATTACGGTACGTAATCTATGTCAGATCTAGTATAGCCATATTGTTATTATCAAGATTGTCATTATTGTCTTTTAAAGTGTTATTATCGATATTTTGTAACTTTTGAATAAATAAAATATTTTTTTTACAATAACGAGTACGAACACCAAAATTGGCGCCCAAATAGGGACTGCATATTTTTATCGCAGTTTTAAGAACCGAGTTTCCGCAGATCCGAACTTTTTCCGCAAATCCAGAATTAGGACTACCGCCTAGGATTCCTCACCTGTGAAGACTCAAGATTTTGGCTTACCTACCGAGGACTACCAACTTCGAGATCTTCAGATTCTGGACGAGTTCACTCACCCCGAGCATCTCGCAACGCAGGCAAAGTCTCTTATCTGCACTCAACCTTGGCCGGACTTCACTGTCGTAAGGTATCCAGCTCAAGGACAGATCTTCACACCCCGTCGAAGATTATTTTGACAGCGTACTCAATTTTTGTAAGTTAATTTCCTTTACTATTGTAATTTTATGTCTGATGATTATTTAAATTCTTTAATCCTGCGAGTAAATAATTTAATATTAACTACAAATATGGCAAGCTTTCAAATTAAATCGGCAGACTACGATCATATCCCTAATTTTAATGGAAATCCACACAATCTGTTAAAATTCGTGACAGTTTGTAGACAAGTTTACCAAATCGTGTGTAAACCGGACAACTCGTTTAAGGAACTAAACGAACAAAGATTATTAAGTAAACTTTTAGCAAAACTTACGGATGAAGCTGATTATATAAATACAACGTGCGAATTTAGTCGTGTTGAAGAATTACTAAATTATCTCGAAAGAACCTTCAGAGACAGCCGCTCAATTGAACAATTATCGCATGAATTATTTAATAACAAAATACATCATAAGGAACACCCTCTTGATTTCCTTCAAAGAATTGATAAGATCCGCACTTTAATAATTTCTAAACATCGGATAGAAAACACACCAAATAGAGAAACAATTATTAGCGCATTAGAGAAAAGTATTCTTTATTTTTTTTACACTAACATGCCCCTTCACATAAGAACATATCTTATGACTAAAGCAGAAAAGTTAAGAACATTAGATGATTTGAGAAATTTAATTCAGAATGAGAACCATCTACTCTTCGATGACCTCATAAATTCGGGAAATATGAGAAGACCCGGAGAACATGATTACAAAAGAGGCTTCGACCATAAGAAAAAGTTCGATAAAAAACATCACAAACGATTTAATAATTGGCAAAATCCCAATAACCCGTATAACCCACATAATCAAAGACAAGAGCATCAATATCGACAACAAGAACCTCCACAAGACTACCGGCAGAATAATAATAATAATAATTATTACCAACAATGGCCCCGTCAAGAACAACAAAGGTATTTCAACGGTTCAGGTCGATACCGGAATCAAAATTATAATAATAATAAGAAAGATGAAAATCCAACTGTATCCATGAGAACAGTTAGCGCATTCGGGAATAAACCGAAACAGCCTAATTTCCAAATTCAGCAAGAAGACCCGAAAGACCAAGAAATCAGAGAATTAAGAGAGAAATTAGAAAAATTAGATCCAAATAATTCTTTTTTAGAGAAAGGCCCGCCAGACAATCAAAACACATAAAAGAAGAGAATAAAAGCCAACTGCCTTATGTTAAAGACCACGCGAATCGTAAATGGCTTATTGATACCGGATCTTGGAAGAATTATATAAGACCAGACATTGTACCACCAGATGTTGAAAGAGAAAAAGAAAATTTTACAATAAAAACAGCAACCGGAGAAGAACTTGGCACGGTTTATTGCAGAAATAATTTTCTTAAAAACCCCGAAAAAATAAAATTTTATCTATTTAATTTCAGTCCCAATTACGAAATACTACTAGGAAATGAGACAATGAGGGAAATGAAATTTAATATCGATTTCGAAACCAACAAAATAAAAACTCGCTATACAGAGTTTGATTTTATTATGGAAGACGAAGTTTTAAAATTAGTTTTGAAAGAAGGCGAAAATCAGATAAAAGTAGAACAAAATAAAAATCTATATTTTATTGACTATGAAGATGATAAGATTAAAATTAAACCTGGCATCTATGATCAAAATATAATAATCGACAGTAAAGTTAACGAAACCATATATTTACCTTTATACTATTTGCAAAAAGAAGAAGTAGAATTAACAGATTCTAATAAAAAAGGAAACCATGAAATAATAAAACAAATCCCCCAACTAATCAGAACCGACCATATACCTCCTCAAGAAAAATCAAATTTAATTAAATTATTATCGAAATATCCATCAGTATTTAAGACTGAAAATGATCCCCTTTCAGCCACTGATTTATTGGAGCATAAGATTAAAACAAAAACCGAAGACCCGATATATTCGAAAAATTACAGATATCCCCACCAATTCAAAGAAAATATTAAGGAAGAAATTAAAAAGATGTTAGAATCCAAAATAATAAGACCCAGCAATTCCCCTTACAATTCTCCCGTTTGGATTGTCCCGAAAAAGCCAGACGCATCAGGAAAAAGAAAAATACGAATGGTGATTGATTACAGGAAATTAAATCGAGAAACAACCCCGGATAAATTCCCCATTCCTAATATTGAAGACCTTTTAGGCAAATTAGGAAAAGCGACGATATTTACAGCAATGGACCTTTGCTCAGGCTTCCATCAAATAAAAGTCGAAGAAAGTTCTATCCCAAAAACAGCATTTTCTACAGATCAAGGCCACTTTGAATTCCTTCGCATGCCATTTGGACTCAGTAATGCCCCAGCAACGTTTCAAAGAGCCATGAATATCATTTTTTCAGATTCTATTAACGTTTTAGTCTATATGGACGATATTATAATTTTTTCTGAAAATTACAAAGATCATTGGAAACATTTAGAAGAAACTCTTAAAAAGTTAGAAAAACATAACTTAAAGATTCAGCTCGATAAGACAGAATTTTGCAAGAAAGAATTGTTATTCCTCGGACATATTATCAGCGAACGCGGCATAGAACCTAATCCAGAAAAGATAAAAGCAGTAAAAGATTTTAAACTCCCTAAAAATGAAAAAGAAATTAAAAGCTTTTTAGGATTAACTGGTTTCTATAGGAAAATGATACCAAATTACGCAAAGATAGCTTCCCCATTAACGAGATGTCTTCGAAAAGATCAAAAAGAAATCAAACCAGAATTATATGAAAACGCTTTTGAGAAATTGAAACAACTTGTATGTAGTAGCCCCATTTTGCAAATTCCAGATTTCAATCAGGACTTTTTCTTAACAACTGACGCAAGTAATTTCGCCAATGGTGCAGTATTAGCACAGAAGAAAGATGGAAAAGAACTCCCTGTATGTTTTGCATCCAGAACACTTAATAAAGCAGAACAAAATTACTCAACAACGGAAAAGGAATGTTTAGCCATTATTTGGGCTTGCAATCATTTTCGACCCTACTTATACGGTAGAAAATTTTTCATATATTCAGATCACAAACCTTTAGAATATTTAAGAACGTGTAAAACACAGAACGCCAGATTAATTAGATGGAAATTATTGTTAGAAGATTTCGAATATGACATAAAATACATTGAAGGAAAGGCTAATAAAGTCGCCGATCATTTATCCCGTTACCCTATTGAAGAAAGGAAATTAAAAGAACCAGAATTTGATATTTTTCATACAGAAAATTCTCCTAATAACTATTCACAAGAAATCGTAGATTTATTACAAGAAATGGGAATAGAAGAAACCCAAGAAGAAGCTAACAATGAAAACTTAGAAGGAATTAATAATGATGAAAACATAGAAGAAAATAATAATGGTGAACACCAAGAAATAATTCAAGATGATATATCTTCTTTAGCAACGCAGCACTCCACAGAATCCTCCGATAACAGAATCTTAATAGTTGATGATAAATCTAGACCAGTAAATGTTGAGAAAAATCAAATAATAATAAAAAAGGGACACGCGAAAATTCAACGCGAAACAATATTCAATAATAAGCAAAGAACAACAATTGAATTTACTTGGCCTTATCATGAAAAAGATTTTGAAATAGAAGAAAAACTTTTAGAAATCTTAAGACCAAATATAACTTACGGCATATACTGCTCACCCATATCAGATTCTATAGAAAGTGAAAATAATTGGTATAATGCATTATTTAATAAAGTTGCATCACTCATTAGAGAAAAATTTCCCACAAATAGAATTAAAAGATATTATAAACTATTGCCAGATGTAAAGAACACGGAAGACCAGAAATTACTTATCCTTGATTATCATATCGCCAAGACATGCCACAGAGGTATAAATGAAACATATTTAGTTTTGAAAACCAAATTTTATTGGCCCAATATGAAAGATCATATCACAGAAATTATAAACAAATGTGACACATGTGGAAAAGGCAAATACGATAGAAGACCTATAAAACAAAAATTTAAAATTACTCCCATACCTGAGAAACCCTTTACAGATTTAATGATTGATACCTTACACATGAGTAATTATTACATTTATTTAATAGTAGATACTTTTTCCAAAAGAATATTTTCTTATTACGCAACGAGTTATAATGCCATAGAAAGCATGAAAGTATTGAAAAAATATTTAGCATATTTTCCAAAACCCCAAAAAATATCATGTGACAACGGAAGAGAATTCGACAATAACTTGTTTAAAGATTTTCTAAACTACTTAAATATTGAATTACATTATACTACCCCCAATCACCCTAACTCTCTTGGATTGCTTAATCGAGCAAGCTCTTCGTTATTAGAAATTTTAAGACTTATAAACATAGAAAACAAAGATGATAAAGAGGAAGATAAGTTAGAGCAAGCAACGACAGCATATAATAATTCCCTTAATCAAGATCTTAAAATGACCCCTAACGAAATAACTTTCGGTATCACTAATGAAACTTATAATGAATCCCCGGAAATAAAAGAATATCTTGTTCATGAGTACCATCGGAAAATGAAGCAGCTTTTCGAAATAACTAAGAAAGGTATAGAACAAAATAAAGAGAGAAAAATAGGCAAGTTAAATGAAAATAGAGAAGACATAGAAATCCCGGAAGATGTGTATATAAAGAGACAACAGAAAAAGAAAATAGATCCTAAATACGAAAAAGGAAAGTATGTTGATAAAAGATTTCAAAATAGAAATAAAGGTAGAAAGAAAAAACTCCACCCTGATCAAGTCAAACGACCGAAAAAGGTCACTAAGAAAAAGAAATCAAATAATAATAATAATAAACCTAGTACAAGTCAAAAAAACCCAGAAATAACTGATGAAGATATTGAGAATGTCATAAAAGAAATAGAAACGTCTAATGTTACAGGAGTCAGCCAAGATGACTTTGAGTTCGACGACGAATTGTTTCAAGTATCTTCTGATCGCAGCGCTTACGGTTCAGATACAGACCCTGCTAATACAAGATTTATCTGACGGACCAGGAGCATCCATCGTACAAATTAATCCATCTTTTATAATTGAAGATTGGTACACATTTTTACATTATAAGAATCTTACAAATTTAACAAGAGAAATTCAAACCCTTAAGATTAGCATTGACGTATTAACAATTAGTAATGAATATAAAACTTTGCATAATATTATTGAACAAAAATATAACAAGATATTAGAAAAAATTAATCATATTGTAAATATAAATCGGAATAACCGATCAAAAAGAGGTTTAATTAACGGACTAGGCAATGCTATTAGTTGGCTCACCGGCAATATGGACGCCGATGACAAAGAAAAGTATGATAATATTTTAAATAAAATCGAGAGAAATATGTATCACATAGAGCATAATGAAAATGTTAGATTAGGATTAAATAAAGAATTAACATCTAAACTTAATAAAGAAATAATTGTTTTAAATAAATATAAGGATAGTATAGAAAAAATAAATAATTTTACAGATTTAGCTCTTACTAAGTTAATGTATCATGATTTATTAGCCGTATTAGATTTAGTAGAAAATCAATTAAATGATATAGAATTTTCCTTAGAACAATGTAAATTAGGAATTACCCATCCAAGCATATTAACGACTAGAGAACTAGAACAATTAAACATACCGTTCGGAGAACCAATCACAGAAAATGTAGAATTAAACTGGTTACTTAGCTCCACATTTTGTTCCCTATCAGATACAGGATTAATTTATTATTTTATTAAAATCCCTTTGAAATCATTGCCAAAAACAACTTATTATGCTATGTCATATCCAGTTACAAGGAATAATAAAGTCATTACTCTAAAGATTAAAGAACAACTAATCATTAGATTTAAAAATTCGTTTTACAATGGAAATTGTATTAAATTCAATAATCATCATTACTGTAAAGACATGATAGAGATTAAGGACAAATGTATTTTAGAATTATGTAAGAATATAGAATTAAATGATTGTAAAGCTGTAGAAATAAGAACAAACCCTATAATCAAACTTATACCCACATTACACCAATATTTAACCTTTAATATTAGCAATGTAACAACTAGTGTAACAAACACACAAATGTATCATCTACCATCTACTAGCCTCCTTAATCTTAATGAAAATGAGAAATTTGTAAATATAAATGTACCACTTTCTTATGTTGACAATGTAAATATTCCTTTTATTTCCTATCATTCTGTTAATAATAAAACTATTGTATCAACAAATTTTACTTTTGAGGAATTACAACAAATAGACTTAAGTAATATAGAGATAGAAGAATTAGAACCTTATGATATAACTGTATCCCAATTTATTTCTTATATATTTTATGTAATATGTTTATATCTTTTATGCTATAATCTTTATCGTCAGTATTGTAAACTGGAATTACTGTGTTCTAATCCTTCAAATGATAATCCAAGTACCCATCCTCAACCACCTGAATGTTTTGATGGCAGAGCCAGAGCTTGGTTTCAATATTTACAGAATAGACAAACCGTCCCAAATCCTTAAATTTAGAGTTCAGTGGGCTTCACTCTCATAAGGACGGAGGAGTCACGCCACCATGAGGCCATAGTGCACCTGCAGATCACACCATATTCCTTGAATCTTATTCAGCAGTCCTATTAACCTTTATATACCCTGTCCCTTCTCCCAGGGATCACTCTCTTCAAGTCCTCGCAGTAATTACGGTACGTAATCTATGTCAGATCTAGTATAGCCATATTGTTATTATCAAGATTGTCATTATTGTCTTTTAAAGTGTTATTATCGATATTTTGTAACTTTTGAATAAATAAAATATTTTTTTTACAATAACGAGTACGAACACCAAAATTTAATACAATGACATGACATACATGTAGAGAAGCTTCCCATTGGAAGAACTTTAAAAATATTCTAAACTAGAAGGTCCCGGGGTCATTTCCTTTTCAGGCGCCTCGGAGGATTATCCGGAATTGAAGAGGAAGAAAGGATTGAAACTAGAGGGCTAAGGTGAGAATGGAGTTTGTCATGAAAGGAGTGGTACCTGGTCCGGGCCAAATCAGTAACATAGGGAACATTAAGGTCTTTATGGATAAGTTTATTCGTGACAAAGTAAGGAGATTTTTGGTGATGAATTGATGATTTTACGAAGGATTTTGGATGGTAAGGAATGGATGCGGGAAGGATTTGATGGTTTGGTAGAGCCCCAAAGCTCTTCTCCTTAAGTCCAGATTGGTCTTATAATAGTTACGTAGATGAGCCTTTTGTAGTTCAGAGGAAGGTTTGACCGTTTGTCTAGTAAGTGTTGAAGTAGCCTAAAGCGGCGAGCAGTTTCTTGTCGTTTCTGTCGTGTTTGAGGATTCCAAGTTAGGCGTTTGTCAAGAAGTAGTCCTATGTATCGGATCTGTTCAACAGGAACTAGTTGAGTGTTATTAAAGGATACTGCAGGGCGAATAAAATACAAATTAAGGAAAGATTAAAAGGAATATTTGCTGCAAGAATATAAATTATAAAATTGAAATCGATTTAAGTTTAAAAAAATATATATAAAGAGATAAAAAAATAATAATAATAAAATTAAAATAAATCAACAAGATTGTATAATATGAGATTCATAAAACTAAAAAATAATATTTACAATAGAATGTCTTGTAGAAAGCCTCGGTTTGGGCCTGCATCGGTCAGTGATAGTTAGGACTGTTTTTCTATGATAGAGGTTGATGAGCTTGGATTCTTTGACAGAATTATTGATTAATTAGCGTAATTTTTTAGTATGCAAAAGCAGAATTAAAAGTAGAAGAAAATTACGAATAAACTAAGTTTTCAGCATAAGCGTGACCATGACTCTGTACAGGTATACGTTATCAGTTGTCGAAATCCCTTTTGCATTATTTCTTTTAAATTTGATTAACTATTCCTGGGCTGCACTAAAAAGGAAAATCAGCGAATACGATATTCAAAATAAAAATGACCTTAGGGAACAATAAGTGCTTGATTGGGACAATATTTCTCAACGAACAAATAATTAATGAGTCATATTCGGTTCCTAATAGAATGAAATGCATAATTATACAAAAATGATTACCGAATGGAGGTTTATATATGATTACTGCAGTAATATGACTAGGAAACAAAATAATTCCGAATACTTTTGACACTTATATTTTTCCGGAAATGAACGTTTGAAACGTTTAAAATGCAATGTTTTTTTTTTCCGTGATTTTCGGTTTTAGGTATTGTATACCTTCCTTTTGACATTTTAAAGGGGGTAACATCTTTTAAAAACAGAAAAAATAAGTTAAAATCAGGTAAATTACAGATACTTTTGATACTCACCGTACTTTTCTCATTAATCTATGGTTTATAAAACACTAACAAGCAGTTCTCGGAAGTTTTATGGATTTTCGGTACTCCGAATTCCATTTTAAAACCAGTTTTCGACTCACCGACTGCAAAGCAAGGCCAGAGCAATGGATAATATTATTTTTGTTCAAAACTCATTTTGGTTCGCCGAAAACAAAACCGCGCGTGATTTCCAATTCAGCGGTCCACCTTGTTTAATTTCTTATTGATGAATTAGTAATGGCTTTCACATTTGCATAATTCAAATTAGCCCTTCGATGAGTAAAAACGATTTCGTTTGAATAATTTACCCTTGCCCATTCACAAATTAAAAATTGAATAATAATAAAAAAGATGGGTTGAAGTCATATTTAAAGCTGCTTATTTTTTTTTTTTTTACTTTTTTAATAATTTATTTTTTTCGATGACTTTAATAATTGAGACTAATATTTGCAAAAGTACATTCAAGGAATTTTTAATGGAACCAATAATTCTCTGGTTCATATTTTATTTTTCTATTGTTTATTTTTCTTTTAAAATTTATAATCATTTTTTACTACATTAATAGCTTGTTTTTTTTTCATTAACTTACATATATATACAATAATTTGTAACTATCCAACTATATGTACCGTATATATTTTTAAAACTGAATATCAAAATCTTTCGCTAGTTACATCTGATTTTAACTAGTCTCTTTTAAATAAATAATAAAATAACTTTATTCTGGGACTATGTCCCTTAAGAATAACAATGCCGTACAGTAAATATACACTTCAATATATACATGTCTGGCCGAGAGACCAAAAATATAAACTTTTATTATACACGTGTAAAAAATAAAAATTAGACATATTTATATAGATGTATACAAAATATATGGAATAGACACAAAAGAAAAAAAATCTGCTATGAAATAATAGAGCTGAACAATTTCCAAATAAATAAAGTAAATGAATTAATCCATAACTCTAGGACTCTGATAAAATAAAAAATATAATTATGTTAATTTGAAAGTAGGATAGTAAATTTACAATTTTACATTTAGTGTGCGTCTCTTTGGGATCTTAGGTGTTGGAATAGATGGGATTTGAATGAGATAAGGGAAGAAGCATGGCGAATATGATTAGGTAGGGTATTCCAGAGAGACGCAGAGCGGATATAAAAGGAATTATCAAAAGATTTGGTCCTATGGGAAGGAATTTAAAGGTCAGAATGGCGTGATCTGGTTTCACGTGAGTGAACTGAGGATTTGAATTAAAGGATACTGTGAATATATGGAGGATGTTGAGAATTAATGACTTGGTAGAGATATGTCCCTAGGAAATATTGTCTACGTATGGAAGGTAGGAGCCATTTCAATTCGCTGTATAAGTGGGTTACTGGCGACCTCCGAAGGTACCCAAGATAAATCTTATAAACATATTCATAATCCGCTAGTTTATGAATTGATTTTATGGTAATATACTTGTTTGTTGGTATCTTATACCATTTTGTACATAAGAAGATTATTTCGTTATTTTTATTACCTAATTCTTATGTAAGAAAGTTTGATTATATATATTATATTATGTCAATATTCAAATTTCATTGTTTAAAATTCTACTTCTTCTTAAAAAAATTCAATAATGTTTACCCTAATAGTTATCTCTATTATTGTATTATTAAAGTTAACCCTAATTGTTATCTTAATTATTGTAATTTCTTTCTTTGATGATGACAAACAATTGGTATCGAAACGTTGTCAGACAATATATAGTTAAAACTAGTTATTTGTTCCTTTTACTGACCGCCACCCTGACTGATTCCTTCCTGTAATTCTTAATGTACAACTAATTATATCCATTATGTTTTGACAATTAGTAAAAAAAACAGGCAATATGATATTCTTTTGGAAACATAATACATTAACATCATACATAAAACATAACGAGTTTCGTGTCTATATCAAATAACTCTTAAACCTTCCACAAAAACCCCTCTCCTCATCCCATGCCCGAGATGTTTGTTCAAAACAACCTCCGCGTAAGGTTAATTGTTTCACAATATTAAATGTACTTTAGAGGAATACATTAGGCAACATTTTGAGACAGAAATAATTGTCCAACAAGCAGTACACTCATGTAGACCTGGGGAACAAATGAAAATGAGGTATAAGAAAAGAGAAAAAAAAAAAATGAAATTCTCAACCCGCTTAACTCCCAGCTAACAACGGAAATATTATAAAAGAAAAGCAAACTCAATCCCAGGCTTAAGTTAACCATGAAGCTCCCCGCAGTAAAAGGAAGAGCTTGGAGAACTTGAAAAAAAAAAAAAGCACTACCAAGAAATAGTTAAACATTTATGGGCATGGTGACTTTACTGTTCTTTAAAAAAAACATTTAAATATTATATGGAAAAAAAATCTGATTAAATATGAGTCAATTCATTTGAAATTGTTACATTTTATTAATTTTGCCGCTTAACAATATAGATTTTAATGATTTTTTATTAGCTAGACCCTATCCTTTTCTGAATATAAAACCGTTAATAAAATATATTTGGCTAATACTTTTAGTGTTGAAGCCGTTTTAAGTCAGCTTCGCGGGTGAAAACATGTGTTGGGAAAATCGTTTTAATCCTTGTAATTTTGTAGATACAAAATCCAAACAAAAACTCAAAATAAGATAAGGATATGCCTTGTCTTCACAACTCATTACCTAAATATTGAAGAAAATGGTTTAAATTTTTTCAAAAATAAATAAAAATCTGTAATTTTTCTAATATAGCTTCATCATATACCTGCTTCCTGTAAAAGTTTGAATCTTGAGACTATAGCTCTTTGTTTTATATGACTTTTCAGAAATTCTTTTTTCGCGATTTCAATGTCTAGTAAAAATCTCTAATCTCTAAAATAAAGAACACACATCTATACGGTAAGTATAAGTGAAATAAATTTGATTAATGAGACTAATCCGCTACTGGATTTATAAAATTCTTTCCACTGTTAAAGTAATGTTTTCTTTAAAGATTATTAACTCCTATAATTTTGAATATTTTAACCGAAACAAAAACTAGAATTATGATGAGAGTAATTTATAAAATTCTGGTTCTTTTAACACATTACCTAAGTAGCCAAGAATAGTTAAGAAATTCACTTTTTTTTTTTTTTTTTTTTGATCGATCGTGTTATTATTGTCTTTTTAAAAATATAATTTCTGAAAGAAGGGCTATTGCCAAGTTCAGCATACTTAAAAACGGGATATCGTAAAAGGGACTGACTAAAAACTGATGAAACTTGAATCGAATGACCTAAAATCTGACTTAAAACGGCTGCAACACTAAGAGTATTAGCTAGAAAAGTAAGGAATTACCTCACTAATAGAACCTTCAAAGTAAATCATAACCTTTCCTAATCTTCCATATTTTCTCAGTCTGCTGGTGTACCTCAGGGTAGTATCTTAGGTCCCATCCTTTATACGGTATATACAGCTGATATTCCACTCCATCCTAGCACTGTCCTCACAACTTTCGCAGATGACACTTGTGTGTTATCCGTCCATAATGATCCTTCACAGCCATTGAGGATTGAAATTTCCTACCAAATTTCCTTTAACCTTCGTCGCAAACCGATGACTTCCTGCCCCACTGTATCCTTTAATAATACCCCACTTATAACTGTTGAACAAATCCGATACCTAGGACTCCATCTTGACAAACTTCTTACATGGAATCCTCATACGAGACTAAAACGACAAGAAACTGTCCGTAGATACCGATCAATACAATACTTACGTTCAAGAATTCCAATTTATTACAAAAATCTCATTAATGTTACCATCATCAGACCCATCTGGACATATGGAATCGAGCATAGGGGCTCTACTAAACCATCTAATTCCCCTCGCATCCAATCTTTACAATCCAAAATCCTTCGTAAAATCCTAAATGCTCCTTATTTCGTGTCGAATAAAATCGTCAATAATGACCTAAATATCTCATTTCTCGCAGAACTACCCCAAAACCGATATGCTTCTTTTAATTCCAAACTCAAAAAAAATCAGCTGATGCGCTCGATGATAACAGTCATATGTTACATCGTCTCTCAGATTTTTGCTTTTTTCAGTAGGAATTCGCTTGAATTCGGTCTGGAGAACATCACTAGACCTCAGGAATACTACGGCAGTGAATATTAGAGACATTTCGGTAAGCAAAGTTATAATTTACTTTGTACAATCACGAAAAAGTGAAAGGAGGGTCACTGATCAGCTGATTGCCGCTAGCTCGGCAAGCTCGGGCTTGCTTTTCTTTTACTTATCTTTCTTTTATCTTTAATTCTTATCTCATTATTTATTTATTATTATTATTATTTTCTTGATCAATGAGATATTTTCATCAAGTCATGTCCTCAAAGTCTGCAAGTAAAAGATCTAGATCTGCAGGTTCAAACTCGTCTCCCACAAAACAGAGACCCCGCCGTGAACAAAATAAAAAAATGATTCCACCAGCGAACACGTCAGCTACCTCATTAGGATCTGAACCACAGCCCAGCACATCATCACAAGGAATAACTGATGAATCCCCGTTTTTTACACCGAATCCATTTCAAATCCTCCAAAATGAAAAAGAAACCATGGAATCTTCTCCTATACCCAGGGAACCACTACCTCCACCAATATTTGTTAAGAATATTAAAAATTTTAAACTTATGTGTGCGCATTTAAACAAAGTGACTGATCCTAATAGTTATTATTGTATAAGTAGAACCAATGATACTAAAATATCTCCGACTACTGCTGAAACCTACAGAAAGATTGTGAAATATCTGACTGAGACCAAAGCTGACTTTCATACTTATCAGCTGCGCCAGGAGAGAGCATTAAGGGTCGTAATCAGAAACCTACATTCCTCAACACCCGTTGAAGCTATCAAAGAAGAACTGACAGAACTAGGATTCCAAGTGAGGCAAGTCACCAACGTTCTAAAAGATAAAAGTCCACTACCTCTATTCTTCGTGGACTTGGAACCATCAGCAGGAGTCGAAAATATCTATGACCTCAGTAGACTCTACTATACCCGTGTAAAGGTTGAAAAACCTTACACAAAGAAAGACATTGTTCAGTGCCATAACTGTCAGGCATATGGTCATACCAGAAGTTATTGCCATCACATACCACGCTGTGTGAAATGCGGTGAACAGCATAAAACAGAAGAATGTACAAGATCAAGATCTACACCCGCTGTATGTGCTCTGTGCCTCAAGGACCACCCGGCTAACTACAAGGGATGTGAAATCTACAAGAAACTCCGAACCAGATACCAAAAACCTCAGGATACGAATGAAACAGCTGCACCAACCAGAAGCAGAAGAGAACCATCTAAACTTGTAAATTCTAACGTGTCATTTGCCCACTTGCTTGGAGGTGGAAACCAGAATCATGAAGTCGAGGCACTGCCGGAACAACGTTTTCCTCAACAATCTCAATCTATTGTACAACAATCTACTTCTCAAAGTTTACCTAATCTTCAAAAAACTCCTCAACATCAAATTCCTCATATCCCTTCACCATCAAACGTCACAGATCTTACCAGTCTAATGACATCGTTCATCTCCGAAATGAAATCTCTTGTTATGCCGCTTATATCACTCCTTACAAATCTAGTATCAAATTTAATCCCTGCCTTGAAAAATCCTTAAATGAATTCACCTAACTCCTTATCCATTCTCCTTTGGAATGCGAATGGTGTTAGAAATCATACTGACGAACTGACAGCGTTGTTGCAAGACAAAACAATCGATGTTGCACTTATAACTGAAACAAGACTAACCACTAAACAGTACTTCAAAATACCGCAGTATATGACATACCGTACTGACCACCCAGACGGCAAAGCCCATGCCGGTTCTGCTATCATTGTCCACCAATCCCTCTCTCATCATTTACTCCCACTTCCCACCTATGATTTCCTACAAGCCACAGCAATAGTAATCAAGACTTTTTCCTTTCCGGTAACCCTCACATCTGCATATTGCCCTCCTAAACATTCCATTTCCAATTCCGAATTTGTATCCATCCTGGATTCCTTAGGAAATTGCTTCATTCTGGGTGCAGACTTAAACGCCAAGCATCAGCAGTGGGGTTCCAGAACCACGAATTCTCGGGGACGAAATTTGCTGTCTGCACTCAACTCCCGAAATTTTAATATCCTGCCTCCTGACTCCCCTACCTACTGGCCAACCGATCCTAACCGCAATCCTGACATCCTCGACTTCTTTATCCACAGCGGATTAGGCTCCCTCAACTTGTCTGTAACTCGCCTTGATGAACTATCCTCAGACCATAGTCCACTGATCCTAAAAGTATCTCTCACTCCAATTCCAAAACCCATTCCACCATCATTCATCCGAGGCCCTGTCAACTGGAACCTTTTCCGCCAAATCCTAACCGATAATATTGACCTCAGAGTAACCCTCAAAACCCCAGATGACCTAGATAATTCCGTCTATTCCTTTACCACCGCCATCCAACAAGCTGTCTGGACTGCCTCCTCTCCTAAACACTCCAATATAAATCCTCACCAAAATCATTTTCCACAACATATTATAGACCTCATCCATACCAAACGCCGAGCAAGATCATTATGGCAGCGCACCCGACACCCAACAGATCGCCGCTCCTATAACTTCTATTGTAGACAATTGAAGAGGGAGTTGGCGACCTTCCGTTCCCAGTCCTTTAATTCCTACCTCTCCTCTCTATCAGCTCGTGATAATTCCCTGTGGAATATCACGAAAAAGATCCTAAAATACCATCAAGTTTCCCATCCTCTCCGACGTTGTGATGACTCCTGGGCTGCGTCTGATGAAGATAAAGCCGAGGAATTCGCCACACACCTCTCCAAAGTTTTCACTCCTCACCCAGAATCCCACGCCAATCACACCGCAACAGTGCAAGACTTTCTTATGTCACCAATTCCACTTTCCCTACCTCCTAAAGCTATTAATCCCTCTGAGGTCAAATATCTTCTCCAAAAACTGACCCTCCGTAAATCTCCTGGACACGATCTCCTTACTCCCCAGATCCTCCGACAACTTCCGCAGAAAGCTGTTATATTCCTTACTTATATTTACAACTGCATCCTACGCACCACCTATTTTCCTCTGTTATGGAAACATTCCACTATCATTCTTTTTCTAAAACCAGGCAAACCTTCCAACAACACTTCATCCTACAGGCCTATTAGTCTACTCCCCATCCTCTCAAAAATCTTCGAAAGGCTTCTTCTTAAACGTATCCTACCCATATTAGAATCTCAAAATCTTCCTTCCCATCAGTTTGGATTCCGTCCTCAGCATTCCACAGTTCAACAGGGGCTCCGAGTTGTAGACCATATTTCCTCAGCTCTTGAATGCAAAGAGTATTGTTCTGGTGCGTTTCTGGACATTGCGCAAGCTTTTGACCGGGTATGGCACACTGGATTACTCTTCAAGCTGAAAACCCATTTACCCCAGTCTCTATACCTCATTCTCCGATCCTATCTCTCAAACCGTTCCTTCCGCGTTCGCTGTGGTGTAGAATTTTCTAACCTTTATCCCGTTGAGGCCGGTGTTCCTCAAGGCAGCGTCTTGGGACCCGTCCTCTACATCCTTTACACTGCTGATATTCCTACACATCCTGATACCTTTCTGGCAACTTTTGCAGACGACACCGCCATCCTATCATCCAGTTCCAATCCTGAAACAGCATCCTTAAACCTGCAAAGACACCTTTCTCTTATCGAAGACTGGTGTAATGCTTGGCGCATTAAGGTGAACGAAGCCAAATGCAAACACGTAACCTTCACTCTTCGACGAAACTCCTGTCCGCCAGTTTACTTCAATTCCATTCCAATTCCTCCTTCAGATACAGTCCGGTATCTTGGCTTACTATTAGACAAAAGATTGACTTGGAACCCACATACAAGACTTAAAAGACAAGAACTCAACCGACGATTCGGACAGTTATACCGACTACTCAACAGAAAATCTGAACTTACAGCTGACAACAAATTATTAATCTACAAGACAATACTGAAGCCCATTTGGACCTACGGACTTGAACTGTGGGGGACAGCTAAACGTACTAACATCAAACGCATTCAATCCTTTCAATCCAAAGTCCTCCGTACAATAGTAAATGCTCCTTATTATGTCTCCAACTATACCTTGCACCACGACCTTAATGTTCCATTTATTTCAGACCTAATTCCATCCAAATTTTCCAAATTCCACCAGAACCTATTTCATCATCCTAATCCTCTAGCTCAATCCCTATCCAGCTCCACTCATCCATACAACCCACCTAGAAGGTTGAAACGGCAGTGGCCCCGCGACCTGTTGTAAATACATTGGAGTTCTAGCACTGGCTAGATTCTCCACTCAATGTGATGTACGTATGAGTGTGTGTATGTGTATATAGGTATAAGTGAATTCTTGACTATTGTATTGATTCATTATTGTGTATATATTTTATTGTAATTTTATTCCGTGTAAATATTGTATGAATGTAGTATGTATGATATCTTTCAGCACTACTATTAATGTCCAAATTGGGACAGATTGTAATTTTACTGAATAAAAATTGTTGTTGTTGTTAAAAAAAAATTCCAAACTCACGACTCATTCATTTTATCGTTTCATAAAATGTATTTTTCCGTTTAATGAAAAGCTTGTATTTTATATTGCAAAGTATTTTACTTATAAACATTCAAGAAATGAAGGTGAAAACTGTATCAAAATCCGTCTTGTGGTCAAGAAGGAGTTCACGGATACCAAAATCGCGTTATTATTATATATACGTGTATACATGTATATATATATATATATATATATATATATATATATATATATATATATATATTATATATATATAGAGAGAGAGAGAGAGAGAGAGAGAGAGAGAAAGAGAGATCTTTCATTTTATCGTTTTTAAATACACAAGTCTTGGTCGTGTAGTTTGTAAATGGCGGATTCGGGGAGGCAGAGATATACGAAGACATGTGGATTGGTGATGAACACTATCCAAACGCATTATTACGCACTAAAAGGTTCCCTCACTAATTAATTTCCAGAGGAAGATGAGGGTTGGCAAATAAGGCCCACTTCCCCTCGCCATTATCTCCAAGCCCGCCCTAATTTAAATTTAAGTAGAACCTGGAATTCTCTTCTTAAATCGATACATATCGTACCTTGAGTATACATTTTTTGAAGTAATGAATAAAAAAAAATTAAACTTAATAATTACCAAATTGTAAAAAAAAAATCAGGTGCTCACAACACTCAACTTTCACTTACCTCCCTGTTTTAAATCAAGGTTTAAATAAACATAAAATTGAAACAAATTGAACATAATATAATTTTTTTAACTCTTTTTTAAATTATGGAATCATTTGAGCCGTTTATTTTTAATGTAGCTCAAGTACATTTTTCGATTATTTCCAGTTGTCATTGGTAACATTTGCAACTTCAAGTTATTTATCCATTTAAAGTTACTTATATTTTTAATAAATAATAAAATCCACGACACCTAAAATCTGAGAGATTTCGAAGTTCAATAACTAAGCCGTCTCTTTCGAAAGTGACATCAGTCCATTCATAGTAGAATAAAGATATTAATTATCGATAGTGTCCGCAAGCGGTGAGGTAGTTTATTTTTAATTCATTGCTATTTAGCAAGTTAACCACAATTTTCGGACATTCAGTATTAATTCCGTTAAACGTAATTTACGCATTGTACATAATATGTTTGTTTGGGCTGTAAGGCGTAAAACCTAATGGTCATCAACGCCTGATACATGATATGTTTTGCCAGAAATGACCCGAACTTTCTACAAAACAGCAATGATGATTTATATATATATATATACACGCACCAATAGATTACATGATTTATGAAACGGGAAGAAAGGATGGGTTTAAATAAGGAGAAAGATTATTTTCAATAAGTGTTCTTGGGATCATCTTTGAGTCATTTATTCTGTAATCAAATCTTTCATTCCTTCAAAGGGAACCGTTTCACCAAACACTAATCCGCCATTTCATTCTATTAATTCAACAATCTTAAAGAAAGATATTTAATCAGTTGAGTAGATATTAGCCGCAAATTAGAAAAAAAAAAAAAAAAAAAAAAAATTCTCCTTCATCATTCGACTTTGAGTACAATTTAATTCCTTTAATCTTCAATATTTCCCAAAAGGGCAAAGGAGCAGTTTTTTTTTTTTTTTTTTTTGAGGGCTGGGAAAAAGACGGAGTGGGAGTGTAATTCAAAGGGTCGAAAGCAAACTCTCCCATTAATACTACCCATTATATAAACCAACCAAAGGAATTATTATTTAGAATGCCCAATTTATTTTTAAATTATTGATTATCCAGATAAAAAAAAAGTATTTAGCCTGAAAAAAATGTATATATGAAGCGTCTTGGACTCAGTACATATAGGAATTCGTACTGTTTCTAAGCTGAACGGCCGTGAAGGGATAAATAGACCGTGATCATGCTAAGCCGTATGGTTACCCATTTTATAGAGGAAAGGTGAGCCCCAGTAGGGTCTCCCTACACTAGAATCGCACTACGGCATGAATAACAGAACATCCAAAAAGTTAAAAACGAGAAATTCACAACATATACCCTAATACAAAAATGTAGAACACATCAACAAATAGCATTAGATTACGATATAGATTTAATTTTCAAGGTGGAGAATTCCTAGATATGAATGAATGAAAAAAGAACTTTATTTTGGGACTAGGTTCCTTAAGAATAATATACAGGTACAAAACAAATAAGTATTCTGACTGACCAAAGAACACATAAAAAGAAAAACAAAAAAGGACTTATAACATTAATGATTACAATAAATATATAAGTATTTTAAAACAGAAAGAAATGAAAAGTAAAATTAAAAATATTACAATAATATCTAAAAGTAATATAGGGCTGACAAACCAATTAAAAAAACTTTAGAATATTTTTTTTTTTTTTTTAACATCATTTATTGAAATTTACAACTGTACTTTAAGGTACAACAAGTAAATGTGACAAAGGTTAAATGGCGTGATACAAACTTGAAGAAGAACTACCCAATGGCAGCACTCCTGTTAGAATAATTAAAAATAAAAATGAAAACTTTATTAACATTTATGTCATGAAGTGTAGACATTTCTCACATCGCTTTGATCTTTATACTGAAATTAGTTGGCATTTGGTTGGGAAGCAAGAAGGTGTTTAAAACGGAGAGATTTGAATGAAGATTGGAAAGGAGCATGACGGATGTTTGATGGGAGGGTATTCATTCAAGAAAAAAGTGGACCGGGCTAAAAAGGAAAATTTATAGTTTTTGGTTCTATGGGAAGGCGTATAGAAGTTAAGGCCTGATAAGGCAGACTATCCGTCTTAATTCCAACTCACCTGATGTAAACACTTTGAAAAGTATATATAGAGGATTATATGTATCAATAAATTAGTGTTTGACTAGCCATCAAGTGAGTTGTTATTGTGCCCCTTTTCCTTATTTTTTTAAAGTTTTATATTGGCCAGCTCATAAGTGGTGCCGAAACCCGGGACCTTTAGACAGTATATTTTTTTTCTTTCTATTATTATTTTCCGCGTCTGGAAATCTTCAGTTTTATTGTTATTTTATTTTTTTTCTTTCTCTTTCTCCCTCTCCGTTAAAATTAGCCTGAATAGTGATCATGGCGGAAAATGTAGTGTTGAGACCGGCAGTTAAATCATTTTTTAAAAGGGGGCGATCGACTGATGGCTAGGATCATCTCAAAAGTATCCGAAAACCTCTTAGATGGGGAGGATGCTGAAGCATTGAAGGCCGCAGTGGTCTGCAGGGTCAAGAGGAACATCCTGAACCATATCCAGGGGGACGAGGAGACACCCTGGGGCGTCGTGAAGGAACGACTGAAGAAGGCCTATGGAGGGGGAAGATGGGCCCCCGAAGAAGATGCGTTCCACATGCTTAGGGAATCGAAAAAGCCGCGTCAGTCTAATGGCCAGTATGCGGGAGAACTGCTTACGAAGTTTAACCGCATAACCGAAAAAATGAGAGAGACTGCGAGTGTCGAGGAGGTCCACTTCAGAATGGATTTCCTGGCGATTATGTTAATGGTGCAGCTGGCGAAAGAAACCGGCAAACGAGAAGGGTTCCCGAGAGAGCGCTCGTTCATCGACTGTGCGCAAGAAATGATGGACGCCAGTGCCAGAGAGGAGGAATCCCGAATGGAGATAGAGGAACCAGGTTGGACGAGAGTTGCCTACAACCAGCCAAGGGTTGCTCCGACATGGAAAAAACGAGAGAGAGAGTACCGAGAAGCGAGAAGAGACAGACCCCAGCAAGGAGAGAGACGGTCAGGCCAGATGAGACCACGGAACAGTGGACGGCGAGAAGATCGTAAGTGCCATGGTGTGGCAAGATCGGACACCTTGTAGCCCAGTGTCCGCGTACGCGGTGCTTCGAATGCGGAACAGAGGGACATCTAGCACGACATTGTCCCCACATGTACCGGCGTCGGGATACAAACCAGCCAGAACCTTTGGAGATCAATGCTCAAAATGTTCGTCCAAGAAGGTTCATGAAGAGGGCGGTCGGATCAGCGAGTGAATCTTCTAGAGGATCCGAGACAGCAGATACGGAGACAGAGTCAGACGTTCCTGTCCGAGGAGGCGGCCATCGCAGCAGAAAGAGTGTATGGAGACGACAAGAAGCGGCGGCGACGTCTTCCCGCGACGAAATCTGAGGAGCGTACCAGCAGAGAGGCAACCGCACGTTGGTGAGTTACCACGCGAGAGGTGGGAGCGGCGGTCTGCCTATCATCAGCGTGGAGGGAGTCGCATGTCTGGTGGACACCGGGAGCTCGTGTACCATCGCATGCAGAGAGGCGTTAGAGAAGTGGAGCGGCGGAGAGAGGGCACTCCAGGTTTAGGTATGCCAATGTCAATTGATCACCCTAGGGGGGCCCTGCAGTGTAGAGGGGGAAACCGACATGGATTTGCACACCTGGGGGGATCGCGGTGGCGGTTTATCGGTGCATGTTGTCGCTAAGATGCCGCGGGATTATGGAGTCATTATAGGGAACGACTTACTGGGCGCGGTAGGTGCGCGGATCCGGAATCAAGGGGGTCAGTGGGATATAAGAATTGGGTAGAAAAGATATTCCTGTACCCGCATTGTGGGGAACGGCAAACCACGTATAGGGGCGGTAAATCAGGTGGAGGATTGGAAGGCGTTTGTCCTTGCGGAGTTTGATGACATTTTTTTTTAAAGAGGGGGATGTTCTGGGGACGACCGGGAGGACGGTGCACGACATTCCCCTTAAACAGGAGCGGGTCACTTACATTAAAGAACGGCGATACCCGCAGGCTCTCCGCAGGCATATTCGAGAGGAGCTGGATGATTTACGACGGCAGGGTATTATCGTGGACAGCACTTCTCCTTATAATAGTCCGTTGTGGGCCGTGAAGAAGAAGAGTTCGCCGGAGGATTCGAGGGAGAAGTATCGGGTCGTCATCGACTACCGGAAGCTCAATGAGAATACGGTCGACGAAAAATATCCAATACCGCGCTTCGAGGACATTTTGGACCGGTTGAGAGGTGCGCGGATTTTTAGTACCTTGGACCTAAAGGCGGGGTATCATCAAATCCAAATGCACCCTCGTGACCAACATAAGACCATTCGACCAGTTTACATTCGAGAGGGGCCACTATGAGTTTACACGGATGCCGTTTGGCCTTAAGAATGCCCCTATCACTTTTCAGCGGCTTATGGATGAATTCTTGAGGGGTCTGGATGAGTCCGTGTGTCAGGTGTATATGGATGATCTTTTGGTATTCAGTAGGTCGGATCGGGAACACGTGGAACATCTGAGGGCTGTCTTTCGTCGTATGCGGGATTTTGGTCTCCGCCTTTCTCCGGAGAAGTCGACCCTGGGCCTGCGGGAGATAAATTTTTTGGGCCACACCATCTCGGCGGAGGGGGTGAAACCGGATGCCCAGAAGGTTGCCGCCTTACAGCGGATCGCCGTACCGACCGAGGTTAAGGGTGTCCGTAGGTTACTGGGCGCATTAAATTATTACCGCCGTTTTGTGCCGGCTATGGCTGCATATCTCGTGCCTCTTAATAATTTGCTTTGGAAAGGGAATAAGTTGGTGATGACCCCCGATATCGCGGACAAAGTTCGCCGGTGCATAGAGCATCTACAGCGTGAGCCGGTGCTCGTGTTCCCCGATTTTTCCAAACAGTTTACGATCACTACGGACGCTAGCGAATACGCCCTGGGTGCGGTACTGTATCAGGACAGCGAGCGGGGGGAGCGGCCCATCGCGTATGCCAGTAGGCGCCTCACGGAGGCGGAGGCCCGTTATAGCGCCTTGGAAAGGGAACTCCTCGGGATTGTCTGGGCTGTCGATCACTTCAGGCCTAACGTATTCGGGAGACGATTTCGGGTTCAGACCGATCATCGCCCTCTCCAATGGGTTGGGAAGCTCAAGGAATCGTCTGCGAGGGTTACACGGTGGAAGGAACTCCTTGGGCAATACAATATGGATGTCGTGTACAAGCCAGGTAAGGAAAATGTTGTCGCGGACTGGCTTTCCAGGGCGCTCATGGTTAATGCCGTAGAGGAGGATCGGGGCGGGCCGTCGCGAGATGTTCGTCAGTTCTTGAGGGAATGGACCCCGGGGGAGGAGCAGCCACCTTCCGCGGAGGGGATTTCGAATGAGGCTGCGCCGTCTGGCGACGAGGGCTCTAATGAGGGGCGTCCGGTGGCCATGGAAGAACTCGACGAAATTGTAAACGATAAGCGCCGCCAGATCGTCTGGAAGACGAGGACTTCGGGGCTGCTGAAGCTCGACTTTCAGCGGGTTGCCGGTTGTTCGGTTGTGACTATCTGGTCTCAACTCACCGTCGGGGAGGAACAGATCTGTAGGGCGCTCGCCGACGCGTCAAAGCCGGGTCAGACCCATTACTTATACGTCGGTAACGCTGTGGTCTGGGAGCGGATTCAACGCTTGTGGCGGACAGAACGCATCGGGATTGACCGGACGTTTATCCGTTGCTCAATGCTGGTAGAAACCATACACGATGAGGAACGTCAACGGGAGGTTACGCTCGCTTACCACCAGGACAAGACGAACCACCGGGGGCTGAACGAAACGTTGCACGCGTTGCGCCGGCGGTATTATTGGCGGGGGATGAAGCGTACCATCCAGGAGGCTATTGGGAATTGTGATGTGTGCATGCGCGCAAAATATGATCGGCATCCACCCCGGGCGGTTCTGGAAGAGACTCCTACTGCGGCTACTCCGCTCAGTGATCTGGAGGTCGATACCTTTACCTGGAAGGGATTTAAGTGGGTCACGGTGCTGGATCTCTTCAGCAAAGTCGCGATGGCGTATCCCATTCAGGAGCGTACGGCGGAGGCAGTGTTTCGCGCCCTCTGGATTTGGTTCCAATTTTACGGTGTGCCCGACAGTATTTCCTCTGACAGTGGTCGGGAGTTCGATAATGCCAGTATCAGGGAGGAGATGAAGCTCTTGGGGGTCCTATGGCATCTTAACACCCCGGGACATCCGAAGAGTCGCGGGGGTATCGAGAGGCTTCACAGCACCCTTAGCGATCACATTAGGGTTTTTCAGTTGGAGAAAGGGTTGGAGCCGGACGTGGCTAAGGAACGCGCGATCGTCGCGTATAATCACTCTGTTCACTCGGTGACCAAATTCACTCCTTTCGAGATCCTTTTTGGACTACAGGGTCGTCGGCGAGATTGTCGCGGTGCAACGGCGGGCGAGGGGGAAATCGTGAGCAACAGCCTTGCGCTGCGGAAACTCTGGCTTACGGTTCGCGATCGCATTGAGCGGGAGAAACACCGACGGGTCGCGCGCCATAATCTCGGGGTTCGGGATTTGATGGGTCTCGTCAAAATCGGTACGGTGGTGTACCGTCGGGTCGGAACTAATCGGGGGAAGGAACTTCGGCGTTACGAGGGTCCCTTCCGTGTGGTTGTGATTAGGGAGCATAATTTGGTCACAATTGAGAGCTTAACTGACCCCAAAAAGCGACGTACGGTGCACCTAGAACAATTAAAGCTCCCGCCTACGGAAGCATCCTAAGCCTTTGGAGTGTCCTCGGCTTCAGAAGTTTTTTTTCTCTCTCTAGTGTTCTTGTTCTGTTCTTCACAGTGTTTTTTTTTTCTCTTGTGTTGTTGTGTTTCAGGTGTTTCTTTTATTTTTATTATTATGTTTTTCAGCCGGTGTGGCATTTTGTATTTGTATATTTCTATCATGTGCCCTTACTTTATTATCCTTTTTGTATTCAGTTGTTTTTGCTTTTCAATATAGTTTACGAGGATTGTTCGTAAACTGGTGGGGGGGAGTTAAGGCCTGATAAGGCAGACTATCCGTCTTAATTCCAACTCACCTGATGTAAACACTTTGAAAAGTATATATAGAGGATTATATGTATCAATAAATTAGTGTTTGACTAGCCATCAAGTGAGTTGTTATTGTGCCCCTTTTCCTTATTTTTTTTAAGTTTTATATTGGCCAGCTCATAAGTTAGAGGTCGGAAGGACAGGATCTGGTTTCCAGAGTATGGATTGTGGATTTGAATTGCAGGAGACTATAGATGTAAGAGGGGCGATGGGAGCGGATGACTTGATAGAGAAAGGAAGTAAGGAAATATTGCCTTCGAATAGAGGGAAATAGCCAATTTGACTCGTAATAGAGGTGTGATACATGCGACCGTCTAGAGGTACCGAAGACAAATCTCATGAAACAGTTCATAATATAATAAAGAGATAATTAATAAATTATTTATAAGAAACAGAAAAATGCTCAAAGCAATGTATGCTACTAATAAAATAATTTACACAGATAAAATGAATTATGTAAATAATAGTTAAAATATACAAACATAGCTTTAGAAAAATCTGAAAAACATTTATATTTAATTTCACTTATTTATTGATGTATTAAGAAATACATCTCGTAAATGTGATAGAAATTTAATCCAATGACATGAAACACATGTAGAGACACTGACCATTAGCAATACTCCAATAGGATTTCTAAACCTGAAGGTACCGCAGCCATCTTCTTTTCAGACGCATCGAAGGATTATCAGGAATCGAATTGGATGCTAGGATAGAAACTAGTGGGTTAGAGTGGGAATGGAGTTGCTATGAATCGGGCGATACTTTTTTAAGTCAGCGGTGATTTCAAAACTGTATTAATTAATACATAAAATTTCGGTTCTTGTTTTATAAAACTATTGGATTTCTTTTCCTAAGGTATCATATTTATAAATTCATTATTGGGATCAGGTATAAAGGGAAATAAAGTAATTATCTTAAAATACACATTTATTTATAAAATATCACATATTAAAACACATAAAAAAAATAGTACAGCGAGGCATTGTTCATTATCGAGAATACTGAGGTTTGTTCAGATTTACCACGTAATATAACATGAAAAAGGTAACTTTGGAAATAATTTGGACATGGTCTTCCGCTTCCTATCCTGTCCGGGCTAAGACTCCCCAAGTAGAGGGCTATACTGCTCTAGGAGTGGAGGGGTGCATTTTTTGCATGGCCCTTCTAAGAAACCTTTCTGCTTGTAGCCCGGAAACTGTTCTATTTTAAATTATTAAAAATTATTTCTTATCCTCCCAGTATTCTCGATACATAGCAGAGTTTTTCATGGAATGCTTGATACCTGGTTCGGGCCTAAACAGTAACTTAGGGAACATGAAGGTCGTTATGGATGAGTTTATTTGTAACAAAAATAAGGAACGTTGAGTATTTTGGATTGTAAGGATTGGACACGAGAGGAATGAGATGGTTTAGTAGAGCCCCATATTTCAACTTCGTATGTCCAAAATGGTCTTAATATAGTCATGTAGATGAGCCTTTTGTAGATTAAGATGGTTTTTACCTTTTGTCTACTAAGTGTTGAAGTAGCCGAAAACGGAGAACTAAAATTTAAAAAAAAATTACTTTATTATCAATATAGAACCAACCATAAGATTTAAAATAGATCATTTTTTTAATGATGAGCTTACGATGCAAAGTCTAAAAATTGTGAGATGAGCACTTGAGAATATTTTTAAAATGTTCAAAATGCATCGTATAAAGTAGCTCTTCTAGTTCGTCGATTTCGGTGAAAAAGTTGGTGCAACATTTTGGGCATATAAGTTATAACCTTCAAAATTGCAGTTTCGATAGTCTTTTCGTTTTTGTTATAAACCTACCACTCACAGATCATTTTGAAGCACTTGGTTTGTTTGTTTATTCGTTTAACGTAAATTTATGCAACTGTTAATCGGACAGTGATATAGTCCTAAATTTTGCCTATCTCATTATAATTAGGACAGCTATCTTAAACGAGAACCTCACATCGCATATGCTCGGGCCTACCATTATACGTCCCCTGCGAAATACTGCACAACCAAGGTTTTTTAAATGTCTTCAAAAAATCCTAGTGCCATCCCCTGGATTCGAATCCGCCACCTTGGCCATTAAAGGATATGATGTTCACCACAGAAACCCCCAACAATATTTTTCATTGAAAAAACATGAAACACAGGAATTTCAACAGGCTACCCCGTCAGAATCAATTTATTACTAACAATAATCACTTTAGTTAATGCCCGGACTCAATCTTTACAAACGCCTTACTTGGAATCCTCACACTAGACTTAAAAGACAAGAAACTGCTCGCAGATACCGATTGTTAGAACACTTACTTGACAAACGTTCAAAACTTCCAATCTACTACAAAAAACTAATTTATATATACATTATTAGACCTATTTGGACATATGGTATTGAGGTATGGGTATCCACCAAGCCATCAAATTCCTCCCGCATCCAATCCTTGCGATCCAAAATCTTCCGAAAGATCCTAAATGCTCCTTATTTTGTCACTAATAAAACTATCCGTAAAATCTTGAATATCCCGTTTGTTACAGACTTAGCCAGAACTAGATATACCTCCTTTCATTCTAAACTACCATCTCACTCAAACCCGCTTGTCCGTATCCTCTCATCTCCATGTATTCCCAATAATCCTCTGAGGCGCCTGAAAAGACGGTGGTCTCGAGACCTGCTAATGGCATAAACATTGACGTGCTACCGCTGGGTAGTTTCTTAACAAACGTTTATCAAATACTAAATAAATAAAAATAAAGGTTAATGCCCGTTTGTCATAGCATTACAACTGCCTATGTTAGATTTTTTTCTATCTTAAGCTTTCCAACAGTATATTATACTGATCTATATTACTGATCTTATTCATCGAATAAATAAAATAAAATAACCTGAAAAAATATTTCTGCTGTTTAAAAACTAATTTCGGTTTTTGGGGATTGGTAATTTGTACTTTTGGGGATCTCTAAAACGCGTATTTCTGTTGAAAACTTGAATTCGAAATTTTTTACGACCGCAATATATTCCTGTACTATAAATTTCATATTTATTCTCTGTCAGACGTTTTTAAATATTAGAAACATTTTTCACACCTCCCTTTTTACGAATTATTAAATTCACTTCCCCTCGACTTTTTGTCTCTTATTAAAGCGGGAAGGCCTGGCTGTTTACCTTTTACATATTGATGGTCCCATAGGCCGAGATCGTAAAAGTGGATATTAGACCGTCAGAAGGAACAGTTGAGTAAGCAAGAGCTCACGAATAAAATAGCAGCCATGATTTATTGCGGCAATAGGCGGCGGAGCCCAGATGTCTTTCGGATTGTGCCGGCTTTATGAACGATAAGGGGGTGAGAGAAAGGGATTTTAAAATATATACCGCCACATTACTAGGTGCTTGTCGGCTGATACAGCGTATTATCGATGCAGGCGGTGAATCAGCGTGTACGGGTATGGTGTGTCCAATAAGAATGATAGTCTGCCGACGGCTTTAATATCCAGTTATGTAGACGGATGACGCCCGGGTGCTTGATTTAAAATGAACCAGTTTCTGATTTCCGGCTCGATAAATCCCACTCTCTGTGGGGTTGGGAACAGAAAAAAAATGCAATAAGAGAGCTCGATATTTAGGAACGTCAATAAAAAAAAAAACGCAGAACAGACACTGAATGATATATGGTACGTTGTAGTATGTGTATATCACCCGACAATTGAGATGATTTCTGTTCTATAACAATTTATCCATGTAATGATTATTACTATTAATAAAATTGGAGGCTAATATATAACTTCACTACTCTTTTATTAAAAATTAACCCACAACGTTTCGGTTAAAATGCCATTTTCAGGTGCAAAGGAATAATTTCATCTGCGAATACAAAATATCGTCCAATTAAAAATAATCAATCTCCTAATTTTATTATAAAAATTATATAACAATAACAAATGTATAATAAAATAAATACAATTTATGCAGTTAAAAATGTTAATAATCTATAAGATTAACGTTAAATTCCTAAAAATGATATAAACAATTTATGAATTAAAACTTACGTACTGAAAAGTAAAAATCTGGTGCGGGCAACACACGACTTTCACTTACCTCCGCTTTAAAAATCGACAAAGAAATTTGAAATACAGTTAGAGATAAAAATTGGTGAAACTATTAAAGAATTAATTTTATTTGAATTTCTATAGAAACATGTGTTTTATTAAAAAATCTATTATGTTATTATCTAAAATAATCTCTTAGTTTTATCGGCTTTTCATTACTCTCTTTTAACTTTTAAAAACTTGTGTATCATATTATATTTTTTCTAAAATCTTTAGCTTTCCAACGGTATATCATACATGTATATTACTGTTCTTAATTTAAAAAACAAAAAAATGCATTAAAAAAATATTTGTTTGTTTGTTTGCTCTTTAGTTGGGAATAATTTATTCAATTTATATATTTACTTGTTTTTCATCAGTGGTAACAATATAACATAGTTATTTTTATAAAATCTACAAAATTAAAGGTACTTTAGAAAAAAAAAATTAAAATATCGGCATTTAAGCCCTGTCCAACCATTTTAATCAGAATGAAACCTACACGATATTAAAGCCCATTAAATATTAAATCGATATAGCGAGTTTAATAAAAATCGTCGTTACCGTTTTTAAGAAATCATAAAAAGGTGCAATATGCAAGGTATAATGTGGCTCTTCTGGTTAGCCGATTTTGATGAAAAAGTTGTTGTTACATCTCGGGTGTATAGTAGTCTTAAATATAAAATTTCAGTTTCATAGGACTTTCTGTTTACGTCCGGGAGTTACCACACATACACACACAGACCTTTTTGCGGGACTGGATATTTCTTCGGGACTCGGGAGACCCTAAAACGCGTATTTCCGTTGAAAACTGAAATTCGAAATTTTTCACGATCGCAATACTTTCCCTTACTATATATATTAAGTGAAGGTAAAAATACTGTTCTTATGTTCAAAAACATAAAAATTGTATATATATATTTGTTATTTCTTCCATTTGTTGGATATCGAATTCATTCAATTTATACATTTACGCGTTTTCAATCATATCTAATCAAATGATGTGGTTATTGTTTTCGAATGTTCAAAATTTAAGGTACTTTGGAGAAAGAAAGTTTTTAATATCGACATTTAACCCCTTCAGAATATTTCAATGTGAATGAAACCTATTTGATATTAAATCCGGAAGTAGTTGTTTTGGTATTCAGGGCTTAGATCCCAAGTCCTCTTGGCCTAATCAGCCTCAGAGGGATAACAAAGTAGGTAGTTGAATGAACAAGTACCAGATCAGGACTTGAAAACTTAACCCGTGTAGTAGAGGATTGTACATTTCTAAGGTTTCACACTCAATGTGTCACCGATTTAAAAAATTAATCTCCATTCAATGATATTGGGAACATTTCGAAATTTTCGTTTTTAGTAGGCTAAAAAGATACAAAAAAAAAAATAATAATCACACTGACTCTGAAAGAGATTTATCCTAAAAGTATTAGATTTTTTTTACTTTCACTTACCTATATATGAAATATAGTAAGGGAAAGTATTGCCATCGTGAAAATTTACGAATTCTAGTTTTTAACGGAAACACACATTCTAGGGCCTCCTGAGTCCAAATGACCAAGTCCCGCAAAAAGGTCTGTGTGTGTGAAACTGAGACTGAAATTTCATATTTGAGGCAACTATACTCCGGAGATATTACAGAACCTTTTTCATCGAAATTAGCTAACTAGAAGAGCCAATTTATACCATGCATTTTGCACCTTTTTACGATTTTGTTTAAAACGGCTCTAATGAATTTGATTAAACTCCTTTCATCGATGTAAAATATAAGAGGCTTTAACATCATGTAAGTTACATTCTGACTGAAATTGTCTGACATGGCTTAAATGCCGATATTTTAAATTTTCTTCCTCTAAAGTACCTTCAATTTTGTAGATTCTATAAAAATAACCATACTATCTTGTTAGCATTAATAATTAACAGCTAAATATGAAATCTGAGCGAATTTGATAAACAACTAAGGGAGAAAAGAGCAAAAATATTTTTTTAAGCTATGTTTGTGCTTTTGAATTCAAAAACAGTAATTTAGGTGTATAATATAGCGTTGGAAAGCTACAGATTTTAGAAACAAATATCATCTCATACACATGCTTGTAAAAGTCAATGTTTCTATAGAAATTTAATTTAATTAATTCTTTAATGGTTTCACTCATTTTTATCTCTAACTGTATTTGAAAATTCCTTAATCGATTTTAAAAACCGTGGTAAGTGAAAGTCGTGTGTTGCCCGCACCAGATTTTTTTAATCCTACTTGTAACCTCATAGCAACCCTCTAGGCAACCCACTACTCTCATTCTCATCGCTAGAAAATCGCTTCCGGTATATACAAGGCCTTATAGGTTAATAATGAACCGACCCATAAAATCTCCATTAAGTATATTTAACGACGTGGCTTGTGATCTGTCATTAAAAACCTCTATGATATCATAGACCTAATAAAACAGCCCCTCCCACCCGACTCCACCCATAGAATGATTTTTATGGTATAGTTGGGAGGGGATGGTAAACCGCTAACCCAGCAGCTATAAAACAACTCATTCTCCAACCACTTGTTTTAAAAATGCGTAATAACTATACTTTTCATATGGGCTATAAATTATTGATATTAGAATGAATAATCATAAAACATATTTAATAAAAAAATAAAGACCAGTTGAACGAAGGATACCGAAAAGGCAATTTGTATAAAATATTTTATTTTAAGAAAATGAATCCATGAAGGAATTATGGTTATTATTATAAGAATTATAAAATTGCAATTTGCGTATCAGAAGAGATAGATTCATTGTAAATTTTTGGAATGATTTTATTTCGAAACAAGCTGACCCAGCAAACGTTGTTTTGCTATATAATTTTTTTTTTTTTTTTTTTTTTTTTTTTTAACATCATTTATTGAAATTTACAACTGTACTTCAAGGTACAACAAGTAAATGTGACAAAAGTTAAATGGCGTGATACAAACTTGAAGAAGAACTACCCAATGGCAGCACTCCTGTAACTTTTCTACACTAGAAGGTCTCGAGGCCATCTTCTTTTCAGACGCCTCGGAGGATTGTCAGGAATTGAGGAGGAAGAAAGTATTGAAACAAGAGGATTAGGGTGGGAATAGAGTTTGTCATGAAAGGAATGGTATCTAGATCGGGCCAAATCAGCAACATACGGAACGTTGAGGTCTTTATGGATAAGTTTGTTCGTGACAAAATAAGGAGCATTTAGGATTTTACGAAGGATTTTGGATTGTAGGGATTGGATACGGGAAGAATTCGATGGTTTAGTAGAGCCCCAAAGCTCCACTCCGTAAGTCCATATCGGCCTTATGATATTCATGTAGATGAGTCTTTTGTAGTTAAGTGGAATATTTTTTTTTTTTTTATTTTTTTTATTTTATTGAGATATATTACAATTTGTTTCTATATGAACATTAGTAATAGTGATATATGATCCCATTCACACAATATATACAATGATAAAGTCAAACAAATAAAATATAATATATATACAAAATAAGAAAACAAACAACAACCTATAACTGAGATAAATACAAATAAATGATATATATAGAATTAAATAATAATAAATATAAAAACAAAACAAAACAAAACATTAACCTATAACTGAGATAAATAAAAGTTTGCAGATAAACAAACATCATTCAAACAAACATAACTATATACAAAATATACAAGTGCTATAGAGGGACCCCAGACTGGGCTTTTCCCCCCACTTGTGGAGGAAAAAGCGGAATCCAAAAGATCCTAGACCCTCGCTCTCAGCCGCGTCACTGGTGTGAATCAGTGGAGGCCGAACTAGGGCGTAATAGCCACAAACATACATTACATGAGTGGAGGATCTGACCAGTGTCAGAACTCCAATTTAAACGTTTACAATACGTCTCGCGGCCACTGCCGTTTCAATCTTCGAGGAGGATTGTAGGGATGGGTGGTACTGGATAGGGATTGTGCTAGAGGGTTAGGATGATGACTAAGGTTCTGATGAAATTTGGAAAATTTGGATGGTACCAGGTCTAAAATAAATGGAATTTTAAGGTCGTGGTGTAGGGTAGAGTTGGTAACGTAATAAGGAGCATTAACTATTGTTCGGAGAACTTTGGATTGGAAGGATTGGATGCGTTTGATGTTAGAGTGTTTAGCTGTCCCCCACAGTTCAAGTCCGTAGGTCCATATTGGTTTCAGTACTGTCTTGTATATTAGTAATTTGTTGTCAACTGTAAGATGAGATTTTCTATTTAGTAGTCTGTATAACTGGCCGAATCTGCGGTTAAGTTCTTTTCTTTTAAGTCTTGTGTGTGGGTTCCACGTCAGTCTTTTGTCTAGTAAAAAGCCAAGATACCGGACTGTGTCAGAGGAAGGAAGTGGTAGGGAATTTAAATAAACCGTTGGACAGGATTTGCGTCGAAGAGTGAATGTGACGTGTGAGCACTTGTTTTCGTTCACCTTAATACGCCAAGCGTTACACCAGACTTCGACAAGGGAAAGGTGATTTTGTAAATTAATCGATGCTACTTCAGGATCGGAATTGGATGACAAAATGGCGGTATCATCAGCAAATGTTGCCAGAAAGGTATCGGGATCGGTAGGGATATCGGCGGTGTAGAGGATGTAGAGGACTGGTCCCAAGACGCTGCCTTGAGGAACACCAGCCTCAACAATATAATGTTTGGAAAATTCTGAGCCACAGCGAACTCGGAAGGAGCGGTTTGATAGATAGGATCGGAGGACTAGGTATAAGGATTGGGGTAAATGGGTTTTGAGCTTAAAGAGCAATCCCGGGTGCCACACCCGGTCGAAAGCTTGAGATATGTCCAGAAAGGCACCCGAACAATACTCCTTGCACTCAAGGGCAGAGGAAATGTGGTCCACAACTCGGAGTCCTTGCTGAACCGTGGAATGTTGAGGACGAAATCCGAACTGATGTGAAGGAAAATTTTGAAATTTGGCTAGGATTCGTTTTAGTAGGAGCTTTTCGAAAATTTTTGAGAGGATCGGAAGTAGGCTGATAGGTCTGTAAGATGACGTGTTGTTAGAAGGTTTGCCTGGTTTTAGGAAAAGGATGATAGTTGAATGTTTCCATAAGAGAGGAAAATAGGTAGTGCGTAGGATACAGTTATAGAGATATGTAAGGAATGTAATGGCTTTAGGTGGAAGTTGTCTTAAGATTTGAGGAGTAAGGAGATCGTATCCAGGGGATTTACGGAGAGGAAGCTTTTTAAGAAGATATCTGACCTCAGAGGGATTAACTGCTTTAGGTGGTAAGGAAAGCGGTATTGGTGATATAAGGAACTCTTCAACTGCCGCCGTATGGGTAGGATTAAGCTCTGGATGAGGAGTAAAAACTTTGGAAAGGTGCTGTGCGAATTCCTCGGCCTTATCCTTGTCAGAAGCAGCCCAGGAACTATCACAGCGCCGGAGAGGATGGGAAATGGTGTGGGATTTTAGGATTCTCTTCGTGACATTCCAAAGGGAATTGTCACGAGTCGAGAGAGAGGAGAGGTAGGTATTGTAGGATTGGGAACGGAAGATCGCCAACTCCCGCTTTAATTTTCTACAAAAAAAGTTATAGGAGCGGCGATCCTCTGGGTGGCGGGTGCGTTGCCATAATGTTCTGGCTCGGCGTTTGCTGTTGATGAGGTCTGTCAGGTGTTGTGGTAAATGGCTTTTATAAGGAGTTATTTGGGAGTACTTGGGAGAGGAGGCAGTCCAGGCAGCTTGTTGAATAGCGGTTGTAAAGGAATATACGGCGTCGTCAAGGTCATTTGGGGTTTTGAGAATCACTCTGAGGTCAATATCATTAGTGAGGATTTCGCGGAAGAGGTTCCAGTTGACAGGGCCTCTAATGAATGACGGTGGGATAGGTTTAGGAATAGGTGTTATGGATACATTTAGAATCAATGGACTATGATCAGAGGATAGTTCATCAAGGCGAGCTATGGAAAAATTAAGAGAGCCTAATCCGCTGTGGATGAAGAAGTCGAGGATGTCAGGATTACGGTTAGGATCTGTTGGCCAGTAGGTAGGAGAATCGGGAGGTAGGAGATGAAAGCGTCGGGAGTTGAGTGCAGATTGCAATGTCCGTCCACGAGAATTGGTGGTTCTAGAACCCCACTGTTGATTCTTGGCATTTAAGTCTGCACCCAAAATGAAGTGATTACCCAAGTAGTTGAGAAACGATTCAAATTGGGCAGAGGAAATGGGATGTTTAGGAGGGCAGTATGCTGATGCGATGATAAGCGGAAAGGAAAATGTTTTGATAACAATGGAAGTTGCTTGTAGGTAATCGTGGGCGGGAAGTGGGTGTAAGTGATGGGAGAGGGATCGGCGGACTATGACAGCAGTACCGGCATGGGCTTTGCCGTCTGGATGGTCTGTCCGGTATGTCGTGTATCCTGGTATTTTAAAGCACTGTTTAGTGGTTAGTCTAGTTTCAGTAATGAGTGCAACATCAATGTTTTTGTCTTGCAGTACGGCTGTAAGTTCGTCAGTGTGAGTTCTAACACCATTCGCATTCCAAAGGAGAATGGATAAGGAATTAGGTGTAGTCATTTATGGTTTTTTTAAGGCAGGAATGAGATTTGATACGAGATTCGTAAGGAGTGATATTAGGGGCATAACAAGGGATTTAATTTCGGAGATAAAGGATGTCATCAAACTGGTAAGGTCTGTGGCATTTGATGGAGGAGGGATATGAGAGATTTGTGGTTGATTAGGATTTTTAGGATTGGTTACATTTTGAGGAAGAGGTATATGTGGAATGGATTGAGGTACATTCTGTAGTTCCGGCAGGGCCACGGCTTCAGTACTTTGATTTCCACCTCCAAGTAGGTGGGCAAATGATACATTGGCATCAATAAGTTTTGAGGGTTCTCTTCTGTTTCTTACTTGTCTTGCTGTTTCATCCAGTACTTGAGGTTTTTGAAACCTGGTCCTCAGTTCCTTATAGATTTGGCATCCTTTATAGTTGGCTGGGTGGTCCTTGAGGCAATGAGCACATACAGCTGGTGTTGATTTTGGTTTTGTACACTCCACAGACTTGTGCTGTTCACCGCATTTCACGCATCGAGGTATGTGATGACAATAACTTTTAGTATGACCATATGCTTGACAGTTATGGCACTGAACTATCTCCTTCTTTATGTAAGGTTTTTCAACTCTTACGCTGGTATAGTATAATCTATTGAGGTCATAGATTTTTTCAACTCCTTCTGCTGGTTCCAAATCCACAAAAAAGAGAGGTAGGGGAATTTTATCCTTTAGGACATTAGTGACTTGCCGCACTTTATAGCCCATCTCCGTTAGTTCTTCTTTAATTGCTTCAACTGGTGTCGAGGGGTGTAAGTTTCTGATTACAACCCTTAAAGCTCTCTCTTGGCGTAGCTGATAGGTATGGAAATCTGCTTTGGTTTCAGTTAAATATTTCACTATTTTTCTATATGTCTCGGCAGTAGTAGGAGATATTTTGGTATCATTGATTCTACTCATACAGTAGTAGCTGGTAGATTCGGTAATTTTGTTCAATTGCGCACACAACAACTGGAAATTTCTAATATTTTTGACAAATATGGGAGGAGGCCGTGGTTCACTGGGTATAGGAGTAGATTCCATGTTTTCTTTTTCATTATGCAAAATCTGAAAAGGATTCGGGGTGAAAAACGGCGATTCGTCAGTCATCCCTTGTGACGATGTGCCAGGTTGTGGTTCAGATTCTGAATTAGTACCCGAAGGGGTTGCTTGTAGATTTAATTTTTTATTAGTATCACGGCGAGGTCTTTGTTTTGTAGGAGACGTGATTGAACCACTAGATCTAGATCTTTTAGTTGAAGCTTTGGAGGACATTACTTGATGATAATATCGCATTTCATGTAAGGAAAATAATTAAATAATAACCAGATGTGGGGGGAAAAAAAATAACTTAAGAAAACTTAAGCAAGACCAGCCTTGCCTAGCTATTGGCAATCAGCTGATATGAAGAGGTGACTCAGCATTCACTTTACACTGTAAATTGTAACCCAACTTACCGTTGTTTGCTCCAATATTTACTGTTGTTGTTATCCTGAAGCCTGGTGATGTTTTCAAGACTGTTCTGAAGTGATATCCAACTGAAAAAGCAAGAAATCCAAGAGCCGACTTGAAAGATGACCGCTATACACATGCGCATGCCAAGTGGAATATTAGAACGTTTGTCTAGTAAGTGTTGAAGAAGTCGAAAACGTCGTGCAGTTTCTTGTCGTCTTGTGTAATGAGGTTTTTTTTTTTTTTTTTTAATTATATTTTATTGAAATTTACAACTGTATACTACAATACATCAAGTAAACTATATAAATTATTTCTAAGAAATTTCTAGTGTAGAAAAAAAAGAAAACTAACTTATTGTAAGTGTGTAAGGATGTGGTATATGAGTGAAAGAGGCATGGAGCGCTGTGAACGGGAATATAAAAATAACAACACATCAAAAATTAAAAATACCTGTACCACTACAACCCATGAAGCGTTTTGGGCTCAGTACATGTAGAGATTCGTACTTTTTCTAGGCCAACGGCCGTGCAATGAGGTGATTCGGTCGCGATCACGCTCAGCCGCCAGGTTTTTTCCCCATTTTTGGGTACCCACTTACCCTTGAGCGTGCCCCAGGAGGGTGTATGGAGACCCAGGATCGACTCCCGGCCGAAATAACAGAATAAATAATATTCTGCCATAGTCGGGATTGGAACCCAGGACCCGGAGCACAGTAGACTAGCGGTCTACCCACTAGACCACGCCGCTCCCCAAAAAAACATCAAACAATATTTTTTTAAAATTATTCCTCAAATAAATAACGCTATAGCGTTAACAATATGTTTTGTTAGCCCATCTTTAGCTAGCACAAAAAATTGGATGGCTTACCCACTTGAGAGCATGCACGTAACTGTCCGCGAGAAAAACATGAGTTACACTGAGATAGTAAAATGATATTTGTAAACGTTTCTATTACGTTTGATGCACAAACAATAATATTGGCCGAATACCGAGGAGAGGAGAGAAGGCTTATAGTGTTAAAGAAAGAGCAGACCGGGTTCGGCCTCATCCATACTCTGTGCTGTTTGCTGGCTGAATTGTGACACCGGTAGACCTCTGGCGGGGGTAACTTGCCATATGATAATTGATCAGTTATCGAGTGGAATGAAATATTATTAATATACTAAAATGGCTATTAAAAAATAAGAGTTGGTGACAGAAGGGTGAACATTTAGGGTTGTATGTATTTTTAATGCCACAATATAAAAAAATTTAAAAAAAAAAATAAGAAAAAATGTTAGGTGTGTACAACCCTTATCGCTTAGGGGTATGAAAAATAGATAGCCGATTCTCAGACCTATTGAATATGCATATAAATTTCATAAAAATCGGTCAGGCCGTTTCGGAGGAGTATGCTGACTAAAACTGTGACACAAGAGTTTTATATATTAGATATGAATTTTCACTCCATTAACAATTTTAATACTAGCAATTTATTTATATAAAATTAAAATTCAATTATATTATAGAATTATATTATATTATACCTACTAGCTCACCCGGCAAAGGTTGTTCTGCTATATACCTACTTCTTCCATTTACATATTTCTGCCATATACCTAGTTCTGCCATAGACATTATTATGTAATTTTTTACGATTTTATTGAAAAAAAAACGGCTTTAACGGTTTTGATTAAACATCCTTCATCAATGTAAAACTTAATGGGCTTTAATGTCATATAGGTATCATTCTGATTGGAATAGTCTGACAGGGCGTAAATGCAAATATTTAAAATTTTCATCCTCTAAAGTACCTCTAAAAAAATTAACCATATCATTTTATTAGGATTGATGAAAAGCGGCTAAATATAAAAGTTATAACAGTGTTAAAACCAAATAAAGAAGAAAAGAGCAAAAATATTTCGTTTAATGTAATTTTTGAACATAATTACAGTGATGTCAATATCAATCAATAAAAATGTTTCTTTTCTATTTATTATTATTTTTCATTAGTTTTTCTCAGTTTCTAGCATGAATATTTCTAATTCAATTATTTCGAAGCATTTTATAAATTATTTTCCCTTTTCCTTTTTCTTCTTCTAACTACACAAATTTAGAAACAATTACTTGATAAATGTTATGTAGTTTTTTTTTTAGCTATACACGTCTTAGTCACGTAACCCGTAAATAAATAAACTATTTTTTAAATTAAAAAAAATTTACATATCCTTATAAAAGGCCCAGTTTAATGATGCGATGATTTAGTTGAAATTAATAAAAATCATTTGTTCGCTGACAATGAAAACGTTTATATCCTTCAGTATGATTCTTTTTTTATGCAATATCAAGTTGATTCAAAACTTTTGAAATTGTTTCAAGAAGGTAGATAAGAGTATCTTGCGTTGTGGGCACCAGATTTTTTTCTCGTATCCTCCCAACGGAATGTACGTAATGGACTATGTAGAAGTGTTTATTGATAAAATTTCGCAACGAGGTGTGGTAGATACTCCACCCTGTGAACTCGTCAAAAGGATGCTCAGCGCTGGGAGAGAACAATTAATAAAATTACAATCCATTTCCCAATGATAGAATTGAATAAGCAAAACAACTCATTAGCTAATGTTAAATTCATCAGCATTTGTGAGGAAGGTGTATTACATAAAGCAGCTCCCGGCCCGCCTGACAGGAGGCTCCCTTGTTAATGTTCCAACTCAGTCGGCCAACTCCTGTCCTCCAGGAATCCAGCTCCAGCTCCAGCTCCAGCATTAATATCAGTCACTCCTGAATAAGCGACACCTTAAAATATATGCTCTCCAACAAATTTAATTCACCGAAAAGCGAATGTTTCTTGACATATTGGGTTGTAAAGTAAGTTCGCAACGTTTTTACTTTCACTTACCTATATATGAAATATATAGTAAGGGAAAGTATTGCGATCCTGAAAATTTACGAATTGAAGTTTTCAACGAAAATACACGTTTTAGAGCCTCCTGAGCCCAAATGACAAAGTCCCGCAAAAAGGTCTGTGTGTGTGAAACAGAGACTGAAATTTCATATTTAAGGTAAATATACGCCGGAAATATTACTGAACCTTTTTTATCAAAATCAGCTTACTAGAAAAGCCACTTTATACTATGCATTTTGCGCCTTTTTACGATTTTATCAAAAACGGCTCTAATGAAATATATATAAATGAAATAAGGAAATACACGTTTTAGTTTAATACAACTATACGCCCGAGATGTTACAGCAACTTTTTCATCTGAATCAGCTAACATAGGAGCATCTTTAAATCTACAAAAACTAGAAAGAATTGAATTTTTTTTTTAATTCTCTGATTATGTCCTTAAAGATTTTTTTATTTAGATAAAACCTACATCCTTCAGAATAACGTGATTGCCTGCTGCCAAAACATGTGTTAAATAAATAGTTTTTATTCTATTTTTAATCAATTTAGACCGCCAACGGATTTATCTTACCCTTCATATTAAGCAGGAGTTGCTACATACATAATTATAGAAACCATTGTTTTTTTAAAACGTAAATTTCATGAAATAAATTTGTATCGATCTCTGAACTCCCTAACTTCAATCAAAGCGAAAATTAACCCCGATAAATTTTCTCATCGATGCCAAGTTAAAATCGTTGGAAAAATGAAATATCCCCTGATATTAGGGTAGGTAGATTGCTTCATCTTTACATCGCAAATATTGACAGTACAAAGCACGATTTTTCAGATACGATATTAAGGGGAAATATTGCCTTCTTACAAAATAATTAAGGAAGCAATAAAAAAATATTTAAAAAAAAAAAGGTTTATTTGAGTTTATTCTCAAATCGAGTGAAACCTCTTGTTATTTGTTTTAGCCTTTTCAGGATTAGGTTAATTAGGCTTTGTTTAGATTAGGAGCAATTAGTAATTAAGGGATGTTGATCATCGGGTTCAGTTTCCTGTTTTGCCGACAATTTTAAGTAGTAATTATCCCCGTGTCGGTTGACAATTAAGATCTTTAATTGGATCATTTCTGAGAAATTTCGGAATGTTTCGATCCTTCACTCGTCTGAGATCAACACTGGAGTAACTGGATTTTAAATAATTAAATAAAAATATAGCAACGTTACAGAAGTGGGGTTTGTGCAATAGAGGACTCAGCTTCGGATGATAGTGAGAATTAAAAAAAAAATATTGTGGAGTAATCCAGCAGAAGTTTCGAAATAAGTCTTTTGAAGTGGTTCTAGTATTTTCACCGTTTTTGGTTACTTCAACACTTACTTTAAAAACGCTCTAACCTTGCTCTTAATTACAAAAGACACATTTACATGACTGTTATTAGGGTAGTCTGCTCTTGCGGAGTTGAACTGCGGGCTACACTAAACTTAGCGAAATAAGCATCTGATGGCTACCATAAGATAAAGCATGTGAAATCTGCCCCCGAGTATATTAGAACGAAATTTATACCATTGATTCACACTTATGAGAAACAACAATATGCAAATTTTTAGCTAATTAATCCTTATAGGGGGGAAGAAGAAGGGGAGGGGAAAAGAAAAAACGAAAAAAATTGTTTTCTCCTGAACAGTTCAACCGATTTTTACGAATATATATATATATATATATAATATATATATATAATATATATATATATATATATATATAATATGTTATGGATTTTACATAACAGTTTCAAAAAAAATTTTTTTCCACGAATAAGGTAGTAACACAATTTTTTTATTTAAAAAAAAATAATGTTTTTAGGAATGATAAAAAAAAATCTTAGTTATATTGGGTTGGTTCACATACAATTTTTCGCTACTTTAATTCATTGGAGTGTCCTGCACAATATAATTTTTTTTCAAGATGATCTCAAATGTACCTAATAGTGAAAAATAAAAAAAACATCATTTTTTTAATCTCTCTTTGTGTAGTAAATGGTCACGCATAAAGAGTAGGGCTTAAACGACGCATACAAGACTTAAACGACAAGAAACAGCACGACGTTTTCGACTACTGCTACATTTACTAGACAAACGTTCTAATCTTTCACTTCACTACAAAAGACTCATCTACGTGACTATCATAAGGCCAATGTGGACTTACGGAGTAGAGCTTTCGGGCTCTACTAAACCATTGAATTCTTTCCGTATCGAATCCCTACAATCCAAAATCCTTCGTAAAATCCAAAAAGTAAGGAGCACTTTGTCACGAATAAACTAATCCATAAAGACATTGATGTACCGTATGTTGCTGATTTGGCCCGATCTAGATACCATTACTTTCATGACAAACTACATACCCATCCTAATCCTCTTGTTTCAATCCTTTTTTCCTCTTCAATTCCTGACAATCCTCCGAGGCGCCTGAAAAGGAGCTTCCATTGGGAAGCTTCTCTACACGTGTTTCATGCCTTTTTATATTTCATTCCAATTTACTAGTTGTATTCCATTTTACAGTTGTAAATTCCAATAAATAATTTTTTTTTTAAATATCATTAAAATGTAAAAAGGCTCGGGGTTTTGTTTATAAAGATATTTAAATAACTGTGTTGTGTTTTGGATTATTGGTATTGAAAATCCTCATAGTTAAAGTTTTTTATTGTAAATTATAAATCATTTAAGTATTATTTTTTATTTTATTTTGAGGGTCGAAAACATTATTTTTTTCACTGAACCTGGGTGATTTGTAGAAAATAAATTGGTAGAAATATTTCCAAAATGATTTTAACACTGCTAATATCCATAAGACTAATTAATATGCCAGCATGTAATCTAGAAAGCAAAATACATGTATGTATCAATGTTTACAACGCATCTAAAATGTTTCTCTCGTCGGGGCTTCATACATATGGATTTATCGATATATAAATAAATAAACAGGATGATTCAGTTTCCAACAAAATTTCAGAGAATTCTTATGCAGCGGTCAGTGGAGTGTTTAATGAGATTCCAAGCCACATCTATAAAATGAAATTCCAATGGACAAAAACTGGTCTGAATTGGCTTCTAATAATTCAATTATTTTTTTAAAGTTACTGACTGAAACTCATCAAGTAATCTTAATTATTATAAATCTAAAACTTGTATTTTCGTTTAAAATTCAAATCCGAAAATAAATATTCCCTCACTACATATTTTTTTATTTCTTTGCTTTTTTTTTTTTTTTTTAACTTTCCGCAGTCGGCACCGTTTCGCTACCTACCAGTAACTCCAGGCTGCTTTATTGCGTTTATTGTTTATAACTTCCTACAATATAGTAAATTCTGAAGCAATTCGTAATATGAATTTAAAATTTTGCGTAATGTTACATAGAATATGAATGTTCCACTAATTCTACTTACTGCTCAAATGATGAGAGAAGGTACACTTCGAATTTATTTATTATGGATATTTATATTTTTATCATTAATTAATCTAGTTTTGGTGCTATTTTAACAAAATAGTACAGGAAAATATGCGTTTATAATAATACTTTAGAAAAAACGCTGTGGTCTAAGTTTAATCTATATAATTATTAATAAAATTTAACGTCACCTCAGAGGGGAAAACCAAGTACAAAGGGTTAAATATACTTATTGAAATATTGTAAACCTAGTCTCATAGATTGCCCACTCTGTAGAGAAGGGTGTTTGTTTTGTCTATTATTCAGGGCGTCACGTTATTTATTTATTTTTTATATAAAGAAAGAAAACATAAAACTTCAATAAAGTCAGTACTTTTTTTCAAGTTATAAAAAAAATAAATAAATGAAATCCTGGCTATACCTTTACACAAAAAACATAAAATTATCCGTGTAATAAATAAATAAAACTATATATATATATATTTAATTAAAGGAAAAAAGAAAAAAATATATACAAAAATAAAATTTACATAAACAAATCCAAAAAAAAACAACTTAGTCTAGTATAATAAAGGGATAATACTATTTTCATTTAATTAATGAAAAAAACAACAACACATAAAACAAACCCAAATTTACACATACAAAATATATTTACATAGACAAATTAAAAATAAAAAAACTTTTAGTTTATCCTCTATTTAATCTATATACAATGTTTAACACGTTCACGCCGGGGCGACGTTTTTTTTGCTTGAGGCGGGGCAACACTGTTGCAAGTTCAAACGTGTTTAATGCGAGATCACAACAGTTCCAGGCTTCGAATGCACTCCACCTCACGAAATAGCCCAGCCAACCCAAGTAACAGTCAAGAGTGACCCACATGTGGGTCACACAGGCGTGAACGTGTTAATTGATAGCCCTTATTCCCCTGGGCAGTGGATTATTAAAAAAAAAAAACACAGGGAGGCGGGTTAGTGGCGCTCTCCCAATTACTTTAAGTCCTCGTGTGACAATTCCCCTTCAGAAAATCTTCTTTTCAGAAAAATCTGATGGCTTCCTCTCGAAGTCCTCGGGACGTACAGTTGAGGATAACGAATCTATCGGGCTGATGCGAAATTAATGCAGGTTTCCTCTATTGCAACATCTTAATTCCAATTGTGTAAACAAAGCTAATCCTAACATTGATCATTATTATACCAAAACAAACCTTATCTAATACCCTCTCTTTCACCATGAATTTGTTTAGTAAAATCGTTTTGTTCAGTGTGTTCAAAGGTCTTGAATCGAAAATGTCAAAGTGCGATTTTCGTCAAATTTATTTTTACGAATTTAAATTAGGGCGCAGCGCTGCGCAAACGGCTCGTAATATTAATGAAGTGTGGGGTCAGGGGGCTATTAATGAGTGCACGGTTCCACGGTTGGTTCCAGAAGTTTCGCAGAGGAGATTTCGACCTCGAAGACAAGGAAGGTCGGGGCCGTCATCTTGCTCTGGACAACGACCAGCTGAGGTCAAAAGTGGAAGAAGACCCAACCAAAATCACACGAGAAATGGCGGCGGAACTCGGTGTGAACCAATCCACAGTTGTACGCCACTTGGAAGCAATTGGTAAGGTAAAAAAGTTGGCCAAGTGGGTGCCACACCAATTAAACGACCACCAAAAAAATCGCCGCTTTGAAATCTGCTCCATGCTTGTGACACGCAATAAAAATGATCCATTTCTCGATCGCATTGTGACGTGCGATGAAAAATGGATCTTATACGACAACAGAAGGCGTTCTAGCCAATGGCTGGGCAAAGATGAACAACCAAAACCTTTCCCGAAGCCCAACCTGCACCCAAAAAAGGTTATGGTCACAGTTTGGTGGTATAATAATGGTGTTATTCACTACAGCTTTCTCAATCGAGGTGAGACTATAACTGCTGACAAGTACTGTCAAGAAATTGACAGCATGAATCAAAAATTGCAACGTCTTTGCCCAGCATTGATGAATCGGAAGGGGCCGGTCCTGCTCCACGATAACGCCAGACCACACGTTGCACAACCAACGCTTCGACGACTGCACGAGTTGGGCTACGAAGTTCTCCAACATCCGCCTTATTCACCTGACCTCTCTCCTACAGACTTCCACTTTTTGAGGCGTCTGGACAACTTTTTGAGGAAGAAAAATTTTCAAAACCAGGACGACATTGAAAATTCTTTTCGTGATTTCATTGAGTCCAGGGATTCGGATTTTTTTTCTGGTGGAATAAGAAAGCTTGTTGAACGTTGGCAAAAGTGCATTGATTCAGATGGAAATTATTTTGATTAAATATATATGGTTAAAGTAAAGATATGGCGTATTTACAATACCTACTAAAAACCTGCATTAATTTTGCATCAACCCAATAACTCGGTGTGTCTCTCTGTTTTATCGGATGTGAGATGCTCAAACAACTTCTGCGCATCCCTATTACTAATTACCTACTTATATTAAGTACGGCCAGAATACCTTACTAATAATATTTAATTGTAATAGTACTAACAATTTTGCAACCGTAACAATATAGTAGCTTGGAGTACAATGCCCTAACCGTTGAACTTTTCCGCAATTCAAAATTTAATAAACTTTAATAAATGAGAGCCCCTTAGTCAAGTGAATTGGACATTGGATTACTGTTTCGAACCCGGGAGGAAAATTATTTATTCTGATAATTCAGCAGTGGGGCAACCTTGGAGTAGGGAGATCCTACTGGAGCACACACATCGTCTGTTAAGTGAGTATCCGAAAATAAGCAAAAAAGCCTTGAGACAGCGTGATCTCGGCCTAATTCCATCCTTATACGCCCTTTGGCTATGCGACTGTAAGAATCCCTACATTTACTAAACCCAAGGCCCTTAAATCGGTTATAGATGTTTATATATTTTTTTTTAAATCATAAACATATTTCTATTATATGTATTTACTAATCTGTAAATATTTAAAAATAATTTAATTAGCTGCATGGAAAACTTAAATGTTAATGGAGTTAACCGTTCTCGGTTATTTCATGATTTTTTTTACAGTTACTTTAAATTAATCTGAGGCACAAAATAACAGTTTAAACTTGTATATTATTAATTTTACATATTTCCAGAGTGTATGTGCAATACATTCGTTTATCACAGACGGAAACTTTGACCAGTATTTATTTAAAGTGATTAATTTCTCGCAAATCTATTTTTATTGGGCTCTGTATACATAGGGAGAAATATTCTCATTTAAAAAGCTATTAAATTCTTAAAACGTCAAATGCAGAGGGTGTTTGATATCAGACATCTTTTTAGCCCCTATTTCATAATATCACAAAAAAGATTTAAGAGGCAGATTTGCAAAGCGATATTGGTGAGGTCAAATCTTAATAAACGCAATTATCTCTTGATTTTCTGCCTCAAATTGTGCTTGATAGGAACCTCTTGAGCGTAAAGGGTTGATAATTTATAACATTTTTTTATTTATTTTTTATAATAATGTATAATTGGGCTTATATGACAAGAAATGGACTGAAGAAGTTTCTAATTTAAAATAAGTCGGTCCATAAAATTTTTTTTCAGCTATTCAGTAAATCTAGCCTTCAAGATCAGATCTGTCAGAGAAAGTAATACCTGGGCGTTCTCTCTGGGGAGCTATAAGCTGGGGTATCTGGGAATAAGATCATGAATCACAGATTAAGCGGGCAGAAAGTGTTCTGAAACAAATACAGAAGATGAGCCCTTCGCCCTACCTTTGCCTATGCCTCTTAATAAATTAACTTTATCTTTTCCCACAATTTATTTCTCGAGAGGGGAGGGGTGGTGGGGGGAGGGGGCTACGACAATGAACCGCCTTATGTTCCCTACCCCTCCTCTCTTTTGTTTTTAGCGAATTTCCATTATTAAAATTTATTGTTAAGTGGATGTTGTGCTTTAATTAAGAATTGATTAATACCCTTTTTTAAATTATAATTATTTAATTACCCTCGCTGCAGTAGTCCCTCCCATGATTTATAGCAAGGTTTAGCACCGAATGACAATACTTGAGATATTGATGCTCTGTTTTATTTATTCTACTTTTTTTTAAACTTTACAACTCAAATATCGATACATGATATTCAAAAAAAAAAAAAATAAATAAATAAAAAAAAAAAAAATAACAAAATATATATATATATATAGTATATATATTATTATATTAGTATATATATAATATAATATATATATATTATGAAATATAATTGCTATGTATTCCGGCTGCTTGTCGGTACTTCAAAACATTATGATTAATATATTAATGTATTCTATATCAGATACTTTTAGAACAATTGAATTATTCCATCTCAGTTCGTGTTAACGATCCCGAAGTGGCATGCGGGGTAGATTAAATTAGACAGTTACATAAATGACATTATTATTTAAATAACCTAAACATAAACAATCTATTAAAACTATGCCTGAGAATACTGATGTACATTACAGTTTACCTTGCCATACAATATTACTATAAAGGAATACCTCACAAAAACTTAGCTGGCCGGCGAAGGTGGAATTAGTCTTAGGCGACCCTTATCCACGTCTCGTGGATGGAATAAGACTGACCTCCGATTTTAAAATCGTGCCCTCATCACTTCACCCCTCTTCTTTCCAAAAATACCGTTATTTGGAAAATGCCGATCTGCTATCAGAAAAAGGAAGGCGGGGCTGATATAGGAAGTGACCCTGGGGTCTAGGAAGTTTCCCAACGTTCCGCTGGGGGTAAACGCCTTTTGATGTTTTGCCGACAAAGGTTTATTATTATTTAATAATGAACTCCCCACAGTATCCTCAATATATGTATATATATAAATATAACTATAACTAGAAAGTTATGTTATGTTATTTTAATGTATATTATATTAAGTTATATCTCTATTATTATTAGGTTATTCTGGTTTCCGCGAATTTCTAATCCTGGCGACGAATTTTCATACGGTTTTCACTATCAATTACGGCATTCTTTCCTGAAGGTTTATAAGTAAATTACATTGCAAATTATGTTTTCTTTACATGTGAAAAATTAAATTTTCTGTAATCAAGGCATCAAAAAATCTTTCCCGGAATATGAGTAGGAATATAAGACATATAATATACAGCTGTAAAGTTCGGGATTTCGGAAAAGCCAATATACAATAAAATAAGTTGTAAAAGTATATTATGAACATATGTTATTTGTAATGATTGTAATGAGGGAGGTTATGGTATTCAATGTTGCGACCTCACAGTATCGTAAAAGTTATATTCTTTCTTACAACGCGCTAGATCTTAGAAAGAATATTACGTAGCAAATGGTAAGTTCTTAAAATCATTTATTATTTACACTTTGAAGATTATTTTATGAAAACAGATGTTTCGCTTTAAACTTTTTTTTTTTTTAACATATTTATTGATAATTACAACTGTATTAAATAAAAATACATCTAGTAAATGTTATGGTAATATACAAAACTGTCATGAAAAACATGTAGAGACACTACCCAGTGGCAGCACTCTAAAAATATTTTAAACTAGAAGGTCCCGGGGCCATCTCCTTTTCAGGCGCCTCGGAGGATTATCCGGAATTGAAGAGGAAGAAAGGATTGAAACTAGTGGGTTAGAGTGAGAATGGAGTTTGTCATGAAAGGATTGATACCTGGTCCGGGCCAAATCAGTAACATAGGGAACATTAAGGTCTTTATGGATAAGTTTATTCGTGACAAAGTAAGGAGCGTTGAGGATTTTACGAAGGATTTTGGATTGTAAGGATTGGATGCGGGAAGAATTTGATGGTTTAGTAGAGCCCCAAAGCTCTACTCCGTAAGTCCAGATTGGTCTTATAATAGTCATGTAGATGAGCCTTTTGTAGTTAAGAGGAAGGTTTGATCGTTTGTCTAGTAAGTGTTGAAGTAGCCTAAAGCGGCGAGCACTTTCTTGTCGTTTTATTCGTGTATGTGGATTCTAAGTTACGCGTTTGTCAAGAAGTAGTCTATAGGTATCGGATCTGTTCAACAGGAACTAGTTGAGTGTTATTAAAGGATACTTTAGGGCAGGAAGTCAAAGGTTTACGGCGAAGGGTAAAGGTTATTTGATGGGATTTGTTGGAATTTATTTTTATTCTCCAGTTCTAACACCATACTTCTAGGTCTTTGATGTGGCCTTGAAGGGTATTTGAAGCAACAAATGGATCTTTATGAACTGATAACACGCAGGTGTCATCAGCATAGGCACTTTAAACTAAATTTAACTTTTTATATTTATTATCGATATTTCATACATTCATATTGGAAATAAAATAATAATAAACCGAAAAAAATGGGAACCATTGTTACTTTTTATTTTTTTTGTTTATACACACGAGCGGGGTTATGCTCTTGTAAGACGGCACAAATTTTAAATATTATTTTAACCATTTGATTATTATAAATGTAAGGTTATTGTTGAATATTCCTGCTCTTAAGTTTCCTTTCCTCTTCTCTTCTCATTCTATTTATAAAATCATCTCGAATTGTTATGTTTTTGCAATAATCTCGAAATCAGTTATTTCAGTCGAAATGATACCCGAGCGAGGTGAGGTCAGGTTGCTAGTGTATTATTAATAGGCTGATATAGTGCATATAAACAGGATTATAAGTCCGTGAAATAATTGAAATAAGGTATATATTTCATTTAAGGGTAAATATTATTTAAGTTTCGAAATTAACTTGAACAACATTCTTTGAGACGGCTGTAAAGTAACTGTTCAAGGGATTTTTTAACTGATATTAGGCCTTATAGTGTCTGCGATTGAGGGATTTTTTTTTTCACAGGATTTTATAATATGTAATAATCATACTTCTTATTTATTTATTGTATTTTATCATTATAGTAGTAAATTACAATTAGAAAATAATTAACTTACTTTTGGAATATAGGAAAACATGAGGTGCATTTCGAGTAATATTCTTTAAACATTTAAGACGACATTCATTCTCAAATTGTAGAGGAAGTGCCATATCTGGGAAAAGTTTCTACGGAAAAGTTATAATCAAAAAAGTTTTGTAGTGTTTTGTATTTGTTTGTTGTTTTTCTTTTCTAGGGAGAATATTTGAAAATCTAGTTAAAAACTATTAGAGTTTAATTGCAGTTACTTCGACTTCAATTTAAGGATATTCGATTTCTAACAATTCTCGTTTAATTAACGCTGAATACCTTAATTCCTATTACTTGACCTTAATTACTATTACTTTTTTTTTAAGTTTAAAAAAAATCCATTAGAAAAAATTCGCTATTTCCAATATCATCGTAGAATAATTTTTTTAAGTATTGTTATCCATTTCATTTAAAAACTTATAATCCTTGATTTCATCAGTAATATACATTGGTAATGGTCTCTTACAGAGTAATGGTCTCATCTACTGAGCGAACAAAAACGTTTATGGGCTTGTCATAATTTGTAAACAAAACATTGAACTGTGGAACATTTATGAAAAATCAATATTTTGACATATTTATAGTAGTGTAGTTTTTTCAATCTTCATCTGACTTAATTTATAAAATGCACAAGACGTTCCAAAACGCATTTAAAAAATTCGGACTTCCTTCTCTATGCTGCCTCAGGCTCGTTTTAGCCTCTCCAAACAGTGAGGATACATGAGCCTGGGTGGGCCTGCCTCTAGCCTGGAGGATCCAGGTCGTTCAGCTTCCAGGAACAACCATCTAGCTTTCGATCATTGTCATCCAGGACACATGACCAAACCACTTCAGTAGGTACTTCTCTATAACTTGTTCAACAGGCCTTACCCTTAATTCCTCTCTTATCCTGTCATTCCTCCAACGGTCTCTACGCGTTTTACCTTGAACTCTCCTGAGATATCTCATTTTGGCAGCCGTTTCATTGCTTGCTTGCTTGTAAGGGATTTTCCAACTCTCTGCACCGTACAAAAGGAAAGGCAAAAATACTGCTTTAAGCAATGCAATTTTTGTTTTCTTCTTGATCTCCTGTTTCTCTAATGTCGTTGTGCAGATGGAGTAGAACACACCATTGGCTTTGCACTAAAACATATTCATCCATAATGTTTTTTTAAATATATTTTTATTGATTTTTACAACTGTACATAAAACAAATAAAAAGGCTAAAATTAGAAATACAGGCATGAAATAGTCATGTGAAGAAGCTACTCAGTGGTAACACTTCAACCATGCTTTTAGGTAACACTGTAATGTTTATTTTATCAGCAGGTCTGAGGCCTCTGTCTTTTCAGGCGCCTCGGAGGATAATCAGGTTGTGATGGAGACGAGAGTTTACGGACAAGCGGGTTTGTGTGGGCTGGTAGTTTGGAATGAAAGGAGGTGTATCGAATTTGGGCTAAGTCTGCAACTAGTGAGATATTGAGGTCTCTATGGGTAATTTTATTAGTAACAAAATAAGCAGCATTAAGATTTTTCGCAGGATTTTGGATTACAAGGATTGGATGTGGGAATTCTTTGATGGTTTAGTTAAGCCCCATAGCTCAATGTCATATATATCCAAATTACTCTAAGAATGGTTATATAAATCAGTTTTTTGTTGTAAATTGGGAATTTCGATCGTTTGTCAAGTAAGTGTTGAATCTGCGAGGAGTTTCTTGTCGTTTAACTCTTGTATGAGGAATCCAAGTAAGACGTTTGTCAACATGAAGTCCTAGGTATCGTATTTGTTATACAGGGATATGTGGTTTATTATTAAAGGATACAATAGGGCAGGAAGAATGGGCTTACGACGTAGAGTAAAGCTGATTTAATGGGAATGCATAATATTAAAAAATCTGGTGAGCACAACACATCATTTTCACAAATATCCATTGTCAAAATGGATTTTGAAACTTTTAAATGAAGTTATAGTTTAAAAAAAATCTCATTGAGCTTCCATGCGAACATCTATTTCGAATTATATAATCTGACAATTAAATTATAATCAACGACTGTTTGCATAACAACTGAGTTGCATCCTCTTTTCATCACTCTCCACTACCTTATAAAAATTTCCATGTTAGATAAAATGTTTTCCATTGCCATATTATACATTTATATTAACAATATTATGTCCGGGTGTTATAGCCCATTGAGTTTTATATGTATATAGTGAGTTAATTTAAATCGCTTGGGCTTTTTTAAGAAAATTATAAAAAGGTGCAAAATACATAATAATAAGTGGCTCTTCTCATTAGTCGATTTTTGTGAAAAAAGGTTGCTAACATATCTCAGGAATGTATGCTTTCAAAATCTGTAATACCAGATTTATATAAATTTTTGTTTTCGACCCTGAAAGGTTTACTTCCCTTTAAAACTGTAATTCAAGAATTTTCACGATCGCAATACGTTCCCTTACTATATATTTCTTATGTAACTGAATGAAAGTAATTAAATAATCAATATAGTAAAAAAAAAATTGGTAAAATAACATAATGAGAAACATTCGCGCCTGTAACATTTTCAAAAACGGATGTAGAAGAAATCTTCTTCTTGATTATTGAAAGTAAGGAAACACTTTTAAATCAATCAAAGTACACTGATTTTTTTCAAAGGATAAAATTTGCAGCATTTAAAGTTCGGAAAAAAATATAAGTTGGAATATATATATATCATATTTTGTACGGATTTTCGGAATTCGGAGAAATACTTTAGTCTTTGAGGAAAAAAAAAAAAGAAAAAAAAAAGAATTTGTATATTAAGTGGAGTAATATTGTTTTGATTTTGTATTGAAACAACGGAGTTCAACAATTTAATTCTCCATTACCATATCTCCATTATTATTCTATCTGTGGATTGTACAAATTGCTTTTCCATTGTTGTATAACCTGGAAAAAACTAGTCGTACTTCTCCAGTAGAGTTTCACTCACGACTGTGTTATTATTAATTGATGCTAGGATTGAAAATAAGTAATTATTCATGCTTTCAAACTACTATTTAACTATTCTGTCGTTCCTAGGATTCAACCAGCCTCAATCAACTGCGTTCCTGAAAAGCGTGAAAAAAAACCTGGTATTACCTTCTCACCGTTGGTTTACTAACAGAAACAATCTCTATATCTACTGAACCATGACACTTGATGGTTCGTAAAGTTAAAGAATTTTTTTTATGATTTTAATTTAATCAATATGACTGCAGTACCATGCGGATGTGATGATTATAAAACTCTTAATATGGGATTGTTTTTTGCTGATTGGGTATTAATTTTGTTCAATAAAATATTGTTTAAAATTGATAACTGTATTAATAAATACATCTAGAAGTAAGCGTGTGCCGAATATGAAACGACATGATACGCATATACAGAAACTAGCCATTGGCCTCGCGGTGCGATCTCCTGGGAGATTACACTCGGGTTTCACGATTAAACTCATAGTGTAGGGTCATCACTCCCTACGCCTAATTTTGTGAGTGGCCACCATTTGGCTGACGGGTTTCACACACCCGGCGGAGAGGCTGTGAGTGAATCCCCATTTAATTAGATTCTTATAAAAGCCCCGCCGGGTCTGGGATTCGAACTCGCAACCTGTAGCATGAGAGGCTAGCGCGCTAGCCACTCAGCCACGGGCTCTCCAGCAGGTCTCTAACAACTGTTCTAAATCAGAAGATTTCGAGAGCATAATTTTTTTCAGACGCCTCGGAGGATCTTCAGGATTTGAAGAGAAGCTTAGAAATGAAAATAACAAGTTTCTAACAGGTTACCAACAGGTTAGAGTTGGAATGGAGTTTTACATTGATTCGTACCTTGTTCAGACCAAATCAGTAAAATATGAAACATGAAGTTCATTATGGATTAATTTATTCGTTACAAAGTAAGAAGGATTTAGGACTTAAAAATATTTTAGATTGTAAAGTATACGGGAAGAATTCGATTATTAAGTAAAGTCCCAAAGCTCATCCTTGTAAATCCAAATGATCCTTATGAAGGTGCAAATGAGCCTTTTGTAGGTAAGTGAAAGGTTAAAACGCCTGTCTAGTAAGTGCTAAGGTAACTAATATCAGCAAGCAGTTTGTTGTCGTTTTAGTCTAGTGTGCTGATTTCAAGTTAAACGTTTGTCTAGCAGGAGTCCTAGATAGCGGAATATTTCAAAAGGATACTGTAGGGCAGTCATATGTTAACAACAAAGGGTAAAGGTTATTCAGAAGGATTTGTTAAAATTGATTTTAATTCACAAACTCCGATAACATAATTCAAGATATCTGATGTAGGATTAAAGATTTTGAAAAGCAATAGTTGGATAGTTATTGACTGATAACACACAAGTGTCATCAGCATAAAAGAAAGTAAGGTTTTAGGATTTGTTAGGATATCAGCTGTATAGATTGTAAGGAATGTTCTTGTATTGGATAATCAAAAAGTATATAGGAGAGGGGATTTTACGTAGTTTGTAAAGCAACTCTGTGTGACAGACTCGGTCAAAGTGTGCAAGTTACAAAACAACTACAAAAAAAAAATCTGGTGCGGGCAACACACGACTTTCACTTACCTCGATTTTTAAAATCAATGAAAGAATTTTCAACAGTTAGAGATAAAAATACGTGAAACTATTAAGGAATTAATCAAATTGAATTTATATAGAAACATGTGTTTAATTAAAAAATCTATTATATTATTATCTAAAATAATCAGTTAGTTTTATCTTCTTCTCATCACTCTCTATTAACTTCTAAAAGCTTGTGTATGAAATGATATTTTTTCTAAAATCTTTAGCTTTCCAACGGTATATCATACATGTATAATACTGCTCTTATGTTCAAAAACGAAAAATTTCATTAAAAATATATTTTTTCTGTTTTCTCCTTTAGTTGGGTATCGAATTTATTCAATTTATATATTTTCCTGTTTTTCATCAGCGTTAACAAGATAATCTAGTTATTATTATTGAATCTAAAAAATTAAAGGTACTTTAGGGGAAGAAAATTTAAAATATCGGCATTTAAGCCCTGTCAGACCATTTTTATCCAAATAAAACCTACATGATATTAAAGCCCATTTAATTTTACATCGATATAGCGAGTTTAATCAAAATCGTCGGAACCGTTTTTGAGAAAATCGAAAAAAGGTGCAAAATGCATGTATAAAGTGCCTCTTCTGGTAAGCTCATTTTGATGAAAAAAGTTTTGTCACGTCTCTGGCGTATAGTTGTCTTAAATATGAAATTTCAATTTCATAGGACTTACCGTTTCTGCCCGGGAGTTACCACACACACACACACACCACAGACCTTTTTGCGGGACTTGGTTATTTGGACTCAGGGGACCCTAAAACGTGTATTTCCGTTGAAAACTGGAATTCGAAAATTTTCACGATCGCAATACTTTCTTTACTATATATAGTAAGTGAAAGTAAAAATCGATGATCTGATATTTATATGTTTATATTTGATAGCATACTAAACAGTGTGTCACCATTAGTGTGATGGTAAATATTTTTTTAAAACTAAAGATCAATCATTATCATTCGTAAATATGGTTATGAATTGCCCTGCTAACCGCAGTGAAATATTTTATCTTTTTTAAAATGAAGAATATATGTTACAGAACAAAAATTGCTAATTCCAGGTATATACGATATATTAATCAAGCGATACTAGAGGAAACATCACTTTTTTTTTGACAAACCTTTCTGTCAAAAAAAAAAAAAAATTGACATGTCGTATCACTGATTAAAAATTCCGTTTATTCATCAATCCAGTACGCTTTAGGTTACCATTGTATACGTTTCGTTAGTGAGGAGATTAATTCCGAAAACCATTATGAAAATAAAATGACGGAGGTAATTTCGGGACCAAATGGAAGGCAAAGAGAAGAAGGAGAGAAGGAAGTCATTTGTGAAATGAATACAGTCGGCTTCGAGTGACACTGTCCATTACCGGCAGATATATTTTACTGACCTCAACCGGTTTTTGACTCTGCCCGACTATTCAATTCCGTTGCAAAAGCATTCTAAATTGGAACTCCTGTCGCCGGGGTATCCTTTATCAGAAGTGCAATTATATTTGGATACAAATTCTGGCTTGTTTGATCTATTGCTACAGGCTGAGTGATTAGCTTTATTTCATCTCCTGCTTGTTCAACAGTTCCATCCTCACTAATGGAAAAATTAATAAAAAAAAATTGCGTAGCGTTCACGGAGTGGAGCGACGTTACGTAGGAAGATTCATCGGATGCTGCGAAGAGAGCGACAAAGAAAGAATTGTCCCCCCCCCTCAACACCCCCCGCATAGTGCTGCGACAGAAAGAGACAACGACGTCTCATTTTTATTCCATCACTTCCCCTTACGAGTTTTTTTCCTCTTCTATACATTGAATTTCTAGTTCATTCGCGGGGCCAAGGCTATATTTCTCTTAAGCTATAATCACTAATTAAATTAACACTTTATTGTAAAAAAAAAAATAGTTAAACTCCCCTAGGATTGCTTTAAAAATACCTTTCTCGAACATAGATCCCGTTTCCCAATAGAGAAGATTGGTATTGTATCCATACTAGGAATGATTATAGAATGCACAAAAATCTCTTATTAATTTATTATGAAACAATTAATGTTAGAAACCACAAATTCTATGGCCACATAACGAGGCTTCCTGATCACAGAACAACAAAGATAATAGTAAAAACGTAGCATCCCTCGCCCATGGAGGAGAATAGATTAAAAAAGACTTCGAATTACCCAAAATTGCCAAGAAAAGAAATGAATCGATAAAACAAATTTAAGTTTGAGCAGAAACAATTATTTTCCATCATTCAAAATTTGATATATAGAATGAAAGATTATAATTGCTGAGCGTCTGTTTGGGATGATAAAATATATTGGAAAAGTTGGGATTTGATTGAGGATAGAGAAGCAGCATGGTGTATATGGGTGGGTAGAAAATTCCAGAGGGACAATAGAGCAACGATCAACAGTTTTAATTCTGTTGGCAGGAACGCATAGGTCAGAATGACGCAATCTTGTTTCAATTGAGTTGACTGAGGATTTAAAATGAAGGAGACTGTGGATGGAGGGATGAAATGTATGAGTCTAGGAAATATTTTCTGCGTGTGGAGGTAAGGAGCCGTATAAGTAGGTAGCATGAGACAATCAAGTAGGAGAAATATTTTTAAAAAATTCAAAATTCACTTCAGTAAGTCCTCAAGCACAATCGAATGGCCAAAATATACCATTATATTTTGTTCATATCTTTGTGATGTCTCAGTAAAGATTCCCCTCATTCTATAATTGAATTGAAATAAAGGTCTTTAGGAACTGTAAGGCAGAGAGTAGAGCATTGATTATAAATTAAGTCCCTCTGGTGTAAAACATTGTAAACACGAAGGGCTCTGTTGAGCACAGCAAGTTTACATCAGGAAGCGAAAGCCACATAAAACGCTCGAGAGAAGTTTCTAAACCAGTGGCCTACAAGATTACCAGCTGCTTTCCCAGGGCTTAACCAGCTCCTCCGAGATCTCCCTGCCCTCGTGACGTCTCAATGGAGCGAAACTAGGGGGTTACAGGGGGTTGGGGACCTCGAGCCGTATCACTTATTCAATATAAGCGACTAACATGGCCATTCATCTTGATACCGCCCTATCTCACCTCAGCTCTCCAAATGACCTCACTCGCAACCGACGCTCTGACTCGAAGAATATTTAACGCGGTACAATACACCTCATCCTTTGCAGTTCAGCTGGCACACAATAGACAACCTGATTATACTTGAGAAATATTGCACACCTGTTAGTATCCTACATCAAGCATAGTATAATTTAAATAGTGGTGCTTACGGAATGTTCCGTACTCTAAAACTACTAGTACAGTTTTTTTTTTTTTCTGGAAAGAAAAATAATAATACATACCTGAAGGAATTAGTCCGGGTGGCGGTCATTAAATGAAACAACTGAATAGTTTCAACTATTTTATTGTTTGCCAACGTTTCGACCCCCATTGTGGGTCATCATCAGGGCGTCTGGTAGGCGAGTGGAAACTGAAACGTTGGCAAACTAAAACGTTGGTCGAAACGTTGGCAAACAATAAAATAGTTGAAACTATTCAGTTGTTTCATTTAATGACCGCCACCCGGACTAATTCCTTCAGTAATTCTCAACGGTCAACTAATTATATCCACAATAATACATACCGTTAGAGAGCCAAAGATTTAAAAAAAATCTCCTATACCATACAATGAAGTTTATTCAGAGTGACAAAAGTGGATACACTTAAGTAAATACAAAAAAAAATTGAGTTTCTAAATTTTGTCTTTTCTGCCAGTTATTATGAAATAGCATTAAGTACATTATGTACGATGCAGCTTACTTTGAATTATAGAATAAAATATTTTTTTGTTTGGAAGTGACTCCAGAAAGGAATGCATATAGTTGTCCAAACGCAGGGTTTTCATCAAGGGGTTGAGGTAATTTTCATATTAATTTCTCTAAAATCCATCGCTTTCTAACGGCCTTTTCTACAATACTTTTATACTATTACTCGTATTTCAGGTATGGCTTAATTACAGAAAATTTAATTTTGCCTTCTAAAATAAAACTCATATATATGAATGTTGCCCAAATTATTTTTTTTTTCTATTTTCATTTCGATATTTATATTTACTTATTCTTCTTTGTATTTTTAAAAATTTTTATATTTCTTTTATTCTGTGCAAATGGAATGAATGATTCTTATAGCACTAATAATCATTGCCAAAGATAGTGGCAGATTGTATTATTTCTAGATAAAGCAAACTGAAACAACAGAAAAAAAATTAATTGCAATGTATTGTACTTATCTTTAAATCAAAAAACAGATAAAACGTATCAAAATCCGTCACGTGGATCAGGACTTAGCAGAACTAAAAATAATTTCATATAGGACGGAAGAGGTGTTCATTAGTTTATGGGCATATAAAAACTTTCTATTAACGCATACAATTGTTTTCCTTCGCATTAACATTTCTAAAAGCTTGTGCTTTCTAACGGTATAATTATTCGTCTTATGCATAACTCCTCATATTTCAGAAAAACTTTTTTAATGACTTGAATTACTTAAAATTTAAATTTTTCATTCTTAAATAATATCTTATCTTACTTATAAACCTTGAGGAAATGATAGATAAAACAGTACCAAAATCTAAAAAGTGGAAACTAAGAATCGGGAATAATTTTATATATATAAATTATATTATATATACAATAATAATACATATATAATAAATTATAATTATTTTTTTTTTTTTTTTTTTTTTTTTTTTTTTTTTTTTTTTTTTTTTTTTATTGAGAAATATTACTCTTTGTTACATAATGAACTGTAGTAATAGTGATGTGATACACATTCATACAATATATACAGAAAATAATGACAAAGTCGAATACATACATAAAATCGGAAATAAATAAATTCAAATATATAAAAAAAAAAAAAAAAAAAAAAAACAATTAATAAAAACAACAACCTGTAATAGAGATAAATACAAGTTGGAAAATAAATAAAAATCATACAAACAAACTTAACTATATACAATATATAGAATCTGCTGGAGGGACCCTAGACTCGGCTTCTCCAAGAAATCCCAGCGCCTCTCTCTCAGCCGCATCACTGGTGTAAGCCAGTGGAGGCTGAGTTAGGGCGCAATTATATATATTAGAGATTAATTTATTCTTACCGAAATAAGAAATACGTAGTTAGGAAAATTATTGAAATCGTAAATATTTTTGAATTTAAGTTTTCAATTAGAGTATTCGTTTATGTTTTAAGGACTGTGTGTAAGTCAACTAAAAAATTAAAAATCGTACGAATCCGAAATTTGACACTTAAAACAATTCAAAAACCTATCAACCAAATTTTTTTTTCTTACCCACTATTTAATCGTTTTACATGTTACTTATACTTACATAATATTACATAAATATATCTACAAAACTTAGATTAGGAATCTTTTATTACAGGAAGGTATTTTAAGGTCTTATTTTTATTTTACAATAAAAATGTTTTTACTCTTTGTGCTGTAAGCACAAGACGTATTGGGCTTATTGCCTTTATTTCATAACAAATTGCGAATGTAGAGGGTACATTCTTTAGGATATCAACCGAAATCGATAAACAAGGATCCTCGCTTTGTACCATGCATTTTGTACCTATCGGAGATTTTCTCTGAAACGGCTCAAAAGATTATTGAGCTAAATTAAATTGATGTAAAATTAAATGTACTTATATATCGTTAAGATTTAAATAAATGTTGAATTATCTGAATTTATACTCAAAGTACCATGAGATTTGTTGGTTTTCATTAACAATTCAATCAATTATCATTAACCATTTCTCGATGTGAGGATTCATAAAAACGGTGCTAAATATATAATATAAAATAAGTTTATAACCAACAGGAAGGAAAAAAAAAACAGAACAATTTTCTAGGTCAAATTTTTTCTACATCTTTTCATTTAATTAGACAGAAATAATAATCGAAAATATAGAATATAATAAATAGAATAGAATAGAAAACCAATTTATTCTGGGACTAGGTCCCCTAAGAATAACAGTTATGTACAAGTTGAATATATAATATGTCTGGCCAACAGACAATAAAAACATGATTAATTATTATTTACAATGAGGAGTTATATACATAAAAAATAACAAAGAAATTAATAAAAATATATATCTTCTAAATTTTATCTTCTGAGAAAATAAAATTTTATGGAAACAAAATCAAATTAAAATTTGGGAAGAAGATGGCCTCGAGACCTTCTTGTTTAGACTCACTACAAAATAGTGCTGCCAATGGACAGTTTCTCTTCATGTTTATTTCATGTGTTATAACAATTAAACATATTTATTTTGAATTTTTTGTACAGTTGTAAATTTTAATAACAATATATTAAAAAAAAAAAAAATTGGGCGGTAAACAGTAATATACAAATATACATCAGGTTACGTCCAATTTTTTTAAAAACTGAAATCATAATTTTTATATATTGATAAATGGATATCTTTACAGACATTTAAAAGATGTAAAAAAAAATTAAGAAATAATTAAAATACATAATATAATTTTTAAAAGAGCTATTTCGTCATATTTCAGTGGTATGCCTGTATATATGTATGTATTGCACTGTTTGATTATCCAAACGTTTCAGCTGTATTGAACACATATTTGCTCACACAACACCATTGGCCCAACAGTTATTAATTTTATGTTTGCGATAAATTATTTAATTTACTAACATTGAATATTAATATAATAATAATAATTTGTTTTTCCTTATATAAAATAAATATGTAATTATGATAACAAAATACACATTGGAGTTATTTTGATAAATATTTTTTCGATGCATATAAATAAATTTTTTTCCTATTTATTAATAATTATTACACTATTAATAACAATGTTTTATTTTATTTTTTTCAGGTAAGTGTTATGTTTGCTGCTAAGAGAATAAATCCAGTTCTACATCAACGGGATTGTAATTTACATTTTTAACAAATAAAAATGGTCAGGTATTCCAAAATTTTAATACAATATGGAAATATATATTTATAATTTTATATTTTAATTTTCAACGTTACAAAAGAAAAGAACGATTTTCGACTCTGTAGTTTCCTTAGAAGAATTATGCAATGTCTACACCATAATTTTTAAATTATTATATGTGTTATTTATTTATTTTTTGTTTTACTATTATGTATACATTATACATATTTACATATATATAATTGTTTCAGCTTGCTGAGTTTCAGCATTATATAAGAAACTTAATTTATTAATTGAAAATAAATAATAAAAATGAGAACTATAAAAAAAACACAATATAATAAAAAAATATTGAGAATTAACACAATGCACATTAATTTCAATTATCCTAAAAATCAGATATGCTTCATATGTATTTATAAATTTACTTAAAAATAAAAAAAGTTAAATTTATTTCTAAATAAAAGGTGAACAATGAAGTTGTAACGTGAAAAATAAAATAATAATTTTTAATGTTTTAGTATTTTTAGTTGAATTGATATTTTTGTTTTACCAAAAAATATATAAATAAGGATTATAATAATAAAATAATTTTTTTTTTGATTAGGTATTTGTTCGTAAGTCAAAACTATCATTTGGTCAATGATGAGGCATTTCTTGATAATTAAATATAATACATCATATAAAATAGAGATTAAATGAAGAAACAATTATTTAACCAAATTTTAAAATAATTAATTTGTTTAATAAAGTTAAAGATATTATTAATTTTTACTCTTTTTTTTTTTTTTTTAAACACTGACCACAAACCTTTTAAGTTTCCTTAAATAATTAATCTTTCTTAATAAGTCGTATTCACTTCAGATTAAAAATGATATATTATTCGATACAAATTTTAAAAGAATAATGTTAATAAAATACTAGGGAATGTCAATTTACATGAATGCCAAACCCCTTTTTTTTTCTTTTTTTTTTTTTGTATAATTACAGTAATACATACGTTTTAATAATCTATAATGCAGTATGCAATAAAATCGATCTTTTAGTTATTTTTATTTTTTAGTTTTTTAAAGGTCTTTTTGTCATTAGTTTACACTTAATATGCACGGAACTTTACAATTATCAAGATATAGGCATAACGCCTATAAGGCTAATAATAATAAGCTTTTTTTTAAATAAGATTTTCACAAATATACGATTTTTAATAAAATAATTAGGAATGGTAATCTAAATAAGTTCGTGTAGTAATGTTATTTATTTATTTTTTGGGTAAATCTTAATTATTTTATGAGGTTTATTAATATATTTATCATGTACTAAATTAATAATTCACTTGTTTCAGATTTTATTTATCAGTTTAAAGCTTGTTCTTTAATTTTTATTATTAAAAATAACTGTTATATAATCGCGATATTGAAAATTTCAATATATATATATATATATATATATATATATATATATATATATATATATATATATATATATATATACACACATATACATATTTTTTTTAACTTAAGAAAAATTGTTTATTTATTATTTGTATATGGAAAACATTTTTAGGTATGAAAAACTTTAATTTATTTTTTTATTGTTTTAGAGCTAGGCGAAAGTTGATATTAAAAGAAATAAAGATTATATCTAGATATACAGGGATTATAGATTAACGTAAATTATAATTTTTTTTTTAAACAACTTTAAATCAATAATGTGACACTTTTTGAATTTTTTTACTCTATTAGCTGTTTAATATCAATTAAAATTATTTTTTTCCAGATTTTATACTGTCACTATCAGAGATATATTTCAGAATAAATAATAAAAAAAAAAAAAAAGTGTTGGGACAGGCATTCTGGCTGTAAAGTGTACTGTTATCTTAAATATTGGAACAGCTGGTCTGTCAATTGTCAGGTTGGAGGAGAAGCTGTGTCTCGCCTGGCACTCAATGCTAAAAGTTTATTTTGACATTCAGACACGAAAGGGGAAATTTGATTATTTTTTTGCTTTCGAGGCCTTTCCGTAAAAATAAAAATGTGAGTTGTTAGGTAGAAAACAAATATTTTTTGTTGGGTTTATCAATGGTGTTTTTCTTTTTTTTCTTTTATTTTATTTTTTTTATTTTCTAGTATAACTTTTTCTCCGTATGGGGAACAACCAGTTCAGACAATTACGAACCAGTAATATCATTATTATATAAATATGATTTAATTTACAAGAACTCCGTGAACAAGGATTTTTTTATTTAAATACAAAATTGTGGGAAAACATTTCATATATAAAATGTTATTTATTTTTTATTACAAAACAAGAAATTTGACATAAAATTTAATTTGCCATCTGCAATTCCTTTGTGGACTGCTGAGTAGCGGCTCATCACAGAAGAGCTCGTTAAGTGATCAGCATATGTCTTGGCCACCGCCTGCGTAGTCGTAAAATAAAAATAAAATGTATGCAAAATAAAATATATAAAAATAAAATGTATGCAAGCAATTTTCAATTTAAAATGTGAATAATTTTTTTCCAAATTTCAGGTATAACTAATGGATCTATTAAATTATCGGGAAATTGAAAAAACATCAGTTTTTAAGAGGGGACATTTATTTTACTAAGGAAAAATTACTGATTTTTTTTTTTTTTTTTTTTTTTTTTTTTTTTATAAATGGTATAATTTTTATATTCAAGTACTTTCTTCATTAACGTAAATTATTATTAGAAATTTTATAGTATTCTAAATAAATAAAACAAAAATGTAGCCTATTAGGTAGAAAACAATTATTTTGTGTTGTTTTCATGAATTTTATTTTTCCGCTCATTACTTTAGTAGACGATTTTATTTGTATTTGGAACTATCTCGTTCAGATTATTAGGAACCAGTATATTATTATTGTTATTATATTAATATAATTTAATGTTCAAGAACTCTGTGAGCAAAGATTTTTTTATTTTAATATTAAGCAAAATTAAGGTGATACTTTTTTCGTATAGCATATGAGCATGAGATTTTAAAATTTAAATCATTGTAATAAATAATCAAAGCCTTTTTTTCTCTTTGTTATTAGTTTAAATGATGGATCTTTTAAATTGTTGGGGGTATTGGTAAAGTCAATTTTTCTTAAAGGGAATGTTTATTTCACTTATTTAATACAATATTATTATTTAATTTTGTAAGGGCAAAATTCTTTTATTGGTTGGTTAAAGCTTAAATTAAAAAAAAAAATACCTGGAACTATCCTCTTTATTAACATAAATTGTAGTCTGAAAAATGATTTTATGTTGAATGAATAAAATTAAAATGTAACTTATTTGGTAGAAAACATTTTTTTTTTCATCAATTTATTTATTATAAAATGTTTTTGTTAGTAACCCATTTTATTCTTATTAAAAAATTAAAAAATAAATGATGGTAATCGGTAATGGTTAATATTATTATTTAGATACATTTCAATTTACAGGAACATATTTTATTTTGTATTTCTATACAAAATGAACTTTGGCAAAATATTTAATTTATACATGGGATGTTCGGTTTAAAATTTAAATAATAAAGAGCATGACTATTAAAAAAGTAAAAAAAACAATTTTATTTCATTTATAACTTGTATGTAAAATATTTTATTTTAGAAATATAATACAATATGTGGACTTCCCCGATTGCAATAAAAGTATATAGTAGGGGTACTCACTACGTTTGCTATAGCATGCTATTTGTGCTATTGTGCTAAACCCATCAATTTTATACAGGAAATAACTGTAGAAACTCGACGGGTTTAGCAAAATAACACAAATAGCATGCTATAGCAAACGTAGTGAGTACCCCTTCTATTCTAAGTTGATTTAAACAAGGTGGGTAAATGAAGGCCTTGTGTTCCACACAACAAATGTTTTAAAAATGAAACCACATCGTTCATTAATACATGCGTTATATATTTGCTATTGATAAGGTTTCCGAAGAAGGTAGAGAAAGGTACGAGGAGCTCCCTAGAGTTGGAAGCAGGAAAATGTGAACGCTTTTCCACAAATGAGGATTAAGGAAATAACTTATCGCTGGCAGATCATTTCATTACCATCTCAGTAGAGTTGTAAAAAGAGAAAATCCAGATAATCATTACCTACCGGCTTCTTCTAATGTTATAACCTGAAAAACGAAGAGATGAAGAACTCCGAAGATGTATCACAAACTCATATTCAATCATCAAACTAAATATAAAATTTTACTTTTTTTTTTTTTTTACAAGACGTTAGAACCGTCGTTTATATTAAACAGTGTGACAGAGCTTAAAATCCGAATTTTCCCCTTTAAAGTACTTTTTGCTTTCAGTTATCTATATATGACATATATAGTAAGGGAATGTATTGCGATCGTGAAAATTTTCGAATTCCAGTTTTCAACGGAAATACTCGTTTTAGGATCTCCTGAGTCCAAATAACAAGTCCCGCAAAAAGGTGTGTGTCTGTGTGCCCGTGTGAGATAACTCCAGCGCTTAAACGAAAGGTCCTATGAAACTAAAATTTCATATTTAAGACAACTATACGCCCAAGGTATTACAGAAATTTTTTCCATTAAAATCAGCTGACCGGAAGATCTACTTTATACCATGCATTTTGCATCTTTTTAAGATTTTCTTATAAACGGCTATAACGATTTTGATTAAACTCTATATATCGATGTAAAATTGTATGTGCTTTAATATGATGCAGGTTTCATTGTGATTGAAATAGCCTCTCAGGGCTTAGATGCCGATATTTTAAATTTTCTTCATCTAAAGTAGCTTTAATTTTGTAGATTTAAAAAAATTGGAACATCACCTTATTAGCATTGATAAATAACTAGTAAATATGCATATGGAGTGAATTCGATTTACAACTAAAAGAAAAAAATACAAACACGTGTTATGCAATTTTTGTGTTTTGGAACACAAGAATAGCAATATATATGTATAATATACCGTTGGATAGCTAAAGATTTTAGAAAAAATATTATCTAATACACGGAATTTTAAAGGTTAATGGAGATTGATGATAAAACAATAAAACAAACTGATTGTTGTAGATTTAAATATTATAGATTATTTAATGAAACACATGTTTATATTTAAGTTCAAAATAATTAATTCGTTAACAATTTTTCGTATCTTTAAATGTATTTGAAAATTCTAAAATTGATTTTAACAACGGAGATAAGAGAAAGTCGTTTGTTGTGTGCACCAGATTTTTTTTTCTTAATTTCACTTACCTGTATTTGACATATATAGTATTTGAAAATATTGAGATCTTCAATATTTTCGAAATTGATTTTGCAATGAAAATATAAAGTTCCAGTGTTCTCTATTTCCAAATGACTAAGTCCCGCTAAAAGTTCTATGTGTTTATATGGTAGTCTATTTCGAAAACATTAAGTTGCGTGAAGGGAGCGGCGTGGTCTAGTGGATAGAGCACTAGTCTGCTGTGCTCCGGGTCCTGGGTTCGAATCCCGGCTGTGGCAGAATATTATTTATTCTGTTAATTCAGTCGGGGGCGACCCTAGGGTATGGAGACCCTCCTGGGGCAGACCCAGCCTCTATAAAGTGGTTACCCAAATTAATTGGGGAAAAACCTGGCGGCTGAGCGTGATTAAGGCCTAATCACCTCATTGCACTGCCGTTGGCCTAGAAATAGTACGAATCTCTATATGTACTGAGCCCAAGACCCTTCATGGGTTGTAGTGGTACAGGTTTTTTTTTTAAGTTGCGTGAACTGAAATTTCATATTTTATAAAAGTATATGCCAGAGGAAATAGCATCTATTTTCACTAAAATTGGACGAACCAGAAGAGCAACTATTAACGATTACGATTAAGCTTGCTATATTGATGTAAAATTAAATGGGCTTTAATATCAAGTAGGTTTTATTCTGATTAAAATAGTCTGACAGGGCTTTAATAGTGGTATTGGAAACATTTCATGTTGTTAGCATTGATTAAAATCAGATAAATTCACGAGATGATAGCATTTTTTTGACTGAAGGAAAAAAGAAAATATGTTTTTTTTTAAATGAATAATATACCACTGGAAAGGCAAAGATTTTCCATTCAAAGATAAAGAAAAAAATCATATTTTGTTTAGAAAGTTTTATAAGGTGATGGAAAGTGATGAAAAACGGATAAAACTATTGTTATAAATAATAATGTTTAATGTTAGATTACTTTCAAACAAAACCTGTAACTCTTCAATCCATTTAGGGTATTGGGTTCAGTACATATAGAGATACGTAGTGTACTATTTCACGGCCATTGGCTGTGTAAGGAAGTGATTAGGCCCTGATACCAATGTCTGGGTACCCATTTTACAAAGCCTGGGGCTTTCTCAGGTGTGACTCAATTCCCAAGGATCGCTCAAAGTACCCAGGGCCTGTAAAACAGTATATTAGTGCTTTATACACCCCGTCCAATTGCTTGATCTTTTAATTTTAAAATAATTGTTTTAATTTAAGCTCAATGTAATTCTTTAATATTTTTTTAACTCTAACTTTATTTAAAAGTTCTTAAATTTATTTTAACAATCAAGGTAAGTTATAGTCGATTATTGCGTGCACTAAACTTTTTTAGCACAATTTTAACTGTTTTTTTGTGTTTATTATCCGTCATATATAACTGTCTAAGTGGTTTTTATTGGTCAAGGGTCTCACGTAAACCCCCCCCCCTCCTCCCAAAAATGAGATATATGTAGACCATAAGTGTAAAATAGAGTTTTTAACCATTTTTTTCTATAATAATAATAATAGGCTTAGCGAACCCGAAGGTTCGATGCCGATACCACCAAATTCCGCCTACACAGACTCGTCCAATGCTCACCATTCAAGCCCAAGCTCCCGAGATCAGCCTTAACGCAATCCTCCCATCTCCGCTTTGGCCTACCTTTCGGACGCCTACCAGTCGGATCAGCAAATACCAACTTTCTCGGAATCCGCTCGTCATCGAGCCCAACAACTTTACTCGCCCATTTGAGTCTCCGCGATGCAGTCAGCTCAATTATATTCACAGGATGCAAGTTCCGCAATTCCGCGTTATGTAATCTTCTAATTCCCCAGTGGCCTCATATTTTTTTTCTATAACTTACAAAAAAAAAAAAAAAAAAAAAAAAAGATTTTCAAGATTTTTTTTTCTATAACTTACAAAAAAAAAATTGTTATGGAACTTTCCCACGGGAAACCATTTTCATGTACTTGCTCCCGTGTGCATCATGGATTCTGTTTTGTTTTTTCTCTTTTAATTATTAGTCAAGAGACTATCCGGATGGACATCAATAGCCATGAGAACATCTGCCCTAAAGTAGCCCTGATTGGGTTTGGCAAGCTAAATACTTGTTTAAACAATTAGTACTAAAACGAGTCTAATTGGATAATGACCTCTCTCAACGTTCAAGATCGACGTTATATAACCCAGTTGTATAACTTTATGGCAAATTTATAACACTTGATCTAACAATTTAATTTTAACCTTGATAAATGACGTTCTAGAATTTTTATATTTTAAATATGTAATGGAATATTTCCTTGCGAAAGTAAATATATTTTATTACTTATTTTATAACGAAATATGAATGACAGTTTTTTCGAGGTTTTATATTTTAGAGTCAAAATGACCAAGTCCCACAAAAAGGTATGTATGGGTGTCAATATATTTAAAAGTATATAATAAGAAAAACTCTCTCTCTCTCTCTCTCTCTCTCTCTCTCTCTTATATATATATATATATATATATATATATTATATATATATAAATAAACATATTCACAGCTGGTCTAAAGTTTGACCACCTATGGTTTAAATAATCTCTTATTTTCTCTGAATTATTTTGTTTTACGGCACTTTCGGATTTTTTCTCTTTGTGTACTATGTAGGTTTTCACTACGCAATTCGGCGGAAAGTTCCTTCTTTTTAACCGTTCTTTAATGAAAAAAAAAAATCAAACGAAATTTCCCTTTTGCAATGAACTTCTTAAAACTTTGGCAGTCAAGAAGTCAATAGATCAAACCAAGAATAAAATTTAACTTCTCAATTCCCCTTAAGGGATTACTGGACTATATAATAATAATATAATATATAATAATATTTATTTGTTATCGGGTAATCCCCATACAAAAGGAGTTGGTCATTAAACTTCATATGTTGACAATATTACAAAAAATACAAAATAAAAACAACTGAAGACTGTTTACAGACATTATTAATATGAAATAAATAAAGGATACTTTTTGAAATTACAAAGAAAAAAAAATGTAAAACAAATAAAACGAAAAAATAAAAACTAGAACTATTGAGGAATTTAAAGTAATCTGTAAACAAAATATAAATCTTTCAATTTTATAGCCTAATGCAAATTATGCTAAACAATATAAAATAATATTATAATTAAAGAAAAAGGGTAATAACAAAGAAAATAAAAAATGAAAACAAACTTATTTCTCTTTATTTTCACAAAAAATACAAAAAACAAAACAAAACATAAATAAATAAAAACAACTGAAGACTGTTTAAAGACGTAAATCTAACAAAAATAAAATAAAATAAAAAATTTGTACAATTGAAAATCTGTTAACAAAATAAAAATCTTTCAATTTTTATAACCAAATTTAAATTAGACTAAACAATGTAAAATAATATTATAAGTTAAAGAATAAAGTAATAACAAAGTAAATAAAATAAAAATAAAACAAACTTATTTCACTTCACTTTTTGATAATAGTTAATGAGGCATTACCCGGAAAATCTTTATCTTATTCATTAATTATAAATGATCTAATTTTTAGGCTGCCCACTGTGTAGTAAATTATATCATTTAGTTACTGCACATTATCAATTGTTAGCAGATTCCCCATGGATTACTGGACTATAAATAAAGCTATATATATTTTACTTAAGTATTCATAGAGGTTATTTATGAATTATTTTGTTGGTTTTTATTTAGTGGACTTATCTTTTAAATTTTTGTCTGTGATTCTTTGATACTGATTGGTCCTTTAGGTGTCCATTTTAAATCTGTTTCTTTTTTTTGCATGGATTTTGCTTTAAATTGTGAACTGTATTACATATTATGAGGTATGACATTAAAAAGCTATTGATAAAGAAAATAAATGTATGTTAAATCTATAACTTGTCAACTCAATATCACATGTCAGTAGATTGATAAGTACGCTCTGTGTGATAGCAACCCATCAGAACTAGCGCGCCCTCTAATTGAAAATGTTTTTAAAAAATGGGATGAAACATGGAAAAACAGCTATCCAAGCAAGCTGAAAGCGATTAAGAGTGAGCCAAAGTCTTGGAAAACCTCAAATCGCATCAACCGCAGAGAGGAGGTGGTCCTGGCCCGCCTGAGAATCGGACATACAAGGTTAACCCATGGGCACTTAATATCTAAGGATTTGCCCCCAAGATGTCAGCATTTTGGGGGAGCCCTGACAGTTACTCATATTTTCGAGGAATGTCCCTTCTACACAGGGAAATTGAACCAAAGGGGAATACCACTCAATGTCGCGGTTGCTTTGGGGAACGATATAAATAGAATTGACGAATTGAAGTGCTTTCTTACGAAAATGGACTTTTACAAGCAGATTTGAAAATTGTATTTTACTATTATTATTATGTTTAAAATTATTATTATTTTATTTTCTAAATTAATTAATTAATTTTTAACTTTATTTATCCACATACATATAAATTTATAAATATATATATATATATATATATATATATATATATATATATATATATATTTTTTTTTTTTTATTTTTTTTTTTATTTATTTTTTATTTATTTTTTTATTTTATTTTTTTTTTGTAATTTAACCTGATATATGTTTATCTTTTGCTAATGCTGTTACATTTTTTCTTACTAGTGATTATTCTTATTTATTCTTATTTGATTATTCTTATTAGTTAATTGTTTTCAACTATTTGTTGTTATTAGTTTTTTAGTAAAACAATTGTTCATTATTTAACCTTAAATTAGTTTCTAAAAATGAGTGTCTGGCACTGATGACCGAGATGTTTTGTGCCAATAAAATATAACAACCAACCAACCAACCCAATACATTTGGGCAGCATTGTTTTGTTTTACTATACTTTAAATAAAATAAAGCATTTCTATCTAAACCATAGATGGTCTCAAACTTTTGACCGGCAGTGTGTTTATTGGCCCTAATTATATTGGACTTATGTTTGACTTTAGGTAAGCTAAGGTGTTGAGGTCCCTAGAATCAGCCCTATTCAAACTGGAGCGCCCTAGTGTTCGGCACTGTTTGAATACGAGAAGCTGATCTGGGTGCGAGGGGGTGGAGAAACAAAAGGCCTTAGGACTGGCCCCAGGGGTGTTGTCTTTGAAGGGGAACAAACAGCCTCCCTGAAATAGTGGCCTAAGTAGTAACGGATATTGAATGGTGGGCACCTCGAGTCCCGGGCCAACCTAATCAGTGGATCTCTCCTCTACCTCGGCTATATAGCATCCTTTACCGGGGTCCTCCGAGTCTTCTTCTAGTCCCAGGGAACTGCCTAACTACCTTCAGTATGGAGGAATGAGTTACGTCGAAACATTGCTAGTATAATTAGTAATTGGTCAGAAAAGTATTGCCTGAACGGAAATTCATATAAGTAACGTTATTGTCGTTAAGTCATAATTGTTATTTTAAATGAGAATAAAATTACAGTGTGACTAAGAAATAATAAAACTCTGGTGCTCCCAACGCACGACCACTGTGAGTAATCAACTATACATTTTTTTCTTTCATAACTATACGTGTTTCGGGGCTCAGGGTTCAGGAATGAATTAAGGACCTCAAAACAAGAAAAATCTGAAATATCATAAATCAGAAACTTACATCCCTGATATGTTACAACATTTTTTCCACTAAAACTAAAGAACTAAAATATCTATCTTATGCTATGTATTGCATTTTCCCCCTTTTTCCAATCCCCCTCCCAAAAAAAAAAATCTTTTAACGACCCTTATAAGACTCGCTATATGCATGTAACATTTTTTTTATGGATGTAACTATACATTTTTTCTTTTACAACTATACGTGTTTCGGGGCTCAGACTTTAGGAATGAATTAAAGACCTCAAAACAAGATGCTAGAGTCGAAAATGTTAGAATCAAAAATGTTTTTCGGAGATTATCAGCTTCCAGCATTGCAGGAATCCATTTTTGGGCAAAATCTCTGGAATAGAAGTTGCAGGTCATTAAATTATACAAGAATTGGTTCCAAGCAATTCAACCTAGTGTCTTTATTATTTCATTTTCCCGTGACCGACCGTGTAATCTCCTGAGAGAATACAATCGCGGATCTTGATGAATATTATAGGGTTATCACTGCTTACGCCTATTTTTGTGGATGGCCACCAGTTGTCTGACGGGTCTCATTCCCGGGAGAGAAGCCAGGAGTGAATCTCTATTTAATTATACGCTGAAAAAGTCCCTCTGATACTGAGATTCAAACGCACAACCTCTGGCTTGGGAGATTAACGGGAGATTAAATCAGCCACGGGCTCCCAAGTACTTCCGAGAAAGAATTTTGAAAATTTGGCACAGAATTTCAACAAGAAGATAACCCACATGAAATCAAATCCCATTTAATTCTACATCGGTATTGCGAGTCTAATTAAAATCTTTAAAGCTGTTCTCAAGCTGACTCTCACCAGTGACGCGGCTGTGAGGGGGATCCCTCGGATTCTGTATTCTCAGACAAGGGGAGGAACACGCCCCGTCCAGGGTTCCCTCGCAAATTGTAAATATTTATATAGGTATGAGTGTGTCCAAGTATTGTTCATTTAATTGTAAACCTTGTATTTGTTTTATTTATAAATTTAGTTATTAGATATGTTTATTTATTTAATTTATTGTTTATTCGTTTAACGTCACTTTATGCTACTATGGCTAATCGGACGGAATTTAAAAAATATATAATTTGACTTTAATTTTGTTTATAATGTAGATATTGTATGATTGTGATATTAGAGAACTGATTATTAATGTCCATTAATGACAAGTTGTAATATATCTGAATGAATAAATATAATTACAAAGCTGTTTTCGATAAAGTTGTAAAACAATGTGTAAATTTTCTTAAATAATGTGTCGATACTTGATCTTTGATTTCAGTGAAAATGCTTCTGTGACATCCAAAGCATATCTTAAGGAACAATCAGTGTCTTCTGCCAGGCTAAGGGAAAGTTGACTTAGTACGTCCTTCCAGACGGATGGTCTAGAATGGGAACATTACTAACATAATTAAACATTGGTAAGAAAAGGATGGGCTTAATGAGATGTGAGAAATGAAGTTACTTAGTTATTTATGATCGAAAAGAGAATCAGTCAATGTTGTCGGTTATTTCAGTACGTTTTCTTTAAATTTTAAATAAGTTTTTGAAACCGTTCGTTAAAACACAATTAACTCTATTCTTATGCATATGTGAATATTCAAATAGTAAGCATTTAGGATATAAGATGAAATGTGTGGTTAGTTGTAGAAAAATTAAGGGTTTTAGTGACATGAATATTTAGTATAAACGTTTGAACATGTGGAGACATTTAAGTGTTTAGGTTTTATAATAACTAGAAAAATCGAAATTGAGAAGGAAAGTCTAGCTAGCTAAGTGTGTTATTTTTCGTTAAAAAAATTTTTTTTTTTTTTTTTTTTTTTTTTATTCGTATATATTACAATTTGTCATAATAGACAATAATAATAGTGCTACAGGATCTCATTCATACAATATGAAAAAAAAAAAAAAAAAAAAAATTAATTTGCAGCTTCTCTCAAGAAAGTTAAGCGTTAGATTATGCTTTTTATTTATTTGCCAACTTTTTATTTATCTCAATAATAGGTTGTTGTTTTGTTTTTTTATTTATTATTATTATATTGTATATATATGAATTTATTTATTTTCTATTTTATGTTATTTGACTATTATTATTATTTTCTGTATATATAGTATGAATGTCGTCTCATATCAATATCATTATTGTTCATTTTGTAACTAATTGTAATATATCTCAATAAAAAAAAAAAAAAAAAAAAAAAAAAAAAAAAAAAAAAAAAAAGATTATGCAAAACTATGGTCGTAAAACCTGGTCGCTAACATTGAAGGAAGAACAGCGTTTTAGAATTTTCAAGAATACATTTTTTTGTAAAATTATTAGTACCGCATTAGAAGATTACACATAGCGGAATTGCGGAGCTTTTTCTGCATTAGTATCATTGAGGTGATAGCATCAAGGCGTCTCAGATGGGCGTATGAAGTTGTTAGCCTTAGTGAAGATCGAATTCCTAAAATGTTAATATACGCTGAAACGAGTCTATGCTATTCATCCGAGAGGTAGAGCGATTGTTTTGAGTCTGATCATTAGCGGCTAGGCGTTACTCAGTTCAAAGAGTTCCTTGCACGGCCGTTGGATAAGGACAAAACGAATCCAAGCTAATATGTACTGGTTATATTGTTTTTGCATACTTATTTGAATAATGAATTAGAATATCATTTTTTTTTTTTTTTTAAGGAAACCTTTTGTAACTAATTGTAATATATCTCAATAAAAAAAAAAAAAAAAAAAAAAAAAAAAAAAAAAAGATTATGCAAAACTATGGTCGTAAAACCTGGTCGCTAACATTGAAGGAAGAACAGCGTTTTAGAATTTTCAAGAATGCATTTTTTTGTAAAATTATTAGTACCACATTAGAAGATTACACAAAGCGGAATTGCGGAGCTTTTTCTGCATTAGTTTCATTGAGGTGATAGCATCAAGGCGTCTCAGATGGGCGTATGAAGTTGTTAGCCTTAGTGAAGATCGAATTCCTAAAATGTTAATATACGCTGAAACGAGTCTATGCTAGTCATCCGAGAGGTAGAGCGATTGTTTTGAGTCTGATCATCAGCGGCTAGGCGTTACTCAGTTCAAAGACTTCCTTGCACGGTCGTTGGATAAGGACAAAACGAATCCAAGCTAATATGTACTGGTTCCATTGTTTTTTCATACTTATTTGAATAATGAATTAGAATATCAATTTTTTTTTTTTTTTTAAGGAAACCTTTTAGTATACAAAATTTAAATATTATTTTTCAAAAAAAGGAATAAAACTAATTTATATTATAACTTATTTTAGGTAGATTTCGATGACAATTCAGATGGTCAATTCAATAAAGACAAAGATCTTAAGTGAAAATAGTGAAATAAATCATTATAACATTAAATACAGAATCGATTAAATATATATATCACTTATTGTTTTATTTAAATAAATATGTAACTTGCTTGTCAAAATTTTTATTTGATAAAGCGTGTCTGGTTTCCATCGACTCAAAGGTTTTTATATTAATATTTTATTGGTAGGTTGAAGCACTAAAGTTCGGAACAAAATTATTTTTAAATGTCAGAGTAACTCAATCAGAGTAGACAAGGTGTCAGAAGCAAACAGGGGTTGAAACTGGCGGAAAAGTAAATTTTCCGAGTTATCACGGAAAGTTTCCGATTTCGTGTGAAGGGAGGCAATCCAACCGGAGAAGAGGCCACTTTAGGCACATCACCAAAATCAAGCCATCCAGCTAACATTTTCATTTCCTTCAACTTTCTCTTACTATCATTTTAGCTAAATTAATTCATAAATATACGAAAAAATCACTTATCATTATTGTTATAATCAATATAAGAATTTTTAAATACAGTTAGAAGTAAAATATATATTATTCAGGTAAGTGAAAGTAAAAAAACAAATTAAAGAGTTAATTACATTGAGTTTCGGTAGAAAAATGTGTTTTATTAAATAATCTATTATATTATTAACTTTAACAATCAGTTAGTATTATCCGCTTTTTATCACTCTCCACAACCTTATACAACTTAGTGTATAGTATAATATTTTTTCTATTTTTTTTTTTTTTTTTAGCTTTCCAACAGTACATTACTGTTTTCCATATTACTAATAAAAAAAAAATAAAATATATATATATATATATATATATATATATATATAAAAATAACATATATTTGCTGTTTTCTCCTTATCCAATTACTTCAACTTATATATTTAATCGTTTTTTATTATTGATGATATAGTTAATTTTTGTTTGTTTTTGTTAGAAAATTGTTTCACATATGTATTTTTTTTTTTTCATTAAAAAACAGACCCCAAAATTCCCCCTTCTTCCCCTACCCTCGCATTTGTTAATCGCGATTTTAGTAATTTTGTAAGCCAAATATTCAAATAATTTAACTGTCGTTCGTATTATTAAATCTGATGCAGGCAACATACGAGTTACTCGAGTTTTTACGTTGGATGCTAAAATCAATTTAAAAACTATTAAAGTTTAAATTAATTTAACTTGAAATTGTATTCAGTTTCATTGGATACATGTGATTTAGATTAAATATAGCAATATAAATTAATTATGTATAATAGTCAGCAATGAGTTTTAGCCCAATTAGTCACTTTAAATTATCTTTTACAAATCCATATATTAAATAGTATTTTTTTCTAAAGCTATGCAACAATAGGGGTACTCACTACGTTTGCTATAGCATGCTATTTGTATTATTTTGCTAAACCCGTCGAGTTTCTACAGTTATTTCCTGTATAAAATTGACGGGTTTAGCACAATAGCACAAATAGCATGCTATAGCAAACGTAGTGAGTACCCCTAGTGTATTATACATCTATGTTATTGTCCTTATATTCAAAAAACAAAAAAATATATATTTTTTTTTTTTCATTCTTTCCTTTATGTAGTTATTAAATTCCTTTAACTTCCATATTTAGTAGCTTATTAGCCTAATAAGATGATGAGGTTATTTATTTTTAATTGACGAAATTTAAGTTACTGTAGAGGAAGAAGATCTGAAACACTGTAGCCCTGTAGAGGTATTTCAATCAGAATGAAACCTACGTGATATTAAATTTTACAAATTTCTGATAGAGAGAAAGAGAGAGAGAGAACACAAAAAAAAAGTGAATAAATAACAAAAATGTTTATAAATTAATTGTGTTACACAAAATTAAAAATAAATAAATTTATTTTATTTTATTTAAACAGAGTTTAAATATAATATAAGGGGTACTCACTACGTTTGCTATAGCACATTTTCTGTGCTATATCTGAACCCTCCTAGTTTCTACAGTAGGGATACTCACTACGTTTGCTATAGCATGCTATTTTTGCTATTGTGCTAAACCCATCAATTTTGTACAGGAAATAACTGTAGAAACTCGACGGGTTTAGGAAAATAACACAAATAGCATGCTATAGCAAACGTAGTGACTACCCCTAGTATCTTGCTCGGCGGGTTTAGCAAAATAGCACAAAAAATGAGCTATAGCAAACGTAGTGAGTACCCCTAGTATCTTGCTCGGCGGGTTTAGCAAAATAGCACAAAAAATGTGCTATAGCAAACGTAGTGAGCACCCCTAATATAAGAAAAAAAATAAACAGTAACTTTATTCTAGTATTTAGTCATTTAAAAGTAACGTTAGCTTTGACATAAGGGGTACTCACTACGTTTGCTATAGCATGCTATTTGTGCTATTATGCTAAACCCATCAATTTTATACAGGAGATAACTGTAGAAACTCGACGGGTTTAGCAAAATAACACAAATAGCATGCTATAGCAAACGTAGTGGGTACCCCTAGTATCTTGCTCGGCGGGTTTAGCAAAATAGCACAAAAAATGTGCTATAGCAAACGTAGTGAGCACCCCTAATACAAAATAAACAGTAACTTTATTCTAGTACTTAGTCATTTAAAAGTAACGTTAGCTTTGACATAAGGGGTACTCACTACGTTTGCTATAGCATGCTATTTGTGCTATTGTGCTGTACCCATCAATTTTATACAGGAAATAACTGTAGAAACTCGACGGGATTAGCAAAATAACACAAATAGCATGCTATAGCAAACGTAGTGAGCACCCCTAATACAAAATAAACAGTAACTTTATTCTAGTACTTAGTCATTTAAAAGTAACGTTAGCTTTGACATAAGGGGTACTCACTACGTTTGCTATAGCATGCTATTTGTGCTATTGTGCTGTACCCATCAATTTTATACAGGAAATAACTGTAGAAACTTGACGGGATTAGCAAAATAACACAAATAGCATGCTATAGCTAACGTAGTGAGTACCCCTATAATAAAGGATCAATATCTGTCCAAGAATTATGACAAATGGTAAATAAAATAATATACTAAAATGAAATGAATTCTTCTAGTGACAATGTAAAAAATACTGCAACGATTGAACGAAAAGAACTTCTCTATATTGTAAAGTTGAAGTATCATAAATTAATACTTAAAAATACACACAAATATATATATATAGTCGTATAGGCTTACTCAATTATAAGTATAATAAATTTATCAAAATGTTTATAGTGTGATAGACTCTTTCTCCGGTTATACTTAATGTTATCCAATATACCTAAGAATACCTTAGGTCTAACGTTCATGTGTGTCTCATCCCCATTGAGATGGTATCAAATATTGTTAGTGTTTGAGGCGATAAAGGAATGGTCAACTCTTATCTTACAGGCGGGCAATTCCATAACCTCAGCAGCTCTCAAAACAGAAGCATGTTTTCTTTACTTTTTTATTTGTATTATTTAATTTTTTTTTCATTCGTGCGAACCTCCCAGGGGATGGGCTTTCGTTGTAATTCCTCGCCGGAGGCCGAAAGCATAATTATAAATTCAGAAAGTGATCCATGTATTTGTACGTGGAGTGAATAATTTCTTATGGGGTCATAAATCACCCTTATCCGTGTTGCGTTTTCTTTATTTTCTCTGCATTCTGTGCACTAAGTCTATAGCGTCCCTCTTTTCCTAGGCAGAATTATATTATAACTTTAAAAGTTTTAAATATTCTCTGCTTGGTTTAAAATATTTAATAAATAAATAAATCTGTATAGATATATCATAATAAATCAATCTGATTCAGTTTGTTCAAATAAAATCCTTTATTAAAAAAACTGGAGATATATAATATTCTTAAAGAATAAAAAGATTGGTTTATAATTTTTTAGAAGAAAATCTATATCCTATAAGAATAATTAATGAAATATGGTTTAATAACAAATATAAATAACGAAAAATTAATAACATTAAAACAGACAAAGCAATATAAATGAATTTTATAAAATAGATGACATGAATACCAATGACAATAGTGTGGCTTGCCAAATTGATAATTCAAATGAAATAATTAGTGAACAAATTTAATTTATTTAAAATCAATTATACTATATAAACCTTCATGCTGACATGCTGAACTACATAATGTTAATAAAGTACATACCTCACTAATACGAAAGATAATATTCATAAATATAATAAAAAAGAATAATTTGAGAATAGTTATAATATTTATATAGGCTTAAACGGCTAGAAAATTAAAAACGAGATTACACCGACATAAAAAAGTGTAAGAATTTTCAAATTATAAATATCACAGCATTATCTAAAACATAAGCATAATTAATAAATATAAATTTAATTTCAATACTACCAACATTTTTAAAAACAGGGATAAAAAATAAAAAATATATGGAGCCATAAATATTACTACCACAATCACTGACAACACTGTAGTAAAGATTTATTATGTATAATAGTCAGCAATGAGTTTTAGCCCTATTAGTCACTTTACATTATCTTTTACGAATTTGTATATAAGATAATTTTTTTTTAAAGCTTTGCAACGGCACGAAATATTCGAAAAAATTCTTGTGTATAGAGGAGTATAAAACACATTTCCTTAAAAAAATCGGTAAAAGACACTTTTCAAAAAGGTTTAAAAAATTCATATTTTTGTTTTCTTTCTTCCAATAAAAATTGGCTTTTCGCTTAAGAACGATGATCATATCATTTTTTTATGCCTTTGTCATGACTCCTAAGAATCAGTGAAAAAATAATCATTAATTAATTTCAAATTTTACAATTAAAAAAAAATTAAAATCGAAAAAAGATGTTTTTGAGAAAATCTCGAAAACCGTTTGAATTAAAAAACTAAAAATTTAGATGAATTATTTTCATTCGACACCAAACTGATCCCCCAAGTTTAATTTAAAAAAGCCACGAGAGCAGTTTTACCATCCTAACCCGGCTATACACTTTATTTTTTCGATAAATTAAAAAAAACAAGTATTTCCTCATATATTTGAGTTTAATAACTTTGATGATAACTAATTAAGAAACAAGACTTTATACAAATGCGAACTTTGTTCTGGAATTCTGAATGGACGAACCTTACCACGAGATCCATTAACTTGCCCCTTCCTGAAAGCACTGCAGATAATCACAAGAATACACATTTGACAGGGAGCCCATCTTCACGGCCTCTGTAACAGGATCGGCTTAATTTATGGGAGGGGAAAAAATGAAAAGAAGATTTCCACCCTTCTGTTTGTTTTTCAAATATGTTTTTGTTTCACAGCTACACAGTGCGTATAAATATACTATGAATATGCTACAAACGATTGTGAGATTTTTAGCATTTCCCGTAAAATTTCCTAAAATCAAAATTTTGAGAAATGTGAAGGAAGAATAAAGGACGATGATCTCTATGTACATACTGAAAGTCTGAAATCATCGATGAAGAAAAGGAGATTATTGTATGGAAATAATGGATCCGTCACACTGGTGTAATTTAATCTAGTAATACTTTTAGTTTTTTACAAGTTTTTAAGTAAGCTGAAATAACTGTACATTTGTTGTTATTTTTTTTTATTTTCATCAAAAGCGTTAAATATTAGTTAATTATATAGCTTTTTTCAGTCAAATTCATAATTTTTTCAGTCAAATTCATAATTTCTTGTACCCATATTATACAGTTAATTGAATGAGGTTTTGCAATCAAGAATTTGACATTTTTATTAAATCTTGTTCTTGTTACTCATTTAACGTCACTTTATGTTACTGTGCTTAATCCGACGGTGCCGCGGGAGTCTTGAGATTTGCCTATCCAGGTTTACTTAAGATAAGGATCTTTCACGAGTTACACTTTTTAAATCTTTTAAGAGTCACTTGAGGAGCACAAATATAGGGCGATCTGCTGGTTTTGGACTTGCGACCTTAAGCATATATGGCTGTTATGCTAGCCACTACTCCACAGGTGACCCTCAATGTTCCAAAAATCCACAGGTGTTTGAACATGCCGGTTTTGATCACGTGACCTTGGTCATATCTATATTTAACACCTTGCTGAATGCATCCAGGGTCACCTGTGGAGTAGTGGCTAGCATAACAGGCCCCTTTTAAAGGACGAAATAACCAAGGATTTTTAATCCCTAAAAGCAAATATAGGGCCATCTGCTGGTTTTGAACTTGCGACCTTAATCATAGAGAGCTGTTATGGCTAGCCACTACTCCACAGGTGAACCTTTATACATTCTAAAACGTTATAAGGACTAATATGTCCAAAGTCAGGGGTTCAAACCCGGCAGATTCAAACACCTTGTTGAATGCATCGAGGGTCACCTGTGGTGCAGTGGCTAACATAACATCCTTCTATCCACTAGGAATTGCGACCTTAAGCATATAAGGCTGTTATGCTAGCCACTACTCCACAGGTGACCCTCAATGTTCCAAAAATCCACAGGTGTTTGAATCTTAAACACGTGACCTTGGGCGTATTGATCTTTAACACCTTGCTGAATGCATCCAGGGTCATCTGTGGAGTAGTGGCTAGCATAACAGCCTCTTTTAAAGGACGAATAACCAAGGATTTTTACTCCCTAAAAGCCAAAATAGGGCTATCTGCCAGGTATAGACTCGCTATTTAGTGGATAGGATGTTATGCTAGCCACTGCACCACAGGTGACCTTTGATGCATTCATCAAGATGTTTAAATCTGCCGGGTTTGAACCCCTGTCCTTGGACATATTAGTCCTGAACACCTTTTAGAATGCATAAAGGTTCACCTGTGGAGTAGTGGCTAGCCATAAAAGCTCTCTATAATTAAGGTCGCAAGTTCAAAACCAGCAGATGGCCCTATATTTGCTTTTAGGGATTAAAAATCCTTGGTTATTTCGTCCTTTAAAAGGGGCCAGTTATGCTAGCCACTACTCCACAGGTGACCCTGGATGCATTCAGCAAGGTGTTAAATATAGATATGACCACGGTCACGTGTTCAAAACCGGCATGTTCAAACACCTGTGGATTTTTGGAACATTGAGGGTCACCTGTGGAGTAGTGGCTAGCACAACAGCCTTATATGCTTAAGGTCCCAAGTCCAAAACCAGCAGATCGCCCTATATTTGTGCTCCTCAACTGAACCTTAAAAGATTTAAAAAGTGTTACTCGTGAAAGATCCTTATCTTAAGTAAACCTGGATAGGCAAAACTTAAGACTCCCGCTGCACCGTCAGATTAAGCACAGTAACATAAAGTAACGTTTAATGGATAAACAATAACAAGATTTAATAAAAATGTTAAGTTCTTGATTGCAAAACCTCATTCAATTAGCTGTATAATATGGGTACAAGAAATTATGAAACTGACTGAAAAAATTATGAATTTGATTGAAAAAATTATGAATTTGACTGAAAAAATTATGAATTTGACTGAAAAAATTATGAATTTGACTGAAAAAATTATGAATTCGATTGAAAAAATTATGAATTTGACTGAAAAAATTATGAATTTGACTGAAAAAAGCTATATTGTCACCAAATGTATTTTTTTTATCATTATTTTTATTTATTTATTTTCTTTTTACTTATGTTAAATCTTTTTTCTTTTTTTCCTCATTAATTTTTTATCTTGGCCAGATGTGAATATATTACTATGTTAAATTTCATGTTATTCGTAGGGGACTCAGCCCCAGAATAAAGGTTTTTTTTTTTCTTCTATATATATCTTCTTTTTGTTTTTTTATTATAATATAGAAAACGTTTTCCGCAGTATGTTTGATGTAGTGGATTCTTCCAACGGACCGTTTGTAAATTCCGATTACGGAAAAGCGGCAGTAAACGTTGTGGATTGTCGCTTCATTCTTGTTACCGTTCCGTTTTATATAATTATTCAGTCCTGTTGAAAACCCGTGGCTTGCTCAAAACCGGCCATAAAACATTTTTATTACCTTCAGCAAAAGGGGCCTTGGGTAATGAAGATATGTTACCTACCCCACAGCCCCAAATTACCGTATTGTATCCCTACACCATTTTTTTCTTCTTTTTTTTTTTTTAAACGTATAAAGTATAATTACTCCGTATTCCTGATAATTTATGCAAGCAATTTGCACCGGATGCTCTCAACATCAAAAGTATATCTGCGACTAAACGAAAAATAAAAAAAAAGTTTCGTACAATGCATAAAACGAGTCTAATGTTCTCGGGGGTGTAATTAGGGTTTCTTTCAGAAAAAAAGGCCGATTGAATGCGTTATTAAATTTCGTTTAAAATCACTTTTCATTTTTTTCACTGTTCTAAGTTAGTGCTCAATATATTTAATATTATATTAAAAATAATTGAAATTTTTTACTCCTTGTACTAATAGCTAACGGTTGCTAGACTATGAAAAATCTAACACAATTAACAATAAAAATATACGCCTAGAAGCTTGCTGCGAAAATGTTTTCTCTTTTAATTCATTTTATTCATATTGGTGTAAGTCTTTATCAATTTGTTTATTTTCATAAAAAAAAAAAAAAAAATTGAAATTGGAACATTAATTATATATTGGCTAATATAATAATAGAAATCACTAGCTGACCCACCAAACGTTGTTCTGCCAGATAAATTATTTCAAGGAGATATTTTGGTTGTTAAATAAAAAAATAACGAATGTATCGTGTGTGGGGTTGGGACCTATGACAAATAGAGGGATTTAGTGCTGCAGAGGATGATTAAAAAAAAAAAAAAATCTATTTATTTTCTCAATTCAATGTATTTTAAATGTGTTAATTTTCTACAATAATGACTTATGTTTATGAGTTGTATTTTCTCACTTAACATTTCTTAGCAATTTCTTGTTAAACTAACCGTTAATTTCTATGTTGAATGAAATTATTTTCTAAAATATTTAGCTTTTCGACGGTATGTTATGCATTTTTGTTGTAATTCCTGCAGTACCATTGAACATTTTTGTTGTTAATGATACTAGTGTATAGTGCCACTGTTCTCCGGGTCACGGGTTCGAACCACGGCTGAGACGGAAAGATTCCTTGTTTTCTTATCACACCAAACATGTATAAAACGAGGAAAAACCTGGCGAAAGTGTGTGATCTCGGTCTAATCATTCCCTTGCCGTGATACTAGAAATTTACTAAATTAAATTCTAGATTTACCATCCAATAACATGCATGGTATTTGTTTTTATTATTATTATTATTATTTCTTTGTCCCTTACTGATGCTAGCTAAAAATAAAGTAGACAAAGAGTCTTTGACTGGTTGGTATGAAGATGAATACAAATCAGCCAGAGGACTATTTTATGGATTATTATAGAAACGCAAACACTTATTCAAAATTTTTTTTAATACTGTTTCAAGACCTTGAAGTGTGGTGTCAGAACTGGAGAATTGAAACAAATGCCAACAAATCCAACCAAATTACCTTTACCCTTCGTCGTAAACCTATGACATCCTGCCCTACTGTCTCCTTCAATAATACTCCTCTTGTCCCGGTTGAACAGATCCGATATCTAGGACTGCACCTTGACAAACGTCTCACTTGGAACCCTCATACAAGACTTAAACGACAAGAAACTGCTCGACGTTTTCGACTACTTCAACACTTACTAGAAAAACGTTCTAATCTTCCACTTAACTACAAAAGACTCATCTACATGACTATCATAAGGCCGATATGGACTTACGGAGTGGAGCTTTGGGGCTCTACTAAACCATCGAACTCTTCCCGTATCCAATCCCTACAATCCAAAATCATTCGTAAAATATACTTACTTTGTCACGAATACACTAATCCATAAAGATCTTAATGTTCCGTATGTTGCTGATTTGGCCCGATCTAGATACCATTCCTTTCATGGCAAACTCCATTCCCACCCTAATCCTCTAGTTTCAATCCTTTCTTCCTCTTCAATTCCTGACAATCCTCCGAGGCGTCTGAAAAGGAGATGGCCCCGAGACCTTCTAGTTTAGAACATTTTTAGAATGCTTCCATTGGGAAGCTTCTCTACATGTGTTTCATGCCTTTATATATTTCATCTAATTTACTTGTTGTATTCCTGTATACAGTTGTAAATTCCAATAAATAGAAAAAAAAAATACTGTTTCACGGCCAAAAACCGTGCCAGGAGGTGGATTTAGCCTCGGCCGCCAGGCTTTCCCCCAATTTCGGATTCCCAATTTGAAGAGGTAAGGTGTGCTCCAGTAGGGTCTCAATGCCCCAGGTTCGTTTCTCGGCTGCAATAATTGCATAAATTATTACCTATAACTACCTATAATTATTATCTGCCTCAGCCGAGATTCGAACATCGGCCACGCCGTTTCATAGTAACATAATAACTTTCCTCTAATTATTTTATCGATACAAACAAGTAGTGAGGATAGAGTTATTTGAGGAGTGAAATAAAGTTGGTAAAGTAGAAGTGTGTAAATAGCCTGTAAGGGCCTGTGTTTTCAGTAAACAGATTTAGATCAGGTTGGAAGAGCCTATGTTTCAATTAGTGAGGGAGGCCTTTGGATGAGTTTCCCCCCGGCAACTTTTAACTTGCTCGCACTGTCTTGCCCAGAAGCAGGCTCCAACTGCTCCCTTCCTAAGGCTTTTCTCTATTCTGAATTCTTAAACAACTTCTCTAGTTCTCGGAATTAGTACTGCTTCGTTAAATTTCAACTTTAAGTCCCTATCCGATTTTACTAGAGTAAGAATAATGACGATAATTATTTATAATACGTTAGTAGAGCATAGTTACATATTATATATGGCTATAACAATGCTTTTAAATTGTTATAGATATTTACAACTGTACTTATAAAAAATGCAATAAGTAAATAAATAAATTCTTTATTATCCTGGGACATGTCCCTTTAGAATAAAAAATACAGAATTTAAAAAATGTGCTTTGGAGTCTTAGAGTAAATTAAATATATGAGACGTTGATTTCCAAAAGGTACTAAAGGACATTTTTTATGAAACTGATTTTTTTACATATTTGTATTCTCATCACTTTTTGTAATCTAAATCTTTTATTTTATTTTATCTAATGAGCTCTCAAGTCCTTAAAAAATGCGATTTAGAAATTCGACCGTTTTCTAGAAGTACTAATTACGCATTTACTTTCGTTCCAATTCATACTAAAAAATTTCATTTCAAAATTTTAATATGATGTTATTAATATAGAAAACATACAATTCTAGATTTTAATGCGAAAAGACCGAAATTTGCTAGTTTAATAATAAAGTAATGAGAGATTTTCGCGCTTCCTGTAAAATTTCCAAGAATGGATATAGTACCTTTTGAAATCAACGCCTCATATGTTAACAAGTTAATAATTACTTATATAAAATAGACATATTCAATGAGAAGAAAACAAAAAAGAAATACAAAATATAAATTAAAAACTTATTTACAATCCCATTGAGCCTGGATATTCATTAAGTGATTAAATATGCGGGATTTGAAGGTGAAAGAGAGTTGGAGTGACGGATGGAAGGAGGGATAGAATTCCATAGGATTGAGGGTCGAATGAGAAAGAATCTGTCAAAATGTGCAGATTGGTGGTCCGTTGTGTTTAAATCTGAAGGCCTAGAGCGTGTACAGCGGGAATGGACAGAGGATTTGAATTATAAAAGATCGAAAATGTACGATGGACGGCGGGATTGGATAACTTGATACAGGAATGATGCAAGGAAATACTTGCAACGATTGGAAGGGTAAAGCCACTTCGAGACGGAGGTGCACCTGGGTACCCCGAAGATGAATCGGACAAAGCACTTAATTAAGCGTTTTATTTTAACCTCAAAATCCCCAGAAACACCACCGTATACCGAATATTAGAGAGGTATCGAGGAGCTTCCGGGTTTTATACGGGAATAGGGACGAAGGGAATTCAGTCGCTTTAAGGTGGAAGAGGTGCGGGAAAAATTTCGGGAATATGGCTCTTGAAAGAGAGGGTTTGATCAAAGGTTACTCCCAGGTTCCTGACGGTCGGGTAGAACTTTATATGGTTACCATTTAGGAAGAGAGTTGGGATATTTGGAACACTTTTAGTGCAAAAGAACATATAGTTGCTGAAAAAGATACTAGATACCGTTCGTGAGAACGTCAAAAGTCACAGCTTTTAATGACTAGTCTTATCTAGTGGATACCAGGCCGCTGCCGTTTCAATGGCAGTGAAATGGCTGACGGGCTCGTAAAAGAAGGAGTTACTTTACAGCAGTCAGATAATCAAATTTCCTACCTTAGAGCTAGATAAGAAGTTAAGAGAGTAAATCATGCTTTACTAATGGATTTTCCAAGGGTAAGTTCGATCAACTAGCACAGGGCCAAACTGCATATTGAGGAAGAACGGGTACCGATGGCCGAGAAAAGATGCTGTTGCACGGTTTCGAATGATAATCAGTCATGATTACCTGGCGAAGCACTCGCATTAGATCAGAATCGAGCAGTTTCCACTTTCCCGTTCCAGTTATGGAAATTGTGAAATGAATGTAGCGCATCTTGAAGTATGTATGATCCCGGTTGCAGGCAATAGTAGACGAAACTCCAAGATCGTGGTGGTACTGGGCTGCCTGAACCCTTATGGCGAAAGCCGAAAAGAAAATGCATAATGCCAAAACAAAAGAAAAATAGTTTTACTGTCTAGTATAGACTTTTCCTTGCACAACATAGACAAATTTCGATCGTGTGAGTATGGATTTGTTTTAATATAAATTTGCAAACAAGGGTTTTGACAAGCTCGGCTATATAAATGGCGTGATACACCAAAATGGACTACATAAAATATGATGGACCTTATTTAGATTATATCTCTATAAGTACTGTAGGATTTAATTTAGTGGCCGCGACTTAACTGTTTCTAGTGTTATTAATTTAGTTTGGCTTATAGTGAGTTGAAAAGATGAGGTCAACTCATGTAAGGCAGTAATGATTATTTAATATATTATAATTAGAAGAAAAAAAAAAATGTCTTTTTAATTTTTACAAAACTACCAGAATTAGAGATATTTTCCTATCACAAGTTTTCAGCCGCTAAGCTGATTTTTAATTACTGCAAAGTATTAGCCATCAAAATATTTGACCCACAGTTATTTTCTCAGGAAACAATTTCAAAAAAAGAACAAAAGCTAACGGAAAAATCCATATACATTACCGAAAATACCAACACTGTAAATTATATTACAGAAACTAAAAATATCAGCAGTAGCTATGCCGATATACTTAATAAATTAATACTTGATTAATAAAATTCAACTTTATTATAAACTTAAAAATAGAGGAGAAGGAACAGTAATAAATGTCAAATAAATCGACAATAAATAAATAGTGACGACAATTTTTAGGATTATGGTAAGAGTTAAAAAATTGTTATGTATGTAATGAGAAGACAAGAAAATTGACAAATTTTAACAAAAATGATAAATATGATATTTAATTTTAATATTGTCTGGCACCCAGGACTGTTGTACAAACTCCGTAAATTCCTTACTCCCACATATTTCCTGATTCTTCAATCCTACCTCTCTGATAGATCCTTCAAAATTAATCACAATAGTTCCTATTCATCCCTTTTTACACAGACTGCTGGTGTTCCTCAAGGCAGTATTCTAGGACCCATTCTATACACAGTATTTACAGCTGATATCCCAACCCATCCTAACACTTTCCTTTCTACCTATGCTGATGACACCTGCGTGTTATCAGTTCATAAAGATCCATTTGTTGCTTCAAATACCCTTCAAGCCCATATCAAAGACCTAGAAGTATGGTGTCAGAACTGGAGAATAAAAATAAATTCCAACAAGTCCCATCAAATAACCTTTACCCTTCGCCGTAAACCTTTGACTTCCTGCCCTAAAGTATCCTTTAATAACACTCAACTAGTTCCTGTTGAACAGATCCGATACCTAGGACTTCTTCTTGACAAACGCCTAACTTGGAATCCACATACACGACTAAAACGACAAGAAACTGCTCGCCGCTTTAGGCTACTTCAACACTTACTAGACAAACGATCAAACCTTCCTCTTAACTACAAAAGGCTTCATCTACATGACTATTATAAGACCAATCTGGACTTGCGTAGTAGAGCTTTGGGGCTCTACTAAACCATCAAATTCTTCCCGCATCCAATCCTTACAATCCAAAATCCTTCGTAAAATCCTCAACGCTCCTTACTATGTCACGAATAAACTTATCCATAAAGACCTTAATGTTCCCTATATTACTGATTTGACCCGGACCAGGTATCAATCCTTTCATGACAAACTCCATTCTCACTCTAACCCACTAGTTTCAATCCTTTCTTCCTCTTCAATTCCGGATAATCCTCCGAGGCGCCTGAAAAGGAAATGGCCCCGGGACCTTCTAGTTTAAAATATTTTTAGAGTGCTGCCACTGGGTAGTGTCTCTACATGTTTTTCATGACAGTTTTGTATATTACCATCACATTTACTAGATGTATTATTTTATTTAAATACAGTTGTAAATATCAATAAATTGTTTTAAAAAAAAAAAAAAAATTGAATATTGTTTAAGATAGGCAATTTTAAATGAAATTATTGAAGTGTTCCTCAATTAGAAAAAACATCATGAAATGTATAATCTGAAAATTATAAGAAAATAGAAAGCCTGATCCTTAGAAGTAATTTATACTTTTTTATAGAAATGAAGAGAGTTCTTTTATAATTAATATACATTTAACTCTTCAAATTAGAAATAAAAATATTTTATTTAAATCTTTATCTTCATGTTTTTTTTTTTAATCCTGACTAACAAGGCCATGTCCGCAAATAGCAAATTAATCATTTAAAAGATAGTGATTTAATCTGCATCAGGTTACAATATCTAATGTGGCAATGCGTATGTCAGCCACGTCCCATCTTCTCAAAGGTCACCATCCACTCTTTGCCTGGTAAACAATTCAATTCTACTTCTTATTTTTCTCTATATATAAAACGATTCTTGGTTACCGCGAAATCCTTCTAAACCACTCAATGGATATTGATACGGTTTTCACCATCAATTAGGACATTTTTTTCTTTAAGGCTTATAGGTAAAATACATTTCAATTTAGCTTTACTTAAGGAGGGAAAAAAAAAAGATTTTCGGTACACAAGACATCGAAGAAAAGTTCCTGAAATATAAGTGGTAATATAGACGTAATGAGTCCTTTGTAAACCAGTAAACTTACGAAATTATGTTATTGGTAAAGAAGGGGAGGTTATAGTATTTAAATGTAGAAGATCGTGCGTTATATTCTTCCATTTAGTACGCAAGGTTTTAGGAAAAATATTACGTACCGAATCGTAATTAAGTGGTTAACATAAATGGTAAGTTGTTATAAATCTATAAACTAACATTCCTATTTACTAATTTTAATTTAATACTGTTCCATGAAAACGGATGTTTCACTGTAAACTTTTTTTTTTTTTTTTTTTTTTTTTTTTTTTTTTTTTTTTTTTTATTCGTATATATTACAATTTGTCATAATAGACAATAATAATAGTGCTACAGGATCTCATTCATACAATATTTACAATATAAACAAAAGGAAAGTCAAATTACATAAAATAAAATCAAAATAAGTAAACGTATACAATAACAAAATTAAGTAGACAAAATAAATACAAATAAATGAAGTTAACAAATAAATAAGCAAAACATGTCACATTCATACCTATGTACAATATTTACAATCAGCTCGGGAACCCCGGACGGGGCTTGTCCCCCCCACTTGTGGAAGGACAAGCAGAGTCCAAAGGATCCCAGCGCCTCCCTCTCAGCCGCATCACTGGTGAGAGCCAGCGGAAGCTAAGTGAGGGCGCCACAGCCACAATCACACCGCACTTGAGAGGAGAATCTGACCAGTGTCAGAACTCCAGCATATGTATTTACAATATATCTCGGGGCCACTGCCGTTTCAACCTTCTAGGTGGGTTGTATGGATGAGTGGAGCTGGATAGGGATCGTGCTAAAGGATTAGGATGATGAATGAGGTTCTGATGGAATTTGGAAAATTTGGATGGAATTAGGTCTGAAATAAATGGAACATTAAGGTCGTGGTGCAAGGTATAGTTGGATAAATAATAAGGAGCATTTACTATTATTCGGAGGACTTTGGATTGAAAGGATTGAATGCGTTTGATGTTAGAACGTTTAGCTGTCCCCCACAGTTCAAGTCCGTAGGTCCAGATGGGCTTCAGTATTGTCTTATAAATTAATAATTTGTTGTCAACTGTAAGTTCAGATTTTCTGTTTAACAGTCTGTATAACTGTCCGAATCGTCGATTGAGTTCTTTTCTTTTAAGTCTTGTATGTGGGTTCCACGTCAGTCTTTTGTCTAGTAGTAAGCCAAGATAGCGGACTGTATCTGAAGGAGGAATAGGAATGGAATTGAAGTAAACTGGCGGACAGGGGTTTCGTCGAAGAGTGAAGGTTACATGTTTGCATTTGGCCTCGTTCACCTTTATGCGCCAAGCACCACACCAGCCTTCGATAAGACAAAGGTGTCTTTGCAGGATTAAGGATGCGGTTTCGGGATCGGAACTGGATGATAGGATGGCGGTGTCATCTGCAAATGTTGCCAGAAAGGTGTCAGGATGATTAGGAATATCAGCGGTGTAAAGGATGTAGAGCACGGGTCCCAGGACGCTGCCCTGAGGAACACCGGCCTCAACGGAATAAAAGTTGGAAAATTCTACACCACAGCGTACTTGGAAGGAGCGGTTTGAGAGATAGGATCTTAGAATGAGGTAGAGAGACTGGGGTAAATGCGTTTTAAGCTTGAAGAGTAATCCAGCGTGCCATACCCGGTCAAAAGCTTGCGCTATGTCCAGAAACGCACCAGAACAATACTCTTTACATTCGAGGGCTGAGGAAATATGGTCTACAACTCGGAGTCCTTGTTGAACTGTGGAATGATGAGAACGGAAACCAAACTGGTGGGAAGGAAGGTTGTGAGATTCTAATATAGGCAGGATTCGTTTTAGAAGGAGCTTTTCGAAGATTTTTGAGAGGATGGGGACTAAACTAAACTAAACTAAATAGGAAAACTAATTTAACTTTTAAAATATAACTTAAATAGTTCTTTTGAAATATAAAATAGTAATGAACCCAATAGAATAGGAACCTTTGTTATTCCTTTAGTTTTTGAAAACATACATAGCTATCAAGTTATATTTAAATGGAAAAATAAAATTTCCGCTATATATACTCCCCTCCTTTCCATAGAACCAAAAAATATGACTGCTCGTTTTTAGCCCGTTCCACTGTCTTATGGTATACTCTCCCTTCAAACATCCGTCATGCTCCTTTCCTATCATCGTTTAAATCCCTTCTCTTTCAATACTTCCTTCCTCTTCAGGCAGATGTAAGCTAATTTTTATTATGCCAACTTATGTAAGGTGAATTTTACTTAAATGAGATGTAAAAGTTACATTTCATGTTTATTCTTATTTATTTATTTCTTAAATTTGTAAATAGAGATGGTACTATGACCCCCCTTTTTTTTTTTTTTTCATCATTTTGTTGTTTAATTGTAGTTATATATTGTTTTTGGCCAGTTATAATTTATTATTTTGTTCATAATTGTTATTCTTAAGGGATATTGTCCTAGATTAAAGTTTTTTTTTCTATTCTATTTTATACTTCACTTTAAAATAATAAACAAATAAGCAACACTAATTTTGATATTTTTTTTGTCGATGATTAAATTTAATAATCACTTTTCATTACGATGAGATAAGACCCCAAAATCGATTATCTCTAAATCGGTCGGACCGAGGTTTGCGAAACATAAATGACACCATTTCATATTCCACTGTGCGAAGCAGTTATATCATATAGATGTAAACTCTACAATGTTTACTCAAATTATAAAAAAAAAAATAAAAAAAAAAATAAGTATTCAAAAAGAGTGCTTTAATAACGGTGGGCAACAAGGTGGTTGGGATGGTAGTGAGGGGGGGGGGGCTCCGTTACATAAATCCTTCCAATTAACGTAGTGTAATAAATTTAGGAGGAGAATCCTTTCGTTTGTCTCGCAATTAACATCCCCAAAGCACCCTCCTCATTTAGCCCCTGTATGGATACACATTATTTATATCTAATGCTATTCTAGCTAAGGGTTCATAATCTTTGCTTCTTTCGGTTTTGTCACAGGCTCAAACTAATTTATCTTAACACCTGTTCCTCTACCAGGATGCCTTTAATGAATAGAATAGAATAAAAAAGAAAACAAAATTATTCCGGGACAGGGTCCCTTATGAACAACTGATATGTACAATTAAGATATTCAAGTCTGGCAAAAATACCAAAAGATTATAATCAATTCTTATATAAAATTATATAATAAGAAAAGAAAGGATAAAAGTATACAATAAAATTAATGAGTAAAATAAATAAATAATTTTTGATAGAGTTACGTGTTGAACGAAACTAAACGTTTAAACTTATTCATAAAAAATCATCCATTTTTTTTTCTCGGGTTCTGCGACTTGCGTCACATTCCAAAACTTAGTATCTCTGAACGCCTGTGTTCCCTATCCCTGTAGTCCTCCTCTGGCTCCTATGTCCTCTCTCACACTCTCTATCCACGTTTTGCGGGGTCTTCCTCATCTTCGCCTCTTCTGCGGAGAATACTTAATCATTTATCACATGAGTCTCTTCTTTGATATTTCATTCAAGATGTTCAGCTCAGCCCCTACTTTTTTGTTTTGTTTTTTTCCACGTTTGGGATTCTTTACAACCTGAATATACAACAGGCTCTTCTCCAAAAGTCCATATCATGAGCCAACAGTCTTCTTTCAGACGATTTTAGCACTGTCCATGTTTATGCCCTATATAAAATGGTTCCTAAGAGGAAGGAATTAATAAAGACAACTTTATTTTATATACATATGTATATGAAAAAATTCGAAATTTCACGATCAAAATTCTTACCTTAACTTTATATTCCATTTGTCGGTAAATAAACAATAAACTGAATTCACTAAATTATAGAATTTTATTAGGGGTGGGGACTCTTAAAAGTAATGCTCAGAAATCATTAACTGCAAAAAACACTTACTTTTATCCGCTTTTTATTATTTACCATATATATATATATATATATATATATGGTAAGTGATAATTCATTTTTATTTTAACTAAAATATTTAAAAAATTGTTCATATAAAAAGTCGATTTAATAACTAAATTTATTAAAAAGTTCAAAAACAGATTTTAACAAGGAGGTTAATTGAAAGTCGAGTGTTGGGCGCACCAGATTTTTTACCCCACTTGAAAGTAAATTTAAAACCACTGCACCTCGTGACGTCGTAAAATGCACAGTTAAACTTTAAAGAATGTTGAAAAGTTTTATACGGTACTTGCTGTTAATTTTAGAGTTCAATTTAGTCGAAACTAATCTAATATAGGCTTATTACATGAGGGACGAAATAAATTCTTCCTCTTTACGAGAGTCCTCTGCTTGGGCAGTTTTTATTGTCGGGGCTTTTGCGAGGGCTTTGAGAATGTTAACATTAAAACAAGCTCTGGATGCCAATATCAAATCTTCCTTTGTCCCAGAGCCTGACATTCACACAAAAAGGTCAGTCGAGAATACTGGCCTAATGTTTTACACGCGAAAATACATTCTAACATTGTCCAAGCAATCAAAGAATTTTTATTTTTATACTCTAACCAACATACTTAGTTTAATAATTTTAATTGCGTTTTAAAGTGAGGTTAAGACATTACGACACAGAAAACCGACGCCATAATTGCGTATTTTCTGGAATATAGTTCGAAGTAGGATAGATTATTCCCTATATATAAAATAATAAGATTAAGCAATATATTCTTATAAATGTGGATGTAATTAGTTGACCGTTGAGAATTACTGGAAGGAATTAGTCCGGATGGCGGTCATTAAATGAAACAACTAAATAGTTTCAACTATTTTATTGTTTGCCAACGTTTCGACCCCCTTTGTGGGTCATCATCAGGGCGCATGGTGGGAGAATGGAAACTAAGAATTTATATATGTAATGTATAAATTACAGATAGTATTGTTTTTATTAATTTATGTTTTAATAATTATTTGTGTTTTGATTTGTGTTTCTTTTGTAACTTTATTAGAGCGCAAGGTTTTAGGTTATATTCAACTTCGTAAAGGTCCTAATAAATTAGGTTTTATAGGAATTGTTCAGCCTTTTTCTGATGGGATTAAATTATTTTTTAAAGAACAAATTTTCCCTTATAAATCAAATAATTTAATTTATTACATATCCCCTATTTTTTTATTGATTATTTCTTTTTTTATATGATCTTTGTATCCATTTTTATATAAAAAAAAACAAAGCTTCCAGTTTCCAGTTTCAGTTTCCATTCTCCCACCATGCGCCCTGATGATGACCCACAAAGGGGGTCGAAACGTTGGCAAACAATAAAATAGTTGAAACTATTTAGTTGTTTCATTTAATGACCGCCACCCGGACTAATTCCTTCTAGTATTCTTATAAATATATATTTTATTTTATTTAAAAATTCGTCACGGTTTTCGTCACTATAATATACTGAAAAAAAGAACAATTATATCATTTTTAAACATACCTTTTTAAATTTATACTATGGTTAGGCCCGTATCATTCCTTCCATGACAAACTCCATTCTCACTCTAATCCACTAGTTTCAATCCTTGCTTCCTCTTCTATTCCTGATAATCCAAGAGGCGTCTGAAGAGAAGATGGTCTCAAGACCTTCTTGTTTTGATTGATTACTGCAGTGCTGCCAATGGGCAGTTTGCTTTCATGTATTCTCATGTAAACTATCTTTTATTAGCATATTTACTTGATGCTACAGTTGTACATTTCCATAAAAAAAATATTATGTTTAAAAAATAAGTTATAGTTAATTTTTTAAAATTTCACTGTAGCCTGCATATTTGAGACATACCCACCAAACGTCGAATAACATATTTTTTTTATATGTATATTTATAAAGGAATTATGATGTTTTAAGAAATATCGATATGGATCTGCCTAGGAGGGCTTTCATGGAGGGCCTTAGTTCCTTTCACAGAAGTAAGAATCGGTACTGTTCTTCTATCTAATCAAACGGCTGTGCAATATGGTGATTAGGTCTATAGTAGGTTCAGCCGCCTGATTTCAACCATAATTTAGCATACCTAGAGATTAGTAGCAAAGCATTACCCACCCAAAAAGAAACATAATGCTTAAAATTAGTTATTACAATTATAAGTTTAATCATAATATCGCAAAAATTTGGTTCGGTGATCGTATATTTAAACTTTGACTAATTAAACAAATGAAGAAATAAGTAAAAATGGTCATGGCTGATTTTAGGATTTTAGCCTCAAATATTCATGTGATATGTATGTGTGTGTGTGTATATATATATATAACACACACACACATAAACCAGGAGAAGCACTGTGGGTGGTACCATACTTCAAACATTCCTCCTCGTATGTAGTTAATTTTAATTTCCTAGGCCTATCTAGGTTATTATATGTCTAATAGGGACGTTCTTTAAATAGGGCGTTTTACGTTTAGGATATAAAAGCATTAATTTTTTTTTTTTTTTTGTAGATATTGTCTTATAAGGTGTTTATCAGTTAATATTAGAATTTACAATTATATTAGACATATTAATAACTTGTATTAACAAAAATAAATAATCAGATTAAGTAAGGTGCCCACACATGATCAATAAAGTTAAAGTCATGTATTTGTTGAAAAAAAAAACTCTTTGATATAGGTATACAGAGTGAGAAAAAAATCTAGGACAAAAGAATTACAAGTAATATTAGAACAAGGGATCTTGTATTGGCAGGAGTTAATATGCTCAAACACTGTCGGTGATTCCAAATAGGACTCTACACAAAACAAATCATGTTTTGCTTTTATATTGGATTTGAAACTTTTGTTAAAAAAGTTTCACACTTTGAGTCAAATGATTTAAAGAGGAAATACACTGGATATTATTCCCTTACCACACCCCCTCATGTTTTTTTGTTTTCTGTTTCATTTCATGCATTTGGTTGTTTATAAATTTATGTTTACTCAGGCAATAATGTTTGCATATTCTAAAAAAGTATTATGGATATAATTAGTTGACCGTTGAGAATTGCTGAAGGAATTAGTCCGGGTGGCGGTCATTAAATGAAACAACTTAATAGTTTCAACTATTTTATTGTTTGCCAACGTTTCGATTCCCATTGTGGGTCATCATCAGGGCTAAAAAGATACAAAAAGGATACATTTAAAATAAGATTAAAAATACTATTTTAAAAAAATAACAATTGCGCTAGAGAATGTCAATATTATAACATAAAAGGAACTAGATGTGTAAAGAAATCAATTAATTAAATTACAATGATAAAGGTATACTAATGAGAGCTATACAGACCAGATAATGACTAAAGATAATGTACAAATATATAAGAAAAAATTACATGAAATAAAAAACATTAAAAAAATGGAGTACAGTGAAGATACGTACCGTCTGGTAGGCGAGTGGAAACTAGGTACAATTTGGTAATAAGGAATGTAGGCAGGTAGATAGGAAAGTACGTACAAAAGGTTGGGTAAAATGGAAAATACGTACCACATTTCTAGACGGGATCCGACAACAATCCATTTTACCCAACCTTTTGTACGTACTTTCCTATCTACCTGCCTATATTCCTTATTACCGAATTGTACCTAGTTTCCACTCGCCTACCAGACGGTACGTATCTTCACTGTACTCCATTTTTTTAATGTTTTTTATTTCATGTAATTTTTTCTTATATATTTGTACATTATCTGGTCTGTATAGCTCTCATTAGTATACCTTTATCATTGTAATTTAATTAATTGATTTCTTTACACATCTAGTTCCTTTTATGTTATAATATTGACATTCTCTAGCGCAATTGTTATTTTTTTAAAATAGTATTTTTAATCTTATTTTAAATGTATCCTTTTTGTATATTTTTAGCCCTGATGATGACCCACAATGGGAGTCGAAACGTTGGCAAACAATAAAATAGTTGAAACTATTCAGTTGTTTCATTTAATGACCGCCACCCGGACTAATTCCTTCAGTAAAAAAGTATTAGTTAAGGTGCTTTTATACATCGGCTTCAACCGAGATTCCTTATCAATAAGTGGTATTTTGCTTGCTCAAAATGGAATAGAAATAAATTACTTTTTAGTCATTTAATGATTTTTTGCTTCCGAAAAGAAAATTCCGCTGCATAGACGCTTAGCAAAATTGGTAGTGTGTATGTATCATCATGGTGATGATGCCTTAGAAGAAATCTCCGTCCGTAAGTGGTTTGCTATGTTCTGAACAGATTTTGAGTTAGATGACGCAAAGCGCTTGGGTCGTCCTTCAACTGTTGATGATGACCGATTTCAAGCATTATTAGTAAAAAATATTTAGTTTTTGATTAAATAACCAAATCATATAATTGATTAAAATATTTACAAGAATCTGATTTTTTTTAATTACCTGTGAAACGCTACAAACTTATTTTACATTCTAATATTAAAGATTTGTCATAAAATTTGATATTTCCTCTGTAGTTTGTATTAATTTCTAATTAATAATAAAACAATAAATAAAAAAATAAATAATTGTATTAAGAAGCTAAATATAGGCTTAAAAAAAAAATCATATAAATCTACAGAACCCACTACAATATTTAAAAAATTGTTCATATAAAAAGTCGATTTAATTTTTTTTTAAGTGTTTCCATTGGGAAGCTTCTCTACATGTGTTCATCCATTTTTATGTTTCACTCAAATTTACTTGTTGTATTCCATTATACAGTTGTAAATTCCGACCTATTACTAGCTACAAAAAGATTACAAGAGGACATAAATCGAATAAGCCACTGGGCTGAAGTGAATAAGTTAAAATTAAATGTTGAAAAAACAAAAGCAATTGTAATAGGATCCCCTCACCTTCTGAAAACTGTTCCTCATATTCCAACCTTGTTCCTCAATAGTAATCCTATAAAGTTCCACCCTACTGTCCGAAATCTGGGAGTAACCTTCGATCAAAGTCTATCCTTCAAAAATCATATTTCAGAAATCTCTCGACGTACCCTTTCAACCTTAAAGCGACTGTATTCCCTCCGTCACCTATTTCCGCTTGAAACCCGAACACTCCTCGTTACCGCCCTAATATTTCCCCACTTCGACTATTGCTGTACGGTATATGGTGGTGTGTCTGGGGATCTCGAGATAAAAATAAAACACTTAATCAATTCCTTTGTTCGCTTCGTCTTCGGGGTCCCTAGATACACCTCTGTATCCCAATTTTATGGCGAGTTGAAGTGGCTTAACCCTTCCAATCGTCGCAAGTATTTCCTTGCGTCATTCCTTTACCAAATTATCCAAACCCGCCGTCTATCATATATTTTTGACCTCCTACGGTTCAAATCCTCTGTCCATTCTCGTTCTACACGCTCCAGGCCAGATTTATACAGTACGGCCCACAGAACTGCACATTTCGACAGATCCTTTCTCATTCGATCCTCCATCCTATGGAATTCTATCCCTTCTTCCATCCGTCACTACAATTCTTTTTCTGCCTTCAAATCCCGCATATTTGATCACTTATTGCACACCCAGGCTCAATAGAATTCTAAATAAGCTTTTTATTTATTTATTTTTTATATATATATATTTTTTTCTCATCTCATTTAAATATGTATATTTTATACCATTAATTATTAACTTGTTTATATTTAATTAATTTACTTTAAGACTCTAAAGCCCTTATTTGTACATTTTGTATATTTTGTTCTAAAGGGACATGTCCCAGAACAATAAAGAACTTATTTATTTAAATTCCAATAAAAATTTTGTTTTCAATTATATGATTGTTTTATTATATTTAATCTCCACGATCTCTGCCGATTCGCAAAAAACAAAACACAGATATTTTTAAACTGCTTCAAGAAATATTTATATTTTAATTAATGGATGTAGAAAAACACGTTTGGTCGTGCATGGTTAAGCAAAACGACGGATTTCTATCGCTCTAATATATGTTGCACGTTAATATGGTAGCTTCCTGAAATAAAATATTCCAATCATTCGAGGTTACATAAAATTATCATATAACATATACAAGATTTTTTAATATATACATGCTAGGAATGAAAATCAGTGCTAAATTAAATAAAGGTCTAGTTGTATTGTGAGAGCAGACACGAAGCCCCAATGTAAGAAAAAGGTTCATATTCCCCATAGTCTGATTCTCAACAGTTAGAGAGAAAAATAATAATAATAATAATAATAGGCTTACCGAACCCGAAGGTTCGATGCCGATACCACCAAACTTCGACTGCACAGACTCGTCCAATTTTCGCCGGTCAAGCCCAAGCCTCCGTGATCAGCTTTAACGCAATCCTCCCATCGGCCTACCTTTCGGATTAGCAAATACCAACTTTCTCGGAATCCGTTTCTCACCGAGCCCAACAATTCTACTCGCCCATTTGACTCTCCACGACGCTATCAACTCAACTATATTCACAGGATATAAGTTTCGTGATTCCGCGTCCTCGTGCGAATTTCATTAGCGCGTATGGGGAGCGTCCCACGGGTGGCGGATGTGGGGATGGTCGGTGAAATTTCCTCGGAAGCACCTCCCGGCTAAGTCCGATGGACTCGCTGACCAACTATGAGAGCGGCCCTCCAGGCTTGCTGGAGGGTGTGACGTAGGTTCGAACGCCCTAGTCACATATTTTAGTTCACAAAATACCACAAACAGTCATGGATTCCTCTGAGAGAGAAAAATAAATTTTTTAATTTCTTATTTATCCATTGTTTTCATAAAAAAAACTCAATAATCCAATAAATGTGCAAGCAAAAAAAAAAAAGTTTGAGCTAAACACTTTGAACACAATAAATGACCATCGAATAAAGATAATATCATTGTCGGTTATAAGGCACTTGTGTGAACTGGAATGATTCACTCATTTACAATTTACTTATAAACACGGTATGGCGGGAAATATTATTTAGTATTAAGGGTCTCGCCAACTAATAATAAAAATGTGAAGCCCTGGAAAATTCCAAACTTTTGTCCACCTAAATTGGTGATTCTGCCCACTATGCGGCGGCAAAATTAAAATATTAAAAAAGACTGACTCCCGGTTATTTCTACCTATCTATCTATAGGTTTTAGATCCCCTGCTACAAAATCGTGTGGCAATTTTCAGTCCATTACCAGAGGATCCGCCAGAACTTTATAAAAGGCCCTCAGAAGAAGATTACTCCTTACAATAATAATATTATTACAACTAATATTAGAAATATTAGCTTCACTACCTGTAACATCTCATCCAATTCACTCGGCTACGTAAAGTATACTGCAAGATTAAGCAATTATATACGCGTGAAAAGCTTGAACAAAGTTGCACTGGAATGAGTGTGACTTAGGTAAGTGAAGGATAAAGTTTATTATTAACAGACTGGAGGGGACTTGAAGGAACTTAGCCCTGCGGTCTGCGGGAACCGGCCCTTCCTTGCCCTAGCTCGTCTCATCCGGAAACAGAAAGAACCCCGGTTAACCGCACGGACCCTACGATTCTTGGGAATAATTGGGAAAAAATATATAGCAAAATTATTTCAGATGGATAAAATTTTATGATTTTAGAAAATGACAAATCGAGAGAAAATCTGGTGTGCGAAGCACAACTTTCACTTACCATAATTCTTTAAATAACTATTAAATTAACTATACGTGAAGAAAGTAATATTATATGTACATATATATATATATATATATATATATATATTTTATATATATATATATATATATATATATATATATATATATATATATATATATTATATATATATATATATATATATATATATATATATATAGGCTAAGGTGCTATAGAGAACGAAAATTTAAAATATCGGAGTTAAACTTTTTTTTTTCTAAATAAAATACTTAAATCTTTTATGATTATATCATTTGTATTTCTGAATGAATAATAATAAATCAATAAATATTTCATAATTTTATGTTATAGTAATTTATTCATTTAATTCTTTATCCGTCCATTCATAACAACGGACATAAACCTCAAGCTTACCTATTATTAAACGCACCGTTTCCTGTCATAACAATATTTGCACAATTAAGACATTCTGGAAATTACAATATTAAATTAACATTTAACAATGCATACTACAATTTTAAGCCTAAAGAAAACTGCACTTTATGTAACCTCAACGAAAGAGAGGATTTATTCCACATTTTCATTAGATGTCCCATATACACACCGTTCCGAACACATAACATCCCTGGAGCCTTAAATATGAACAGTACAAATTTAATCGCCCTGTTTACCACCGAAGATTTGAGGAATTAGAAAAAAATTTTATTATGCCAGGCAATGTTGCCAAATTAGATTATTTATAATAAATGAATAAACATATTTGTTAACTTTATTATATTATTTATCGTGTTTCGCCATATTATGTAAAATAATATATTTTTATTACTTACATTAGTGAATTACTATCTTGTCAACTCTTTTATTGAAATATGTTTTGTATTATATATTTTTCATGTAGCCAGCTTTATTTGTATGGGTACCCCGAAAGCAAATAAAGTTATTCATTCATTCATTCATTTAATTCTATTAAATGTAAGTTTATCCATGAAATTTTGTATAGCATATGGTCCTAAATATATTTTTCACTTGTTTATCTATTTATAAAAACATTTCTGGTTTCCGGGTTTCTGCCATAAACTCTATATCGGTCTAAAAGTGCATTTTAAAGATCAATGACATTACGATCAAATTGCACCCGAGCTAAGCAGGTGACTCACAATTTTTTTTTAAAATAAAATACTTAAATATTCTGTTATTATTACATAGTGTGTACTCGAATGAATAATAATAAATCAATAAATTTTTCCAAGGAATCTCACTGTAAATTTTTAAAATGCATAGCGAATAGGGAAGTAACTGATGCACGCATTAGATTTTCAGCATATGTGCATACTTGCATACTGTCTTGTATGGTAATGGGTTTTTTTTACCTAACACCAAACTTCACAGTGTTTTAAAATGAGATACGTGTGACTGCTAAAATATTAGAGGTGGATTTCCATTCAAGCGGCGCACGCCTCTGACCAACTTCCTGTCATATCCTGCCTCGTTCTTGAAAATGGTTCGGAGAAACGGTAAAGTAGTGGGGAAGACGTGCGTTGAGTTAGAGTTAGGGGAAGCATTGCAAGTAATTAAGACTGGTATCAGTGTCCTGGCAGAAGCAACTAATGCAGATGATCCCCTGAAATATCCCCATTTGGAGTCAACCCTAAATGCAACGCATAAATCCCAAGAGTTGACAGTAGCCCATGGTGTATTGTTTATAATTTACAACCCTTATGAATACGTCATATCACCGGCTGCATTTTAGCCTAATGGGGTTGACTACAGCTATCCTCCTAAAATCATGTTTATTAATCTCTAATCATAAAATACAACCGGTTTTTATTTGAGGTTTTCGTCATTAAAAAATCGATACGACGACTTCTACGTACCTTGATTCTTGAAATTAAATTTATAAATTGAAATACAAATTATATTCTTTTAAGGAAAGATGTATTTTGGATTAAATAATATAGCAATAGAAATGTATCAACAGCCATCACTTAACTTTAATCACTGATCAATACCTTTCACAACTTTTTAGGCAAGATGATAATAATTCTCAACTGTTTAGATTAGATTTACAATAACATTAAAATCATATGTAAATAACATAACGTATATGTATAAAGAATATAAGACAAAATGAAATAAGAATTGGAGCAGAAGATGAAAGAAATAAGTGGATAACTTGTATGATCTTGATAAAATACCGAATTTAAACCTTGAAGAAGACTTTTTTTTTTTTATTATTACGTTTTTACTTTCACTTACCTATATATGAAATATACAGTAAGGGAAAGCATTTGGATCGTGAAAATTTTCGGATTCCCGTGTTCGACGGAAATACACGTTTTAGGGTCTCCTGACCAAGTACCGAAAAAAAAGTCAGTGTGTCTGTGTGCTTGTGTGGTAAGCCTAGCGCCAAAACGATAAGTTGTGAGAAACTGAAATTTCATATTTAAGACAACAATACGCCCCAGATGTTACAGTAACTTTTTCATCAAAATCGGCTTACCAGAAGAGCCACTTTATACCATGAATTTTGCATCTTTTTACGATTTTCTCAAAAACGGCTCTAACGATTTTGATTAAACTCACTATATTGATGTAAAATTTAATAGGCATTAATATCATGTAGGCTTAATTCTGATTGAAATAGTCTGACAGGGCTTAAATGCCGATATTTTAAATTTTCTTCCTCTAAACTACCTTAAATGTTGTACATTCCAAAAGATTTACCATATCATCCTAATGATATTGATGAAAAACGACTAAATATACAAGTTGGACGAATTTGATGACCAACCAAAGGATAAAAGAGCAAAACTAATTTTTAACGTTTTTTTTTGGTTTGCTGATAATAAGAACAGTAACATAGACGTATAATATACCGTTGGAAGGAGAAATATTTCAGAAAAAATATTATCTGATTCACAGAGTTGTATAAGGTAATGTAAAGTGACGAATAGGGAATAAACTTATTACTGATTAACAATTTAATATAGTTATATTATTTAATCTAAATCATATGTTTTCAACGAAAATTAATATACTTTTAATTGAATTTAATTTTTCAAACTGAAGTATATTTAGTATTTTTTAAATTTATTATAAAAGTCAAGACAGGTGAAAATCGTGTGTTGCTCGCACCATATTTTTTATTATTGAACTGAAATCAATAATCTAAAGTCCGTATTCTAATGCTTTCTTCCAATTTGTTGGTTGATTTTTTTTTTTCAATTTCATCAAAGTAAAAAAAACTTTTTTTTAAGATTTTAATTACAGTTTTAATAAAATGTTTAGCTTTGAACTAAGTGGAATTGTGAGCTCTTACACGAACCGGTATCAAGGAGTCTCCTTTAAGACAAGACATGGAATGTACAAAAGGACCAAGGCTAGATGACTCAATGAAATTAATCACTAAAGCCAAAGATAAGGATCTGATCTAAGTGGTCTGCCCCATCAAGATCAAACATCCTCGGGTTAACTCGCGTACCTGGTAGGAAGAAAACGTACAGAAAATAAGGTGATTGCATTTACAGAGGGTTATGATATTCTAATGCTCCAAGATAAATAATGGAAAACGATTTATATATATGTAAAACGAATAATAAGGAACAGCACTGTATTAATTTATTATTTATTTTTATAACAAAAGTATCTCAAGATTTGTAAACAAATCCTATTCGGTCAGTGTACAATTTAAATGAAATATATGTACAATTAGAGATTAATAAAAATCATAACCTTTTTTTTTTTTTTAAATTTATTTATAGCAATTTACAACTGTATTAAATAACACAATAAGTAAATATGTAGAATAAAAGGGGTACTCACTACGTTTGCTATAGCATGCTATTTGTGTTATTTTGCTAAAGCCGTCGAGTTTCTACAGTTATTTCCTGTATAAAATTGATGGGTTTAGCACAATAGCACAAATAGCATTCTATAGCAAACGTAGTGAGTACCCCTAAAAATAATAAGACCTGAGAAAGAACCACCCAGTGGTAGCACTTCACTATTGGTTCTTTTCTCCTTTAGTTGGTTACCAAATTCTTTAAAATTGTATATTCAGCGGTGTTTTAGTAATGCTAATAAAATTATATGGTAAATTGTATGAAACCTACAAAATCAAAGATACTTTAGAAGAAGAACATTTAAATATGGCATTCAAAATTTGTCAGAGTATTTCAAACCCACATGAAATACAAGCACATTTAAGTTTACATCAATATAGAGAATTTAATCAAAATCGTTTGAGCCGGTTTTTTAAAAAAAAAACCTTAAAAAATGTAAAATGTTTAATGTAAAGTGGCTTTCTGGTTCGTCGAATTTTACTAAAAAAATTTGGTGTAACATTGCAAGCATATACTTATCGTAAATATGAAATTTTAGTGGGTTTGTATGGGCAGGGAGCTTAGAATGATAAGAGGAATATCTATCACGCCTATGTCTGCAGAAAATGGGATGTTTAGTTCATTATGGAGGAGTTGATTTGTGACAAAATAAGGGGCATTCAGGATTTTGCGAAAGATTTTGGATTGTAAGAACTGAATGAGGGAAGAATTAGATGGTTGTTGCAGGTTTAACGATGATATATCAGGATATTATTGATTTAAAAAAAAAAAAAAAAAGTTTACAAAAAAACGAATGGACTCTGAATGACTAAATAGAAACTTTTAAAATTTATTTATTTATTATATTGGAGGTGTGTGAATTTTGTGTGATGCACCCTAGATTTTTTAATAATAAGCCTTTTTTATTTTTATTTCATCTATAAACTGTCTTCATATATAATTACCGCTTGGACATCATAAAAAAGTAAGATATGTTTTATGGGATTTATCACAGATATTGCTAGTAATATTAATATGGGACAGGGTTTAGTCATAAAATATTTATTGCTTAACGCCGTTGAATGTACGGCAGATGTTTGTGGTCATTGTTATGGATTCAATTAAAATCAAAAGTTTTAGTGTTTTTTTTTCATAATAGAGAATTTTTAATGGCTTTCTTTTATGGGAAATTCTATATCTGGAATACGCGATCGTATTCCGATGACAGTGCAAAATTTATGAATATATTAGTGGGCGATATATCTTTTTTTTTGCTCATACAACATAACAAATGTTTTAAATAAAATTTATCTGTTGTTTGTTAAGGAATAATGAAATCGGTTATGGTTTTCTGGAATAGTGAACATTTGTTAATTATATATATATATCATAAGGATGCCCGAGAGAAAAAGAAAAATTACGATATGAAATTTTTTGTTAAGTTTTGTTTTGTTTCTTAAAATAAAAGAAATAAAATATTTTTCTAAACGAAACTGACTTTTTTTTTTACTTGCTGATATTGTAATAATTTTCACTACTCTATCCCCTCAAACTATTTGAATGAGGTTAAAAATACGTGGATTTACAAACTTTGCTTTCTTTACAATCCCTGAAGATCCTCCAAGGCGTCTGAAAAGAAGATGACCCCGAGACCTTCTGGATAAACATTGTTTTTAGTGATCTGCCAATGAGTAGTATACCTGCATGTGAATTATGACGTATAATTTTGTATGACATATACTAAATGTATTTTAATTATAAAGTTGTAAATATAAATAAATGTATTCTAATAAAAGTTGAAATATAAATAAATTATTAAAAAACAACAACTATTTACAACCAAATACATACTATCTAATTATAAATATATAAAAGACATTACTCACAATTTTCAAACAGTTATCAAAGAAATTGTAAAACAGTGCAAAATATACGTGCTTGAAATTAAGGTAAGTCGATTTCGTTGAAAAAATATATACAATGACCAAAGAAAGTATTTGCACACCACGTATTTTTCATTAAATAATCAATTAATGTGATAAAAAAAAACTATTACTTCAAAACAAAAGTATATTTATACATAATAATACAAATAAAATTAAATGAAAAACCGATTTCACTACCTCCGGTGTTGAAATCAATTTAAGAATCATTAAATACATTTAATGACGAAAATAAATGGCTAAAATATTAATTATATTGACTTTCAATAGAAAAATGGGTTTTATTAATTAATCTATTATATTATTATCTGAGACAATCAGTTAGTTTTATCGGCTTTTCGTGACTCTCCCTTAACTTTTACAATTTTCATGTATAAGATAATATTTTTTCTAAAATCTTTAGCTAGGAATCAATCTTAATAAGACGATAAGAGTAATTCTTATAAATCTATAAAATTAAACTTAGAATAATAATAATAATGGGCTTAGCGAACCCGAAGGTTCGATACCGATACCACAAATTCCGCCTACTCATACTCGTCTAATGTTCACCGTTCAAACCCAAGCCCGCGAGATCAGCTTTAACGCAATCCTCCCCTCGACGCTTCGGCCTACCTTTCGGACGCCTACCAGTCGGATCAGCGAATACCAACTTTCTTGGAATCCGCTCCTCACCGAGCCCAACAACATTACTCGCCCATTTGAGTCTCCGCGATGCTATCAACTCAATTATATTTACAGGATACAAGTTCCGCAATTCCGCGTTGTGCAACCTTCTAAACTCCCCAGTAGCCTTATCTCTCTTCGGACCAAATATTTTAAGCAGTACCTTATTTTCGAAAACCTTAAGCCGTTGTTCATCCTTCAAAGTAAGCGGCCTGGTTTCACATCCGTAAAGAACCGTCGGCAGAATAATAGTTTTATAAATTCTAACCTTTATGTTTTTAGATAGAAGCCGCGAACTAAGTAACTTAGCTACTGAATAATAACACGCATTTCCCACCTTTAACCGGGACTTTATTTCTTCCTGGATTTTATTTTTTCTGGTTATCATTGAACCTAAATACTTTAATTTCTCTACGTGTTCAAAAGTATGTCCTGATACATGAAGATCACCAAGATCGTCACCTTTTCTGCTACTAATCATATATTTTGTCTTACCGATATTTAATTCAAGTCCTATTTCTTTACCGGTTTTTATTAACACACTTGTATTTGGTTTCCGTGTCTTCACCTAGCAGTACCGGATCATCGGCATACCCCGAAACCGAAATCTTGTCACCCATATTTGAACCTTTCTCGGTACACATCACCTTTTCTATGACATATTCTAAAGCTATATTAAATAAAACAGGATAAAATTAAACTTAAAGGAAGAAAATACTAAAATACGCATTTATGATCTGTCAGACTATTTCAATCAGAATGAAATTTATATCATATTTAAGCCATTAAATGAGTACATCGATATTGTGAGTTTAATCAAAATCGTTAGAGCCGTTTTCGAGCAAATCTTAAAAAGGTGCAAAATGCATTGTATAAAGTACACTTCCGATCAGCTGATTTTGATAAAAAAGTTTCAGATTTCGGCGTATAGTTATTTTTTTTTTATTTAAACATATTTATTGATATTTACAACTGTATTTATTATTATATACAACAAGTAAATGTGATGGACATAGTAAACTGACAGGGAAAATACATTTAGAGACGCTACCCATTGGCAGCACTCTATAAGTATTTAAACAAAGGTCTCGAGGCCAATCTTCTTTTCAGACGCCTCGGGATAGTTATCTTAAATATGAAATTTTACTTTATATATCTTAAATAGTTTTATAACACATTATTATTCATTGTTCATTTTAATTAAAAAAAAAAGAGTTTCAGTGACCACCTTTACAAGCTTTATTGTTTTTCATAATCAGGTTTCTTTTTTTAATATAACTGATCAGATAATCATTCTTTAAGTGTCTATGAAAACTTTTGGAATTTCCTTTTGTTACAATGTTATCTGAAACTTCCCGCTGTTAACCTTTCGGTTAAATTTTACAACTATTTTTATAGTTTGATAAAGGTTATGGTACTATAAACTTATATGATTACGACAGGAGAATAATCCTATTTACGATAAGTAGCAAGAGGATGTTGTGATATAATATTTTATAATGAAATTTAAACATATGTAAGAATGAAAATCTCGTGCGACTTTCACTTACTTACTTGAAATCATACTTTAAATAAAGCTGAATTGAACAAGAATAGTTGTATTAATAGAAATATTCATTTTAGATTTCATAATCTTACTAGACAAACGTTCAAAACTTCAAGCATATTAAAAAAAAACTCATTTAAATCACAATTATCAGACCTATTTGGACGTATGGAATCGAGCTTTTGGGCTCTACGAAACCATTTAACTACTCCCACATTCAGTTCTTATAATCCAAAATCCTTCGCAAAATCCTGAATTCCCCTTATTTTGTCACAAATCAACTCCTCCATAATGGCCTAAACATTCCATTTGTTGCAGACAAGCCCGTGATAGATACTCCTCTTTTCATTCTAAACTCCCTGCCCATACAAACCCAATTGTGCGTAATTTATCATCCTCAGATATCCCTGATAACCCTCCAAGGCGACTGAAAAGAAGGTGGCCTCGGGACCCACTGAATTAAAATAGTTAGTGAAGTGCTACCACTGGGTAGTTCGTTCTCAAGACATTTTCATGACTTTTTTTTTTCATTCCTCTTATTTACTTATTGTGTTCTCTAATACAGTTGTAAATTAATATAAATAAATAAAAAAAATCATTTCATAATATGACAATAGAAATTATGTCAACAATGATATGGTATTATCCGTTTTACGTTAATAAGCACTACCTTCTAGAACTCTATATAACATTTTTTTTGATAATCATAAGCTATCCAACGTTATACTATAAATTTATTGTACATTAATATTCATTTATGAAGATAGAATAAAAAATACTAAAAAATTATAAAATTCTTTCTTATTGTCTATTTAATCATTGTTTATCATTGCTAATAAGTTGATATGGTTAATTTTTTAGAATCAACAAAATTAAAGCTTCTTTGGAGTGAGAAAATTCGACACTTAACCCTTGTTTTTATGATTTAGTATTTTTAATTATGGTATATTTCAAAATAATATAATTACCTCAATAGTGGTATACACAATTATATAATTTATTAGTTTTGAAATATTAATTTAAAAAAAAAAAAACTTTTATACGTAACACACGACTTTCACATTCCAACGTCGATTTGAAAAATTTAAAAATTATTAAATAAAGATAGAGTTAAAAATGGTTTAAAGAATTATACTTAGATGCGTTGAAAACATATATTTTAGGTTAAATAATGTAACAATAGACAATATAATGCCCTTTTCATCTTTCTGCATTAAGATTTACAAATTTTTATTTAACGATATTTTTAAAATTCTTTAGCTTTTCAGCGATGTATTATAAATCTATATTTATATTCCTATGTTTAGAAAAAAAAAAAAAATGTTGGTTCTTTTCTCCTTTAGTTGGTTACCAAATTCTTAAAAATTGTATATTCAGCGGTGTTTTAGTAATGCTAATAAAATTATATGGTAAATTGTATGAAATCTACAAAATCAAAGATACTTTAGAAGAAGAACATTCAAAATTTGTCAGAGTATTTCAAACATGAAATACAAGCACATTTAAGTTTACATCAATATATAGAATTTAATGAAAATCGTTTGAGCCGGTTTCTAAAAAAACCTTTAAAAAGTGTAAAATGTATAATGTAAAGTGGCTCTTCTGGTTCGTCGAATTTTACTAAAAAAATTTGGTGTAACATTGCAAGCAGATACTTATCGTAAATATGAAATTTTAGCTTGACACTTTTTGACGACTAGACTTGCCACACACAGACTATTTTGCGGGTCTTAGTGGTTTTAAGAGTACCTCAAAACGTGTATTTCTATTTTGTTTTTGTTTTTCATTTAATTTATTGTAATTTACAACTGTATTAAAAAACACAATTGGTAAATATGCAGTATGAAGAAAAGTCATGAGAAAGAACTACCCAGTGGTAACACTTCACTAACAATTTTAATGCAGTAGGTCCCGAGGCAACCTTCTTTTCAATCGCCTCGGAGGGTTATCAGGGATATGTAAGGAAGATAAATCACGGACAAGTGGGTTAGTGTGGGCAGGGAGTTTAGAATGAAAAGAGGTGTATCTATGACGAGCTATGTTTGCAACAAATGGGATGTTTAGGTCATTATGGAAGAGTTGATTTGTGACTAAATAAGGGGCATTCAGGATTTTGTGAAGGATTTTGGATTGTAAGGATTGGATGCGGGAGGAATTAGATGGTTTAGTAGAGCCCCAAAGCTTGATCTCATATGTCCAAATATGTCTGATAATAGTCATGTAAATAAGTTTTTTGTAATATACTGGAAGTTTGATTAGCTGATTAGCGTGAGGATTCCAAGTAAGACGCTTGTCAGATGGAGACGTAGGTATCGGATTTATTTTACAGGAGTAAGGGTGATGTTATTAAAGGATACTAGGAGGTAGGAAGTCATCGGTTTGCGACGAATGGTAAAGGTGATTTGGTGGGATTTGTTAGGATTTATGTTAATACTCCAATTTCGACACCATTCTTCAATGGCTTTGATGTGGGACTGAAGGGTTTATGATGCAGTAGTTGGATCATTACGGATAAGACACGCGTGTCATCAACATAAATATTGAGGACAGTGGTATTTCTGTTTAAAACAAGAATCCGAAAATATTCACGATCGCTCTACTTTTCATTACTATATATTTCATGTATAGTTGTGCGAAAGTAAGAAATGTTCAGATAATGAGACGGATATAAAAATACCGGTTATGACCTATTTATCAAAATTATTCCGGGCTTCGGCTATTCATATTTTGATTTATTCATTCTTTTCAGCGTGCCAGTTTATAAATTAACGGCTTAATTTAATGGGAGTCAATATCATTAATCAAGCTGTATCTCTCCCATCGGCGGATTCAATTGAAGGGCGTATTGCTTGCTGATGGCTGTCCATATAATGAAAATTAATGGTTAATTAACTATCATGTGGAAAATGGATAATTATATTCAATATGGTTCATTTTAAAAATTTACTCTAAAGATATCAACATAAAAAAAATACAAAATACCGTATAAAGGGTATAGCTGGATTAGGATGGTAAATCTGCCCCTGAGGCTTTTTTGACCCAAGCTTGGGGAATCAATTTGGTGTCGAAAAAAAAAAAAAATTTATCTAAATTTTTAGCTTTTTAATTCAAACGGTTTTCGTGATTTTTTAAAAACCTCTTTTTTCGATTTTGTTTATTTTTAATAGTAAAATTAAAAATTAATCAATGATGATTTTTTTTCTAATTCTTAGGAGTCAAAGGCATGAAAAAATTATATGATCATGATTCTTAAACGAAAAGCGAATTTTAAGCGGAAGAAATAAAACAAAAATATGTATTTTTTAAATCTTTTTGAAAAGTGTCAATCGCCGATTTTTTTCAGAAAATTTCTTTTATACTCCTCTATACACACCATTTTTTTTCCGTATGTGTTGCAGTGGTAAAACAATATGAAAACAAATAAAAACATATTTTTTCCCCTTTATAGTCTTAAATCAATAAAACAAGTAAATAGAATTGATATATGGTTAGAACACATGGTAATCCTGTAAAGAAACTACCCATTGGTAGCACTTCAATGTCTAATTTATGGTAGGAGGTCTCTTGGCCATCTTCTTTTAAGGCGCCTCGGTGGATTGTCAGGAATAGATATGGAGGAGAAGTCACTGATAAGCGGGTTTGAGTGAGCAGGGAGTGTGGAATGAAAAGAGATATATCTATATCGGGCCAAGTCTTCAACTAATGTGATATTTAGGCCTTTGTGGATGATTTTATTGGTAACAAAGTAAGGAACATTGAGGATTTTTTGAAGGATTTTGGACTGCAAGGATTGGATGCGGGAGGAATTTTATGGTTTAATAGAACCCCATAGCTCAATGCCGTAGCTTCAAATAGGCCTGATAATTGTAATATAAATGCGTTTTTGTAGTCAATAGGAAGTTTTGAGCGTTTTTCGAGTAAGTGTTAAAGTAATCATTATCTACAAGCAGTTTCCTGTCGTTTCAGTCTAGTATGAGGAATTTATGTTAGGCGTTTGTCGAGGTGGAGTCCTAAGTACCGGATATGTTCAACAGGAGTAAATAGGTAATTGTTAAATTATACGGTAGGGCAGGAGGTCATAGGTTTACGACGTAGAGTGAAGGTGATTTGATGGGATTTGTTTGGATTTATTTTAATTCTCCAGTTTTTTACATTCTTCAATGGCTGATAGATAGTTCTGTAGGATTTGAGATGCAGCAATAGGATCATTATTCACAGATAACACACATGTGCCATCGGCGTAGGAAGTAAGGATAGTGCTTTCAAGGAAGGGAATATCAGCTGTTTGTTTTGAATTATTGTAGGTATCATCGTAACATGTATGATGATATAACCATCACTATAAATATAGGTATGTATCATTTTTATCTATGTGTTATTAGGAAAAGTGAAAGTAATAATTTGGGTTGATATCAACTGATCAGTATTATAAAGGGGTAATAAAGTAATGAATTAAAAAAGATATCCAGTGTATGGATCAAGGTCTTGTGTCCATTTTATTAAGTTGTTGGATTGTCAAGTCTAATGTTATTCATGTCTTGTTTTTTTTAACTAGTCATTAGAATAGAAATTACACTTCTTCATTCCGTAGCCGTAAATAGAACATCGCATATAGATCTGTTCAAAGCACTTGAGATTCGTTAGTAACAAATTGCTTGGACAAGTGGCTAAGTGGCCTGAGGCTCAAAGAGCTCGATATCAAACAAAAAAAAAAACCCTAACGATTTCTCAGCAGTAACTCCGGGCTGTAGTAATTGATTTAGAGGGCCGTTAGGGAAGTCTTGGAACGGGCCGGTCGCCGCACTGAATGAACCGAGTATGTAAACAGGTTTTTTGTTCCGGCTCCGACGGCAGCCTATGCAAGGATGTCTTCACTGCCCGCCTCGTGTAAACCAAACAACGACCACCGACACACACACACAAAAAAGAGGGATTTCCAGGCAAAGGCTACTGGGGCGATGGGAATATCGTAAAGGCGGCTATACACGGTGAGAATTAGGGTGAGGTGAAATTCGTGATTTGTAGGTGAAATGGAATATCACATAATTTCAACATATTATAATAAATATTCAATTACCGAATTTTCTATATTACTTCATCATTTATTATTTTTACCTTTTACTATAAATAATGTTAAATTATTAAAAAACATGTTTTCATGATGCGTATATTACACTTGTTTGTTTTGATATAACTTCATCATTCAGTTTTTTTTTATCTTTTAAAAAAATAATATTTAATAATATTATAGGATTTTTCTAATTGTAATATTTGATGTCATTAACCAAATTTATCTTTAAAAAATAAGCCTTCCCCCTCTCCTGCTACTTTCGTGAACACATACAATACTTGCTTTCACCTCACTTACACATGCCCTAATTCTCACCGTGTATCGCCGCCTTAAATGAATCGTGTTAGGAGGCTAATACTCTGGATCTACGCGCGGATACATGTGTTGCCAAGTCACTCATCCGTCGTATTTCTTCACTCACGCGATAGATATTACCGCACGCACACACTCCATAAACATTCTGATACACCTGATTTCGAAGCAGTGCACACGGAAACCTAACATGTTAATAATGACCAAGGGAAAGCGTGGGGACAAGTGATCACTTCTTCCTCGAAAAAACGAACAACACAACACATGCTAAATACCTGGTTCTGCCATAAATACTGTTACAAAAGTTGAAATTTCCTTAAATCTTTGGGTATTATTTAGATGATCTTCACCAATGTCAGATTGGTTTCTTTGAATGTCAGGGAAATAATCCCAATCAGTTTGTATTTTTCTTTCGCTCAGTGAACAGGGAGTGAGGTGAAAAGAAAACCGAATAGTTGTGGAAGTCTCACAGAAAGTTGGAAAATGTAGATTAAAGAGTTTCAACACATAGAAACCTTTGGGTATCAGCCGTATGTTTTTGCACCATAAACATAACTATGGATGTTTTTTTCCTCAATGTTTTGGGTATCAACTTTATAGAGTCTGGGTCTGCCCCAGGAGGTAGGTCCATACCTGACTGAATTAACAAATAATATTCTACCACGCCACTAAATATAATAGATAACAAAATAAAATCTTATACACACACACACACACACACACACACACATACATTCATACATACATATATGTGAATATATTAATCGGAACATTCTCTTCTAATTTGTTTATATATTAATTTATCATAACATATCAAACATTATTATTACATTACGTTTCGAGGTACCTTATTCCTCATCTTCAGATTTTCAAATATTAAATTTATTTCCATATTGTATCTCAATATAGGTCAATTACTATTATATTATTATTCATATTAAGCTCATAGATATGAATAATAATTCTGTTAAAATCTATCTTTTCATTATCACATATTCATTGTTTCATCCTTTTGTTGCTGTGCACTTGTAACTATCATGTATACTAAAAAATTATATAGATGTTCGGCAAGTACAAAATAAGTCGGTTTCGTTGAAAAAAAAAAAAATCTTTTGTATGAAGACATTTACAACTTTAAAAAAAAATGTCCGAACTTAAATATTATATACGTTTTCGGCTGTGAAACCTTTATTTTCCCTCTTTTTTGAAGTTACTTCCGTAATGGATTTTCCCCTTTGTTCCTCCAGACAGTGGAAACATATCGTCCATTGGTAAGCCTTCGAATAAAGCTTAGGTGGAAAATAAGATTGGCTCTACGGGGAAGGATGGAATCGGAGAAAAATTACTCTTAACTGATAAAAGGAACTTTCATCTCAATTCTATAAATACTTTATAATTCTTAGAACATTCCATTTTATTAAATGAATGCGAAAAATCGTGATTCATTTGGGTTAGATTCAAATATAATTGAGGAGGGGGGGACGAGAGGTTTTAGAAGAAAAAAAATTAATATTTTGGGATAAAATTAATGTATTGGGTTGCCCAGGAACTAATGGTTTTAAAAAAAAAATATTATACCCGCTTTTAGCATTGAAAATAATATCGGTTACATTGAACACGCCTTGGCAGCTTTTACATAGCTTATAAGTATGATACGGACTCCTTAGAATTTATTAATTCAGAAAACCCAGTTTCTAAAGCTCTTATGTAAATAAATTATGCTGCTTCTTCTACGTTGAGCCACTGTCAAGAACGTTATCCTACGAGATTTAATTTTTATCATTAGTAACTATCCTAGGCGGAAATTGATCTTTTTGTTTTGGCAAAGAAGTGATGCACCAATTTCATTAAACTTATTTTAAAATTTTTTATTATGTTTACATTCTTTCATGGGTAAGGAATCCAACTTCGTCTAGAAGTGGCCATCTATGGCCGATTAGCTTACATCGAATTTCCTTGCAAGTTCTCAAATACTTAGTCTTATTTTGTTTTGTTTTTTCCCCCCCTAAATCTCGCAGGACATCGTTACATTAATGTAAGCTTAATGACATTGACATCATTTGCTACAGCGCTAATGTTTTCAAAACCTTTTTTTAAAACATTTCCATTGGTTTTGACAACTGCATATACAAATACAATTAGTAAAATGGACGAATTACAATAATAGGCATGAACAGACATGTAAAGAAGTTTATTTATGCTGTTTTTTGGAACGATTACGCCGAAATCAAACACAGCCGCCAGATTTTTACACCGAACTATTCGGTACCCACTTTCTAGGGGCTGGATGAGCCTTAATTGGTTTCCTATATGTACTCCAGAGTTATCCCACGCCTAAAATTAAATAATAAATAATTATTTATAACTTTATATATATATATATATATATATATATATATATATATATATATATATATATATATTTTTTTTTTTTTTTTTTTTTTTCTCTGGCGCGACAGGCCGTGTAGGCCCTTGGCCGCGTGGTATAATCTCCTGGGAGAATATAACTCACGTTTATCGATGAAACATTTAGGGTAGGGTCATCACTCTTTACGCCTATATTTGCGAGTTGCAACCAGTAGGCTGACGAGTCTCACATACCCGGGGGAGAGGCTGTGAGTGAATAACCAATTAATTAAATTTTTATTAATGTCCCGCTGGGACTGGGATTCAAACTCACAACTCTGGCGTGGAAGACTAGTGTGCTAGCCACTCAGCCACGGGCTCCCCGTTATATAATATATATATATATATATATATATATATATATATATATATATATTCATTGATATTTACAACTGTATTTATAAATACATTCAGTAAATGTAATACAAGATCATACTGCCATGATTCACATGTAGAGATACTGTCGATTGACAGATCTCCAAAAACTACGCTAAACCAGAAGATCTCGGGGCCAACTTCTCTTCAGACGCCTCAAAGGATTATCAAGGATTGTTGAGATGGTAAGGCTTGAAACTATTGGATTAGAGTGGAAATGGAGTTGGCCCTAAAAGGAGTGGTACCTGGTTCGATCCAAGTCAGCAACATTGGGAACATTTATGTCTTTATGGATGAGTTGATCCGTGACAAAATAAGGAGCATTGAGGATTTTTCGAAGGATTTTTGATTGTAAGGGTTGGAGACGGGAATAATTTGATGGTTTAGTACAGCCCCAAAGCTCTACCCCGTACGTCCATATCGGCCTTATGATAGTAATGTAGATGAGTCTTTTGTAGTTATTTGAAAGGTTTGAGCGTTTGTCTTGTAAGTGTTGCAGTAGTAGAAAACGTCGGGCAGTTTCTTGTCGTTTCAATCTTGTGCGAAAGATTCCAAGTAAGTATTTATAACTATGTCAGAATAATTATTAAGTTGGCATTTGTGGATGCTATAGTTAACTAACACGTGGATTATTAACTTCATTATCAAAATATCTGATAAGATCACTAAGTGTATTTGTAATTGAGAAAACTCAAACAAAGCTGGCCCCGTGTGACACCGTGATTTGGCATTCCGTGCCCTCACGTCAGTGTACAAATTAGGACCTATTTCATGAATTAGTTTCTGAATAATAGAAAAGTTTCCTGAAATATTAGAAATTAGGCAGGGGTAGATGGGGTTACAAACTAATAAATATGTCACATTTATCATAGTATAAATACCGGTCACAGAAGGAATTTTTCAAGCATATAATTAAATTGGGATTCGCTTACAACCTCCACCCGGGTTCCTGAGACTCGTCAGCCAGCTGGTTGCTACTCACAAAGATAGGTATAGGGAGTGACGACCATAGTCTATGAAGTATTATTGAGAATCGCTGTATAAAATCTTCGGAAACAATCCCCTGCGGCCAAGGGACTCCGAAGCCTGACGTGCCAACTGAAATAAGAAATATCTGTGAGCGTTGTATACAAGTGGTATGAATTGAACGCCGCACATCGGAAAAAGATAGTGATATAGTGGCCAAAATTCTATAACTTATGATCAAATTAAGATAAATGAATTTTTTTTTCTTTTTTCATTGTACGATGTCCTTTTATAGTGATAGTATACAAGTTACCCCTCCCCCCCAACCTTTAAAAAAAAAAAAAAAACTATGAAATCATTTTTATACATTTTTTTAAATATTTAAATACAATATGCTATATAGGGGCTTCGAAATTCAAATAAATAATTTATCATATATTCCTGTACAGGTTTCAGCATATATGATTCCCTTTTTCAGGCATTGACAACATATATATTCATAGAAATATTTAACTCAACTAAATAATAAATTTTAAAAATCCCGCAAAATGGTCTGTGTGTGTGTGGTAAGCCTACCTCCGAAACGGAAAGTCGCCTGCGATAAACTTTTGTAATGTATTGAGGATACTGAGTGGAGTAAGGATTGGATAATTATTGTATTGATTAAATAAATATTGATTAGCCTACGTCGGCAAAAGTACAAAGGGCGTGTACTTGCCCCCCTTTGATTCACCAATAGGCCCCCGGTTTCCCCATGGGTCTGGGATACCAGAGACCCCGGTAGTTTCCTACAGCGGCAGCCGACAAGAATATTGAGGGTGGTCAAAAGATGAAAATAAGATCACAAGGGCTGTACCGCCAACCGGGGCACTTCCCATATCCGCCCACCCAAGGTGACGAGGATAAGGGAGAAGATTCGTAGGGCAGTCTTAATCAAATCATGAGAGTTGAAGTCCAGTCAGAGAACAGCCGAGGGTCAGAGAGAGCAGTTGGAGATCTAAAAATCAAGAACTGATTCCACCTTCGACAGTCGACTAAGTGTTTTAAAGGTATTTTTTTTCGTAGTATTGTATGGCAAAGGTAGTAGTGAAAATATACCTCAGTATTCTCAATCAAAGTTCTAAGCAATGTATTAATATAATGGATATGTGTAAGTTAATAATTATAATAATCAATTAATTGAATCTTGTTTACTTTAATCTTACCCTGTATGCGACCTATTGGATTGGTAAACACGATACGTTTGGCAAGGAAATCCAATGGTATCATTAAATATAGTTTATATATGGATCAAATATATCAAGTAAGCTAGTTTTTGATGGCAACGCTGCCTTAGAAAACCAGCCGGTCAAAAAACATAGCACTTTATACCATTAAAATCTGGATATTGATTTAGTATTTTATGTATTATTGTTTCATGATTATTATATCCCCTTTTAAATAGTTTGACAGGGCTTAAATAACAAGTTCTTCTAAAGTATAAAATTAATAGATTCGAAAAAATTAACCATTTCTATAATTATTTTTAGCAAAAAACTGGTAAATACGCAAGATAAAAGAATTTGATAACCGACTTTAGGAGAAAATAGTAAATATATATTTCTATATATTGGGTTGATGCAAAATTAATGCAGGTTTTTAGTAGGTATTGTAAATACGCCATATCTTTACTTTAACCATATATATTTAATCAAAATAATTTCCATCTGAATCAATGCACTTTTGCCAACGTTCAACAAGCTTTCTTATTCCACCAGAAAAAAAATCCGAATCCCTGGACTCAATGAAATCACGAAAAGAATTTTCACTGTCGTCCTGGTTTTGAAAATTTTTCTCCCTCAAAAAGTTGTCCAGATGCCTGAAAAAGTGGAAGTCTGTAGGAGAGAGGTCAGGTGAATAAGGCGGATGTTGGAGAACTTCGTAGCCCAACTCGTGCAGTCGTCGAAGCGTTGGTTGTGCAACGTGTGGTCTGGCGTTATCGTGGAGCAGGATCGGCCCCTTCCGATTCATCAATGCTGGGCAAAGACGTTGCAATTTTTGAGTTCCGAGTTCCGCCGCCATTTCTCGTGTGGTTTTGGTTGGGTCTTCTTCCACTTTTGACCTCAGCTGGTCGTTGTGCAGAGCAAGATGACGGCCCCGACCTTCCTTGTCTTCGAGGTCGAAATCTCCTCTGCGAAACTTCTGGAACCAACGCTGCACCGTGCACTCATTAATAGCCCCCTGACCCCACACTTCATTAATATTACGAGCCGTTTGCGCAGCGCTGCGCCCTAATTTAAATTCGTAAAAATAAATTTGACGAAAATCGCACTTTGACATTTTCGATTCAAGACCTTTGAACACACTGAACAAAACGATTTTACTAAACAAATTCATGGTGAAAGAGAGGGTATTAGATAAGGTTTGTTTTGGTATAATAATGATCAATGTTAGGATTAGCTTTGTTTACACAATTGGAATTAAGATATTGCAATAGAGGAAACCTGCATTAATTTTGCATCAACCCAATATTATATAGGAATATGTGTGCTTTGCAGACATGGTTGTAATTTCAATAACGATAATGGAATTTCATCACAAGTAAATTGTGCTGCATATTGAATTACTTGCAAATATAATTCTTGTTCTCATATCTAGTTTAAATACCTGCTACTCTGCACTTTATCTAAATTAATTCGAGTTTGCGAGGAACTATTTCACAAGAAGCTTTTTAATATCAGTTACCTACCCAATGAAGGAAAGTATCAGGATCAGGAAAACAATTGAAAATATACACGAATAAGAAATAATATGATATCTTATTAAAAATTGGAATATGTCCGGAATATAATGTTATTTTACTTATGTAACATTGTTAAAAAATATTTGAATATTTCATCGAAAGCAACCGTAATGATTTCGTTAGCATTCATTATATAAATGTTCATTAAATATTCTTTAATTTTAGGTAGGTTTTATAAACTTAATAATTATTCGTTAGGCCTAGGTCTCGCTCTGCCTCTAGGTGTTTTATTCAATTTCGGGTACCCATTTTAAATTTGTCTGCCATTTTTTTCTGGTCGGACGAAATTTAAAAAAAACAAGAAGGCACAGGAAAACAGAAGATCGAAAATATTGGGAATTAAAATGCCAAGAAATTAAAAAATAAGCAGCGAACTCATAACCCAGAAGGTACGGCTTGGTCACCGATTAAGACTATTTCTCTTACAGGAGAGGCTTACACATCAGTAGAAAATCATTTTATTTTTATCTAAACATAAAATTTGAATTTAAACAATTTTTTTTTTGCAATTTTATTAAAAAAGATGTTAGTAAATTTTATTTAAAAAGTTATATACAATATTTGGTCACATTGTTTCTTTTTACTTATATCAATTATTAAAAGTGTTTCAAAATAAATATATATAAACTTTATGTATCAACGAAATTGTAAATATGTGTAAATAAAGGCTTATCTTATCTTACCCATTTTAATATGCGCCCAAAATATGTCTCCCTATGCTAGTGCCGCACGACGGCTGAAATGAAAAAAAAAAAAAATGCAAATCATAACACAATATTTTATTCAAAATAGCTACATTATGGTATCTGTCTATAGAGATATTTTTAAACAGTTAACCAATATGACAAGCAATAAATAATTCAAAGAAAAACATCCCAAATGGTCTATATCCACTGCTAATTTCAAAAGGCTATATCTTTGCTATTCCTTACCCGATTTCAATGATTTCTTTTTCGTTTTATATGAAATTTGTTAATAATTCTAACAGTAATTTTAGTATAATCTAGTCAACTTCAAAAATTACTGAGTGATGGACGTATTTATAGGTAAAATTTCAATTTATTTTCTGTTTTCTCTTTTAAATAATTATTCGCCATTCTTTTGGTTAAAAACCCTAATAAATTTTTGGTATATCTTTAAAAATAACTGAGTTTTTAAATGTAATCAATTTTAATCGGCCGACATTTAAAAAATAATAGGCTAATATCAACGTTTAGGTGTTACGATCTTGTAGATGTATCACGATGATGTAGGTGTTACGAGTGATGGCCTAGTATTTTTGTGCCGAATTAAGAAAAATGGTCCAGTAGTTTGGTGAAAAGACGCGGACGGCAGACATACGGAATTTTTTTATTATACCTCATTCGGGTTCTACATATCTTGAAACGGAAGCCCTCAAATTTTAAGATTTTTTTTTTTTTTTAATTTTATTTATTTATTTTTTTAATCGATCAATATTTAAAATAATAAACCAATAAAGAATTATTCTTCGGCGACCAGGTTTCGAACCCCGAAGAACAGCAGATTTGTTTCTATAGAAATTTGAAGTTCTAAAAAAATAAAATTAGGTACCTATCTATGTATGTTACTTTTAATTTTTTAAACTACAACTATCAACGTTTGATATTTGAGGCTTATTGAAACGAGTGTTGGCATTTCTAAATTCGATCATTCGCTAGGAGAATTTTTTAAATATACTAAAGTCAGAACGTTTTGCTTGAATATCTAAACTGAAGGGGATGATGAAACTTGTAATTTAAGCTTCGTAAATAAAGCAGTCATCTAATGTAACGAAAACAGCGTTGCAGGCCCCGCAAGACAATGTTATCTTACGTACTACCTAATTACATGCACATTAGTGATGGCCCATAATGTAGTATGGCTAGCCTGCAATGTGTATGTATGTTCATGCAGGATCTCTTGTAAACGATGTTGATCAGTGTCACAATATTTCTTCATATAGCCATTGCTAAGTTCTTAAAAATTCTAGTATTTTTAAGTTCTAGAACGTATCCGAATATTTTAAAATTTCCATTCGTAATATATATGGGTTAAATTGTTAAAGTTTAATTAATTTTGCAGTTCAAATGTTTGATTCTCTGTTTATTTACTAGTTATTCTTTATCCGTCCTGGAAACACTTTTCTGGCCTTTTAAGTCAGCTTTATGGCTGAAAATTTGTGTTAGGAAAATGTCTCTAACTCCCTAAGCTTAGCAGCTATCTAATCAAAACTAACTATATAATAAGCACGTGCTTTGCATTTTTTGTTAATCATCTAAATAGTGAAGAAAATAATTGAAAAATATTAGAGCACTTCTTTAGTATATGTTAAAGTATCTTTTGCAAATGTTTCATGCCGTTTCAGTCTAGTTTGAAGATTTTAAGCTAGACGGTTGTCAAGATGAAATCTTAGATTCCGATTAACCGGGGCAGGTGGGATATTATTAAAGAAAATATAGAAGCAGTATTATTATTTTTTTTCCAAATATTATGATATTATTGATGAATCCGAGACCCTTCATTGGACGTAGAGGTACATCTTTTTGTTTTATTATAAGAGTGACAGTCCCAGAATTGCATTTCCGTAATTATGTATGAAGTATATATAGTCAGAAAAGTATTGCGACTCCAGTTTTAAATAAAAATGATAATTTTAGGGTTCCCTGAGTTCAAATAACTAAGTCTCACAAAACAGTATCTGTGCGTTAGTGGTCACAATAACAAATAGTCCTTGAAAACTTAAATTATATAATTTAGACAATTTTATCCCACATCAACTTTTTCCCTATATTACTATTGTTATTATTAATTTAAAATTAGAAAATTTTCGATTTGGCCAGCTTACTTATTTATGCATTTTGAAAAGAATCCCACATTTATTTTTTGAACATTTTTACCTCATAAAATATTTTTAAAAAAATAAATATTTGTACCCAAAATATTTTTAAAAAAAGTTCTTACTAAGTAAAAAAGTAATGGCTCACTATTATTATTTTTTTTTCTGCGCTAAATACTACTAATATCTTGCCATAATGCATACTACTAGTTTTTATTTTTTTGTTTTCACAATATATATTTTAATTTAAAATTTTCTGAAGATTTGTCTTCGGTACTTCAAGGAGGTCTCATGTTACCCACTTATACGGTGAATTAAACTGACTCCTCCCCCCAACCCGCAGACAATATTTCATTGGATCATACCTTTACTAAACAATTAACTCCCAGCACCCCTCCTACATCCACAATCTCCTTCAATTTAGATCCTTAGTCCACTCACTTGAAACTAGATCGCGATATTCTGACCTTTACCTTCCTACCCAAAACTTTTGATCGTTCCTTTATTGTCCGCTCTACTACACTCTGGAATTCTCTACCAACCCATATACGCCAGGCCGCCTCTTTATCCTCATTCAAATCCCAACTTCTGTCATCCCAAATATACGATCAGCAAATGTGATATGTCCTAATCACCTCCTTGCTCGGCCGTTGGCCTAGGAACAGTCGGAATAAATGTAATATACCCAAGACCCTTCATGGTTTGTAGAGCTACAGGATTTGTTTTTTTAATATAAGGGTATCAGTCTAAATCAGTCTTGGATAAAGTTGTTGTTTTTTCTATTACACTCCATCTCCTCCTCTATCATTATATATTTATACAACTATTTTACTTCTGCCAAGAAGCGATCAGTTGCAGAGCACCATCAACTTCGAGATGTAGGAAGACACCGAATTTACTATGCCCTATTGTCGTAGGAGTTATTGAGGAGTTGAACTTGCTAAAAGATTGGGCGGGAAAAGATGGGGCTGTTTTAAAGCCTTATTGTTGGGAACGGTTGGAAGGCTTCCAAATGCGAAATTTACTTTTTTGGCACTAATTTGAAAAAGTTTGCGGCCTCCCTGCCAGAAACCACTTGCCTTTAGTAGTGCTCAATACCTCTTGACCATATATTGATTTCCGCTCTAGCCTATATATTAAACATGCATATTCCCTATCTCATGTACACCTTGTGTTACGAGATACAATTTCGCTTACTTAATTTTACCTATTTATGGAATATATAGTAGGAGAATTATTGCGATCGTGAAAATTTTCGAATTCCAGTTTCCACGAAAATACACGGTTTAGGGTCCCATGAGCTCAAATGACCAAATCCTGCAAAAAGGTCTTGGTGTGTGTGGTTAGTCAAGCTCTAAAATGATAAGAGATGATTACACTAACTTTTCGCCAAAAGTGACTGAGAGGAACGCTACATTATGCAACGTATTTTGCACTTTTGCATCATGTTGGTTCATTCCGATGGAATTAGTTTGACAGGACTTAAATCCCAATATTTTAAAATATCCTCAATGTACTGCCATTTTAAAAATAATAGGCATCATACAATTTTCTAGGTTTAGTTCATCGTTGGAAGCGTATCATCGAAAAATTGGTGCAGGGCGAAGAAAAGGCCGCGGACGGCGCACAATTTAGGTGGAAAAAGTTAGGAATTTTCCAGTGCTTCACCTTCTTATTATTAGTTGGCAAGACCCTTAATACTAATATTTCCCGCCATACCGTTTTCTAAATGAAATAGTAAATGAGTGAATCATTCCAGTTCACACAAGTGGCTAATAACCGGCAGTTGTATTATCTTTATTCGATGGCCATTTATTGTGTTCAAGGTGAGTTTAGCTCAAAGTCTTTTTGCTTTTATTTAACAAAGGACATTGCTAAGACAAGCAAGACATTATATTTCCAAACTCGTTATTGAATAAACATTGCAATCTAGCTGTAGAGTTAATTTAGCAATTTGTAAATGTATGCTCCTATTCAATAACGAAATAATATATAACCCCCAAGTTATCCCAAGGATTTGTTTCATCAATCCTTCTATTCTTTAAATATTACAAAAAAATTTTGCGATTTTTTGCTTTTTGGGTGATACATAATTTTTTTCAGAAACAACGCTCTGAATCAAAAGTTTTAGAATATATATATTTGAAGAGTTTCCTAATGATATAAAATACACCTATTAGCAGATTTCAGGAACTCCAAGCCATAATTCGATTTTATTTTTCCCGTATTCTGGTACTTAAAACGTAAAATGTATGGAAATTTTAGATTTTAGCAAATAAATTTTATGTTTGACCACTGTGCGCACGCTGATCGTGTCAAAAAACTATTTATTTTTATTAATTTTTTCCGTAATCCTGGACCCCAAAGGTTAAATAGGGACAAGTTTCAGAATTTTGTCCACCTAAATCGGTCATATTTTCCACTGTGCGGCGGATTAACAGATTTTTTTATTCGTTTTTCGGATCTACATATCTTGGAACGTAAGTCCTCAAATTTTGAGAGAGGGTAATTTTTTTTTTCAGTCGATTACGAATGTTTATTATTGAAAATAATAAACCAAAATCTTTACATAAAGTTACTAAAAAATTTTTTTTTTCAACCTAAATTGGTGTTTTAGTACATTTTTTTTTTCGTACTGATGTTTTAATGCATACTAGACTTTTGTTATTAAAACAAAAAGAAGTCTTGAAGTTTTACTGAATATAAGTTTTCCGCTTAAAGCTCATTAAAATAGCACATATTGTACATTCTGTATATTTTATTCTAAAGACCATGTCCTAGGATAATAAAGAATTTATTTATTTATTTAAAATAATAACGAAGAACTTGCAATATTAAAAATGTTTATATTTTGATTTCCAGTATATATCCATGTTTCTCACTCATCGTTTATTCAGTTATTCAATCTAAATTGCTATCTATCTGGCAAAGAAATGAATTTTACTAAAGGAAAATTCAATGCTGACCACTTACCGGAACGATAGGTATCTACAACAGATTGGTTCTTTCTATAGCACTTTTTTTTTTTCAGAATGGGTCGAGCGCCTCTGAAGAGAAAATAAGGGGACATTTATTTATTTTTTCCTCTTTTCAGGAGATATAATAGCAATTTATTTTCCAATATACAAAAATGAGATATTTGAGGTTATTTTATTAAATATGGTACTATAATCATGTAATCTTAAACTCTGTGTTAACTATATTTAAATTTTATTATTAATTTAATTCAAATATATCGACAGTTGTGAGATGAGTTTTGACCATTATACTTTTTGCTATTGGAATTAACTAATTAAAACACTTGAAAAATATATATTTTTTTTATTTAACGTCATTTTATGCTACTATGGCTAATCGGACGAGAATATATTTTTTTAAATATTAATAAAAGTTAAATTTTCTATTCTTGACAATAGTAAATTATTACATTTCTTACTTTTTCTAAGAATATTTTAAAAAGCTTTTCTACATTTCGAAGTTTTTCTTAATTTTCAAGGTTGATAAACTTCCATATTTATTCTAATATAGGTCAATTATATTGGTTAATATTTTAGTTTTATTTATTTATTGTAATAAATCGTCATTTAAACTAATGTATTGGACCAATATTGGATTGTAAAAACACATATATTTAATGATATTTACATCTCATCTTACAGTCGACAACAAATTACTAATATATAAGACGGTACTGAAACCTACATGGACCTACGGACTTGAACTATGGGGGACAACTAAAGATTCTAACATCAAACGTATCCAATCCTTCCAATCCAAAGTCCTCCGAACAATAGTTAATGCTCCTTATTACGTTACCAACTGTACCCTACACCATGACCTAATATTCCATTTATTTTAGACCTGGTACCATCCAAATTCTCCAATGTCCATCAGAACCTTCTTCATCATCCTAATCCTCTTGCTCAATCTCGGGCCATCTTTTTTTTGAGACGCCTCGTAGGATGATCAGGAATTGTAGAAGAAGCAGTGATTGAAACTAGTGGTTAGAGTAGAAATGGAGTTTGTCATGAAAGTAGTGGTTCGTGCCATGTCAGCAACATTAGGAACATTAAGGTGTTTATGGATGACAAGTTCTTTATTTGTGACAAAGTAAGGAGCGTTGAAATTTTTTCGAAGGATTTTGGATTATAAGCATTGGACACAAGAAGAATTTGATGGTTTAGTAGAGCCCCAAAGCTCTACTTCGTAATTAATGAATTAGTCGAAAACGTCGAGCAGTTTCTTGTCGTTTCAATCTTGTATGAGGATTCCAAGTATGTCATTTGGCAAGATGGAGTCCTAGATATCGGATCTGTTCAACGGAGACAAGTGAATTATTATTGAAGGATATTGCAGGGCAGGATGTCATAGGTTTACGACGAAGGGTAAAAGTTCCAAATTTTTAATAAATATGGAAATCTATCAATCTTTTAAAATAAGGAAAAACATTAGAAAACAAATTTCAAATAAAGGTACAGCCTCCTATGGCAAAGATCCCGGGTTCAAACCCGCAGGTGGTCCTAGGATTTTTTAATGGGAGTGAAAAATCCTTAGTTATGCCGTCCTTCGGAAGGGACGTTAAAAGGTTGTCCCGAGCCTGTGTGATGTCAGGTACTCTTTAAAGATCCCTATCCTAATAAAACCTGGATAGGCAAAATTTAGAACTCTCACTATAGCATCGTTCGATTTGCTACTTCAGTAGCATAAAGTGGCATTGAATAAATAAACACACAAACAATGTTAAAAAATGTAAAATATCAAATAAATTAATTATTCTTCAGAAAAAAATGTTCTAACATTTATTTATATTAATATACATTATACTTTTCATTATATTTATTTTAATATTAAATATCTTTCTTATAATAATATTTCAAAACTAATAATTTCATGACAAACACAGCCTTAGAGCTAATTAAGTAAGCTCAGCTCCAGGTAGTTCTCAACAGTGACGCGGCTAAGAGAGAGGCGCTGGGATCCCTCGGATTCTGCTTGTCCCTCCACAAGTTCCGATTCTGCTTGTACCTTCCTTTTTTTGGGGCAATTCGGATAGAACAATTCTTCGGTCCGGCACTTTTAAATTAAACTCCAACTAAGTAAAATTTATTTAATGTTAATTAATTTATATTCCGAAACTGAATCTTCGTGCAATGAAATTTAGCCTAATTGGAGAAGCGTTTGGAGTTGCACTCTAGCGCATTCCAGCAGAGCGTATCAATTGATTCCGCCCCATTAGACTTCTTAACCACGGAATTATTATCGATATCTTGACTAAGTCTTTAATAGTTTGTAATCGCCAGATTATCCACCCCACCTTCACCCTCTCTCCTTGGAGTGTACATAGACATAAAATATATGAAACGATTATTCGCAAATTCAGAATCCCATATAGAATTCTAGCAAGGGAGGGCAGCCTATAACCCTCTGAGTTTTTCATATTCCGCTTAGCATAATGTAAAAAAACGCTGCAAATTATTACACAATGGTTCATTATTTCCAGATAGCAATATTAGAGTATAACTGTTTAAAGGTAATTAACTTTTCTGAAAAGCAATAAATAATTCAAAGGAAAATAGTCAGTCACCACTGCTTATTTCAAAACGCTTTATCTCTGCTGTTTCTAAACCTATTTCAATAAATATTTTTTAGTTTTGTAGAAAATAAATAAAAAGGCGTATGTATTGACAATATTTAAATATTTTTTCTGTTTTTGTTTGTATTCAGAGGTCACAAAGATTCATTATTAAAAAAATAAACCAATAACCGCGGAGCATATTATAATAATAATAAGTTTAAAGTTCGTTAAATCATTCTTCTTTTAAACACACGCGGCATTGCTTGATGTAGTAGATGTTCTATATATTTGCCATTAATGGTCCGATTTTAATCAATAAAAATGATGATGTGATCTTATATATATATATATATATATATATATATATATATATATATATATATATATATATATATATATAAAGTTATCTTCTTCTTTATTGGCGCGACAGATGCATAAAGCTATCCGTGGCCTGCTCAATCATTCTGCCCTAGGCAGTCCTGTCTGCATAATGTACTGTGCTCATTCCTGCCTGCAGCCTGTGAGGACACAATCCTTGCAACGCACTCTTGGTCTTGTACCTTCTGGTATGTTCCTATATGCCTTTAGAGGACCTCTGCTTCCTTTTGTCCTTTGTACATGTCCTAACCACTTAAAGCTCTATAACCTGACGAAATTGGAGATACTAACATCTCGGTATTCAGCGTAGAGCTCCGCGTTTCTGGGTATTCACCAAGTATCGTGTTGTTTAATAGGTCCGAGAATGCGTCTCAGGATCTTCCTCTGGAAGCGATAAAACTTGAGGGCAACAGACTTGTTATAGACTTTTTAAATTTTAATTCTGGCTTAAAATAATTTCTGTTCTTCATATTTTTTTTTCGGGGCTTCACTATATACATGAACATATGAACAACCCATGTAGTAACTGTAGAGATTAGTTCTCTTCCAAATATTGGGTAGCCACTTCACAGAGCTTCAGTGAGCCCCAGGAGGGTCTCCTAACATTAGGATCTTTCCACGGCTATTATAAGTTGTAAATAATAATATTCAATAAATAATTATAGTACTAAAGCCGATTAGAAACTGAGATCCATAAAACAGTATTCCGGTATCGCTTTTAATTCACAAACATATAAAATTCGGAGAAGTTCCATCAAAATCAGTAAATCCGTTAAAAAAAAAAAAAATAATAAAATTTTGAAAATAAATGATATAAACTAATATTTTGTTCAAATATCAAAACACCAAAATAGATTAATTAATACTCGTATTGTAACTGAATGTGGAAGACTTTGTACCTGTAATATATCTATTACAATTTATTTGAGTGAAACAATGTATAGAATCATTATTATAGAAATGTTTATATACATTGGCGATAAACATAATAGATTGTCAGATATTTGCGAAAAAGTTTTTAATTTTCTTTCTTCGCCGTTTTAGGCTACTTACTAGGCAAACGGTCAAACCTTCCTCTGAACTACAAAAGGCTCATCTACGTGACTATTATAAGACCAGTCTAAACTCACGGAGTAGAGCTTTAGGGCTCTACTAAACCATCAAGTTCTTCCTGCATCCAATCCTTACAATCCAAAATCCTTCGTAAAATCCTCAACGCTCCTTACTTCGTCACAAATAAACATAAAGACCTTAATGTTCCCTATGTTACATATTTGGCCCGGACCAGGTACCAATCCTTTCATGACAAACTCCATTCTATCTCTAATCCACTAGTTTCCATCCTTTCTTCCTCTTCAATTCCTGATAATCCTCCGAAGCGCCTGAAAAGGAGATGAGGGACCTTCAAGGTTAGAATATTTTTAGAGTGCTTCCAATGGTAAGCTTCTATACATGCATATCATATCATTGTATCATATAACTATCACATTTACTTGATGTATTTTTTTTTTTTTTGATACAGTTGTAAATATCAATAAAAATGTCGAAAAAAAAAAATCTTGCTAGAAGCTGGGAACTATTACCGTTTCAAACACTGATAATATATTTCGCCTTATCCTTATTTATTACTGGTCAATTACCCTCTACTGGTTTTTATTAAGGTACTCGCACTTTAACATTTAAAAACGTATTCGAATTTAGAAGAACTGCTGTTTTCGTTGATTCTGCTCAAATGTTCAACGTAGCAAGAGATTTGGTAGTCCATTTATATACTCATTATGTTTTGCTTTAATTAAAAAAGCTCTTAATACCGGGCGTTACTGAAGTACCACTTCAAACATGGAATGCCAGCATTTAGGGTTTCCATGTGTCACCGCTGAATTTTAATTGTACTTGTATGGACAGGTTTAGAATTATTTATTTTTATGGTAATTTGATTATTAAAATTCTGCCAACATATATATTTTGATCCGAATGAGATCAATTAAGAGTGGAAACAATTTTATTTAAAGTATTAAAAGATCAAATAATTTAATGTTATTTTTCTGGGAAAACCGAAGAAAAAATTTTAGAAGAGAAAAATGATAGTATACGTGTATATGTATGATAACCGTTAGAAAGCTAAAGAATTTAGAAAAAAATCTGGTGCGGGCAACACACGACTTTCACTTACCTCCATTTTTAAAATCAATGAAAGAATTTTCAAATACAGTTAGAGATAAAAATACGTGAAACTATTAAATAATTAATTAAATTGAATTTATAAAGAAACATGTGTTTTATTAAAAAATCTATTATATAATTATCTGAAATAATCGTTAGTTATCTTCTTTTCATCACTCTATTACTTTTAAAAGCTTGAGTATAAGATAAATTTTTTCTAAAATCTTAGTTTCCAACGGTATATCATACATTGTATTACTGCTCTTATGTTCAAAAACAAAAATTGCATAAAAAAATTTAATTTTTTTTTGTTTTCCTACCTTTAGTTGGTATCGAATTCATTCAATTATATATTGCCTGTTTTCATCAGTGGTAACAAGATAATATAGTTATTTTTATAGAATCAACAAAATTAAAGGTACTTTAGAAGAAAATTAAATATCGGCATTTAAACCTGTCAGACCATTTTTAATCAAATAAAACCTAATGATATTAAAGCCATTAATTTTACATCGATATAGCGAGTTTAATCAAAATGTCTTATACTGTTTTCGAGAAAATCGAAAAAGGTGCAAAATGCATGTATAAAGTGCTCTTCTGTAATTAGCTCATTGTGATAAAAAAGTTTTGTACGTCTGGCGTATATTTGTTAAATATAAAATTTCAGTTTCATATGACTAAACCGTTTCCCCGGAGTTACCACACACACACACATTCAATCAGACCTTTTTGCAGGACTTGGTTATTTGAAACTCAGGGGACCCTAAAAGTGTTATTTCCGTTAAAAACTGGAATTCAAAAATTTTCACTGATTCGCAATACTTCCCCTTACTATATATAGTAAGTGAAAGTAAAAAAAGTAACAGAAAATTCTAGAAGGTGATGAATTTATATACTATTCTTATATAAAACTCTATGATATATAAAAACATTTTGTTATAATTAAATATATATTATTATCTACTACAATATCTTGAATCCCCGCTTGACTCTCTAATACCTTCTATAACTGTAAATTAGCTTTCAAATTATCTATCTTTGCTTTAGCTTTTCTTTAATGTACATATTGTCCTATTTTTACATTTGCTTACCTATATATGAAATATATATTAAGGGAAAATATTGTCGATCGTTTTTTTTTTTGTAATGTATTTTTTAAAAATTTTTAACTCAAGTTTTTACAGAAAATACCCGTTTTAGGATCCTTTGGGTCCAAAAGACCAAGTCCCGCAAAACAATTCTGTGTGTATTTACATATGGTGGGGTGGGTCAAGCACGAAAACGAAAAGTTTCACAAAACTGGAATCTCATATTTAAGACTACTATAAGCACGAGATGTGGCAAATACTTTTTCATCAAAATCGGCGTACCAGAAGAGCCACTTTGTACTATATATTTCACATTTCTTACGATTTTCTCAAAAACGGCGCAAACGATTTTAATTAAGCTTTATATATTGATGTAAAATTGTATGTGCTTTAATTTTATGCAGGTTTCATCCTGATTGAAATAGTCTGATACGGCTAAAATATGATTTTTTTGAATATTCATTCTCTAAAGTACCTTTAATTTTGTAGATTCCAAAAAAAATAACCATATCATCTTGATAGCATCGATAAAAAGCCGCTGAATTTATAATTTTAATAGATTTGAGACCCAACTCAAGGAGAAAATATAATATAATATTTCTTTGTAAACTCAGCATTTTTAGAAAAGAGTGAGTTAATGAAAAATTTTTGAGAAAATTGTTTTATTAACTATATTATGAGTGATGCAATTTCTATGACCACCTCCATACCTTCTTTATCTAGTTATCGACTCCCTTTTGTTTAAGTTATCTCTTCGTTTGGTTTCTATGCCAAATTGATCGAGGAACGTGACAGGCTACTATGTTTAAACATCATAAAAAAATAAAGGAAAGTTATAGAATAATGACAAGGCTCTTAGGTCAAAGAATATTTCTTGATATCTTGGTCATTATATCTAAGGGCTCTAGGAAAGATGGGAATATAAATGGTGGTTGTGTCAACCTATGACTTATACTTTTGACAAATTACTGATAAATCAACAGACGGAGCTCATCAAGTGAATAACCATAGTAGTCCATTTCTGTCAACCTGATTATTCCCTTTCAATTCCACCTATAACGAGATTGTTACTATGTCGAGTGCTCTGATAAAAAAATAATAAAGTAACAATGAGAATATGAGAGACAATGTCATGCTTCCAATACTAAGATAGAGTTATCGATCTGGATATTTAGAGGATTATATTAATATATACATACATATAGCCGGTATATAATAGTGTGTACATATCTAATGTGGATGGAAATGTATGATGTATAATATATATATATATATATATATAAAACTTTTCTACAAGTCTTGAGGTTCAGTCCCTAAATAAGCAATTTTGTTTAGACTACGTTTGAGAATTTATTGTTATCATACTCATACCCTAACAGTGGGGGGTATAAAAACACCAGAATATTAAAATTTCTATACTTAATAGATAATAATTAATAATTAATAGATTATGTTATTGTTAGAAAGACAGAATACATGTTTGAATAAATTTAAGAAAGTATTGAATTCACAATGAGTAGATATAGAATAGTTAGACAGCACAATGTGAATTTACATTTGTTTGTATTGACGTTATAAATACATATAAGAGAAGTTATAACAAGTTATTCATTCATTCATTCCTATCATTTTTGCCCTTATGGACAGTGCTAGACTTGAATATCTCACGATGACATATTCACTTATTTGCCATCTTCCTCCTATCTTTCGAAGATCTCTTAATCCTTTGGCCGTGCTTCTGCTTTCTTAGTTCCGTCCACAATGCTCCTGCCTTTCTCTTCTCATTTACTATAAATTTTGTGTTCCTAATCTTGTTCCCGAATTCCTCTCTGTCTCCTATCGTTTGCATGTTGACCCCCAACTACCTCAACTCTTCCTCTATTTCTTTATACCAATTTGTTTTTTGGCTTGAACTGTTTACCTCATCAAAGATTCTATTTGTAAGTCTGGTGTTGCCCATTCTCTGTATGTGCCAGTAGAAAGTCAGTCTGCGTTTTCTGATCATTTCTGTGAGTCTGTCAGTGTGGTGGTAAAGCTTATTGGTAGAATTTTTTATCCAGATTCCATCTTTATCTATTGGCCCGATTATTTTTCTGAGAATTTTACGTTCATTGTTTTAGTTTCTTTGATGCCTGATGCTGGTGTTCAACTAGGTATTGAGTGTTAAATATACATATTTGAATAATAAGGGACAAATGAATAAGAGCTATCCGATCACTAAATATAGCTACATAAGGAGAAAGGATTCTAGGCAAAGCAATTAACAGATTAAAATTAAGAGACATCTATTCAGTACATCCGCCAAGCCTTTTAAACATAAAATAAAAACTTCCTAATTATACACCAAAGTTTAAAGGTGCCTTAAAAAATCTTTTTAATGAACTCGGCTTTATTAGGGACGAAGTTTTATTGGGACAAAATGAAGTTTCGTTTAACAGATCCTGGAGTCTATTGATTGCTTCAAGGGCTGCGATGTTGACGCCTAAGGCACTTGAAAAGACAACCAGGTCCATTTATTAAATGGAATGAGACTTTCCTTGTTCTGCTTTGTTATTCATAGGGAGAGTCCCGGTAAGTTTGGAAACTTTGAGAACGAATATCATTTTCCGCCTCAAAGTAGATGCTCAGTCATAGGTTCATGAGGTGATGTCATATTGTATAATGGATCTCGTAGGTTCACTCTGGAACCTGATACCGGGAAAACTGTTTTCCCCTTTTCACTGAAACTTCGATTTAAAAAGCCCTCTACTACCCAAAAAGGGTCTTAGATTCATATACTATGTTATTCATGGTCTTCATTAAACAGCAAACATCTCAAAATTTGATATTTCTCCCTGACCGTTACAATCGGACTGTAAGTCATATTAACTTTATTGTTTCTCTTATAGTGGAAGATCCGAAGTTGGAATGATCTGCGCCGAGCTGATAATAGAATGAAACATATTTTGTAAAAATTTTAGTATATTAGGAAATATGTTAAGAATGGGTTGCCTAAAAAAATCCTGGACAGACTATTTTTAATTATTTAAAAAAAAAGATTTTTAATTAAATATTGCAACATCATGATAATAGGAAAAAATATATACAAATATAAGCGTTGTTTTATTGCAAACACGTTGATATAGGGTTGCCTACAAAAATTTGGTCCTTATCTGGGTTGCTGAATTTTAAAGATTAAATTTTAACGCGAGTGGAAATGCGTGACAGAGAGATCCGAGTTGAGTATAGCGTGTAATAATAAAGAACCCAACGTTACAGCCGCACTTAATTGGGCATTGAATATAAGTAAGTTTGATATTCCATATAAAATTACAGGACCTCAATAAATCAGAACCAAAGATTTTGGGCAAAGCCATAAAAATTATCGTCCAAAGATGCTTTAGTACACTTCTTGGCTGATTATTGGGAAAACAAAAATTTACTGTCAATAATACAAAACAAAAAAATATTTTCAACTGTTGAACATCTGTGTTACTCGGACCAAGCTCAGAAAAATTGTATTAAAAAAGTCGAAGAAGTTGATTATGCATGCTATCATGAAGAGGCAGACACGAAAATTGTTTTTTACGCTCATAAAGTAACACTCCATGATGAAAAGTATTTAAGACATAAAGCATTTTCTACGATCACTCGAAATCCACAATTTGAAGCAAAAAAAAGATTTTGTTTTTAAAATCAGGATGTTCATTATTGTATATATATTTTATTCCTGTGTAAATATTGTATGAATGTTATCTTTCACCACTATGATTAATGTCCAAACTAGGACAGATTGTAATATTACTCAATACAAATTGTTAGAAGTTAGTTCAGGGTGCAGTGCGTGATTGTTCTGACGTTCTCCTTCAAACGCCCTGAAGAAGGCCTATAATTTAGGCCGAAACGTCGGCTCTAGTTTATTAATTTTATATCTTAATTGTGTGTTCCTTTTGACTGTACCCTAAATTAACTTCCCTCACTTACTTACACATTCAACCATTCTCACTTCACAATAAAAATTGTTAGAAAAAAAAAATAGGATAGCAAATAAAAATAGCAGTATATATTTTTAAAATTTGAGTTCAATCATTGAAATCCGTTTGTTTATTTAAATCATACCAACAAACTCTTTATTATCACAGACTATCAAATTAAGAAAAATTCCACCGTATTCAGAAATAACTACTTAATAATATTGCTTTATTGGGAAATAATACAATCTGCCACTATCTTGGGCAATAAGTATTAGGGCTAAAAGAAGTCATTCATACCACATGTACAGAGTAAAAACAAAACAAAATAGCCATAACAATATAAAGAAAAAAAACGTAATAATAATAATAATGCATAAATAAATAATAATAATAATAATAATAATAATAAATAATAATAATAATAATAATAATAAATAATAATAATAATAATAATAATCTCTCGGTCGATTGGTTGAGGATGGGTCAACTGTTTGGCGAGACAGAGGGTTTTGTTCTTGCTATACAGGACCAAGTTGTTGCAACGAGAGCATACAGGAGGCATATAATGAAGGAAAATATGATAACAGATAAATGTCGCCTTTGCTCCAAGACCCACGAGTCTATTCAACATGTAACAAATGGTTGTGAAACTTTGGCAGGGACGGACTATTTAATGAGGCATAATAACGTTGCTAAAATTTACCACCAAGGTCTGTGCAGAGCTCTGGGATTGTTGGGGGGTGAAGAGATACCCTATTATTGGTATACCCCTGAAAAACTTCTGGAAAATAAAGACGTAAAAGTTTACTGGGATGAACAGATTATCACCGACCACAGAGTGCTGCATAATCGTCCAGATATTTTGGTATTAGATAAAACCAACAAAATGGCCAGAATTGTCGATATTGCTGTCCCATGTGACTCCAATCTGTTAAGCACAAGAGCTGAAAAAATTAGAAAATATCAAGAGCTCTCTTTAGAACTGAAATCGCTCTACCGCCTGGAAAAAGTTGCAACAACTCCAATAGTTCTCTCTTCTAATGGTCTAATCCTCAAAAGCACGAAGGAGGGCACAGAAGAGCTTGGCCTAGACCACAAGCATCTAAAACTAGCACAGAAAGCAGTTCTGCTGGATACCTGCAGAATTGTTAGAAAATTTTTAAATAAGTAAAACCTTCTACTTCCCTTTGACTTTTATCCGGGAAGTAGATGAAGCTCCAGTTACCTGAGAGAAATAAAACATAGGTAATAATAATAATAAAATATATATATATATTATATATATATATATATATATATATATATATATATATATATATAAAATAACATAAGATGAAATAAGATAAGTAAACTTAACTAACAAATGAAAATAAAAATAAAATATAAAGTAAATAAAATCTTGGCCACATTCATACCTATATACATTATTTAGAAATAACTAGAAATACATTACATTAAACATACACGTTATTTTGTATTAAAAAAATCATTATTTATTATTACACGAACTTTTACTTTATTGTCTACAAATATTTTAGTCATCGAAGTTCGTAAGACACATGTTGAGCCTCTCCTTCTATGACCTTGGTCATCGTTGGGAAAAGAGAAAACAAAACTTAATTCCCCAGAAAAGAATGTTTTTATCCAGACTATAATACAGGTAGACAGGCACAGACTCAGGTGTAAGCCTTTGGAACGGTTGTTGATGACAGAAGTTAACGTGGATAAGCTGAGAGCAGCTGGACAGGGCCTCACTCAATGCGATGAGATTCAGTGAGAAACTCTTGGGACCTAAAGTCAAAAGCGCAAGAAAAAAAAATTGTTCTCGTACATATAGATATTTCTTCTGTTTTCTGTCTAACGGGCTTAAGCAATCAGGCTAAGATGAAGATCGGTCGCACAATTTTTTCCTTCTTTTTATTTGGGCACAATTTATGTCGGCAAGGTGTGCCTCAAGAGGGCCTCCTTACCTTAAAGGCCACTCAAAGAAACATAAGCACCTTTCTCCAAGGTAAATAATACCTAAATTTCAGAATACAAATTAAGAAGCATCGAATAGTGAGCCAGCTAAGGGTAGCCAACTTGAAAAGACTTGTAGTGTATAGTGAGGGGAAATTATACAAACTGGAGGGGGGAGAAAATTGCACTGTATGCAATTTACAAAAGCCGGAAAATCAATATAATTTTTTGATAGAATGTCCGATGTATAAAGATCTTAGGAAGCACTATATATATATATATATATATATATATATATAATATATATATATATATATTAAGGAATACAATAATTCAATTTTGGGGTATCTACTAACAACTGATAAAGTGCAGAAACTAAATGATATTTTTTATTACATTGTGGGCAGTTTAAAATTAGATCATTTATAATAAACGAATAAAGTTCATGATATAGATTTTTCGGTTAATGCCTGACTAATTTTTATGAAAAAGTAAAGTGAGATTGCTGTGTTGATTTGTTTTTCTTTAGCTTATGATATTATTTTGCATTGTTTAGCCTAATTTATATAAGGTTATAAATATGAAAGATTTATATTTGTATAAAAGTTTAATTTAAATTCTTAAATTGTTCTATTTTTTTCCCCCCATTTTCGTATGTGATTTAAAAAAATACGCTTAATTTGTTTATGTTATATTTATGATGTCTGTAAATAATCTTTAGTTGTTTTTATTTTTGAAATATGAACTGTACTGACCAATTCCTTTTGTATGGGGATTACCCCGAATTGAAATAAATATGATCATTATTATTATTACCTATAACAGTGATCTTTAGGTGACCTGAAATACCAGAATATATAATTAGTATGAAAGGGAGCGGCGTGGTCTTATGGATAAAGCACTAGTCTACTGTTCTCCAGGTCCCAGGATCAAATCCCGACTGTTCAAAATATTATTTATTTTGTAATTTCAGCCGACGTGTGGCCCTGCTGAGGCACACCTAGCCTCTAAAAATTGGGTGTTTAAAAATGGGAAAGTAGAGGTACAGGATTTTTTTTTTCTTTCCTAAATATTTAATTTATGTAAGCTTCATTACAATGAGACAGACCAGTATAATTTATATTTGTATTTATAGCATAACTCAAGAGCATTCAGGTATTAAGCGCCATAGTCATCTGTAAAAAAAAAAAAAAAAAAAAAAAAAAAAAAAAATTGCAATTTAATTACGAAAAAATAGACGAATATTTGTATTTCAAAAAGAATACTAACAATTCTCTCCTTAAAATTATATTATTATATATTTTTTTAAAATCAACTTTATTTCAGAATATAAAATCAACGGAGTAGAGCTTTGGGGCTATACTAAAGCATCTAATTCTTGCCGTATCCAATCCCTACCATAAAAAATCCTTCGTAAAATATTCAATGCTCCATACTTTGTAATTAATAAAGTGATCCATAAAGACTTCAATATTTCGTATGTTGCTGATTTGGCCCGAACCAGCCATGTTATTCCTTCCACGAAAAACTCCATTCCCACTCTAATCCACCAGTTTCATTCCTTTCTTCCACTTCAATTCCTGATAAAGAAGATGGCCTCGAGACCTTCTAGTTTAGAATATTTTTAGAGTGCTTCCATTGGGAAGTTTCTCCACATGTCTTTTTCAAGACTATTTTCTTTCAGCCTATTTACTAGATGTGTTGTACAATACAGTTGCAAATATCAATAAATAATTTTAAAAACAAAAAAACAAATAAAATCATACTATTCAAATAAAATAAATATAAGAACTTCCTTAATTTAAAAAAACAAAAAAAAAAAACAACTTCAACAAATGTATTTTACAGAAATCGATGTTGAATTATGTTATAGACATATGGTGATGTACTATTTTTGGTATAATTTCCTATGTTTCTTATATGATGAGTTTTATTTTTATTTTTTATGTTTGTGAAAATGAATTGCTTAATAATCTTGGTAACATATTCTTTGTTAAGAGTATGTATGTATGGTATCGTATGGATAATTTCCACTGATTCTTAAACGTTTATTTTTGAGAGTTCGCAATTTTTTATAGTTTTATTCACACATACAGCTGGATATTGGTCGGAATTAGTTGTAGTTCATTGAATAAATATTGCCTACCGAGTATCATTACTTTGACAAGCGAAAATGCACGGGTATGATGGCCCTCATGTTTAGGCACTATTAAAAGATTATTTCCTGATCATTTCTAGCTATTATCACCTCAAAATTCGAACATACACTCTTAATAAATATAATTAATAATTAACTTCTAAGCGTTCTAGCAATCATTTTCAGCAAAGGAAACAAATCGGCGGGCCAAATAATGAGGCGGTTATTACGTTTTAGGGGGAGGTAAAGAAAGATAATACAGTGGCTATCGGGGGAGGATTTAGTGCCGTAAAATGGCAGTTATTATAAAAGGGTATCTGTATCGGGCGGATGGTGCCTGGTCGATATGAGCCCATTAGAACACAGGCCAATGATTACCAGTAATGAGGATATATGGGTTATACTAATTATTCAAGCCTTGTGAAACTGTTGTGTAGGTGGGATACCCTTTAGCAGGTAACGAGGAAGCCAGCAGCACTAACACTATGCGTTACTGCGGTAACCCTTCCTCCACTAACACTAACCCCCATCCCATTTTACTTTAAAAAATATAGTGCGGGCAACTCACTTTCACTTACCTCGGCTTTTAAAATCTTCTACTTTTTAAAAAAAAATTATTTATTGATATTTACAACTGTATTGTATAGCACATCTAGTAAATAGACTAAAAGAAAATAGGCATGGACAAGACATGTGTAGAAGATACCCAGCGGCAGCTCTCTGAAAATATTCTAAACTAGAAGGTTTTGAGGCCATCTTCTATCAGACGCCTCGGAGGATTATCAGGAATTTCAGTGGAAGGAAAGATTGAAACTCTCTAATCCTCTGATTAGACTGGGATTGGATTTTGTCATGAAAGGTATGATATCTTGTTCGGGCCAAATCAGAAACATACAGAATATTAAGGTCTTTATGGATCAGTTTATTAGTTACTATGTAAGGAGCATTGAGGATTTTACGAAGGATTTCGGATTGAAGGGATTGGATACGGTTTGATGGTTTAGTAGAGCCCCAAATCTCTACTCCGTAAATCCATACAGGCCGTATGATAGTCATGTAGATGAGCCTTTTGTAGTTAAGTGGAAGATTAGAACGTTTGTCTAGTAGGTGTTGGAGTAGCCCAAAACGTCGAGCAGTTTCTTGTCGTTTCAGTCTTGTATTAGGGTTCCAAGTAAGACGTTTGTCAAGGTGCATTCCAAGATATCGGATCTGTTCAACAGGAACTAGAGGAATGTTATTGAAAGACAGTGTAGGGGAGGATGTCATAGGTTTACGACGAAGGGTAAAGGTAATTTGGTCGGATTTGTTGGAATTTATTTTAATTCTCCAATTCTGACACTATACCTCAAGGTCGCTGAGGTGGGATTGGAGAGTTTGAGAGGCAATAGTTGGATCAGTATTGACTTATAACCCATAAGTGTCATCAGCATAGGTAGAAAGGAAAGTGTTGGGATGGGACAGCATATCTGCTGTATAGCTGTTAAAATCAATTTATGAACTATTAAATAGACCTATATTTATGAATTTTAAAGCTGATTTAAATAAAAAGTTTATTCAGTTTCGTTGGCTCTAGATAAAATAATATAGCAATATCAAATTTTATATATAATTATCAATAATAATTTTATACCCATTTATTCTCACTCTACATTACATTTTACAAATTTTTATATAAGATAGTATTTTATCTAAAATCATTGGTTTTCCAACGGTATATTATACTTCTATGTTACTTTTCTTATGTTTAAAAAAACCGATAATTACATTTTTTTTAAAATATTTTTGCCCCACTCCCCTTTAATTGTTAGTCAAATTCGTTCAAATTTTATAATAAATAATTAGATGCTTCCTTAATCTTCCATTAAAAGTTTATTAAACATAAACATCGATATGAGTCATCGTTCCGGGGGCCTTCCTCCTTTCAGGACTCACTAAAATACATTAACAAATAACCATTTAACAGTGCATTTTTTTTTATTAGTATACTAATTAAAAATCGTTATTAAAAATATATATAACAATGTTACATAAAAATATATTTACCTGACAGGAATGTAGATATTAAAAATTTATCCATTTTTAATTAAAATTTAGTCAATAATGTATGTTATTAATTTTTTTTTTAAATTTATAATAAGGAAACCGTCAGCCTTAACTGACTTTAAATATCTATCTTTAAGTGATATTCTATGGCCCCTAATGGATTAGAGCCATCCTATTCGCTGCAGATAAGTACACAACGATATATTATTAGATATAGGTCAATATGGTATGTTTTATAGTTTTAATTTCTTTATTGCATCTGCATAATGAGAACTCAGGTGATTTGAATATGTTTTAAAATTAATAATATCTGTTATATTTTTGTTTATATATATACCCGATTCTACGAGGAGTTGAAGTGGCTCTACCCTTCCTACCGTTCAATGTACTTCCTGGCATCCTTTCTCTTCGAAGTTCTCCGATCCAAACGTCCATCGTCCATCTAAAATATATTTTCATTTAAATCCTCCGTCCACTCCCGCAACACTCGTTCGCGGCCTTCAGACCTGCATATAACGCCTCATCCAACAGCAGATTTCGACAGATCTGTCCTTATCCGATCCTCGTCTATATCCGTCGTTCCAATACCCTTCCGACCTTCAAATCCCATTTGTTAAAACACTTCCTGTCTATCTAATTTTCAAATGACCCCAACTGACTTGCAAATTTCAATAAAAATCGGTAAATATAGCAGAGAGAAACGATTATTTAATATATTTTATTTTGTAACGTATTTAAAGATTTATGAATTTTATTTCACACATATGCATAAGCATTTTAAATTTGTTTTGCACTTTATATATGAACATATTTTTATTTTTTTATTCTTGTCTAATTTGTTTTGTTTGTTTTCCTAAATTATGATAAGAAGCTACGTATAAATTTATTACTATTATTCATTTTCTTTGTTATTTCTGTTGTTTTTTGTTTATGTTTGTACTCTAAGACACTGGAGCTGTAATTTAATTTGTTTGTAATATTATTCTGAAGTGGTTTGTCCCAGAATAAATAAAGAATTTATTATTATTATAGATTCGATTGTTTTCCTGTTAAAATTAATTTTTCTAATAAAGAACATAATGGTAATTGTGATAAGGTTTATTTGTGACAAAGTAGGAAGCGTTGAGAATTTTACTAAATTTGAGTGCGACGTACTTTAAAAGGTTTATTTTTATACGCCATTGTATATAAAGCTATTTCGCTTCCCCAGAACAATTAGTTATTTCAGAAGTAGCTGTTGAGAGTTATGATTTTAATTGGAATATGATTTGTTGGAATGGATTGTTTGATTGGTATAATTAAAGTTGTTAATAATTGTCAGACGGCTTGTTTATATTCCTCGTATTTTGGCAGTTGAAGCGATTAGCGGGTTCCTAGAAGGATACTGGATCCTAGGAACCATCTTATACCTTTAACTGGCAAAATGTGTGCAATATAAACTTTAGTCACCATTTTCAAAATCATAGTGAGATATGGCTTAAAAACGGCACCTCACCTCCTTCCAAGTACATTACCTGAAACTTTACAACCCAAGAACGTTCGTAGGATCAGAACATATCAGAATCTTAGTTCGTGCAAGGTGATAGTGGCGAAAACATACCTAGTTTTCAGGTTTTTCACTTAGTTTTGAGTATCTGTATTATTGAGCCTGGGTGAGCCGCAATAGCCCCTACTCCAGGATTGCTCAACGAACTATTATTATTCTGAACAAATTATTCTGCCACAGCCGGGTATGAACCCTCAAAATATAACTAAACCTTCTACTCCAGCAATATTTCATTGTTATTTTTTTTTTTAAACTTTATTTAGAATAAGTTTCACATCAGTTTATTGTAAAGGAACAAAAAAGTACTTTAGGACAGATAGAAAAAGTAAGTTGAGGGAGATCGGTATTTCGATTAGGACGGATCAGTGTGATCAGAGTTCTATTGTAAATGGAAAATGGATGTTGATATTGCATGTATTGTTTCTGATAGTGTGTTAAGCAGTCTTAATCAACACACTATAATCCTATTCAATTCAAAATACTAAATTCATAACCGGATCAGCGAGTGCTTTTTGATTCTAAAGTAGTTTAATCTGTCACATTCCAGCTCGTTGAAAAACTATGATAAAGACTAGTGATAAGTGTTACGGGTAAGCAAACGCTAAGCATTCATAATGAGATTAATTTTGCCGGAAGAAGCATCTAGTAAAGATTAATAATGTAATAACAATTATTATTATTCATAGGTAAAATATTTTAGTAAGTCCTGAAGATGGGGAAATAGTTCCGAAAGATTACCTCGGTATAAATTTGTAATAAAATAAATTTGCTAAAAGTTCGAAGCCGGCCTCAATATGGTTTAAATTTATTTCATGGCGGTCACAAGAAACGAATACCGAGTCCTCCACTCTGGTTAGAAAAGGTTGGCGATCCCAGGTTAATACGTTTTCTTGTATTTATTGGAACATGAAAGGAGGTTTCAAAAAAGGAGGGGTATATGTGCAGAATGTAGAAGGGGTCTATGTACATGGACAATGTTACAAACCGACTTATAATTTTATTGCTAACATTTTTTTATTTATTTATCTTTTTTTTTTATGTAGGAGTTTCCACTGAAGTAGGTTTCATTAACCTAAACTTTTTGGATAAATATTAAGTATTGAATGTCAGAACATTCAGGGGATGAACTGGTACTGTAAGCAGGATGGATGTGGTGTAGAGAAAGGAAAAAGAGCAAAGGCAGGTGTCAGGATACCAGTTATGTTATATCTCTAAGCACATGTGACAGTATCGATTATCGGAACATATGTTATAAATATTATTAGAATGTGTATTGAGGTTATGTCATTGTTATTAAAATGTTCAAAACAAATAGTACGTTCTTTGATTCTTAAATATTAATGACATAACAAGTTACATAACGGATTCTTAAATATTTTACGAATTGCGACTTCGTAAATGAACGCATACTAACTTGGACCTGAGGATATATGGTGCATAACATGCAGCCAAATGTGCATAACAGGAGAATGTGTCCCAATGGATTGCAGGCCGTCATGGCGAGAGGGACATAGGAAATAGGAGGAACAATTATTTAATAACCTAAATGTTCACTAAGCCAATACATAACCTATTTTGTTACAGATATGCTAATTAATTTTAAGTACTTCATTTGAAAGAGAGCACTTGATAAAGTTCGATAGTTCTTAGAGGTGCAAAGCCTGGTCGCTAAGGAAGAAAAGCGTCCAAAGTTTTTCGAGAATAATGTTCGTTAAGTCTACTGTTTTCAATACAAAACAAACTAAATATTTACCGATATCAATATTTAAAAATTTCTAGTGAATAATGGAAAACCTACGATAACATGCATTGAACGGGTAGGAATCCAAAAGGTAGTCCGAGACGTAGGTTTGGATTATGTTATGTTGCATCTCAGGGATTTGGACTTGGTAGTCATTGGATGGACTTGTGCAAGCAAACATTGGCGGTATCGGCATCTTCGAGTTTACTTAGCCTTTTATTTATAGAAATAACCGTTCTTGATTGCATTTCGTTTTAAGTTCAACCCTCTCAATTCCATCAAAAAACTGCCTTCGAATCAACTCCATAGTTTGCGAGCTAAAAGATGCATATATGAAAATCCACACTTCTATGCTAGTCTAAGTTCCAGAATAGATTTAGTGATAGATCTTTATACCGTCTATGAGAAATAATTTATTTAATATTTATTACACTATATCGACATTACACCTCACAAATAAACTAAAAATTTTCTAAAAACCCTTCTGACCTGATTGATCAAACTTAACTCTTATGTCTTCACATCGAATTTTTCGAAAATTCTAATGTTTCTATGCGAGGGAGCTCCTAAACGGACTTATTTCAGTCAAATACCGAAATAAGTACATTAGTGGACCTCCTTAATGAAAATACTTTGAATATAAAATAGAGAGTACTCTAAACTGAATTAGAAAGTTGGCGATTTTGACCAATATTTCAAAGGAAGGAGATTATATGTTATCCTGCGAAAACCTTCCGTTCCTTATGTCAGCGCTGCTATTGTCAGTTTTCCGCTAGGTCTTCCACTAGGTCGCCCGCTACACTCCTAACAAATAGCTTGCAGCGTAATGAAGGCCTCAAAGCCTTGACTAAAGTTTAACACCACGCCTCATGTTGGCAGGTCGTATTTAAAATTACCGCTTCGTGGAACAGAGTTGAGACCATGAGAGTTCTTCCTCGTCGAAAGTTTAAGCCGATTATTGGAACACTCAATTATAGGCATATCGTTCTATTTTAGCCTCTCTATACGAGGCAGGTAAGCAAACAATGAAGTTCGTTCGCCCGATAGATAAAGAGCTTAGCGAACACTGTGACTCGTGGTACCGAACAGTTTTATCAAAACAAAAAAAAACTTCTAAATTCTTTGAAATGGATTTCGCCATGTCGCGATTATAGAGTAGAGGTCTTTGTGCAGGGACTAAATGCACTATGCAGTTTTCCCCTTTCCCGCGATGTTATCGGGTTTTTCACAGGGGATTTAAAGTGTAGCACCTAGCGCGCGCGGTCTGGTGATTTTTGTTCCCTTAATGCGGGGAAATATTTGTGCCGACACGGAATCCAATTACCTTTTTGGCTCTTTAATCTTACTTGCCCTGCAGTGGAGCTCAATTGCCCGGCCTGGGGATATGCATCAATCAACTTGCCACTTGACAGATTATTCACCTTATTCCTCCCCACTCAGAGCCTCCTCTTCCTCTAGAATACACAACCTATCATCCCTTTATCCCAAGGTTATCGAACCTTAGCAGAAAAAAAAAAAACATATGCGTTTCCTCCCTGATTGCCCTGTTGATTCTAATGACAAAAAAAAAAAAAAAAAAAAAAAAAAAAAATTTTGCTCATATTCTTTAAGAAACGATAAATAATTACATCGAGTAATTAAAAATTTATTTTATGGTTAATGATATAATCAAAACCCGTGAAATAAAACAAGATCACGCCATTCTGATCTTTTCGTTCGTACGCGTAATACTAATACGTTTAAATGTTTCCATTCTTGCCAGTCCACTACACCCTGGAATTCCATACCTACTCATATTCGTCATGCTTCTTCTCTATCCTCATTCAAGTACCAGCTTTTCAAATACCTTTTGTCTGTCCAAACTGACGCAAAGTATCGGTTGATGCAAATTTTCAGGAATTTTTTTTCTCTCGCTACTTAGGTAATTTATTTAAGGAACAAAAACGTAGATATAACTTTTATCATCATTATAATTTATTCTCTTCTTTCAAATGTGCAAAAATACTTGATTTAATAATTTTGAAAGAAAATATTTGTCAATGAAAAATATAATTTAAATAGCTCAAGAACCAGATGAACCTCAGTTTCTATATTAATATCACTTAAACTCATAATGTAGATGAGTCATTTTTTATTAATCTCATAATTTTTTACTCAGTCCTTTTAATTATATTTTGCTTTAAATGCCACAAATACTGGATTTTTACCGTGCTTTGAAATTCATTTATAAAAAAAACGATTATGTTCTCAAGATCGAATTTTTTTACACCAAGTATATAATTGACTAAGTAATTTTCGAGAATTTTTTAAACCACTTCATTAATATTTATGAAATGTGTCGTGTAAACAAAAAATTAAAGCACACCATTATGATATTTTTAATTTTTGTTTTGATTTCATATCTTTAAAATTACTAGATTAAGAGTGGTTTTCAGCCGTGAAACTGCTTGAAATGGCTGAAGAACTAAAAGTATGGCCAGAATTTTTTTTTACCCACAGTATCAAATTCAGGAGGAGCTAGAAAAGTATCATGACTATCAAAAAATGTAGAGCTGCTTGGTCTCGACGATTTCGGATGGATTGACCCAAAGCTTTAACTCTTTATTCCCAAATTTTTCGACAACCTCCCTTCTTCAGGGTCTAATGCGAAAATAATGATTAGCCTGTTATAGCCGTGTCAGTAACCCAACGCTGTATGGCCTAATACAAATTATTATTATTCTTTTGGTTTATTATTTTCAATAATGAACCTTTGTATTCGACCAAAAAAAAGATAAATATATATATATATATATATATATATATATATATATATATATATATATATATATATATATATATATATAAATAAATTACCCCTCTCAAAATTTAAGGGTTTAAGTTTCAAGATACGTAGAATCCGAAAAACCGATAAAAAAAAAATCTTTTTGTCCACCGTCCGAAACAATTTTGTAGAAATTTGGCACAAAAATATCAGGGCATCCAACAATAATCCTAATAAGTAGGAGTTGATATTAGCCGTTTAGTTTTAAAATGGCGGCGATTAGTTTTAAAAAGTAATTTGTTTAAACATATTTATTGATATTTACATCTGTATTATTATATACATTATATAGTCAACTGAAATGAAATGCATGAAGAGACACCACCTGTTGGCAGCACTCTAAAAATATTTTAAACTACAAGGTCTCAGGGCCATCTACTTTTCAGACGTAGGATTATCAGGAATCGAAGAGGATGATAGGATAGAAACTAGTGGATAAGGTGAAAATGGAGTTTTTCATGGAATGATTGATACCTGGTTCGGGCTAATTCAGTAACATGTGGGGTATTAAGGTCTTTATGGATGAGCTTATTCGTGACAAGGAAGGATTTTGGATTGTAGGGATTGGATACGGGAAGAATTTGATGGTTTAGTAGAGCCCCAAAGCTCTACTCCGTAAGTCCATATCGGTCTAATGATGGGCGTATAAATAAATCTTTTGTAATAAGTGGAAGGTTGGAGCGTTTGTCCAGTAAGTGTTGAAGTAGTCGAAAACGTCGGGCAGTTTCTTGTCGTTTCCTTCTTGTATGAGGAAAAAAGTTATTTAATTCAATTACTCAGTTATTTTTGAAGATGAAGAAAAAATATATTAAAGTTTTTTAACCAAGAAAGCACGAATAATTGTTTTTGAAAAAAATGATCTATGTATTCTAGTCGCAAATATAATAGACAATTCTCCCAAAATTTGGTAGTTATTATTATTTTTGAAAATAGAAAAAAATTTCGAGATCAATATACCGCGATATACAAAAAATAATCATTGAAATCGGTTCAGAAATAGCAGAGATATAGCGTTTTGAAGTTAGCAGTGGTGATAGACCATTTTAGGCCACTTTTCTTCGAATTATTTATTGCTTTTCATATTGGTCAGCTGCCTATAAATTGCTTTATGAACAGTTATGTTCTAATATAATAAGCTGTTGTGTAATTATTTGCAGCATTTTTTATTTTATGAAATCAGGACGTTCAACGACATTTTTGCAGAGGGCCAGCGATAGGAAAGGGTCCATTTTCTCCGCCGTGCTTTATAAAACATTAATTACTCCTCCAGGATCTAAAGAACATAATACGAAACTTATTGCTGAGGAAAATCCCCTGAATAGTAAATAGCCAACGCTGACTGTCTCACTCCGACCTGAATAGGAACTAGTAACTCTTTCACTCAAACTGACTTGAAAGACTTATTACTGGTATTTTTCTTGCATTCAAATCCATTTCACATTTTCATAAATTACTTTACACAGCAGTTTATAAAGTAAAGTACCTTCTTCTTGACAAATATTATTGATCAAACTCAATGGTGACAGTCTAATTTTGGACTCCATTGAAAACTCATACCTGATCAATATTTTAATAATAAATGGATGGGAAATTGCAGTCTTTGTCTTATTTCAGATGGTATGTGTAGTAAAATTATTTAGCCTTAGACATTAATATATATATATATATATAATTTAGTTTTAGATAGGAAAAATTTGAAAAAACAAAATGGAAAAAATAACAATAGTATATAGTACAAATAAAGAAATTTAAGTACTACTGCACTGGCACAATATAGTACCAACTATAGGCTATTCTGGGGCCCTATCCCCGCACCTATAATGTAGGTAGCAGAAAGGTAGTGAAAAACCAGGTGACTAGATGTATTTTCAGCCTAATAACCTCCTTGCCCAGCCGTTTGCTTAGAAACAGGACATTTTCCCGACGGTCAATAAGTACTCTCAAGTTATTTAATCGTTCCCGCCATCTTCTTCCACAGTCCACTCGTAAGCTCCTCGTTTCCTCACTGATTCCCCCCACTTTGACTATGGATGTATGTATACGATGCTAGAGAAACGAGCAAAGTTTATCATGAACTGTTTTTTAAGATTTGTCTTTGGCACCTCGAGGCGGTCTCACGTGTCCCATCTCTTGACGAGTTAAAGTGGCTTTTTCCTCACACCCCTAGACAATATTTCCTCGGAACATTCCTTTACCAAATCACCAACTCCTAGCACCCTTCCTATATATACGATCTCCTGCTGTTTAAACCATCAATCCATTCACAAGAAACTAGATCCCGACATTCCGACCGTTATATCCCTTCCCACAGAACTAAAACATATGAACGTTTCTTTCTATCCCGCTCCACCTGTTTTTGGTATTCTCTTCCAACAAACATCCGTCGAGCAACCTCTCTCTCTCTCCACTTTCAAATATCTTTTGTTCCAGTATCTTCTCACTTCCCATAATGACGAAAGCTGACAATTATAATTACTGTTAAATTATAGTCAACACTTTTAATTTTTTTAAAGAGTTTAAATAAGTTGAAATAAATGTACACTAGTAGTTCTTTTTTGTGTTTTAATTATTTGTTTTTCATTTTGTGCATTCTGTTTTAGTTTTAGCAAAAGCGTTAAATATTAGTTAATTATATTGTCACCAAATGTATTTATTTCTTATCATTATTATTTTTTTTTTTATTTCTTTTACTTATGTTAAATCTATTTTCTTTTTTTCCTCATTAATTTTGTATCTAGGCCAGATGTGAATATTTTACTTTGTTAAATTTCATGTTATTCTAAGGGGACTTAGTCCCAGAATAAAGTTTTTTTCTTTTTCTTCTTTCTTTCTACTAAGCCCGCGACCATTCATGGGTTGTCCGAGTCCGTTGTCAAGTCAATATCCTACTTTCGTTTCAAGTCTGATGACTAAAATATAAAACTAAGTAACTATGTATAGAAGTATTAACTTTTTTAACCATTCGAGACGATTTTTTTTCGAATACGGTCCCCAGGTACTAATTTTTTTTCTTTATAAGAAAGGCTTCAGATAATGTTTATATTTTTTGATAAACCATTGCCAAATTTTGTTTTCCTGTCCTTTACACTACTACAGTGCAACTAGTTTACTCACACACGGTGTGCAGTCGTTCTCGAATGAGTTAATCTACCAGCTTAATGACCCATTCGAAACGAATTACATTACCCAACTTTTCTTACAAAACTTTCATTTCCTAGATAAGACACAAGTGGTTATAAAAATAAACTTTTGGAGTAAGTCAGGCTCAAACTTTATTAAATCAAAATGGCGTACTTACGCCAATTAACCTTTCCATTTAACATTTAATAATAATAATAACATGAAATACTTAAAATAGAATATTTTTATTTTCCGGGAAAATAAGCTAATTGGCCAATTAGCGATCTAGTGAAATAAGGGTTTGGATTTATTCGAAGAATTACTCTCCATTATTTCTTTTGTTTCGGATATATATCTAAAGTAAGAATTCACTTCATTATTATCTCTTGTAGGGCTGACTTTTATATTTTCTCCTACTTATTATTCATTTCTAATTCAGAAAAATATCTGTTGGGGATGTTATGGGGTCCTAACATCCTAACTCATTTTGTACTGAATAGTTTATTCAAAAATTGAGACGTTGGTTTCCAAAAGGTACTATATCCATTCTAGGAAATTTTACAGGAAGCGCGAAAATCTCTCATTACTATATTATTATAATATTATATACTAGCTAATTTTGGTCTTTTTGCCTTAAAGTTTAGAATTATTTTTTTACTATAATAATAACATCATATTAAAGTTATAAAATGAACTTTTTTAGAATGATTTGGAACGAAAATAAATGCGTAATTAGTACTTTTAGAAATTGACCGCATTTCTAAATCGTGTTTTTTAAGGACTTGAGAATTCATCAGATAACATCAAATAGAATATTTAGACAAAACTAAACGAGGAGAATATAAATATGTAAAATAATAAATTTCGTAAAAAATGTCCTTTAGTACCTTTTGGAAATCAACGTCTCAATTAATCCTTTGCTCTGAGGGAAAATGAACATTTGACTGTGATCTCAAAAATAATCTTTAAAACCGATGAAGGGTACTGGGTAAGTAAGTAACGCCCGAAAAGGACTAATTTACTATTTCAAAGGATATGCCCGATTTTCATATTTTAAGGACTGTTTTAATTTGATTTTTTTTTTTTTCTATTCTAAGTTAAAGTCGCCATTCTCGTTGAAAGGATAATTAACAATTGACTTCTATTGTAACCAGGATACGGTTCAAAATGGAAGAGAACCTCCATTTTTGACTCGATTCTCCTTTTAAAAGGATACGAATCGAAATAAATCACTGGTAACTAGGATTACCACAATAAAAAGGACACTTTTTAGTATAGAAACTCTCTTCCCGATGGGTAAGTAAGAATGGGTACACACTAAGGTAACGTAAGATTACGCTGGTATTTTCACAAATATTTTAGGTACCCACTTTTACAGCCTGGGTGAGCAATGGGAGCTAGTAAACGTCTCTCTCTCTCTCTCTCTCTCTCTCTCTCTCTCCTCTCTCTATTTAAATTAAATTAAATATTTTATTTGCATGAACAATTTTTAGTCAGATGTATTACAATCCGTTTCAATATGAACAGTTGTAATAATGCTATGAAACTACATCCCTATTTACAGAAAAACAAACTTAAAGGCAAATTACATAAAAATAAATACATATAATAACAAAATCTATAAATGAAATAAATACAGAGTTGACAAATAAATGAGCACCTTCAACCCTCTCACACTTATATACGCTAGCCACTTGTGGAGAGAAAGTAGATTTCTAGGGATCCCAGCGCCTCATCATTTCTTGATAGGCATATTACATTATATCAACATTCATATATGATTACAGATGATCAAAATACATTACAAACTAATCATATTAGATCTCTCTTATTTTTTTTCTTATTTTCTCCCTTGCAAATGGCCAAAAAAAAAAATGTATACAAAAATGATAAAAACAAATACCATGAATAGAAAATGTTTTTAGTATTTATGAATAAATATTACATAAATAAATAATATAAAATATAAATAAATGTATTTTATACGTTTATACATGAGACAGCAACATTTTGCACATTTTTATGGTTTTTTGGAACATGGTTGTTCAAGTATAAACCAGGTATAGTATTAACTTATAGGTACAGTTCATTTATTTTCCAAATTAATTTTTTTTTTGTTAACAAAGAAATAATTTTCCCGTCTGTAACATCTCAATCAAGGTTATAGATGTGAGGGATCTGTATGGACAACTGCCTTCCTGATAGTGACAGATTCAACAGGCTATGTTTCTTGAAATATAAAGAAATGACGTGCCACGTGTAACTTTTGAAAAGCAAAACCATTGTCTTATTCTTCGTAAACACAATACTTGTTTTTTTCTCCCCACCTCTCGTCTATTATCCTCTGCTTCAAAGCTCATGCTTAAAAATGAAAAGAAATTAAGTAGGAGCGCTTTGATAGATAAGCTGAAAAGTCCTGAATAGGTATAAGCTCTTGTAAGTTGTTCACACACCCTCTCCACTCTTTGGGACTTACAACGCTATAGCATAGAGTGTCGCAGGTTGCTTTCAAAAGCTCTCGGCTTCCCTCCAGGTTTTGAATACTGAGAACACTTGATATTCTCCAGAACCACCGCCTCTGGAACTTAAAGTCATCTCCTTTCACGCCGTCTTGACGAGAGATAATGAGAATAATAAAATAATGTTTCTATTAAGTTAATTAGTATATTTAATTGAGATTAAACGTAGCGGTTTTAATTTGATATGTGTACTGTAGCTTTTACTCAACAGCGCTCATAAATAAAAACAAATCTGTTAAGTGCGACACACGACTTTCTCTAACCTTCCTTTACAAAATCAATTTAAGAATTTTTAAATGATGTTAGATCTGAAAAGATTTTAAAAAAGTTACCTTGGTTCCTCATGGAAATATTTATTTTAGATTAAATACTCAAACTATAACAAAATAGAAATTATATCTTAAACAATCAATTAGTTTTATACGCTTTTCGCCACTCCCCACTACATTATACAACTTTGTAAATAGAATATATTTTTACTAAACTCTTTGGCTTTCGAACGGTATATTATACAACTATATTACTATTCTAATGTTCGGGAAAAAAACAGAATTCGTAACTTATCTACATTTTGATAGGGATATGAAGAAATGATGATTTTCCAGTAGTGAATATCGCAATATGTCAAATTATAACAGCCTATGACTAAACAATTCCTTCCAATGATTACCGCCAAAGAGTTAACACAATCCTCCTATCTACGCCTCGGCCTACTTGTCAGATCAGCGCGTATTAACTTTTTAGGAATTCGTTCTTTACCAAGATTAAAATATGTGTATGCCCATTTAAGCCACCGCACATTAGGAAAAATCACCAATTTAGATGGACAAAAGTCAAGTCAAAAGTTTAGAATTTTCCAGTGCTTCATATTTTTATTATTAGTTGGCAAGACCTTCATACTAATATTTCCCGCTATACCGTGTTTACAAATAAATAGTAAATGAGTGAATCTTTCCTGTTCGAATAAGTGCCTAATAACCGGATATCCACCGGCAGGCAAAGTCTTTTTGTTTTATTTTTTTTTTTTATTCGTATGTATTACAGTTTGTCACAATGGACAATAATAATATTACTAAAGGATCCCATTCATACAATATTTACAATATAAACAAAAGAAATGTCAAATTACATAAAATGAAAACCAAACTAAATAAACGTATACAATAACGAAATTTGTAGATAAAATAAATACAAATAAATGAAGTCAACAAATAAATAAACAAAACATTTCACATTCATACTATGTACAATATTTACAATCAGCTAGGGAACCCTGGACGGGGCTTGTCTCCCCACTTGTGGAAGGACATTGCTTTTATTTAACAATGGACATTGCCGAAACTGGTTAGACATTATATTTCCAAACTCGTTATTGAATATACATTGCAATCTACCTCTAGAGTTAATTTAGCAATCTGTAAATGTATGCCCCCATTCAATAACAAAAAACTATATAACCCACAAGTTACCCCAAAATATTTTTTAGTAGAATTTGTTTCATCAATCCTTCTAGTCTTTAAATATTACAAAGAATTTTTGCGATTTTTTTGCATTTTGGATGATACATAATTTTTTTCAGACACAACACTCCGAAACAAAATTTTACAATGTATAATTATTGTATTGTTTTTCTCGTATTCTGAGACTTCCAATGTAACTGTAGGGATGTTTTAGATTCCAGCAAATAACTTTGATGTTTGACCACTGTGCACTCGCCTATCATGTCTAGAAAATAATTAGTTTTTATATTTTTTTAATTCTGGACAGAAACCACGAACTATGTAGTTTCGCTGCTAAATTAGAACACGTGATTCCCGCCTTTAACCACGACTTAATTTCCTCCTGGCTATGAAAGATCCTAAATACCTAAATTTATCCACATGTTATTAGTTCAAATATTTCCTTACTTTTGTTTTAGTAATTAGTCTGACATTAATGTTAGTACAATATTTCCGAAACTTATCGATATACCCAAACTTGGTTGTATGTTGATGACTTTAAAATCATTCTAAAAAATTCTATACGATTCTGGCAACACATATTATTTATAATACTTTAATGTAATAATTGTACGTACTGATCATTTAACTAATGCAACTGTTCAAAAACTTCAAGGTTGAATGAACTGAAATTACCTTCATCGCTACCTTCGGACATTGTCAAAAGTTATTTACTCCGAATATAAGTAACCTCAAATGCATTATTGATAGATAACTAGAAATTGTACATATATCTCATATATTTTCGGTTTTCTGCATTTGAGCGTCATATGAGCCTTTAATCAGTACAAACTCGGTTATAAGACTTTTGCTGTTGATATGTGGTGGAAGTTTTTATTACAATTATTATTTAAAGGAGTACAGCTCTAAGCCGTTTAGAAGCATCATCTCAGTCACTGCGTTTCTTCTTTTAGTTTAGTTTTTCTTTATAACAGATTTATATATATATTATATATATATAATATAGATAGATAAGATAAATAGATAGATAACTTATTTAGTTATAGTTTAGTTAGTCCGTTGCTGCCTGGCAAGCGCGCTAGTCTCCCACGCCAAAGGTTGTAAGTCCGAAAACCAGTCCCGGAGGGACTTTTTCAAACATTTAATTAGTGGGGATTTACTCACAGCCTATCGCCATAGTATTTGAGACCCGTCAGCCAACTGGTTACCACTCACAAAATTGGCGTGGGAAGTGATGACCCTAACCTATACAATTACATCGAGAAATGCCTGTCACGCCACTAGAAAAAAATGTATATATAAAATATATATATAATATATATATAACCTGTTGTGATTTCTTTAATTTGTATTTGTAAGTTACTTAAAAAAAAAAAAGTTGTGATATCTAATTAACTACTGTATATCTATTCATTGTGAATTCAATGCATTCTTAAATTTATTCAAAAAAATATTTTATCTCTCTAACAATAACATCTATAAATTACTGTATACAAATAATAATATTCTGGGGTTTTTTTTTCCACTATTAGGGCATTCATATGAGAACAATAAATTCTCGAAAAGTAGCCTATACAAAATAGCTTATTTGTTGACTGAACCTCAAGACCCGTATATATATATATATATATATATATATATATATATATATATATATATATATATATATATATATATATATATATATTTTTTTTTTTTTTTTTACAAGATCCTCTATTTGATTCCTGTTCATTTTCGCGTTCTGACAAAGTACAACAAATTAAATAATTTTTCACTACCACTAAAATAAAGATAAAATGTCAAATATAAAATATAATAGTATTTCGTAACATAAAAGAGAAAGATTGGCTGTAAGAACCTATATTCTTTTTCAATTCGATTACACCGAGACCCTAAATAAAATTCAAGTCCGATGTTTTTTCCTGTTTGGAGCGATGCCCATTGCTGAATCCTATAACCCCACAGCTTCTAGCATTCTGAAGTATATTGCTACCTATTAGAGATAAAGTTTAAATTTTGGTCTCTAGTAGTATTATGTATTATGTGTATTAGATTTCCCCAGTTAAAATTTAAATAAATAAATAAAATACATTTGTCGCTACTAGGATTCTCTTTTAAATTGGTTGACTGATTTCGTTTCAACTGTCCTTCGACGGCTGTGTAACAACTTTTGGAGCGTGTTTTTCTTTACACTTTAGTGCTAAAATGGCTTTAACGATTTTGAGACTCTTTACGACATGGAGTTAAATACTTTTTTGAAGAATGAAAACGAATTCAAGATGAAATATTAATTCTATTGGTTCCTTTGAAAGCAACAACTATTACTGCCTAAATTCAAAACCTTAAAAAATGTCTTCTAATTTTTAAATTTAATTTGAAAGTTCTTTACATTATAAGAAAATCTTTCTTTATTTATATTTTATTTATTTATTTTTTTTTTTGCGCATATCAGGTTTATCAGTAGTCTCGGTTGCACCATGTTTCTAAAAAGTACATAATTATAAGAAAATATTTGAATAATGAAAATATAAATACAGCATGATAATTGAACAATAAAACTTTTTGAATATAATCAAACAAAAACATATATGTACTAAGTATAAAATTGGCATCTTTAGAAAAAGAATGGATGAAGGTGTCATTTAAGCACAACTTCTATTCCATTTGTTTTACCACTTAAATTATTTAATTTCCTCTTTTATACTGGGGAAAACAAATGTTTGTGTCTCTTTTTTATTTGAATAATAATTGATCTATTCAGGAACAATATCTTTCACACCGTTGGGCATTGAGTATTACAACTATAAGAAATAATTTCATAAATACATTACAAACAAAAATAACATAAATGAATATAAAGAATAATAAATAAAAACTACAATATAATAATAACCTTGGTCACATTTATACATATAATATTTACATAATGCCCATAACAACTCCGAATCAAAACCCAATACCCCCTAGTGGATGTCAAGGCATAATACTACGAGATCCCAGCGCTTCTTATTCAGCAGCGTGACTGGTAACCCAGTTTTATAAATATCAAACTGTGCTATTTATATTACATCCATCACACTTTAAAAGTGATATTTGTTCATAGTATATATTTAAACGATGTTATCTATTCATTTATATGTTATCATTGTATATATATTTTTTCTTGTATATATGTGTGTATATGCGTAAGTAATATACACACATAAATTAACCCATAAATGTAATTAGTAGAAATTATGTTCCTTCGGTCTGTCGGCCAGACATGCTGAATACTTAAACTGTACAAAGCTGTTATTCTTAGGGGACCCAGTCCCAGAATAAAAATTATTTTCTATTTCTATTTCTATTTCTATTTCTATATGTCTTTTGTATTTCACAATGTTGCTACTAACGCTGATGGGGGAGCAGCGTGGTCTAGTAGATAGACCACATACATCTGTTCTCCAAGTCCGTGTTTGAACCGCAACTATGGCAGAGTAAATATTTGTTCTTTTATTTTAGCTGTTGGGAAACCCTGGGCTTGGAAGACCTTTCTGGTCACACCCAGCCTCTATAATAGAGAGCGCAGCATTACGGAAGAAACTTATTTGATGAGAATGATTTCTCTCTTTTTTTGTCAGGTACTGGTTTTAGTACCCTACAACCATTATGGGAGTTTCCATGATTGGTCCGAAACGTTGGCAAAATTAAAAAAAAAGAAATGTGTTATATGATTGGTCCCTGAATATTATTCCTTTTATAAGTATTTCTTATTTAGACATGTTGGGGAGTTATGGGAATAAACTGCTGAGCCCCTACTCGGCTAAGAGAAACTTATTTTCTTCCAACAATGGAACAATCCCTACGTGAAAAGACTTCTTGGGCCTAATCCTCCTTAACAAAGTACCCTACAAGAGCCTTTACAACTTTCCCCAAGAGAATCGTCTGAGGATTGACCGAAATAGCTCAGACAGTTTTCAATATCGGCGCCCGATGATTGAGCTGTGCTTTGTGGCATTAATTGAATATTAACTACAATGCAGCTTTGGATAATTACAGGTAGTATTAAGTACTTCCGTAACGCGTCCCGCCTCGTCGTTTATCGGCAATTATCGTTAATGAGAGTCTAATGCGATGATCTAATCACTTCCAATAGAGAGGTGCTGATCGTTAGCACTATCGGACTTATCAAACTATTTTCATTAAACCATAAAGTTGTCCGGGTGTGGAGTAGCGTATAGTGCCGATCTCTGGCATGCTGGCAACCTTTTCGACTGCCAATTATAAAACTGATCCAAATATATTTCTTAACTGATTGAAGGTTGCTGTATGGTTGCTGCAGGCAGCCGTTGCGTCTAATACTGCACATCCACGTTGTACAGGCGAAAGTGCTGTTAGGTCGTTATGCATGAAATTACCGTTTTCATCATTAAATTTCTTTATTTCCAGATCGGCTGCTTGAGCCATACATGTTTTTTTTTTTTTTTTAACATAAATGAATAATTATTACCACTCGTAACAATGGAAAAAGTGTGGGTATAGCCTCGTACAAAGACACCCCTAACGATTATAAATTTATAATTATTTCTGAGAATTAAATAATAAAAACAATTTGATAACATAACGAACAATTATAATAAAACTAAAGAAAGAAAGAGAAGTAATGAATATACAAAATTAATACTAGGTTTGCAAGAATATAAATTATAAATTTAAGATCGATTTTAGTCTAAAAAAAAAATAAAAAATGAATAAATAAAATAAAATAAAAATAATTTAAAATATATAAAAAAAAAAATAAAAATAAATAAAAATAAAATAAAATAAATAAATGAGAACATTTTTTTTTTTCAAAAACAAAAGCTAAATAATAATAAATAAAAATAACTTAAAAATATACATAAAAAGTAAAATAATATGAGGTTCATAAAACTAGATAATAATATTTACAACAGCATGTCCTGTAGAAGCCTGGGTTTGAGCCTGCGAGATGAAGTTGGAATTCCTATGTTGTAGGCTACTGCACCTCCAACTGCTGGTAGCTGCGAGTGGTATTTTTTGAAGCGGATTTTGATGAAGTCTTCCATGTATTCGATTTGTAGCTCACAATGGAGTTGGATATTTCTAATAAACCATGGGGCATCAACGGCTATTCTTAATATTTTGTTTTGAAAAGTTTACAATTTTTTTCTTTTCGTTGAGGAAGCTGCGCCCCACAACCGTTTTCAGAATTATATAAAAAATAAAAAACTGCATACCTTTGCGAGGAGGCAAGAATTTGTCCTTAGTATGTATCTTATTAATATTTTGGTATCCGATACTAGCCTCGAGGTGAACAAATGAGTTCATATAACTCATAGTCTCATTGTCAACGGTTAGGGAGGAATAAAACCCACGGATAACATCAGAAATCATAAATTTATGGTTATAGTGTCTTCATTCCTACGCCTTGTTTGCGAGTTGCCCCCAGTTGGTATATGGGCTTCAAATACCCGTGCGCTACAAGCTTGGCCGAGCTCTCAAAGAGTCACTGTTGGACTGCGAGGATGTCATAACCAGACTGTTCAGATTCCTGCAAGAAGCCAAATTAATTAAAGCGCTCTAGCCTTTAGATGACTTAGTGGCTAACATTGTTATGTTTTCCAATTGTAGTAGCGTATTATGAAAAAAAAATAAAAATAAATAAATTAAAACATAAAATAAATAAATAGAAAATAATAAATAAATAGATTTTTAAAAAAATATTACGTTATCTGTATACATATTTTGTATTCAGATATATAGGGGAAACATGTTTTGATTGTTAAACAAAAATTCATACCACATAATTTAACAAACAATTAGTATATGGCGTAAAAATCCACGGAGTTAAACGCCTTATCATCATTCCTAATCTTAATCCATACACGTGCGAATCTGTGAGTGAATCCTTGTTTAATTACAATGTGGTAAAAGTCCAGGAGGACTTCTTGCCTCCTTGAATTCTTGATTGTGGTATGAAAAGGTAGGTTCGTCATGCACAATTTTAAAGACAATTGAATATTGACATTTTTCTGAGATACGGAGAATTAAAAACCTAACGATAGAAGAGCTGTATAGCTTCTTAATATGTCCGGATACTCTACCTTCTAGAATTTTTTTTTTTTCATCTGGTACCACTTGTTTTTCTGTGCATGGACATCAATTAGATATATTTGAGTTTATCTGATGAAAACCGTGTATAACAACAAACCTCAAAATTTGCTTTTCCTCCCTAGCCGTAAATAATCGGACTATGGGTCATATGAAGTAAGTTGTTCCACTTAAGGTCTTGTATCTGCTTTTACAATATGACGAGGCATTTTTGAGACACCCTCTATAGGTAGTAATATTTAGAAAGTTAGAAGTAATTGTTAGTATTATAATACTAATTAGGAAAACGTTTCTAATGTGATATAATCGTATATAAGACAGTAATATAGTAATATAACCCCAAACTTTCGAAGACAATATTTCCTTGGATCATTCCTTTTTCATATCATAAACTCCCACCATCCATTTTATGTCTACAGCCTTCTGGTATTTAAATCCTCAACCCATCACCAGGAAACAAGTTCCCGTTTGTCCGACCTCTACACTCTTTTCCATAGAACCAAAAAATATGACTGCTCCTTTTTATTCCGGTCCTCTTCCTTATGGAATACTCTCCCTTCAAACATCCGTCATGCTCCTTCCCTCTCATCGTTTAAATCCCTCCTCTTTCAATACTTCCTTTCTCTTCAGTCATATGTAAGCTAATTTTTATCATGCCAACTTATGTAAGGTGAATTTTACTTTAATGAGATGTAAAAGTTACATTTTATATTTATTACTTATTTATTTATTTCTAGAATTTGTAAATAGAGATGACACTATGACCCTTTATTTTATTTTTTTTTTTTTCATTCTTGTGTTATTTAATTGTATTTATAATTGTTTTTGTCCAGTTATAATTTATTATTTAGTTCATAATTGTTATTCTTAAGGGACATTGTCCCAGAATAAATTTTTTTTTCTATTCTATTCTATTCTATCTCTTGAATTCCTTACCTCCTCATATCCACCATGCTTCTTCCCTACCATCATTCAAGTCCCAGCTATTCCAGTACCTATGTCAACCCAAACAGACGCTAAATAAGATATTTCAAATCAAATATAAAATTTTAATATGAAAATGTATTATTTATTGTTCATATTTTTATAGGATCATTATTATGAATCAGTTTTAATGTTTAGTTTTGTTTAGCACATCAGAAGTTATTATTTATTTATTTTACTCTTTTGTTTTATTTTATCCTTTCTTTTCTTTTCATATCATTGTAAATAAGAATTAATTATAATCCTTTGATCTTGTAGCCAGACACATTATTATATCTTAATTGTACATATGAATTGTCTTGAGGGACCTGTCCAGAATAAAAATATTTTTCTATTTTATTCTGTTCTATTCTATAACTGAAGAGAAAGTAATACTTGCACTAATATAAGTAGTCTATCTCACTCACTTAATATTTAGGAAGTAATAATATTGCGAATTTTAGGGACTGTTTACAGAAGACGGATCAATCATATAGAAGTCGATAGTAAATGTATTTCTGTGAGTGATATCCCATTGAAGGTAGCGCAGGGGAAAGGGAAAAAAGCAGAGATGATATCAAAGGAATCTTGTGAAATCTTGCTAGAAATGAAACGTTTTTGCGGCTGATATGATGGGTCTTCGCAACACCTACTTCTTACCAAGTCGTTAAACTTGATTTAGCTTTTCACTTTTTCATGAAATAGCTCATCTGATATCACACATTAGTATTTATTATAATGATTTATGTTTTCTATATGCAAAGTAAATCAGTTTTATTCCAAATGACATACTGTATTTCAGGATAGGAATTTTTTTTGTTTGTTGAAACAATTCTTTATTGAGTAATATTACAATCAGTCCAAATTAGGACATTTTAATAGTGATAAAGTACAACATTCATAACTACATTCACGCAATATATACAAGACATTAAATTTATAAAATAATAATACAATATACATTTATACAAAACAGAATCAATAAGAATATATACAAGTCATACATACCTATATACAATTCTCAAGCATACAGCACGTGAGTGGAGAATCTACCAATGCTAGAACTCCAATATACCTGTTCAAAACGTCTCGAGGCCCCTGCCGTTTCAACCTTCTAGAAGGATTTGAGGATATGTGGAGTTGGATAAGGTTTCTAGCGGATTAGGGTGATGGATAAGGTTCTGATGGAATTTAGAGAATTTTGTTGGTCTAAGGTCTAAAATAAATGGAATATTTAGGTCGCGGTGTAAGGTATGGTAGGTGACATAATAAGGAGCATTAACTATTGTTCGGAGGACTTTGGATTGAAAGGATTGAATGTGTTAGATGTTAGAAAATTTGGCTGTCCCCCACAGTTCAACTTCCTAGGTCCAGATAGTTTCAATACTGTCTTGAATTAGCAGTTTGTTTTCGATAGATTGTTGAAAATTTCTATTCAGTAGTCTGTATATTAATATCAGGATAGGAAGAAAAATTGTTATGGATTAATCCAATTTTTTAATTTTGCTGCTGTAAATTTTTCATTTTTATGATTTTTTTTTATCATTTATTCTCTTTACTTTTCAGAATAAAAAAAAAAAAAAAAACGTGAATAAAACATTTTTCTGGCTTCTACTTTTTTTTTAGCACACTTTTAAGTATGATTCACTGCTGAAAACTATGTTTCGTAAATAACAAATCAAAATAGATACTATCAATGTGGATAAGGATGTGCTTTACAAATTTATCATCCATAAACATTATCTTATTAGTAAAGGAAGTGGTTTAGCAGATACTCGAAGATTAATAAAAACAAACTTTTGGCGAGTTAAGGTATTCAAAGGGAATACTCATCTTCGATTATTTTCTTATTGAGCCTAGTTATTATTCTACAGCTGTAATAATACGATCTTGAGAACATTGTCTTTTTTTATTTCTTTAAACATGGTAAAAATATTGGTATTTATCTCGAAATTGACTGAGGTAAAAAAATGAAAAATATACAAATTACACACCTATATGTTGAGTACAAGGATATAAATTCGCTGAGATTAGGCTGGTTCCCCAGTTATGAATTTATATTCGTTGCTTTAAGTATTTTGCATATTTCAGGCCGAAACAGAAACAAAATTATGATGAGAGTACTATCTTCATTTTGGGATAATTTACATTTACAACACATTACTTAAGTAGCAGGATAAATTGATCAAGTGAACTTTCAGCAAGCTATAAAAAGTAAAGTTAGGAAGTATTCTAACGCTGATTTTTTTATCCTGTATTGTCTTATCATTGAACTGCTAGTTGTATGAAGTTCAATCTTGTGAGGATTGTCCTCTTTTTTAATACGAATTAAAAAAAAAAAAAATGCATAGCAATTTTTATAGCGGCATACCTCATATACCTGAGTTATGATTAATGAAAGTTATACAAATTATACAGGATATATATATAATTTAGGGGCTGGAGAATGTTTTATATATAGTAATGGATAGACAATAAATAGTAAAAACATTATGAGAATTAACAATTTGAGCGCCTAGTATGGACAATTTCTAATCGACTGACCGTACTCGAAACGTGTAAGAAAAACAGTGAGACCGACAAAACTGCAACTGCCCTGAAAATGTTGTGGTTCTATAATTTTCTAGGCTGATTTTTTTTTTACAGGCCGGATTTCAGCTACGAACAGACGACATCATGATTTTCTTACAAAAAGAACGACCAAAATTTTGAGTTGTGCCATCACGTTAAGTGTTTAACTTCGAGAATCCGTGGATGTCACCATTAAAAACTAGAAACAGACTGATTAGGAATACAAAATCTTTTTCCTTACCCAGATCAAAGTTTGTTAGCTAGAAAAATGCCCGAGATCACACTTAGGATGAATTCTTCTGATGGAGAACTTAAAATTCAAAAACTGACAAAACCTGGAGCATGTAAGGGTTCTTAAAGGGGATCAGACCGACTTTTTGGACATGCCACCATACCCCAATGTTATACGGCCATTGCCTTCACGGAATTTTTTCCCCTTACAATGAAATCCTTAGTCCCCTTGTAACCTGATCTGACTATCCTTTTTTCTTTTCCTGAAATTGAAAAATGTCTTGAAAGGCGTTATTTTTGGACTTGGGAAAGCATTCAAAAGATTGCGACGGAATGAAAGTTTTACAAGGCGAAGTCTTTCCGTCTACTAAGACTGGAAAAGCCTCCATTAATGTACCATTGTGGAATGGGGCTACTTCGAAAGAGGACAATATTGTTGTTTAAAAGAATAACCCCCCCCCCCAAAAAAAAAAAAAAAAAAAAAAAAACCTTGGTTATCATTATATCCACTAATCTAAAATATATTCCAGCTTTATTATTTAGTGGGTGGCTGAGTGGTTAACGCGCTAGCCAAGCAAGCCAACAATTGAGACGTTGATTTCCAAAAGGTACTAAAAGACATTTTTTACGAAATTGATATTTTCACATATTTATATTCTCCTTATTTAGTTTTATCTAAATCTTAAATCTGATTGTCTCTAATGAACACTCATGTCCTTTAATAACGTGATTTAGAAATGCTATTAATTTTTTAAGATACTAATTACACATTTAGTTTCATTCCAAATCATACTAGAACACTTCATTTCATAACTTTAATATGGATTTATTAATATCGTAAAGAAATTATTCTAGATTTTAATGCGAAAAGAATCAAATAAGCTGGTTTAATAATATAATAATGAAAGATTTTCGCGCTCCCTGTAAAGTTCCCCAGAATGGATATAGTACCTTTTGGAAATCAACGTCTCAATTGTGAATCGCAGCTCCTCCTGGACATTAACAAGGTAGTAATTAAATGAGGATTCACTCACAACCTCCCACGTATATATGTAATATGTGTGCATGTAAAATCATTGAATCGAGCATGAGGAAATTCAATTTTTAGAAAAAGAAAAAAAAGATATACAGGAAGGGGAAAAAAAAGCCAGGACAAAAAAATTTAAATTTTAAATAGCCCTGAAATATCAGTTGGGAATAATATTGTGTAAATAATGACAAGCTGCAGCCAAAATTAGCATGTAATTGAACGGCTTCTCCCCGACGCTATTAAGGTAAATATTTGGAATTGGACGCCATGGACAATATTGGGAGTAAGGTTGTAGAATATGTTGTTACTCAATTATCTTCTGAAATTCGATGGAAAAACCTCCTGCGCGGAGGCTGCATGCATAATGGCTACTAAAATTGGTAGCATTGATAAATATTTTGTCAGATATGGCGAATCGTTAAAAAACACACCGAATAAACAACGCTTTGTCTGCAATGATAAAATATGGGGGAAACGTGGTGCTGTATATAGTGCATACTGTATCCCGGGTTCGAATCCTTTCCTGGTGGGATAATTACTCATTCTGTTATTTCAGTCGTGTGGCCACCCTGAGTAGGGAGATTCTCCTCTAAAAATGCTTATATAATATTGGGGGAAAACCTAGTGGCTGGGGGGGGGGGGGTCGCGATATAGTCATCTCCTTGTTCATACTTTGGCCTAGAAACAATAAGATTCCCAAATGTATTGGGAAACAAAATTATCCATGAGTTGTATAGGTAAAGTTTTTTTTTTTCTGTTAATTTTAAATTTACGTCTAGTTTATTCACTTCTTCCCATCTTTTGCTCCGAATTCATATAACTGCGTCCAGCATGTAGTTCACACAACCACCTATCCGACTATTTTGTACTTATATAAAACATGTCCGGATTTTCTCACATCGATAATGAACTTTTAATTTGGATCAAGTGTATTCCAAGATTTTGAAACAGGGTGACTCCCTTTCACCTGTTTTGTTTAATATAGCCTTAGAATATGTTATAGAAAAGGTTATGTGTACCGAGAAAGGCTTAAATATGGGTGACAAGATTCCGGTTTTGGGGTATGCCGATGATTTGGTACTACTAGGTGAAGACACGGAAACTATACAACTAAATACAAGTGTGTTAATAAAAACCGGTAAACAAATAGGTCTCGAATTAAATACCGATAAGACGAAATATATGATTAGTTGCAGAAATGGTGGCGATCTTGATGATATTAATATTTCAGGTCATACTTTTGATCACGTTGAGAAATTCAAGTATTTAGGTTCAATGATAACAAGAAAAAATGGTTAAAGGTCCCGGTTAAAGGTGGGAAATGCGTGTTATTATTCAGTTGCTAAATTACTTAGCTCGCGGCTTCTGTCTGAAAACTTAAAGGTTAGAATTTATAAAACTATTATTCTTCCAACGGTTCTTTAGGGATGCGAAACGTGGCCGCTTACTTTGAAGGATGAACAACGGCTTAAAGTTTTCGAGAATAAGGTACTGCGTAAAATATTTGGTCCGAAGAGGGATGAGGCCACTGGGAAGTTTAGAAGGTTGCACAACGCGGAATTGCGGAGTTTGTACCTGTGAATATAATTGAGTTGATAGCATCGCGGAGACTCAAATGGGTGCGTAAAGTTGTTGGGCTTAGTGAGGAACGGATTCCGAGAAAGTTGGTATTCGCTGAACCGACTGGTAGGCGTCCGAAAGGTAGGCCGAAGCGTCGATGGGAGGATTGCATTAAGGCTGATCTCGGGGGCTTGGGCTTGACCGGTGAACATTGGACGAGTCTATGCAGGCGAAGTTTGGTGGTATCGGCATTGAACCTTCGGGTTCGGTAAGCCTATTATTATTATTAGTATTCCAGGATGTAATTAAGACCTTATAACTCATATAAAATACGTTGCGATACATTGAGGGACTCTTACTTTAAAAAATATAAATAATGATGCATTTTAGTATTTATTGGGATTAGAAACTTTTAGGTGTAAATTTCTGGCACTTAATGAACTACCTCCATATCCCAAATAGTTGTTAAGGTCTGGTAGGCTAGTCTGGGTGACTAAATGGGTACTTCGTCGTATACTAGCTGCCAACCAATTTGTTCAGCCACTCATTGCAGGACATTGATATTTTCTGTTGCAGTTTCGTGTAAAAACTGTAAAAATGATATCGTGGGAAGCGAAGGAGTCTATTTCTATCGGTACTTCTTCCTTCCTATCCCCTCGTTTGAACAGGTTCTTCTCTTTTAATATCTCCAACCTCTCCTTTATTACTTTTTCCAGTACGCAGTTGAGCAATAGATGTGAAAGTCAATCTCCCTGCCTATCTTTATTATTGCACTAGGTTGCCTTTATATATTGTACTATTGTTAATAATATATAGTTTTTGTCCATATAATTAAATGGTATAAGTATACAAATGTAATTGGCACCTTAACACCACATGTTTTCTCAAATATCACCTTGGAAAAACTGTAACTATTTTCTGTGACATGTGGTACTTAAAATTTAATAAAAATCTTGTGCCTATAACACTCTCCTTTCACTTGCCTCCGTTATTAAAATCATTTTAAAAATTGTTAAATACATTTAGAGATGAAAAAAAAATTAAAGAAAAAATTACATTAAGTTTCAATAGAACTTACTGTTTTACTGGAAGGAATTAGTCCGGGTGGCGGTCATTAAATAAAAAAAAACTAAATAGTTTCAACTATTGTTTGCCAACGTTTCGACCCCCCCACCTTTGTGGGTCATCATCAGGGCGCATGGTGGTTGAATGGGAACTCAGTTCATTAATATATTCTTAAGTCGTATTGAATTTTTGTTATCATTATCATTTTTACCACTAAAGTAATTGTGGTTCTGGTTTAGAAATTTTGATAAAAAATAAGTAGAACCTCCAGTTTCGTCAACTATCGGTCTACACGGATTATCGTTTTTATGGATTTTTTTAGTCCGTGGAGTTTGAAAATAGTTATTAAGTAGTCTATTTTTTGTTACTTTGTCAATAAATTTATATTTTTTAATTAATTTTTTTTTTTTTTTTAGTTAATCTGAAACCTTATTTAACCATTTGTCTTGTGTAATAATTTTATACACATTTTTATTGATTTTTTTTTTGTTTGTTATTTTTTTCCGTGGCGCGACAGGCCGTGTAGGCCCTGGGCCTCGCGGTGTGATCTCCTGGGAGGTTACACTCACGTTTCGTGATGCATTTTCTAGTATAGGGTCATCACTCCCTACGCCTGATTCTGTGAGTGGCCACCATTTGGCTGACGGGTCTCACATACCCCGGGGGAGAGTCCCCCAAAGCCCTGTTGGGACTGGGATTCGAACTCACAACTTAAGCATGAGAAACTAGCGCGCTAGCCACTCAGCCACGGGCTCCCCATTTTTTATTGTTTAGAAATTCCAATATTTTTTCCTTATATCGTTCTCTATTAATAAAAACAATTTTCTTAGTTTTGTCGGTTTTAACGAGGTATATTCATGGATTAGCTTTCAGCAATAGCTTTGTGTTTTTTACAGTCTTCTTTTTTTTATTTATAGTTTTGTTTTTATTATTATTGACAAAATTCAGCATGTTTTTTTTTTTTAAATTGATTTATTATTGAATTTTTATGACCGTCGGAGGTATTTATGTCGTCTAGAATACTTTCAAATTTAGCTGCAAGTACAATTAAACAGTTAGAATGTTAGTAGTAAAGAAATTAAATGATTCCCGGAGTCTTAAGAAGGTTAAATCATTATTTAACATCACATTAATTTATTTAGAAAGGAAATACGCTTTATTGACCAAGTGGTACTGCCAAACATAATCGGGTTGCTTTTTAACACAGCGTACTTATTTTTTCTTACAGCATTATTTTTAATATTACAATTTTTATTATATAATAACAGAACATTCTTCTTCCATTGTTTTTCTTTCACATTAATGTATATATATATATATATATATATATATATATATATATATATATATATATAATATATATATATAAGATATTACACAGTAAAGTAACATACAAAGTTTTACAGATAATAACAGATCTATTATTAACCAAGAAATGTTATTAAATTAGTTTATTTGTTTTTTAATTGGTGTGTGTTGAATAGATGAAATGATGTTAAAAACGTACTGCAGAAATAATTCGAAATGAGGACATAGCTTTGAAATCTTTCATTAATTTAATATCCTTATAGCTCCCAATCGAATTATAGACTGTTTACACTTCGCAGAATAATATGGTCAGTTATTTTTTTTCAAACCTCAGTTCAGTTTATTACTTCATACAGTGCGGATCGCTTCATTTTAAGTCTGCTAAATTTAATGTATTCTATTAGCATTATGTGTGGTTTAGTTCAGTGAATTTTGTCTTTGAGAAATACTATAATTTAGAAATGTCGTCGTGAAAACATAGAACTAACAAATCAATGTATATTTAATTTTAAGGAAACTCAAAATTAGCTCATTTCTTACTTTTATTTTTTACATCAAGAACAATTTTTAAATCTTAATGGTCTATTAACGTTCCCGAGCTCCGGATTGGCGTGTTTGTAACTTTTTATTATATAAATAACTTTCCGATTATTTCATTGTTACGAATGTTAGTTAAACATGATGGCGATTTTATCATTAAGATACATTCAGATATTTAAAGTCATACCTATTTTGAAGGAATAATATTTATTTTTTTACTTCGCAATAAAATTGGTTAATAGTATTTATTTATAATTTTTATGTAATTTGACTTAAAATTTTTATCTGAAAATATTGTATGAATGTGGTCTGAAAAGGATTATTATTATTCTCCATATTGAGACAAATGGTAATATTTTTAAAAAAATAAATAAAAAAACGTACAATATAAGGAAATTGTCATTACTATTACAATTTAAATTAATTTTTTTTTAGAAATGCATAAATTTGTCAAAAAATATTTAGGACAGTATTGTTCAATTTCCTATTTTTTTTAACGTAATTGATATCATTTTTTTTTTGTCATTATAGATATTTTAATTTATCCATAATTTTCGGTTACCCATTTTATAATAAATATGATTTTTGAACGATAATTTAATTTAAATAATATTAATTTAAAATTTAAAATATTTAACAAAACATGTTTAATAAATATTATTGCCCATTTTAAATTTCATCTTCGATTTTTATTTAATATGTGCATCTTCTTTACTTAATATGCCATTAAAAATAAAAAAAGAATCTATTTCATCAAAAATAACATTTTTAAATATATTTTGATCAAAATTATAAATGAATACTTAAAGGTTGATCAAAGGATGATGTTTTTGAAATGGTATTAGAATGAATACTAACAGTTTATTTAATTAGGGTCAGAGGTGGCGTGAGCTTTGGCCAATCAAAATCCAGGATTCTTTCTAATCAAGTTGGCACACTTGTCTCAACTAGACATTACAGCCTGCTCTGACGCCATTATTATATTGAATGTCGTGCGGTTCGGATCATGTGTCGCTTTAAATATTTATTTTATAAGTTTATAATGGCGTTCTTATTGTGTTAATTTTTAAATTATCGGTGTTTCTTTAGCGTTCTGTTGCTTTTTTTTTTTTCCGTTTCGAAATCTGCCTGTTTTAAAAAACAAGGTGGATAGTGAACTTCAAGAGAGAAAATCAGCCATATTGGAACTTCCTGTTGGGTAATTAATTTTAAATATTTCACCATCATTATTAATGTTTTTATTTGCATATATGAATCTCTTTTCAAGTGTAACTTCTAAAAATTCACTTAACACATTTTAAACTTTTGTTTATTAATAATAATATATGTATATTCAAGTATTCAGAGAACAGGGCATTTTTAAACTGAGGAACTCATTAGTATAGATAGTTATAATTTTAAATGAATCATGCTTTATTTTGTGCGCAATATTAGAACTATTTTGTTAAATATTTCAATTTTATATCATTTTATTATATGAAGGTTGTATTTTATTTTCTATTGTTATTTGGTTCCCAATTACCATTTAAAATTTCTGTATAAGGTACTTTAGTTTTCAAGTTTTAAGTATATATGGCAAATTACTGCACAAAAAAGGTTTTATTTATATATGTATACGAGTATATAAATATCCATAATATTCAAATGGTTTTTAAATCGTGAACTTAAAACCCCAGCACTAAGATAATTGCTTTCCAAATATGCAATGTTGTCAGATCTACTTATGTTTTACAGCATCCGCCACAGGAAATATCCCAAATACAGGAGGTATATTATAAATAATTACATTACATATTATTAATTGATGTACTTTTTATATTATTTAAACACTTAAATCCCCGTACTAAGTTAACTGCTTTCTAAGCATGCAATGTTGTCAGATCTACTTATATTTTACAGCATCCGCCAACAGGAACTAGACCAAATAAAGGTGGTATATTATAAATAACACTTAAATATTATTAATTGATATATATATATATATTTCTTTTTTTTTTTAATTTCAAATTGTAATACCCATCAGATGCTTATTATTTCATTTTTTACTGTTGTTTTAAAATTTAAAGTGAACTGTACTTTTAGATATTGTATGTGAGCATTATACATAAAATGAGGTAAAATTCAAACTATTTATTGATTCCATTAATGTTTTAAAAAATATTATTAAAAAAAAGGTGTGAGAATATTAAAGTCAAACGAACACTTTTTAAAGATGCTATGTTAATAATAATATTCCTCTATTGTTTGAACTTTTATATCTTCTAATTCAGTGATGTTTCTCCTTTGTAATATTTCTCTGACTACTGAAAGTTTTTTTAATATAAAGTAATTATTGTTATTGATTTATTTATTTCTAATTTGTTATAACTGTTTTTTTATTGTTCTGTTTGAGGCTTCTTTAAAAAAAAAAAAATCTGGTGCGGTCAACACACGACTTTCACTTACCTCCATTTTTAAAATCAATGAAAGAATTTTCAAATACACTTAGAGATAAAATTACGTGAAACTATTAAAGAATCAATTTAATTGAATTTATATAGAAATATGTGTTTTATTAAAAAATGTATTATATTATTATCTAAAATAATCACTTAGTTTTATCTTCTATTCATTACTCTCTATTAACTTTTAAAAGCTTGAGAATAAGATAATATTTTTTCTAAAATCTTTAACTTTCAAACGGTATATTTTACATGTATATTACTGTTCTTATGTTCAAAAACAAAAAATTGCATTAAAAAAATATTTTTTCTGTTTTCTCCTTTAGTTGGGTATCGAATTCATTCAATTTATATATTTACCTGTTTTTCATCAGTGGCATTAAGATAATATAGTTATTTTTATAGAATCAACAAAATTAAAGGTACTTTAGAGAAAGAAAATTTTAAATACCGCCATGTAAGCCCTGTCAAACCATTTTAATCCAAATGAAACCTAAATGATATTAAAACCTATTAAATTATACATCGATAAAGCTAGTTTAATCAAAATCGTCGGAACTGTTTTTGAGAAAATCGAAAAAAGGTGCAAAATGCATAGTATAAAGTGGCTCTCCTGGTAAGCTCAATTTGATAAAAAAGGTTTTGTAACGTCTCAGGCGTATATATGTCTTAAATATGAAATTTCAGTTTCATAGGACTTACCGTTTCTGCCCGGGAGTTACCACACACACACACACACACACACAGACCTTTTTGCGGGACTTGGTTATTTGGACTCAGGGGACCCTAAAATGTGTATTTCCGTTGAAAACTGGAATTCGAAAATTTTCACGATCGCAATACTTTCCCTTACTATATATAGTAAGTGAAAGTAAAAAAGAGTGTACTTTAACATTAATTTAATTATTTGTATAACATGTATTTTCTAACCTAAAATATTTATTATTTAGATTGAATAATTCTTGAATAAGTTTTCCCATGTAGAAAATATAAACATTGTAACATTGAGTGATTATAATCTTTGCGTTTTTCGCGCTTGATTTACCATACCCACACACACCTTTTGATTATTTTTACTCAGGTGATCGAAAAACGCGGAACCCTAAAAACTGGAATTAAAAAATTTTCACGATCACAATACTTTCCCTTACTATATATTTCATTTATAGGTAAGTGAAAGTATAAATGTTTGAGAATTAATGACATTTAGTTTCAGTGTTTTATTAAGAATTATATTACATTATTTTGTATAAGAACCGTTTAATTTTATCGGATTTTCATCACTCCCCATTAACTTTTACGATTTTGTGTATAAGATGAAAAATTGTTCCTTTCAAACGGTATAGTATAAATCTATATTGCTGTTCGGAAAGGTCATGCGCACTAGTTTTTTACAAATATAAATAGCTGATTAAAAAAGGCATCACTAGTATTAAATAGGATATTTTTCAAGCTCAAAAATGAATTGAAACAGTGTTTTGTATTACTACAGCTACTAAGAAAAGAGAAATAGGGAAGAAACTATGTTATAGATGTTGCAATAAAGATTTTGCACCTTTTTACGATTTTCTCATATCCCTCATTTCTCGTATCTCGCAATTTATATCCGTTCCCACATAACAAAAAAAAAATATGATTGGTCTTTTCTGGCCCGTTCCAATAGTTCCTGGAATTCCTCCCGTAAAACATCCGTCATGTTCCTTTCCTCACCACATTCAAATACCTTCTTTTCTAGAACCTTCTAGCATCCCGAAATGGCGCGGCCTGACGATGTGTTAAATCTTATTCAATATTTTTTTTTTTCACATGTATTTATTTCTATTTCTACTATGCTATCTAGTGAGCTTCTTTTGGTTCAATCGCTACAGTATTTTTTTTTGTCCCTAGAGGAATTCATTTCTTATTATTGTAGTGTATTTTGTTTTATTTTTCATTAGTTCTTGGTCCGATATTGAACCTTTATTATGTCCTAACTAGAGCAGGTTTTTGTATTTATAAATAGCTGATTAAAGAGGCATTACCAGTATTAAGTATGATATTTTCAAACTCTTCTCACGTGCTGGATGTTATGAATTGCAAAGAGGGCTTTGTACTAGTACAACTTGGGACAAGGGGAAGAGGGAAGAGGTTAAGTTATAAATGTTAAAATAAGGTCCGATTGTGATCTGGCGACATATGCGGTTTGGGGCCGCCATTCCCAACTTGTATATTTAATCTCTTTCTAAAAGTTGCAACAGTTGCCTAACAGGTGTTAGAGGGGCTTTAACATAGAATGCGCTATCCAATGTCCCTTTTTGTTCCCTTCTTACAGTTAGCATCGACGGTTTCGAAACCTTGTGAGTAATGCCCAACCTTTGTTTTTGCTCCTGCTTCCGTATGGAGAAATGGGCATACTACTGCATTATCTTAAAACTTCATTACTTGCGTACATTATTCCGTTTGAATCATAAATTATAGCGGAATCCCGATGATTCTTATAAGCAAGAAAATCGGAAGTGTCCAGGTACATATTGAAATTAATAGAATTTCCAATTGAGACATTGATTTCCAAAAAGTAGTCCATTCATATTATGGAATTTTCCAGAAAACATCTAGTGCGCGCAACACTCGACTTTCACTTACCTTCGTTGTTAAAATCAATTTAAATTGTTCTTAAATATCTTTCTTTTTTTTTTTTTTTTTTTTTTTTTTTTGTATATAGATTGTACAAAATTAAAGGTACTTTAGAGGAAGAAAAGTTTAAAAATCGGATTTCAAGCCCTATCAGACTATTTCAATCCGAATGAAACCAACATGATATTAAATCCCATTAAATTTTACATCGTTACAGCGAGTTTAATTAAAAAAGCTACAGCCGTTTTTATGAAAATCGTAAAAAAGTGCTAAATGCATGTTATAAATTTATTCAAATTATATATTTTACGGTTACTTATCAATGCTAACAGGATGATATAGTAAATATCTTTTAATCTACAAAATTAAAGGTACTTTCGAGGAAAAAAAATTAAGATTCGTTTAAGCCCTGTCAAACTATTTCAATCAAAATGAAACCTACATGATAATAAAGCCCATTAAATATTGGCTCTAAGGGGGCGGCGTGGTCTAGTGGGTAGAGCGCTAGTCTACTGTGCTCCGGGTCCTGGGTTCGAATCCCGGCTGTGGCAGAATATTATTTATTCTGTTATTTCAGCCGGGGGGGGGGGGGGAGAGGGCAATCCTGGGGCATGGAGACCCTCCTGGGGCACACCCAGCTTCTAAGAAGTGGGTACCCAAATATTTAGCTCTCCAAAATATTATACATCTATATTACCATAATTGTGTTCGGAAAAAAGACCTACCTAATAAATATGTTTGCTCTTTTCTTCTTAAGTTGGTTATTAAATTTAGTCAACATGTATATTTACCTGTAATTTATCAGCATTGCTAAATAATACATTTTTGAAACCTATAAAATCAAAGGTACTTTAGAGGAAGATAACTCGAAAATTCGGCACTTAACCTGTGCTAGACAATGTCGAGCAGAATGAAACCTACATAAAATCGTAATTAACAAACTTAAAGATATTTTGGAAATTAAAGTTATAAGTTCTCTAATTTCGGTAAAAATATCTCTACCACTATGAACTTTCGGTACTTATGGTCAACATCAACATTAATAAACTATTTATGGAGCTGGAGTGGATAGAGCACTAGTTTACTGTTCTCCGGGCCCTAGGTTCGATTTCCGGCTATGACAGAATATTATTCATTCTGTTAATTTAGCCGAGGAGCGATCCTAGGGTATGGAGACCCTTCTGTGGCAAACTCCTCTTCAAAGTGGGTAACCTAATTGGGGAAAAACCTGGCGGCTGAGCGTGATCTTGGCCGAATCACGTCATTGCACGACCGTTGGCCTAGCAACAGTACGAATCTCTACATATACTGAGCCCAAAACTTTTCATGGGTTGTAGTGGTACAGGTTGAAATATTGGCTCAATATGCCTGGTATAATGTGGCTCTTCTGGTTTGGCAATTTTAATGAAAAAATTATTGTAACGCCTCAGGCGTATATTTGTCATAAATATGAAATTTCAGTATCGTACGACTATTAGTTTTCTTGCTAGGCTTACCCACACAGACCTTTTTGCAGGACTTGTTCATTTGGACTTAGGGGACCCTAAAACGTGTATTTCCGGTGAAAACTGGCTTTTTAAAAATGTTCATAAGTGAAAGTAAAAATTCCTCATTACTTTATTATTAAACCAATTTTTTTTTATTTAAAAAATATAATTTAAATCTAGAATTAAGTTTATACTCTACTAGTGGACTAACATTATGTTTATCACAAAAGGATTCTAAAAAGATGTATTTTACATGTAGCATGAGCTTCCCACGGCTGTCCGCTTGGGAATCGATTTATACGGAAAGGGAAGATAAAGAGGTATTTAAATTATCGTGTTGAGATGTGAATGAGGAATCAGTTTTATCTGCGTGTATAATACATGAAGCCTGAGGGGTATTAAGAAGACGTATTGCTGCTACGGGTATAGACTTGAAAGGAAATCGGGCAGTCCTCTTATGTAGATCGTACCTCCTTTATACTCTTCCACTTGACTGAAACAGAACAACTTAAACGTCACACTCCACACTTACCGGCCACGTAAGGTGTTTAATATACAAATTTATGGGAGACAGGTAAATTGATCTCGTTCTTACATGGTCGGGGTGAAATAAAAGAACATTGCAACCTATTTCTCGTTATTCTGTTGTTCCCTGATTGTTATAAATGTAAAGTATATAATAGCCACTAAATTTTATACTATTGTACTTATTATATAGAGGTATAATCTCTATGAGTTTCATTATTTCTCACTCAGTTCTTTTTGAGATATTTACTATAAATAGTATTGAGCTGGAAAATAATCCTTTTTTGAAAATTTATATTAGAAAAAAGTATAAATACATGATCGAAATTTCTGAAACAAGTTGTGCAATGATAAGGCTATATAAGGAAAAATGATTAGGCGTGAAAATCATTGCTAACCTCCCTTGTCATCGCGCGCCAAATATATCAGTTGATGTAATTATTCGTGATTTTTTTAAAGCCATTTTCTTGGCTACTTAGGTAATGTTTTGTAAGGACCAAAATTATATAAAATACTCTCATCATCAATCTAGTTATTGTTTGCTTATTAACTATGCGAAATTACCGGAGTTAATAATTTTTAAAGAAAACGTTATTTTAACAGTTAAGCCAATTTTATAACTCCGGAACCAGCTAAGTCTCAAATATCAAATCTATACAACTTAAACTCATCTTATAGATGAGTAGTCTGTATAAGTTTCATAATTTTCACTCAGTCCCTTTTGAGATATTTCCGTGTAAACATCGTGAAAAATGTAATTTCGCCAATTTGAAAATTCATATACAAAAAAGGACTATGTTCTCAAGATCGAAATTTTTACAGCAAGTAGCGCTTTGAATAAGCTATAAAGGAAAAAATAATCAAAGGTGGGTCTCTTTTCCTTTATACACTTTTATCTCACTAAAAGTCTCGTTTTTTAGTCATTTTCGAGAATTTTTTAAACAACTTTCTTCATTATTTAGGAAATGAGTCACAGGACAACAATTATAAAGCATGTCGTTATCTCATTGTTAATTTTTGTTTTAATTTGATATCTAAAAAATTACAGGAATTAGAAAGATTTATTCATCATATGTTTTTGCCCGTGAAGTTGACTTAAAACGGCTGTAACGCTAAAAGTATTGGCTTGAAAAAAAAAATTATTTATGGTTATATATTTATGAAAGGATAGAGAATAACTGGTCCAAAAATCATCAATCTAGTTTTTGTTTGGTTCTTAAATATGCGAAATTACCGGAGTTAATATTTTTTAAAGAAAACGTTATTTTAACAGTTAAGCTAATTTTATAACTCCGGAACCAGCTAAGTCTCAAAGACCAAATTTATATCACATAAACTAATCTTATAGATGAGTAATCTGTATAAGTTTCATAATTTTCACTCAGTCCCTTTTGAGATATTTCCGTGTAAACATCGCGAAATATGAATTTTCGCCAATTTTGAAAAGTCAATTGGCTGTAACGCTAAAAGTATTGGCTTGAAAAAAAAATTATTTAAGGTTATAAATTTATGAAAGGATAGAGAATAACTGGTCCAAAAATCACTAAAATCTAAAATGTCGAGCGGCAAGGTCTGGTAATTGACCCATATATATATATATATATCTATATATATTTATACATAAATCAAAATTATACTTGATACTTTTAATTAAATGTAATACATACAGTATTTTATAGCTCAATAGTTAAATTCCTTAATAAGCTTAGCTCTTTATTTCCATGCTATTTTACAGTACTTAATTAATCTGGACTAATCTCTGCCATTTGGGGAGCCCGTAGCTGAGTGGCTAGCGCGCTAGTCTTTCATGCTACAGGTTCTAAGTTCGAATCCCAGTCCCTGCGGGGCTTTTATAAGGATGTAAAAAAATGGGGATTCACTCACAACCTCTCTCCCGGGTATGTGAGACCTATCAGCCAAAGGGTGGCCACTCACAAAATTAGTCGTAGGGAGTGATGACCCTACACTAAAAAAATGCATCCTGAAACGGGAGTGTAAACGCGCAGGAGTTTATACCGCGAGGCCCAAGGCCTACACGGCCTGTCGCGCCACTGGAAGAAGAAGGAGACTCTCTGCCATTTTAATAATCTATTAATTCGTCATTACCTAAGTAGTTTTTATTAAAACATCATCTACCAATTTCAGATAATATTGGACACAAGGCTATGAAGTGCTTTGCATTTTCAATTTCTTTGTTATTACACAGAGAACATATTTTAGTTTGGTCCTCTTTGTAAATTTTATAGTTACAATCTAAGAGCTCAATATAGTTATGTTTGTAAACCTAAATAAGTAACTGTCATCTAAAGTATATGATAATTGTTTGTATAGTAGGTATTTCGTTGAATTATTAGCCTTTTCAATTATAACGTTATTAAATGATTCTTTTAACTTATTTCTTAGCTGTAAAAATAGATCTTTTGAACCATCAGTATTATCTATATTAACATTTTGTTCCAGATTGCATTTAGTTGCCAACTGCTTTAACTCATGGCTCCAAAAGACATTGTTTTTAATGACCTCTTTCGCTATGATATTACGTAATCTATTTTCATTCATGTTTATAACTTTTATTAAGTAATCGTGGTGAAGTTTTAAAGTATGATAGAAAAGAGGTTGTATTTTGGTGCATATATGATTTATGTATGTAACGCAGGGTACACTGGTGTAGATTGAAGAGTTTTTTAACAAAAAAAATACAGTAGCTTTTCTACTTCATAAAATTCCTGGTATCCCCACACAAAATATATGATAGTGTAGCTATATCTTCCCTTAACTTTTTTTTTTTTCTAATATCAAATAAAGATCTACCCTCCTTCGCAAAGGTGCAATATGAATGTGGTTTCATTAATGTTTACAAAAATCTCTGCCTAACCCATTTAGAGTATAACGATTTTGGAGTTTTCATCGCTCATGTTATCGAATTGTGCAATTATTTAAAAAAAAGTGTTTATTTTCTCGTAACATTCGCTCGCGGCCTTCTGATCTGTATATAATGTCCTGTCGATTCACATCTTTCGATAGATCATTCTTAATCCGATCCGCATCCCTATGGAACTCCATTCCTCCAAATATCGAAAACCCCCAAACTCTTTCAACATTTAAACCCTTTTAAATCTTAAAACATTTTGAAAATTTCCTGTCAATAATCCTTAGTACATTAAAATGTCAGGAAAAATTAACAGATAAACAGAGAGATGAGTTTATTTATTTATTCAATATTTAAAAAAAAATATATTTGTAATTTATTCTTCATTATTATTATTAAATAAAAAAAAAATTAGATTATACCGAAGGTCTGACGACGGAATGAAATGATTACAGAAAGGTAGAAAATTCAAGTGCTTTCAGGCGGCTGCCATCTTATTAAATAAATTGACATGTTAATTTTAGTACACCTGAGGCTTGACTGTTAATTGACGGTAGGCCTGGTAATTCAAGGTACACCCTTTCAGTTTTTAATTAACGTAGGAAAAACAGATAACGTAAACCCTTGATTAAAAGACAATCTGTTTTGACATGGATATATGTAAATAACAATGTGAGGGTTGTTTATGGATTTATGTCGATGGGACTAATAATTAAAACAACCCCTACCTATAATACAGAATCATTAAAAAAATGACCTCTAAAGTATCACTTGAGGCAGAATCACGGTGTATAGATTTTGATAGAACAAATTTATTTATTCAACAGGCAGTATAGATTATTTTAAAATCTATTATCCATAAGTCCATACTGATATCGGGAGATACTCCGCCTACATCTTGGTAGGCGCTACGACTACCAATTAGTTCAGCGCCTATTAAGTTATAAGGAATTCGTTCAACTTAACACGCCCATTACAATCGCCGGGATGCTACAAAATCTCATATACTAGAGAGGAACAAGCTCTGTAAATCCGCGTTGTGTATCATCCTACAGTGGGCTCATCCCTCTTGTATCGTTGTATCAATGGTTTTACGTACAATCTTATTCTGAAAAAAACTTTGTTCATCCTGCAAGGTAAGCGACCAAGTTTAGCCCTCGTATAGACAGACCCGTTAAGAAAATCATATACTATATATATATATATAATATATATATATATATATATATATATTTATATTATTTTTTTTTTTTTTTTTTTTTTGTTATTTATTTATTGTAATTTACAACTGTATTATACAACACAATGAGTAAATATGCAGGGTGAAGAAAATTCATGAAAATTTCTTCAGAAAAACTACCCAGTTGTAGCACTTCATTAACTATTTTAAGGCAGTAGGTCACGAGGCCCTCAGAGGGTTATCAGGAATATCTAAGGAAGATATATTACGGACAAGTGGCAGGGAGTTTAGAATGAAAAGAGGAGTTGAATTGTGACAAAATAAGGGACATTCAGGATTTTGCGAAGGATATTGGATTGTAAGGATTGGATGCGGGAGGAATTAGGTGGTTTAGTAGAGCACCAATCCTCGATTTCAGATCTCCAAATAGGTCTGATAATAGTGATGTAAATGGGTCTTTTGTAATTTACTGGAAGTTTTGAACGTTTGTCTTGCAAGTGTTGTAGTAATCGGTATCTTCGAGCAGTTTCTTGTCGTTTCAGCGTTGTGTGAGGATTTGTCTTACAGGAGTAAGTGTGATGTTATTATTTTTGAATTCTAACGTTGACGGAGACCGCCAAGTAGTTTCGCTAATATCATTCATTATCATTAAACACATTTCATATATTTCGCGCTACTCGTATTTATTCAGAGGCCTATCTCTTTACTAGTTTTACCTTAAGTATTTGTGTTTACTCGAATTGTTTCCACGTGTTCACCGAACAGTACCAAATCACCACCGTACTCTAGAACGGGTATTTCACCACCCAGATTTAATAAATATCTTTAAACCTTTTAGATCTGTTTTATGAGTTCTTAAATCGACTTTAAAAAACTGAGGTGAGCGAAAGTCATTTGTTGCCCGCACCAGATTTTTACTTAATTGAATGTTTCGTACATGCACAGAGCTTCTGATTTTATTAACTTTCTTGATATACCTTTTTTAATAAAAATATTATATAATTTCGACTGTCTGTAGATTCAAAAGCTTTTTTGAATTCAATATAAACCTTACGTACAACACGGTTATATTTCAATATATATAAGAAAATTAAATAATAATGATAAAATTCTCTTTCTTTCCTTATTTAGTTGCCTAATAATAAGTATACAAAAATATATTTAATAAGGAAATACTTGTCGCAAAAAATATTGCATGTGGTACAGTCTTTAAGATCTTGGCCTATTCTTACAGGAAAAAATCAGCCTTATAATATCTTTGAAATTAATGAAAATATATTTCTCTATTTCATATTTAATCTCAGCAGGTTACCTTAATTAAAAAAAAAAATGGATTTAGCATTTCTCCCTGAAAGAGAAATAGACAAGAGATCATGGATGTGAATTTCAATAATCTACTGCTTTTCGCCGACTCACAGTGGAAAATATGACTGATTTAGGTAGACAAAATTCTGAACCTTGTCCATATTTAACCTTTGGTGTCCTAGATAATGGAAACAAATATTTTAAAAATTATAAAAAATAATTTTTTTTTGACACGATTGGGGAGCTCACAGTCGTCAAACATCAAATTTATTTGCTAAAATCTAACTTCCCTACATTTTACGTTTGAAGTCCCAGAATACGGGACAAATAATACAAAAAAAAATCTAATAATGGCTCGGAGTTGCTAAACCCTGCTAATAGATGTATTTTATATCATTTAGGAAATTCTTGAAATTATGAATTGTAAAACTTTTAATTCGGAGTGTTGTGTCTGAAAAAAAAGTATGTATCGCCCAAAACGCAAAAAATCGCAAAAATTCATTGAAATATTTGAAGACGATTGATGAAACAAATCCTTGGGGTAACATGGGGGTTATATAGTTTTTCGTTATTGAATAGTGGCATACATTTACAAATTGCTAAATTTACTAGCATACTGGTATATTGCAATGTATATTTAATAACGAGTTTGGAAATATAATATCTTACCTGTCTCAGCAATGTCCATTGTTAAATAAAATCAAAAAGACTTTGCTCTATATACACCTTGAACACAATAAATGACCATCGAATAAAGATAATCCTACTGCCGCTTATTAGGCACTTGTGCGAAGACGAATGATTCTCTCATTTACTATTTATTTGTAAACACGATATGGCGGGAAATATTAGTATTAAGGGTCTTGCCAACTAATAATGAAGCAGTGGAAAATTCCAAACTTTTGATTTGACTTTTGTTCACCTAAATTGGGGATTTTGCCCACTGTGCGACGGGGAGAAACGGTGTTTGTGTGCGAATGGGGAATTCAAATAATCCACTGACAATATTTATTTGTAATCATCCATGCATAGTTAGACATTGGTACAAATTTGATAAGGAAGATGGCTGGGGGTGCGGTTAAAAAAAAAACACATTAAAAAGTAGTACTTATTGTAATTGTGTGCCGACGTTTCAGCCTACATTGTGGGCCTTCATCAGGGCTAAAAGAAACAAGATAACAACCAATGTTATTAGAAAATTAACAATAAGTTAGGTACAATAATATGATGATAGTAATACAATATGGAAACTAGCATAAAGAAAATTTTATAAATATCGAAATTTAAGCCCTGTATACTATTTCAATCAGAATGAAACCTACATCATATTAAAATCCATTAAATTTTACATCGATATAGCGAGTTTAATCAAAATCGTTAGAGCCGTTTTTGAGAAAATCATAAAAAAGGTACAAAATGTATCTTAGAAAGTGGCTCTTTCGCTTAGCTAATTTTGATGAAAAAGTTGTTGGAACATCTCGTACTTATAGTTGTCTTAAATATGAAATTTCAGTTTCGTGCGACATTTGGTTTTCGTGCTTGACTTACCAGACCCACACACTGACAAACACAGCGTTTTGCGCGACATGTTTATTTCAGTTCAGGGGACCCTAAGACGTTTATTTCCGTTGAAATACTTTTCCTTACTATATACTTCATATATAAGTAAAAAGAGTCTAATATTATTCTATTTGTCAAAAATCCTATCCTACAGACACATTATTATAAACGCCAAAATGGACTGTATTTTTTATATAAATAATAATAATAATAATAGGCTTACCGAACCCGAAGGTTCGATGCCGATACCACCAAACTTCACCTGCACAGACTCGTCCAATGTTCACCGGTCAAGCCCAAGCCCCCGAGATCAGTCTTAATGCAATCCTCCCATCGACGCTTCGGCCTACCTTTCGGAAGCCTACCAATCGGTTCAGCGAATACCAACTTTCTCGGAATCCGTTCCTCACCGAGCCCAACAACTTTACGCGCCCATTTGAGTCTCCGCGATGCTATTAACTCAATTATATTCACAGGGTTCAAACTCAGCAATTCCGCGTTGTGCAACCTTTTAAACTCCTCAGTGGTATCATCTCTCTTCGGACCAAATACTTTATATTTTAGTTTCACATCCGTAAAGAACCGTCGGAAGAATAATAGTTTTATAAATTCTAACCTTTAAGTTTTTAGACAGAAGCCGCGAGCTAAGTAATTTAGCAACTGAATAATAACACGCATTTCCCACCTTTAACCGGGACTTTATTTCTTCCTGGATTTCATTTTTTCTAGTTATTATTGAACCTAAATACTTGAATTTCTCTACGTGTTCAAAAGTATGACCTGAAATATTAATATCATCAAGATTGTCACCGTTTCTGCTACTAATCATATATTTCGTCTTATCGGTATTTAATTCGAGACCTATTTGTTTTCCGGTTTTTATTAACACATTTCCGTGTCTTCACCTAGTAGTACCAAATCATCGGCATACCCCAAAACCGGAATCTTGTCACCCATATTTAAGCCTTTCTCGGTACACATGACCTTTTCTATGACATATTCTAATGCTATATCAAACAAAACAGGTGAAAGAGAGTCACCCTGTTTCAAGCCCGATCGCACCCTCAAATCTCTCGGAGTAATTATGACCGATTCTAACTTTATGAAATGTTTCCGACAAACACATTTATCACATCTCTAGTATTTTTTATATTACACATATAAATTCCAGATTTAATTATATTAAAATACACGTGGATATGATGTAGAGTTATTCCTTAGAGTTATATTAAATGTGTGAAATGCTACATTCAGGTGTTTCTACAGTTACACTGCAATAAGGGCTCCCGCACACCTGTTTCTACTTCTACATCACGGCCAATATACTGTCTTAATATACTCCTCAATACATTCCCTTCTCACCTTATCCCTGGTAATCGTAAAAGAAATATCTTGGGATAGCATAACATTAGACAAATCTCTTACATTCACAGACCATATCAATAGAAAAATCGATAAACCCAAAAAATTAATATTTAAAATGTTCCCATACTTTTACAAAGTAACAAAAAATCCCATTTGAGCTCTCATAATAAATTAATAATAAACAAATCAGTTATTTGCCCGTTAATTACATACGCCTCGCCAGTCTGGAGCTCAACCTGCTTGACTAACTACCAAAAACTTGAAAGAATTCAAAATCTATCAATGCGGATAATTAACAATTACCCCCGCTACACTAAAATATCATCTATGCTCCAGGACTTACAGCTTCCAACAATTAAACATTTTGTCCATACTCATACAGATTCTTACTTCAGTAAAACACCAGCCTCCAAAAATCCATTAATAAAGGAAATCGGTAACTATAATGAAGCATCTCAAAAACGCTACACTCATAAAAGAACTAATCATGTGTTACTAACTTAAGCTAGTTTATTTTAATTTCTAATTTTATATCATCAATTATGTTATCTGTTTTTATTAGTAGGTTTTTGTATAATTTTTCCTACAACCATATATAATCACAATTTAATTTTCCCACTAATTATAGATTAGATAATTAGATTATAACTACCAAATGAACCAAACATTTGCAGATTGTAAGGATGTCTCATCCGAAATCATTTATAAATATTTTGTCAATATGTAAAAATGTAAATAAAGTTTATTTTCTTCTTCTTCTTGAGATATGATTTTTTTTTTTTTTTTTTTTTTAATATGAAATGATTTGAAACATAAAATTGCACGACTGGAAATGACATTAAAGTTTGCATATCTGTGTCTGTATCATTTTTAACGGTCATTCACTTCTCCACATATGTTTTTTAAAGGTTGTATCTAGTTTCCAAAGGAACATTTGTTTAAGAATAAATATTGTTACGAAACAATAGAAATTATTGTTAAAATCTAGTGCATGTAACACACGATTTTCACTTACAAAACATGTTAAAATTTATTGTTGAATATTTAAGAAATTAAAATTGATGTAAGAATTGCGTTGTTTTGATTAAATAATAACTTTTTCTCGTTCAGCAGTACATTAACGAATTGTCTATGTCATTCATCATTTTCTCTAAAATCTTTAGCTTTTCAATCCTATATTAGTACTGATATCTGAAAAAAAAAAAAAAATTTACCCTAAAAAATTATTTCTGCTTTTTTTTTCTCTTTCAGTTTGTGATGCCATTCTTTCATATCTTATATTTGTCCATTTTTAATATGTATTCTAACAATCAGAGGTTATTAAGGTCATAATAGATTAGTTTATTTGTCAAAATTTAGAATCATTTAGGATTTCACAAAGATTTTTGGATTGTAAGGATTGGACACGAAATTCGATTGTTTATTAGTGCCCCTAACCGCCGTAAGTCTAAGTTGATCTTACAATAACCATTTACATGGGTATTTTGTAATTAACTGGATGATTTGATTGATGTTTTTCCTTTCACTTACCTATATATGAAATATATAGAATGGGGAAGCATTGCGATCGTGAACATTTTTACCAAAAATACACGTTTTAGGATCCCCTGAGTCCAAAAGACCATGTCCCGCAAAAAAGTCTGTGTATCTTTGTGTGTGTGTGCGTGGTAAGTCTAGCACGGAAACTAAAAGTCGTACAATACTGAAATTTTATATTTAAGACAACTATACGCCCGAGATGTTACAGCAACTTTTTCATCAAAATCAGCTAAGCAGAAGAGCCGCTATATACCTTGCACCTTTTCACGATTTTTTTAAAAACTGCTCTAACGACTTCCCACGTCGATGTAAAACAAGTATTTAATATAATGTAAGTTTCATTCTGATTGAAATAGTCTTATAGGGCTTAAATGCAGATTTTCAAACTTTTCTTGATCTAAAGTACCTTTAATTTTGTTTGATCTATAAAAAAAAAAAAAAAACTATATAATTTGTTTATTACTCATAAAAAACGCATAAATATATAATTTTAACGAGTACGATATCCAACTAAAAGAGAAAAGACCAAAAATATTATTTAATGAAATTATGGTATTTTTGAACACAAAAACAGTAATATAGACGTATATCATACATACCGTTGGAAAACTAAAGATTTTAGAAAATTACTATCTTATAAAAACATTGTAAAACTTAATGGAGTGTGATGAAAATATGATAAAACTAATTTAAAATGCTTTAATATGATGTAGGTGTCATTCTGATTGAAATAGTCTTATAGGGCTTAAATGCAGATTTTCAAACTTTTCTTGCTCTGAAGTACCTTTAATTTTGTAGAATATTTAAAAGAAAAACGATATCATTTATTTATAACTCATAAAAAACGGATAAATACATAATTTTAACGAATACGATAACCTACTAAAATAAAAACACCAACAATATTATTTAATGCAACTTTGGTATTTTTGAACATAGAAACAGTAATATAGACGTATATCATACCGTTGGAAAACTAAAGATTTTAGAAAAATTACTATCTTATACAAACATTGTAAAAATTAATGGGGTGTGATTAAAATCTGATAAAACTAATTTAAAATGCTTTAATATGATGTAGGTTTCATTCTGATTGAAATAGTCTTATAGGGCTTAAATGCAGATTTTCAAACTTTTCTTGCCCTAAAGTACCTTTAATTTTGTAGAATATTTAAAAGAAAAACGATATCATTTATTTATAACTCATAAAAAACGGATAAATACATAATTTTAACGAATACGAAAACCTACTAAAATAAAAACACCAACAATATTATTTAATGCAACTTTGGTATTTTTGAACATAAAAACAGTAATATAGACGTATATTATACCGTTGTAAAGCTAAAGATTTTAGAAAAATTTATGTCTTATACAAAAAAATGTAAAAATTAATGGAGAGTGATGAAAAGCTGATAAAACTAATTGATTGTCATAGATAATAATATAAGCGATTATATAATAAAACACATGTTTCTATTGAAATTCAATGCAATTAATTCTTTAACAATTCATTTTTATCTCCTAAGTGTATTTAAAAATTCTTAAAAACTATGTAACTTGATTTTAACAACGGAGATGAAAATCGTGTGTTGCGCGCACCAGATTATTTCGCATTTTTAATTGTTAACCACACTTTAAGACATACAGACACACAGCAACATGCTCCAGACATGAACAGGAGGGCTGAAGTGTAGATTCCGACGGCCGTATTGGATAACTAACTTCCCATGTTTTACGACACATGTGCGCACTATTGGAGTGCCCCTTAATTTGTAAGACCATAAACCGATGGTTGTGCCCCATCCTAAAAGGCTGTCTTATCAAGCGGGCTCTTCCCAAGATAAAAGCATTGTGGGAAAGGAAGATAAATGAACAACAGTCTCTATCAAGTCCGTTTCAACTTCAAGAGCTAAGTTACTTTCCGATTTTCATTCTAAGAAATATCAGAATAAATATTTTTATTCTAATAATAATTTTTACTCTAACTGAGGCTATTGATATCTGCGAATATGGTCCAGATAGAATCCCTTTCTTCTGAATTAGAAAAAAATTACTTCCCTATAAAAAAAATATAAAGTAAGGGAAAGTATTGCAATCGTAAGGTTTTCGAATTCGAGTTTTCAATGGAAATAACACTTGTATAAATCTGCATATGATGTTACAGCAAATTTTTCATAAAAATCTGGTGCGGGCAACACACGACTTTCACTTGAAACTATTAAGGAATTAATCAAATTGAATTTATATAGAAACATGTGTTTTATTAAAAAATCTATTATATTATTATCTAAAATAATCAGTTAGTTTTATCTTCTTCTCATCACTCTCTATTAACTTCTAAAAGCTTGTGTATGAGATGATATTTTTTCTAAAATCTTTAGCTTTCCAACGGTATATCATACATGTATATTACTGCTCTTATGTTCAAAAACGAAAAATTGCATTAAAAAAATATTTTTTCTGTTTTCTCCTTTAGTTGGGTATCGAATTTATTCAATTTATATATTTACCTGTTTTTCATCACAGTTAACAAGATAATCTAGTTATTATTATTGAATCTACAAAATTAAAGGTACTTTAGGGGAAGAAAATTTAAAATATCGGCATTTAAGCCCTGTCAGACCATTTTTATCCAAATAAAACCTACATGATATTAAAGCCCATTAAATTTTACATCGATGTAGCGAGTTTAATCTAAATCGTTGGAACCGTTTTCGAGAAAATCGAAAAAAGGTGCAAAATGCATAGTATGAAGTGCCTCATCTGCTAAGCTCATTTTGATGAAAAAAGTTTTGTCACGTCTCGGGCGTATAGTTGTCTTAAATATGAAATTTCAGTTTCATAGGACTTACCGTTTCCGCCCGGGAGTTACCACACACACACACACACCCACACACACACACACACACACACACACACACACACACACACCTTTTGCGGGACTTGGTTATTTGGACTCAGGGGACCCTAAAACGTGTATTTCCGTTGAAAACTGGAATTCGAAAATTTTCACGATCGCAATACTTCCCCTTACTATATACAGTAAGTGAAAGTAAAAATCGGCAAGCCAGAAGGGACAGTTTATGCAATGTATTTTACACATTTTTACAATTATATGAATAACAGTACTAACTTTTTTTTTTTTTTTATCAAGATTAAGAGTCCTCTGAGTTGAAATGATCAAATACCGTAAAAAAAGTCTGTCTTGCTCGTAAACGGTCTTACGAAATTGATATTTCATCTTTTAGACAGTTATACACCCGAGACGTTACAGCAAATTTTCCTCAAAGATACTATGAGAAAGTGTCACTTGATATACGTTTCATACTTTTTTACGATTTTCTCATTGACAACTCTGATTTCTGACTTGCTCCATTAATGGTAAATTAAAAATCTTTAATATCGTGCAGATTTTATTTTGATTGAAATAGTATTTTATTCCAAATTGAAAAATAAAAATCCTCTTTTATGGACGTTTAAGTTTTTACTTGTTTTAATTGATTCAATTAAAAAATAAGTGCTTATAATAATGAAATAATTTGATTGTTGGTTAACTATGAGGAGGCTTTATTTTAATTACTTCTGTTTTATTGTTTAATATTAAAAAATGGTTTTATTGAAACTCATATTTTTTTTTTCATATATAACTTTACATAAAGTTCTATCATCGATATTAATTACTGCGTGCACCAGATTGTTTTTATTTCTAATACTTTTTTCTAAATTTCATAATTAAAAATAATAATAATAATAAAAACCATTGTGATTGTTGCAATAAATAGAAGCGACAACCAAGGTTGAATATGAAATTATTTAATTATTTTTTCCACAAATAAGAATAGTGATATCAATGAAATGAAATGAAAATTAATTTTATTCTCGAACGAGTTAAGATTTTAGTACAAGAATATAACAGCCGGGTATTGTAACAAGTAATAGTTATCGTCTATAGATTAAATATCACATACGTTGTGAGGATTCATAGTTATGGAGATGGAGAAATATGTGACGTATAATATACCGTCGCACAGTGGAATAAAATGACGATGCCCAAAATTCTACAACTCTTGATCTAACTAACATATATTAAAAATTATTTTTTAATTTATGAGTATGGGATGTCGTTTATTAGTGAGTGTGAAAATATTAATCTCGTTACATTTTTTAATTATTTTCAAAGTTACTGATTTCATAATTTTTTTTAGTATTTGATCAATTTATTTCATATAAGATCATTCAAATCGAAATAAATGACCTATTATCCACTTCAATAGAGGTTTCTGCATTTATAATAAATAGCCTTACTCAAGAATTAACGACGTATATGGAATTATTTTTTAAAGGCAAAAATTCAATAAATCTAACTTCACGAAGTAATATATTTTCCATACTTATCATGTGAATATAAATATATATATATATATATATATATATAATATATATATATATATATATATATATATATATATATATATATATATATATATATATATATAGTTTTTTTTTTCTTTTATTCCAATGGAACAAAAAAAAAGACAAATTATAAAATATCAAGCATATTTTAAGATTTTGCTTAAATTAATGTTAAAATATCTCTTCAAATCGTTAAATCGATATAACACTGATCGATCAAATTTTATCATTATATTTTAGTACAATTAACTCACTACAACATGAAAAAACAAAACAAATGTTTTCAATAAAATGATTTATGGTTTTTTTTTCTAGCTGACGATTTCTGTTAAATATTCGTACACAAAATATGTAAAAATAATAAAAAATATGTAATAATAATCAATGTTTCTAAAATAGATGAGGTATAATAAAAGGGTAAATAAACTTTGATTGAATCAATTTTTGTTTCTCTTATTATTACTTCAAAAACAAAAAAAGCATCGTTGACCGCAACTTTAAGTGTTAAAGACGATGTATTTGTAATAATTAAATAATTATAATATTCACATTGATTCATCTCCAATATGTGTATATATATATATATATATATATATATATGTATATGTGTGTGTGTGGTGTGTCTGTGTTATAATTGGAAACATTCTAGAGGTGATACTGACATTTTCGAATCAGAATTTCTGGCCTAAGTTTTTAACTCTGTTATATAATTCCATACTATTTATGTTTTTTAAAAAATGCTAAAGATAGGTATCGCGAGAAGGCATTACGACTGGCTGAATGATGCAATTTTCACATTCTATTTTTTTGCAATCCAAGGTCAACATGCATTGTTTTTTTCCTAGCTTCCTTCTTCTTCTCTCCTTGAATCTTTATCAACGTTTTCACATATTCTTTTTCCTTTGAATATAATTTTATTTATTTAGCATTTTTTATTATTTTATTGTTCATAACTATATACTAATAGTGTAAGTTCATAATTATTACTCAGTATCAAATAATTTGCTACAGCCCATGAAGGGTCTTGGGCTCAGTACATATTGAGATTCGTACTGTTTCTAGGCCAACGGCCGTGCAATGAGGTGATTAGGGCTTGATTACGCTCAGCCGCCAGGATTTTTCCCCAATTTGGGTACCCACTTTAATGTCGCTGGGTTGGCCCCATGAGGGTCTCCATACCTAAGGATCGTCCACCGGCTAAATTAACATAATAAATAATATTCTGTCATATCCGGGATTCGAACCCAGGACCCTGTATTTTGTTTTGTTATTTTGCATTTTAAAGTTATTTATTTTATTTTTTTTAATCACAAATCAAATATTTATTTTTTTCAAATTCCTATAGATTTTATTTACTTCTTCCTATTGATGTATTATTAATGATAATTTGTAAATTTTATAATATCCCCGAATATATTGCTTTGTCCTTGTTGCTTTCGATACTTGTTATTGTCATTAACAATTGAACTGTTAATGAACATATACTATATACTATAAAAAACATATACTATAAAAATGCTTTTGACGTTTATTGAAATGCGTTAAAAAAGAATTATTTAAAATAACAGATTAGTGCTCTATCCACTAAAACAAGCAGCTCCATAAATAGTTTATTATTGTATACATTTAATGTTGATGTTAACTTTAATTTCCAAAATATTTCAGGAACGATTTAATTGAGTGGAAAAAAATGTACAGATCCATTATTAAAGAATTTTCGGGGTTCTTTGAGTTTGTTAATTACGATGTTATGTAGGTTACATTTTGACTAAAATTGTCTAGCAGAGGTCAGATTTTGCCAGTCAAATGGCGGATTTTTGAACTATCTTCCTCTAAAGTACCTTAGATTTTATATATTTATAAAATATATCATTTACCAATGTTGATAAAATACATGTAAATATACAATTCGAATAAATTCAATAACCAATTCAAGAAGAAAAGATCAAACAAATTTATTAGGTAGATCATTTTTCCGAACAAAAGAATGGTAACTCAATGCTCCTTATTTTGTTACGAATCAGCTTATCCATAAAGACCTTAATGTTCCATATGTTGCTGACTTGGCCCGAACCAGGTACCACTCCTTTCATGACAAACTCCATTCCCACTAATCCAATAGTTTCAAACCTTGCCACATCAACAATCCCTGGTAATCCTCCGAGGCGTCTGAAATGAAGATGGCCTCGAGAACTTCTGGTTTAGCATAGTTTTTGGAGATGGGCAGTATCTCTACATGTGAATCTGTATACTAGGGGTACTCACTACGTTTGCTATAGCATGCTATTTGTGCTATTGTGCTAAACCCATCAATTTTATACAGGAAATAACTGTAGAAACTCGACGGGTTTAGCAAAATAACACAAATATCATGCTATAGCAAACATAGTGAGTACCCCTACTGTATCTATACAGAATGTATTTTAAAATATAGTTGTAAATATCAATAAATATATATATATATACAAAAGAATGGTAATATAAATGTATTATATACCGTTGGACAGCTAAATATTTTAGAAAAAATATCATCTTACACGAAAAGTTGTACAAGGTAATAAAGAGCAGATAAAATTTTGATTGTTGAGATAATGGTTCCTATTTTTAGATTATTTATTTTGGTAATGTTTTCTTCAAAATTAATTTTACTCTTTAACTCTTTTTTGACTATATTTAACTTTATCTATTTAACTTAACTTTAACTCTATTTAACAATATTTAAAATTTCTTCAACTGATCATAAAAACGCAGGTAAGTGGTAGTCGTGATTTGCGCACACCACATTTGAACATCGCGAAGTCAGTTATGTTTTAAAAAATATATTCCCATAGAAGAAGAAATTCGCAATCGGTTTTTATGAAATGTTAATAATAATAATATTTATTTGTTTTAAGGGTAATCGCCATACAAATAGAGCTGCCTGGCGCAGCACAAATACTGAGATGTTTATATTGAAAATATATTGAATCAAATCTGCTTTATTAAATGGTATATAAATTTTTGGTAAAAAAATAAAGGGAAAAGAAATAGGAATTCTTGAACTGGAATCGTTCCTCGTTAGCGAATTTAAATAGTTTTTGAGCACAAAAAGAAATTGATGGTACGTAGTTTGGAATGCTTTGGAAGACAATGAACCATAGAAGATCCTTTGGAGTACGAGCTTGTGGTTTGGCAGGTTTAGGCTTCTTGGACCAGTCGGCCTTGTGGGCTAGCAACTACCGCTTAATCATTACAACGGAATCGAGTCAACTCCTATACAACTACCTAAACAATCGATCAGAAATAACTAACTAAGCCCTTAGGAAAACAAAAATCAAGTCATTTGAGGTGTAATCACCTTATAACCTGACATACTACTAATAATAATTATAGGCCTAGCGAACCTAAAGGCTCGATACCGACAATACCACATTTCGCCAACACAGATTCGTCCCAAGCTCAAGCCCCCGATATCAGATTTAACATAATCCTCTCCACGCTTCGGCCTACCTTTCGGAAGCCTTCCAGTTGATTAAGCCAATATCAACTTTCTCAGAATTCGTTCATCACTGAACCCAACAATTTTACCCGCCCACATGAGTCGCTGCGATGCAGTCAACTCCATTATCTAGTCGTGGGCATAGAAATTGCATCACCTATGCTTTAATAATTAATGGTAATGAATTTGATCCAATCGGTTATTTTTGTTTTTGTCTACTTATTTATATAATATCATATGCTTGAAGAAATAAAGGAATTAAATAAAAATAACAGAGTAGATAATAATAAGCTGACAAGTCTAGTTCAGCCTATAATAGATTTTTTTTTTTAATGTGACAAAATATATATTATATATATGCAATATAAAGGAATGATTAAATTTTCAATTTAGCCCAAGAAAACAAAACTTTCAATATAAAATTGTAATGTATTATTTCCCAATACATGAACAGGATAGCTGCCCAGGTTTGAAGCTGATACACGCAAGCAAATAGAACGTGCAGAATCATGGAATTCCGGTCTCAAGTTATGAGGAATTGAAGAGGAAGAAACTGATGACAATAGAGTTTGTCATCAAAAAATTAGTACTTGTTTCGGGCTAAATATGTAGTACATAAATGTCATTATAGATGGTTTAATAAAGACACAATGCTCAACTATGTATGTTTAGATAGGTGTTATGATAGTCATGTAAATACGCCTTTTATTATTACATACTCACTTATTTGACAGTGTTGAAGTTGCATTTTATTTTGAATTGATTTCATTGTAACCAGTTTTTCTTTTTTTTTTTTTTAATTGTATTTATTATTTGTTTACAATATACTTTGAAAGACCTTTATTACGTTTAGCGAAAGCAGTTCGTAGAAAAATAAATATATTCCAGCAAAAATAAAAGGATATATATGTATATACTACTTATGGCTTCAAACATTCGTCAAAAGTGACCCCTACAGTAAATTTCTGTTAATGGAGTTGTGTTGTCGACGAGTTTCACTTGTTAAATTCCTTGTCATTTAGCCACTCAGTTCCTACATTTTCTGCGAAGTTCAAACTTAAATAATTCAAGAACTGAATTAGTAAATAATTTTGATATTTATACATATGTTGGTATTCTGAACTTTATTTCGTATTTCATCTCAAACTTTATGGTCATACTGATACCGGTGCTCTGTTACCATTCTAGATGCTCTTAGAAAATTAAAATAACAATGATAATTAAATTTAAAAAAAGGCCGAAAAATGAAGAAAACCTTTATAGGATGTACGAAATACAAAGTTTAAAAAAAATATACTAGCTACTATGATAAACATTAAAGGAGCGGTGCATAGAACATTGAACGAAACTTCTACAGCTCCCGGTTTCGAAACCTGCTCAGGCAGGAACATTATTTATTCTGGGGCGTTTATGGGATAGGGAGACTCTTCCAGGGCTCACACAGCCTCAATAAAGTGGGTATCTATATGCATAGCCTCTATATAAAAGTATCTAGTGAGTTAATTTATTAAAGTTTATTTAATATCAGGAAAAATTATATCTTATGTAAAAAATAAAATAAAATCCTAATTCTTCTCCTTTGAATCGTTAACCGTAAGTTGGACTAAAGAGATAAAATTCCTGGAAATGAGTTAAAAAAAGGAAATGTGCCCTCGGGTAAAAACGATTAAGAAAAAGTCATGATTCCCGAAATGTCGCATCGTCTACGTTAAGATTAATCCGATTTTTTTATTTATTTTTTTACTTTCACTTACTATATATAGATCGTGAAAATTTTCGAATTCCAGTTTTCAACGGAAATACACGTTTTAGGGTCTCACACAAGTGTGTGTGTGTGTGTGTGTGTGTGTGTGTGTGTGTGTGTGTGTGTGTGTGTGTGTGTGTGTGTGTGTGTGTGTGTGTGTGTGTGTGTGTGTGTGTGTGTGTGTGTGTGTGTGTGTGTGTGTGTGTGTGTGTGTGTGTGTGTGTGTGTGTGTGTGTGTGTGTGTGTGTGTGTGTGTGTGTGTGTGTGTGTGTGTGTGTGTGTGTGTGTGTGTGTGTGTGTGTGTGTGTGTGTGTGTGTGTGTGTGTGTGTGTGTGTGTGTGTGTGTGTGTGTGTGTGTGTGTGTGTGTGTGTGTGTGTGTGTGTGTGTGGTGTGTGGGGTGGTGGTGTGTGCGTGTGTGCGTGCGTGCGTGCGTGCGTTGCGTGCGTGCGTGCGTGCGTGCGTGCGTGCGTGCGTGCGTGCGTGCGTGCGTGCGTGCGTGCGTGTGCGTGCGTGCGTGCGTGCGTGCGTGCGTGCGTGCGTGCGTGCGTGCGTGCGTGCGTGCGTGCGTGCGTGCGTGCGTGCGTGCGTGCGTGCGTGCGTGCGTGCGTGCGTGCGTGCGTGCGTGCGTGCGTGCGTGCGTGCGTGCGTGCGTGCGTGCGGCGTGCGTGCGTGCGTGCGTGCGTGCGTGCGTGCCGTGCGTGCGTGCGTGCGGCGTGCGTGCGTGCGTGCGTGCGTGCGTGCGTGCGTGCGTGCGTGCGTGCGTGCGTGGTGCGTGCGTGCGTGCGTGGTGTGTGTGTGGGTGTGTGTGTGGTGTGGTAACTCCCGGGCGGAAACAGTAAGTCCTATGAAACTGAAATTTCATATTTAAGACAACTATACGCCCGAGACGTGACATAACTTTTTTTTTTTTTTCACACACACACACACACACACACACACACACACACACACACACACACACACACACACACACACACACACACACACACACACACACACACACACACACACACACACACACACACACACACACACACACACACACACACACACACACACACACACACACACACACACACACACACACACACACACACACACACACACACACACACACACACACACACACACACACACACACACACACACACACACACACACACACACACACACACACACACACACACACACACACACACACACACACACACACACACACACACACACACACACACACACACACACACACACACACACACACACACTGGCGGAAACTCCCGGGCGGAAACAGTAAGTCCTATGAAACTGAAATTTCATATTTAAGACAACTATACGCCCGAGACGTGACATAACTTTTTCATCAAAATGAGCTTACCATAAGAGGCACTTTATACCATGCATTTTGCACCTTTTTTCGATTTTCTCGAAAACGGTTCCGACGATTTTGATTAAGCTCGCTGTATCAATGTAACATTTAATGGGCTTTAATATCTTGTAGGTTTTATTCTGATTAAAATGGTAAGACAGGGCTTAAATGCCGATATTTTAAATTTTCTTCTTCTAAAGTACCTTTAATTTTGTATATTTAATAAAAATAACTATATTATCTGGTTAACGCTGATGAAAAACAGGTAAATATATAAATTGAATAAATTCGATACCCAACTAAAGGAGAAAACATAAAAAATATTTTTTTAATGCAATTTTTCGTTTTTGGACATAAGACCAGTAATACACATGTATGATGTACCCTTGGAAAGCTAAAGATTTTAGAAAAAATATTATCTCATACACAAGTTTTTAAAAGTTAGTAGAGAGTGATGAAAATAAGATTAATTAATTTTTAATAATACACATGTTTCTATATAAATTCAACTTAATTAGTTCTTTAATAGTTTCACGTATTTTTATCTCTAACTATATTTGAAAATTCTTTCATTGATTTTAAAAATTGGGGTAAGCGAAAGTCGTGTGTTAACCGCACCAGATTTTTTTTTATCAATACGCTGAAAATTAATTTATATTGCACTATCAAACACGTTTAAAGTGGTACTAATATTTAATAGAGATTAACAGGAATTAAAAAAATAAATAAATTTACAGAAACATCAATTTAGCCTGGGGCGAAGGCAGTATGAATGACTGCACTGTTTAATCTTGGATGACTTCCTCTCTGGATGACAATGTTCTGCGGGCTTTGGTGGCAGAAAAACTGTAACTTGTATCTTGTGTAAAACCTTGCAGGTAAATTTACCCTTGGAAAACCGAATGTCAATGACCAGTTCAAGGCGATTGAAAAGGTAATTAAGGCGATTGGTAAGGTAAAAACTTGAAAGTTGGGTTGAAACACTCATCAGACAACCGCCAATGCGAACCAAAAACCACCCTTTGCAGTCCAGAATTGTTAGATCTGATGAAAATCGGATAACAGGATAGACCTTCCAAGCAGTGGCTCGAACAAGGAGAAGCGGTACATCTTCCAAAGCTATCAGCTTATCAGGTGATAGTTATTGTATGGTGAGCTTCATTTGGTTTGATATTTACAGCTTCTTAAATCCTGGGGAAACCATTAATGCCGAATCGTATTATAAGAAGCCATCTTTGATCGTTTGGAAAGTGCCCATTTTGTTGCATCACATCATATCTCACACGTGACGTCACAATAACTGTTGGAGCCTTGAAATCAAACTATGCCCCATCCCCCTAATCATCGAACGTCTCGCCTACGATATTTTTAATAATCTTTTCAGACGTCAGAAACAGGCTTAGAGATATAAATTTTTCCTATGGTATGAATAATTTTTTACTATATTAATTAAATAAAACGGTAGTAAATCTTACTTATTTAACTAAATTCCTGAAATATTTTTCGGACTACCCAATCGTACGATCAATTAGCTATGTCCCTGTTTTTGGCCCATCCTTCAAATATTTCATGTTTTCTGCATAATACCACCAAATCCACTTATGTTTAATATTTGTTTTGGAATAACAGATGGAATCTGTTATTGCTACCGTGGGCCTAAAAGAGCATGTGTTATTTATTAGGGCTAGATAAACGGAAATGGATGCCGTGGCGGGCATTAATTAATGTTTTATCTTAAATGCAGACGCTGCATTTGCTGTTTTGAGAGCAAACAGAAAGCTAATACACCGTAAGCGAGTCAACAGCCAGCCTCCCCATTACCTCCTTCCCCCCTCCACTATCTCCTTTCTTCGGCAGCCCTAGATCAAACTATAGGACCCTCCTAAATTGAAATTTTTAGATAGTAATCAAAATTTAAAAAAATAAAATAAAAATCTTACATTTAATCCTCTTTCGTAGATCTTACAATGCTCAGTTAAAAAAAAAAAATCTGATGCAAAAACACACTTTACTTACCTCAACTTTTATTATCAATTTAAAAACTATTAAATATACTTCAATTAGAAAAATATTGTATTTATTAAATTAAACGTGTATCATTTTCATTGGAAACATATGATTTGAATTATACAATATAACTATATTAAATTGTTAATCAGTAATAAGTTTATTCTCTATTCGTCACTTCACATTACCTTTTACAACTCTGTGTATCAAATAATATTCTTTCTAAAATTTTCTCTTCCAACGGTATAAGCCAAAAATTACGTTAAAAAAATAGTTTTGCTCTTTTATCCTTTAGTTGGTCATCAAATTCGTCCAACTTGTAATTTGGCCGTCCTTCATCAATGTCATTAAGATCATATGATTAATCTTTTAGAATATAAAAAATTTAAGGTAGTTTAGAAGAAAAGAAATTAAAATATCGGCATTAAAGCCCTGTCAGACTATTTCAATCAGAAAACCTACATGATATTAAAGCCCATTAAATTCTACATCAATATAGCGAGTTTAAACAAAATCGTTAGAGCTGTTTTCGAGAAAATCTTAAATAGGTGCTAATTGCATTGTATAAAGTGGCTCTTCTGCTTAGCTGATTTTAAAGAAAAAGTTTTTCCAACGTCTCGGGCGTATAGTTGTCTTAAATATGAAATTTCAGTTTCGTACGACTTGTTTTGGCGCTAGACTTACCACCACGCCCACCACATACAGACACACAGACCTTTTTTCGGGACTTGGTAATTTTTACTCAGGAGACCCTAAAAGGTGTATTTCCGTTGAAAACTGGAATTCGAAAATTTTCACGATCTAATCGAAAATATTTCATATATAGGTAAGTGAAAGTAAAAAATCAGGTGCTCGCAACACATGACTTTTGCTTCCCTAATTGTCAAAATCAATTAAAGAACTTATAAAAAAAGTTAGGTTACGAGAGAAAATGTGATACATTAAATAATATATTATATTGTCTACGACTTTTATCCGCTTTTCACAACACTCCTTTACCTTCTATAACTTTGTGTAAAAGATATTTTACACAATAATTTTTCCTTAAAATATTTGCATTTCAACAGTAATATTATACATCTATATTAAACAAACTGGTGTTCGAACAAAAGAATTATGTTCTTTGCTCTTTTCTAGTTAAGATGGTTATAAGACTAGAGTAAAACGTACACTCACATACAAAATATGCATTAAAATGTGCAGTTGCATTAAAATCAATTTTAGGCAGGATAATTATTTATCCCGTAATTTTAACCTTCTGTGACATGGATTAGGGAGATCCTCCTAGGGCTAACCTATCCTCTGAAAGTGGGTACCATTAATTTTGAGGAGGATTGAAATGAATAACCGGTAATAGTATTTAAATTCATAGTTGAAATCATATTTAAATTCATATTTTTTGCAATATACGGGTCAATCCATTTGAAATCGTCCAATTTCATTAATTATGCGGCTCGACCATTTTTGATTTTCTGATTTTTTAAACCCGTTATTCTTCACTTTAAACTCTATCCTTTCGTGAATATAAAACCATAAATAAAAAAAACTTCTGGCTAATAATTTGTGTGATGAATGAAGATCGAAATTTTTAAAGCAAGTAGGACTATGGCTAAGTTATATAAGAAAAAAAAATTGAAACATGAGTCTCTTTACATTTATATAATTTTGTCTCGCTAAAAGTCTCGTTTTTTTGATTTTGAATTTTCGAACTTTCTACACTTTTTAAGTAATAAGTCATGGAACAAAAAATTAGAAAGATTATAGGAATTAGAAAGATTTCCTATCACATATTTTGCCCGTGAAGCTGACTTAAAACACTGCAACACTCAAAGTATTGGCCAGAAATTTTTTTTATTTATGGTTTTATATTCAAAAAAGGATAGAGAATAACTGGCTAAAAAGTCACGGAAATCAAAAATGTCGAGCGGCAAGGTCTGGACGTTTCGAAGGATTGACCCATACTTAAAATCCATATTTAAGAAAAAAAAATATATATATTGAAAATAGGTGATTCACATGATCAAGTAGATTTAAAAAAAAAAAAAAAAAAATATTTCAAGATATTGCTATATATATAAATCCATATTTAGAAGAACTCATTAAGGACATAATACTTAAGTTATTTCCCGAAAAAAAAAACATTAATCCAATCTAATCCATATATCATAAAGGAAAAAAAACTATTTCAAATATTGCTCTTACATAAAATAATATTCGATGAGAAAAAAATATCTATTTTTGAAAATTGTGATTTACAGAATCCATAGTTGATTTAAAAAAAAAAAAAAAAAAAAAAAAACTATTTTCAAAGATATTGCTCTATATATGAAGTCCATATTCAGAAGTAAATCATTAAGGGCATAATAACCTAGAGGTTGATTTCCCGGAAAAAAAACATTAATCTAATCTAATCCATATTTAATAAAGGAAAAAAAAAATATTTTAAAAATAAATTCTCTATACATAAAAATACATATTTAGATGAAGAAAAAAAAATATATATTTTGAAAAATATGGTGATTTACATGATATCCATAGTTAGATTTAAAAAAAAAAATATTTTTATAAGTATTGGGATATACATGAAATCTATATTTAGATAAAAAAAATATACAAAACGGAACAAAGGAACAATAAAAGGGATAAAATTCAGAATGAATAGGCGTATATCCTTTGATAAATCGGAAACATTGGAGAAGATCTGCTAGGTTGAAAATGTAGTTGTGAAAAAGTGCTTCTATTCCATTAATCTTTGCCCGCTATAAAGGTGAACGTGCAACTTATTTCAGGGCTGTTGTTTTTTATGAATTCGAAAATTGCTGGTACTTTCAAACAGACTTTCAAAGTATACTTGGGCTCCCCCACATTGCAGCTATTAGATATTCTTTTAAGATATAATTTCTCTCTGGCCTCGAGAGAAAATTGTAGGAAAATGCCCAGCACTTTGTGACAATACTTCAAAGTCTTGTGGGCTTTTCTCAGGTTTTTTTATGAAAGGGGAAAGTTTTTTTCCCTTAAGAGTGTGAAACGGATCGATATACAAATACCTCAATTATTATTCATAGTTATAGTAAAAAAAATATATATATTTTTTAGTTTAAATTCCTTCAACGATCGACGCGAGTTAATTCCTAATCCTCAAAATTTAAGACAATATAGTTAAATAAAATTATTACTGTAGTATACGCTTAACAAAAATTCGTATCATCATTAAGAATCACTTATCTCGCTTATTAAAATTAAGTTTTTTATAATAAAACGTTTAAACCCGTTTCTTGGCATTGGCATAAGGGGTCAAAGAATATGTGAGGTGGGATGGTTGTTGTTCCCTGTTGGTTATTATTTTTTATTTTTTAAAGACAATTTTGACAAAAAAAAATTTTTAATTTAAAAAATGGATTTTTACTTTAAAACTATGATCCTGATGAGAAAGGCCCCAACGTGACTCCTTAATGGTTACTGAAAACCTTTGGAAAAATAAAAACCAACTTTTTATTGATAAAGTTAATTTTAAATTTTTGTGTAGTTATTTAATGATAATACAACTATTTTATCATAAACAAAACTAGTAAAATTTTAAATAAAATAAATTTAAAAATTAAAATAAGAATTAATTGTTACGATGAAAACATTTATTGTAGATAATATAACATTATTAATTATTATCTGTAACAATCGCTTAACTACATTCCTCTTTTGTCACTCAGCAGTAACTTCTAAAATTTGGTATGTTTGGTTTTTTTATAAAATCGTTAGCTTTCATACATATATCTATTGTAACATTCATATTTGCCGATATTAAAATATTCCTGTAATTTTCTGCTCTTGTTTGATATCAGATTCTTTCATTTTTTTTTAAAGACTCTCATTTTGTCTCAATGCTAATAAGCTGAAATGGTTTATTATTTCTAATTGACAAAATAAAGGTAGTTTAGAGTAAGTACGGGATTTGTTTATTAATAAACCATTCCTATATTTCTGTGAAATTTGTTCGGAAACAAAATTCGAAACTGATTTAACATCATCGGAACGTGTCATTTTGATTTATTACTTTCAATAATGAACCTTTGTAATCAACCAAAAATAAAATAAGAATGCTAATAACAAATAAAAAAAGAATAACGTTTGCCCGCCTCTGTGGGTCTCCGAAACCACATGACCAATTTGTTTTTTCACAAAATTTCGAAAATACTAGAGCATCCAACGATGATCCTAACACCTAGATGTTGATATCAGCCGATTATTTTTAAAATGGTGGCCGATTAAAATTGATTTAATTCAATAACCTAACTATTTTTAAAGATATAGAATCATTAGAATTTTTGAACAAAAAAAACAACGAATATTAGAACAAAAAATTGAAATTTTATTTATAAATATCCCTATAACTCAAATGAATAAATTCCAAAATTTATAAATAGTAAAGATATATTTACGTTTTATTTATTTTTTATTTTTATAAATATAATATGTATTCATTGAGATATAAATTTTTTTAAAATGAACATTAGTAATAGTGATATGAGACCACATTCACATAATATATACATAAGACAATAATTAAGTCAAATTACATAAAATATAATATATATACAAACAAAACAACAACCTATAATTGAGATAAATACAAATAAATGAAATAAAGAAGTAAGAAATATATTAACATCCTACACACAGTCATGACTATGTACAATATTTACAATTTGAAAGGAACTCCAGACTGGGCCCAATATCATTTTCATGCAGATGACCTACAAATTAGCATGTCCTTCCATCCTTTAAATATACTCAAGATATCAGGTAAAATCAAAGAAGATATTAATAGCATTAATTACTGGGCTACAGAAAATAAGTTATGCCAGAATCCAGTGAAAACAAAGGCAATGCTCATGGGCTCAAGAACTTCCTTCGATCCCTTCCTAACTATCCATTACCATTCCTCAACAAAATTCCTATCCAGTTTCAAAATTCCATACATACCTAGAGGTTTATTTGGAACAAAACTTAACATGGAGTAACCATATTTCTCAAACTATCAGGAAATCCATCACTATCCTCAAACAGTTCCTACATTTACCAGACTCTTTTTTCCCCTAGAAATACCTATCAACTGGTGTCCAGTTTCATACTCCCCCACTTTGACTAAGATTGCCTAGTATATGGAAAACTCTCATCCATACTACCATACTTAGGAACAACTTACCCGCCTCCCTTTGCTGGCCAACTAATCATGAATCTAAATGAAGCCAGATAAACTGGAATTTTTCGGTTCATTGTTCATACAAACAACATATCTGAAAATCATATTTTGTAAGGTAAAAGATTCAAAGATGCCAGTAAATCTAGTACCAACAAAGTTTTGGAATTTCAAGCAATACTATATTTCCATCACTTCTATCTAAACGTTTTCAAAAATGGTTTCTAATTTTTTACAAGCTTACTTAATTATATATTATTAAATTAAATTAGATTAAAGTCATCAAGGAAATATTACAATAATAACAAAATTCTAATGAAAATAAAACTTTCATATATGGTTATACTTCTTTTAATTTCTTTATCAGGATTTCCATTCAAGCAATGGGTTTGCTTAACCAAGTTTCTTTGTTACGTTTAGTTAACACCTTCCAGATTGCCCTATCCAATGTAAATTCCTCTAACTAACCTAATCCTCGTCCATTAAAGATCTTTTATTTCAATTTACCAGATTGGCTGAAGCAAATCTTTTCTTCATCAATAGACTATTTCCATGGCCAGAAATTTCTTCCTTAGATCAGAATTTTTCTATTTAAGTAAGTCAATGAGATTGATATACATTATAATGGATGGATTAATACATGATAATATCTTATTATTATTCATTTCCTGAACGTTCCAGCATCTGATTTTTTATTATGCTTAATCTATTCTGTACTTCTATAGGAGTCTTATCACTTATTGGAAATTTAAATTTCCTCAAAGGAATCAGGAACAAAACCAAGACCTCGCACTAACAGGTAAAAAACATTGTAACATACGTTTAAAAATTCAGAAACATAAAAACTTACATTCATGAATGGACGACAGTTCTTTTTAATGTCTTCAATAGTGAGAGCAGATCTGGCATACCCAAAAAATTTAGTATTTTCAGGAAGGAGTCCATCTCTGTGCAAGCCCCACAAAGCAGGATATGTTTTTTTTTTTGCTAAATCTCCCTAAAAATATAGAAATTTAAAATACACACAAACATGCATATTATTCGGTGTGTGTTTGTGTGTATGTATATGTATATGTATATGTATTCTTCAACCTGTTTAAACCTCTATCCTTTCGTGAATATAAAACCATAAATAAAAAAAACTTCTGGCTAATAATTTGTGTGATGAATGAAGATCGAAATTTTTAAAGCAAGTAGGACTATGGCTAAGTTATATAAGAAAAAAAAATTGAAACATGAGTCTCTTTACATTTATATAATTTTGTCTCGCTAAAAGTCTCGTTTTTTATTGATTTTCGAACTTTCTACACTTTTTAAGTAATAAGTCATGGTAACAAAAAATTAGAAAGATTATAGGAATTAGAAAGATTTCCTATCACATATTTTGCCCGTGAAGCTGACTTAAAACAGCTGCAACACTCAAAGTATTGGCCAGAAATTTTTTTTATTTATGGTTTTATATTCAAAAAAGGATAGAGAATAACTGGCTAAAAAATCACGGAAATCAAAAATGTCGAGCGGCAAGGTCTGGACGTTTTCGAATGGATTGACCCATACTTAAAATCCATATTTAGATAAGAAAAAAAAATATATATATTTTGAAAAATATGGTGATTCACATGATATCCATAGTTAGATTTAAAAAAAAAAAAAAAAAAAAAAAAATTCAAAGATAGGAAATATTTATTCGCTTTGAAGGGAGACCAGAGTTAAATTTCAAAGATATTGCTATATATATGAAATCCATATTTAGAAGAAACTCATTAAGGACATAATAACTTAGAGGTTTATTTCCCGAAAAAAAAAACATTAATCCAATCTAATCCATATATCCATAAAGGAAAAAAAAAACTATTTTCAAAAATATTGCTCTATACATAAAATACATATTTCGATGAAGAAAAAAAATATCTATTTTTTGAAAAATATTGTGATTTACATGATATCCATAGTTTGATTTAAAAAAAAAAAAAAAAAAAAAAAAAAAACTATTTTCAAAGATATTGCTCTATATATGAAGTCCATATTCAGAAGTAACTCATTAAGGGCATAATAACCTAGAGGTTGATTTCCCGGAAAAAAAACATTAATCTAATCTAATCCATATTTAAATAAAGGAAAAAAAAAATATTTTCAAAAATAAATTCTCTATACATAAAATACATATTTAGATGAAGAAAAAAAAAATATATATTTTGAAAAATATGGTGATTTACATGATATCCATAGTTAGATTTAAAAAAAAAAAATATTTTTATAAGTATTGGGATATACATGAAATCTATATTTAGATAAAAAAAATATACAAAACGGAACAAAGGAACAATAAAAGAGGATAAAATTCAGAATGAATAGGCGTATATCCTTTGATAAATCGGAAACATTGGAGAAGATCTGCTAGGTTGAAAATGTAGTTGTGAAAAAGTGCTTCTATTCCATTAATCTTTGCCCGCTATAAAGGTGAACGTGCAACTTATTTCAGGGCTGTTGTTTTTTATGAATTCGAAAATTGCTGGGTACTTTCAAACAGACTTTCAAAGTATACTTGGGCTCCCCCACATTGCAGCTATTAGATATTCTTTTAAGATATAATTTCTCTCTGGCCTCGAGAGAAAATTGTAGGAAAATGCCCAGCACTTTGTGACAATACTTCAAAGTCTTGTGGGCTTTTCTCAGGTTTTTTTATGAAAGGGGAAAGTTTTTTTCCCTTAAGAGTGTGAAACGGATCGATATACAAATACCTCAATTATTATTCATAGTTATAGTAAAAAAAATATATATATTTTTTAGTTTAAATTCCTTCAACGATCGACGCGAGTTAATTCCTAATCCTCAAAATTTAAGACAATATAGTTAAATAAAATTATTACTGTAGTATACGCTTAACAAAAATTCGTATCATCATTAAGAATCACTTATCTCGCTTATTAAAATTAAGTTTTTTATAATAAAACGTTTAAACCCGTTTCTTGGCATTGGCATAAGGGGTCAAAGAATATGTGAGGTGGGATGGTTGTTGTTCCCTGTTGGTTATTATTTTTTATTTTTTAAAGACAATTTTGACAAAAAAAAATTTTTAATTTAAAAAATGGATTTTTTAACTTTTAAACAACTCAGTGAGTCCTGATGATGGGAAAGGCCCCCGAAACGTTGGCTCCTTAATGGTTACTGAAATAAACCTTTTGGAAAGAAATAAAAACCAACTATTTTATTGATAAAAGTTTATTTTTTAATTTTTTGTATTTTTTAATGATATTTACAACGTTATTACATAACAAAACTAGTAAATTTTAATAAATTTAAAATTGAAATAAGAATTATATTGTTACGATGAAAACATTTATTGTAGATAATATAACATTATTAATTATTATCTGTAACAATCGCTTAACTACATTCCTCTTTTGTCACTCAGCAGTAACTTCTAAAATTTGGTATGTTTGGTTTTTTTATAAAATCGTTAGCTTTCATACATATATCTATTGTAACATTCATATTTGCCGATATTAAAATATTCCTGTAATTTTCTGCTCTTGTTTGATATCAGATTCTTTCATTTTTTTTTTAAAGACTCTCATTTTGTCTCAATGCTAATAAGCTGAAATGGTTTATTATTTCTAATTGACAAAATAAAGGTAGTTTAGAGTAAGTACGGGATTTGTTTATTAATAAACCATTCCTATATTTCTGTGAAATTTGTTCGGAAACAAAATTCGAAACTGATTTAACATCATCGGAACGTGTCATTTTGATTTATTACTTTCAATAATGAACCTTTGTAATCAACCAAAAATAAAATAAGAATGCTAATAACAAATAAAAAAAGAATAACGTTTGCCCGCCTCTGTGGGTCTCCGAAACCACATGACCAATTTGTTTTTTCACAAAATTTCGAAAATACTAGAGCATCCAACGATGATCCTAACACCTAGATGTTGATATCAGCCGATTATTTTTAAAATGGTGGCCGATTAAAATTGATTTAATTCAATAACCTAACTATTTTTAAAGATATAGAATCATTAGAATTTTTGAACAAAAAAAACAACGAATATTAGAACAAAAAATTGAAATTTTATTTATAAATATCCCTATAACTCAAATGAATAAATTCCAAAATTTATAAATAGTAAAGATATATTTACGTTTTATTTATTTTTTATTTTTATAAATATAATATGTATTCATTGAGATATAAATTTTTTTAAAATGAACATTAGTAATAGTGATATGAGACCACATTCACATAATATATACATAAGACAATAATTAAGTCAAATTACATAAAATATAATATATATACAAACAAAACAACAACCTATAATTGAGATAAATACAAATAAATGAAATAAAGAAGTAAGAAATATATTAACATCCTACACACAGTCATGACTATGTACAATATTTACAATTTGAAAGGAACTCCAGACTGGGCCTTTTCCTCTACTTGTAGAGGGAAAACCGGATTCCACGAGATCTCAGCGCCTCCCTCACAGCCGCGTTACTGGTGTGAGCCATATTTTAAAAATTAACAATGGTTATAGAACATTTTAGGCCATTTTCTATATAATTATTTATTGCTACCTGTCTATATATATATATACCTTTATAAACAGATACCCTAATATAGTTATTTGGAAATAATAAACCATCGTGTAATAATTTGCAGTTTTTTTTTGTTCCTAAAGCCCCTTTTCGTGAAATTGAAAAAATATTTTATCAATTACAAAATTCTAATTTTATATGAACGATAGGAATGGACAATTTCTAAAGTGCGAGATGGAAAACAGATCATTTCGCAAGTAGAAGCTAGACACTGAAAGCTAATAGCCCTGATAATTAATACTCAGTGTTAATTAATTAATGAATGACTCCCATCCGAGCAATAGGAGCAATATAGCACTCAATAATTAAGTTCTAACTACCGGATTTGAAGCGGGAAGTTTACGCGTCTTGCAATAGACTATTTATGGGTACTTCAAAGAGATGTGTTGATATACCTTTGGTGCGATAGTTTTTTTTTATGTGAAGTCTATAAAAGTCGAACATTACTGAAATATTATATTTTAACTCATCTATGCCTGAAATATTACATCAACTTTTTCACGAAAATCTACGAATCATATTGCACCTTTTCAGGATTTTCTCAAAAACAGTACTAACGATTTTGACCAAAATTGCTATGCTAAATGTAATGGGCTTTAATATGATGTAGGTTTAATCCTGATTGAAATAGTCTGACTGGGCTTAAATGCTGACGTTTCAAAATTTCTGCCTTTGATGTACCTTTAATTTTGTAGATTTGGAAAAATTAACAACTTCATTCAGTTAGCTTTAAGCGAAGTCTTTTAAAACATTGATGTATATATATATATATATATATATATATATATATATATATATATATATATATATATATATATATATAAGCAATAAAACTGTTTTAAAAATTCGCCTACGGTAATTTATTATGTTCAAATGTATTTTTTTCTTACAACACTTACTCGACAAAGGTTCGAAACTTCCAATTCACTACAAAAAGCTCATTTATATTACAGTCATCAGACCAATCTGGACATACGGAATCGAGCTTTTGGTCTCTACTAAGCCATCTAATTCCTTCCGCATTCAATCCTTACAAACCAAAATCCTTCGCCAAATCCTAAATGCTCCTTATTTCGTCACAAATAAAATCATTCGTAACGAGCTTAATATCCCATTTGTTGCATACCTTTCTCGTACCAGATATACAACTTTTAATTCTAAACTCCCAACCAGATAAACCCTCTTATCCACAACATAACAACTTCGCATATTCCTGACAACCCTCTGAGGCGATTGAAAAGAAGATGTCCTCGGGATCTACTTACCTAAATAAACATCGAAGTACTACCGCTGGGTAGTTTCTTAAAAAGCCTTTTACGCTCTTTATTATAATTCAAAATTTTTACTTATTGTATTTATGTTAATATACAGTTGTAAAATTCAATAAAAACAAAATCTAAATAAACATATAAAATTTTATTTCCTCCAAAAAATAAGATTTAAAATGTTTATTTCAGTTAAAAAGGTTTATTTTGAAAAGGAATTATGTCAGATTATTTTTGTAAAGAGACATTGCAAGTACCTGTACCACTACAACCCATGAAGGATCTTGGCTTCAGTACATATAGAGATTCGTACTGTTTCTAGGCCAACGGCAGTGCAATGAGGTGATGAGGCCTTAATCGCGCTCAGCCGCCAGGTTTTTCCCCAATTATTTTGGGTACCCAATTTAAAGAGGCTGGGTCTGCCTCAGGAGGGTCTCCATACCCTAGGGTCGCCCCCGACTGAATTAACAGAATAAATAATATTCTGCCATAGCCGGGATTCGAACCCAGGACCCGGAGCACAGCAGACTAGCGCACTATCCACTAGACCACGCCGCTCCCCTTGCAAGTACACTTATACAAAATATATTTCTTTTTAATAACCACCTAACTGATATAGATATCCATATTGGATGGTCTGAATGTCTTTAAGACGATTATGACATAAGTTTCATGACTCAGGGGCACTTCATACCGCCACCTAACTTATGCTTACCAAAATAAAATATTGTTCTTCTGTTCATGGCTTATTAATAATTGTTTGCCTTGATTGAGAAATACCTTTATATAAGCTAGGCTAATAATAGATGATTAATAACCACCTAACTCATATAGATATCCATATTGGATGGTCTGAATGTCTTTAAGACGATTATGACATGAGTTTCATGACTCAGGGGCACTTCATACCGCCGCCTAACTTATGCATGCCAAAATAAAATATTGTTCTTCTGTTCATTGCTTATTAATAATTGTTTGGCTTGATTGAGAAATATCTTTATATAAGCTAGGCTAATAATAGATGATTAATTGATTCGGAATCTATAATGAGTTAATGAGTATTTAATTGTCCTATAGCCAGGGGTAATATATATTTAGCTTTATACCTTTAGCAGGAATATTCGGCACTAAACAATGACCGCTATAATTTTATGCATTCCCGGAAGGCTATAACCACCAAGGGATTTAAAACGCGGGGCATAAAATACAAAAACCACTCGGGAGGGAAGCTCAATTGTTTTCAATTAGCAATGTTTAATGCATAATTTATTCTCGAAATTGTTACCCATTTATAAAAATAAATAAAATAATTTCAATTTTTTTTGTCTACATAATATTTTTATTTTGTAACATCAAGTGTTGCCCTAATTAGCGACATTAATATTGGGTTGTTTCACATGAAATGTCCGTTTTTATAGTTTCTGAAATACATAAAGGATTTTGCTCTGTTGTTTTCTTCCGAATGTTTACATATTTCAAGTAAACAGTTACTAATCCTCTACCTTTGTATTATAAACATTAGCTTCCCAATCAATTACCCACTTTTTAGTATACCTCCAAGAATGAACATGGAAACACGCGATTTTCGAGTAATATTTTTGTACGAGTTTAAACTTGGCCATTCAGCAGCTGAGCCACTAGAAATATTCGCAAGGCGTTTGGGGAAGGGAGTGTTAATGAACGGACCATTCGCCGTTGGTTTGCTAAGTTCTCAGCAAGGGATACTGACTTGGAAAATTTGCCCCGAGGAAGACCTCCGTCCGTAATAGACAACGATTTCCTCAAACATACACTAGAAGGAAACACCTACCAAACAGTTAAAGGACTCTCAGCACAACTAAAGGCAAGTGCATCTACCGTTTCAAGACATTTAAAGTGTATTGGGAAAGTAAAAAAGCTCGATACATGGGACCTCATGATCTCACTGAGCGGCAGCAATTAAAACGCCTTGAGACCTGCGTTTCATTGCTTGCTAGGCAAAAACCGAGCCTTTCCTTGAAAGAATAATTATTTAATTATTTTCTTAGGATGAAAAATGGATCGCATATGACAATCAGCGTCGGTCAGGGCAGTGGTTGAACATCGACGAAACCCCGGGGCAAATGCCAAAACCGAATTAGCATTTCAAAAAATTGATGGTTACAGTATGGTGGTCCATGGCTGGGATAATTCATTATTCCTTTTTACCTATTGGTGAAACCATTACCTCTATAACGTACTGCAATGAAATTGACCAAATGCACACAAAATTATTAAAAAAACAACCTGGATTGATAAATCGTAAGGGTTCTATACTTTTACACGACAACGCTAGACCCCATGTTTCAAAACATATCGTGCAAAAATTGAAAGAACTGGGCTACGAAGTTCTTCCGCACCCACCATATTCTCCCGACTTGTCTCCAATAGATTACCACCTGTTCAGGAATTTAGATTAACAGGTCTCAAGGCCGCATGAAGAAGAAATATTAGGATAGGTGGAGCTAAACTTGAATTTTACGAAAGGATTAAGATGATAAATAAGGTTCTGGAGCAATTTTCAATAGTGTAAGATAAAAAAAAAATACATACTTCTCTAAACCCATAAATAAGGATTTGGATTAAGTACAAATAAGGCTTTCTAGTGTTTTTAGGCATGAAGGTCGTGTAAGCAGGTGATCAGGCCCAAATATACCCACAGTAGCAATGTTTTTTTCTCTGTTTAGAGGTACTCACTTTATGGAGGCTAAATGAACCTTAAGATGATATTATCTATTTAAACCAGAAACGCTTCAGGGTTAATAATAATATTAAAATTTACATCCATAAATTTACTATTCATATATATATATATATATATATATCAGTCTGGCCAGAGACGGCATTGAGGCAACTTGTACCGCTCCCACAGTTCTTCTTATCACGTAAATATTGCTATTTGTATCCTGTTTCGTTATACTTTTTGAAGTGTACATCAATTGAACGAACAAAGTGTCACTTAAAAAGCTCGTGAATGTGCGCATAACTACACAATAACAAAGGTAGTAATTTACTGGGCTTTAGGCGGTCGAGAGAGAAAGTTAATCCTTAATCCCTCAAGGATTAAACGTCTAGGCACCGCACTACCTAGCGTAAACATCTTAAAAGCGAGATTTATATACATATAAATTCATTTATTTTTTTCTTACGTACTCTTTGAAATTAACAAAATGGTACAGTGTACGCTATGTGATAATGCAATTACTCGAGACGACAAGGGTAATGTGGGTTGTAGCAAATGCCGTGTAATTTATCACGGTAGATGCTGTAATCTAGCGGAAAAAGAAATTGAAAATATAAAATTGCAAAAAAAAATATGGCTATGTAAAAAATGCGACCAAGGAAAAAAAACCGGTCAAGCCAGAGAAGATAAATCATCTAGCCCGCCCCGGAGTCCACTTAAGAACACGGAACCTTCGGCAGCAGACATACTCGCTGCCGTGAACCAACTCAAGACAGATGTAAATGAAGATATTAAAAGCATCAAACAGTCGCTAGAAAAATATGGTGAACTGAGCTTCGAGCTCAATGACCGTCTTTCTAAAATAGAAAGGCATCTTGAGGGCCAGGCCAAGCATTTAGAGGATGTCACGGTGGAAAACAAAATTCTAAAATCCCGCGTAACCGATTTAGAAGTTCGCCTTAATAAGGCCGAGCAGGGGCTACTCTGCAGGTCTGTAGAAATACGCGGGATCCCAGTGCGCCCAGGGGAAACACCAGCAGCCCTTGTGACAAGCGTAGCGGCGGGCTTGGGAATCAAGGTTAGTTCTGAAGACTTAGACATCGTAGAGCGACGCAGACCAAAAAAAGATGACCAGAGACCACCTTCTATTATTGCTCGGTTCGTAAGGCAGTCGATGCGTGATGAGTTAGTGAGGTGTAGAAAAGTGAAAAGAGACTTCTCGACACGGGATATTGGGTGGCAAGAGAACGACTCCCACCGTATCTATCTCAGTGAGGAGATGTCTATAATGAATAGACACCTATACTGGCTCGCCAGGCAGAAGAGATTAGAGAAAAAAATCAAATACGTTTGGTTTACTGCCGGTAGAGTGCGCTGCCGAAAAGAAGATGGTCACCCTGTAATTTTCATCGATAAACCCCAGGACCTGGACGTCTTCGGCTGACTCCTGGGCATCCGTCTGCATACTGGATGCGAGCTGGAAATGGTCTTGGCTTCTAATATTCTTCTTTGTTTTGTCAGACTAACTTACTTAATCGTTTTCTTTTCTCTAATTTTGTTTTTTTTTATTTCAAAAGAATATTTTTTTTATTTGTCGGCAAAGGCTCTTTTGTACATTTTTATCTTTATTAACTATTTCATGTTCACTTTCACTTATCTCTCTATTGTGTCTCTAGCGTCTTCTCATACTCTGTTTGCTATTCCACCTCCTTTCCTATATGTCTAATGTCCTGACCTCCTGCCATGTTAATGCCCAGTCCCTTCCCGCCCACTTCGACGAATTCCTTCACTATTTCACCCACAATTTCTATCACATTATCGCAGTCTCTGAAACATGGCTGAAGCCCTATATTCCTTCCTCTTCCGTTTCCCTCCCTGACTATTCCTTTATCCGCCATGACCGGATTGGCCGGACTGGCGGTGGTGTAGCACTTTATGTCCACAGCAGCCTGAAATCTCGTGTCCTGGATCTGTCATCCCAATCTGATTCTTCCCATATTGAATTCCTTTTCGTTGAAATCTCCTCTAACACACAACCTCTCCTTTATGCAGTAGTATATCGCCCTCCTTTGGTCCCATTTGACCCTTCCTTTGAATCAATCCTTTACAGAAATGTCCCTCTATTCAATAATATCATAATTTGTGGTGATTTTAACACCAACTTCCTTTCCGACTCCAACGATAAACACTACCTGGATAACCTCTTCTTCTCTCTCAACCTATTCATCGTTCCATATGCTCCTACTCACCACACTCATCATTCCGACACTTGGTTGGACCTCCATATTATCGATTCAACTCACAACCTTCTTTCCGCTTCTCAAGTACCTGTTCCATTTCTATCATCTCACGATCTCATCTACATATCATATAATTTCCAAACTTCAGCATTTATTCCTAAAACCTTAACTTTCCGAAACCTCGATTGCCTTACCCGAGAAATTATTGCACCCAATATTGAAGCTCTAAATTGGGATTCGATTTACACCTGTTCTTCCATCGATTCAATGGTTCACATTCTCACCTCCAATCTCCTAAGTATCCTCGACATCCATGCTCCACTCAAAACCTGCACCTTCCGTCACCGCCCTGCTCCTTGGATGAGTCCAGAAATAAAAGACTTACAAAAGAAGCGTGAGGCATCCCGTAGACGCTTTAGACGTACAAGACTGACTGAGGACTATCAAGCGTACAGGGCACTCCGCAATCTGACTCAGGCGACAATCAGACAAGCAAAAACAAAATACTTTCACGCAGCCTTCTCCGCTACTCCCGATTCCAAGTCAAAATGGCAACTCCTCCGCAAACTCTCTCTCTGCAAATCCTCTTCCTCACTAATCTTTCAGGTCTCAGCCGATGAATTAAATTCTTACTTTTCAAATACCTCCTCTAATAATTCTTCACCAACTTTTTCAAACTTCTCTTCAATTCCATCATTCAACCCCGATAATTTTTATTTTTCTGACATTTCACCAACTGACCTTATCTCCGCTGTACTGAAATCTCATACCAACTCCATTGGATTTGATGCAATTCCCGTAAAACTGTTAAAATTATGCCTTCCTGAAATCCTACCAGTTCTGCTATTTATTTATAACTTTTCCCTCCAAAATTCCGTATTTCCCACTAATTGGAAAAAAGCAATAGTCCATCCTATCAGTAAATGTTCCAACCCTACATCCCCTAAAGACTATCGCCCTATTTCCATCCTCTCGAACCTCTCCAAACCTTTAGAAAGAATAGTTCAGAAACAATTATCAAATTTCCTTGAAAATTCTAAACTTCTTGATCCTTTCCAATCTGGCTTCCGACCTGGCTTTTCCACACAATCCGCTCTCCTCAAAATCACCAACGACATACACACTGCTATGGACGAAACGAAACTGACCGTGCTAATACTGCTGGACTTCTCAAAAGCATTTGACTCCCTGGATCACTCCATCCTTTTCTCTAAACTAAAGTCTCTATCTTTTTCAAACAGCACTATCATGTGGTTTCAATCATTTCTTTCTGACAGAACTCAAGCTGTCACTATTCCTAATCATCCTCTATCTTCCTTTCGAGCCCTTTCGGCAGGTGTGGCCCAAGGCTCAAGCATCTCTCCCCTTCTTTTTAATTGTTATATCAATGACCTTCCCAACTCTATCCATCACTGTTCCCACCACCTATATGCTGACGATTTCCAGATCTATTTATCCTTCTCTCCCTCCAATTCACTAGTAGCATTTGCCAATATTCAGGAAGACCTTGATGGAATCTGTGCCTGGGCAAACCTGAATAAACTAATGCTAAATCCTACAAAAACTCAGGCCATTCTAATTGGTTCCAATTCCCTCCTCAGATCCTATACCACATTTCCGAGTCTCACCCTAAATGAACATCCAATCACCTTCACTTCCTCTGTCAAAAACCTGGGTATTACCATTGACCAAACTCTTTCCTGGAAACCCCATATTGCCCAAATTTCCCGAAGAACAATAAGTACCCTCAAATATTTCCATCGCTCCAGCCATCTCCTTCCACTATCCACCCGTATCCTCCTTGTATCCGCACTTATTTTCCCCCACTTTGACTATTGCTGCTTAGTATATGGTGGCCTCTCGACTGTGCTTGAGGACAGGCTTAAACGAATCATGAACATATTTTTAAGATTTGTCCTCAGTACTCCGAAGAGGTCTCATGTGACCCATTTTTACGGTGAGTTAAAGTGGCTCCTCCCCCCAATCCGCAGACAATATTTCCTAGGATCATACCTTTACCAAATCATTAACTCTCAACACCCTCCATACATCCATAGTCTCCTACAATTTAAATCCTCAGTCCACTCACTTGAAACAAGATCGCGCCATTCCGACCTTTATTTGCCTATCCATAGGACTAAAACATTTGATCGTTCCTTCCTTGTCCGCTCCTCTAATTTCTGGAATTCTCTACCTACTCATATCCGCCATGCTGCTTCCCTCTCCTCATTCAAATCCCAACTTTTCCAATACCTTTTATTATCCCAAAAAGACGCTCAGAAACTGTAACATTTTTATTTCTGAAATCACACTTTGAATGAAGAATAATTTTGTTCATTGTCTATATTTAAATGCTGTTATCTACTAATTAATTTTTAATTCCGTTCAACAAAATACTTTCTAAGAATTGTTTTTATTTTAATTTTATCATTGTATTTATTTTTTGGATATATGTGTGTATATGCGTTTATGATATGCACACATATATTAACCCATAATTGTAATTATTTATTGATTATGTTCCTTCTGTCTTTTGGCCAGACATGTATATTTCCATATACTGTACAAACCTGTTATTCTTAGGGGACCTAGTCCCAGAATAAAATTTTTTTTTCTATTCTATTTCTATTCTATTCTATTCTATTCTATATATATATATATATATATATATAGCACGCTATGCATAGACTTTAGTCCATCTGCAGAATAGCGCGCCTTAACAAAATATTCATTATTACAAATATTACATAAATAATAATAATAACATAAAACTTACTGAACATTTTTTAAAATATTTTTCCCCCTTTCTTTAAATATTGATTTCTGATATAAGTATATATCTATATTTCCTGGCCCTTACATGATAATTATTCAATGCTACCCGATTTTCACCGTTTAGATACATTTTGTATTGTTGATTGGACAATTCTGTCACGCCAAGCCAACGCATCCTTATTTTCGATAACACAGAGCAGACCCCTACATAATGGTACATATCCTCTATGTCCTTATTATTACATAAACTACAATAATGTAGCTCTGCCGCCCTTGCAACATTACAATTAAGGTAGAGAAGTTGTCCTCTATTTTAATTAATGATTTGATAAGTCCCAGGCCGTATCTATCAGAGATATAACTGTTCTCCCCTAAATCATAATTTAATTATTTATACAGTTGATGGTGAATAGATTTGTTGACTTAACCAGTAAATCTTTTCTTATATATTCTATTAATCCTTTAAAACATTGCTTCTTTCCATCTACTAAATAATCACTATTTTGCCAGTTATATCCACATCACACGACACGAAATCATCACACCACCATATATTTCTTTTAATAATTTCCTCTGCCAAAATCTTAATCAGTCTATGGCTGCAAACGCTTCAGGGTTAAACTAACAAAATAAATATTGGATTGTAACACGCGAAATTTTTGATTTTTTTAATACATTTTATTGATTTTTACAACTTTATATACAATACATACAAGTAAAAAGGCTAAATGTAATGAAATGTTTTAGAACGAAATTAAATGTGTAATTTATTACCATTATAGGATTTGAGAGTTCATTAGATAAAATTAAATAGTACATTTAGATAAAACTATATAATGAGCATACAAATATGTAAACAAAAAATCAATTTTGTAAAATGCCCTTAGTACCTTTTGGAAATCAATGTGTCGATTGTTAAGTTTTTTATATGTATTTAATTTATTCTAAAATTCTGAATTACATTTTCTACATTCTTCATATGTTATTCCAAAGGGTCATGTCCCAGAATGATAAAGAATTTATCTAATCATTTATTTATAATTATTCTCTAATAGCAGTGAATGATTTTTTTTTTTTTAACAAGGGATTTTTTTTTTAATAGACATCAATAGAACTGAAATAAACAAGATCGAGAGAGAAGTGATCTCCTCAGTGTTGCTTATCTCTCCAAAAGTGGGAGGACGAACATGATATTTAATATTTCCTGACTGAATGTTTATATTATACATAGCTATACGTGATTTGAGATGCCCATTTATATGTATTTCCTCTGTGTTTCTTTCGTTTTACTCAGTATTTATTTTATTTTATTTTTTAAATATAATGATCTTTTGCACAATTATTATGATCCTATGAGACATAAAATAATATTACTTAATAAATATTGTTAATCGAAAAAAGAAACTTTAGTATATATAGCAAACTAATATAAATATACAAATATTTGAAATTTAGGTCTTACTAAGTTATTACCTATTTCTATTTATTGCTCAGAAAATCATGTTGATACAGGAATTTATGAAAAATGATCCGATTCACATTAAATAACTTAAGGCTTATTATAACTCATTAATAAAAAATAAATAAATAAATACCTGGAAGACTCGGTGATAAGTAGATGCGTGGCCTATCTAATAGACTACATAGCAGCCTCTAAACGTAGTATTAAATGTTGTAGTACATCTCTGATGAAATACTGTGGAGCATAAACATTAGAAACAGGATTAATTTTGTTTTCAATTTTTCTCTTGAAGGACTATATCCGAGGGATTCGGATTGGGATGCGTAGGATCGGTGAGTAATGGGTGTTAATGGTGTAAATAAAAAATGATAGAGGTTGACAAATGCAGGCTCCAAACCACGAGGAAGCAGGTAGGAAATGGATGGCTGGGCCCACTCTTTGTGTTTTGGACATTCTTTTGTGTAACTTTGCCCTCTGGCCATTAAATTGGAATAGATTTAACAGCCTGCTCGCCCTCCACTCGAATTCATACAGGAATATGCTCAGTATTTGACGATTCATAACAAAATAAATACATTTTTTTTTCTTTTACTTTTCTATGCATGAAATTAATAGTTAGGGAAAGTATTGCTATCGTGGAAATTCTCGGTAAGTACACGTTTTAGGGTCTCCTGAGTCAAAATGACCAAGTCCCACAAAAAGGTCTGCGTGTTTGTGGTAAGTCTAGCGCAAAAATTAAAGTCGTCGGCAATTGAAATTTCATATAATTAGGTTTTTTAGGAACAGTCTCTTTTTTTAATTATCATTCATTTGTTCTTAATTATACATAATTAACGTTTCGGGGCTTATACGCCTTAAAGTAAAAAGCATTAAGAATTCGTGTAAGGATTTTGGATTGCAAAGGTTGGATGATTTAGAGATTGATGGTTTAGTGGACTCCCAGAACTCAATGCTATTGGTCCAAAGGGTCCAAAGTCCAATCTCTCCGCTTTATGAACCAAATAGACATGTATTACAATATGTTTTTCTAAAATATTCCAACGGTAGTACATCTATATTGTAGCTACTCTTATTTCTAGAAGTTTGTTTCTAAATTGAGGAAATATTTCTCGTTAGTGTATAAATTGGAAATTCCAAAAAAGAAGCCTAGACTTTCTGAAAAATAAAATAAAAAAAATCATTTTGAGATCTTATACTTCTATAGTGAAATATTTCTCGTTTTTCTTCCTTAGTTATGAAAATTCTTGGATGGTAAGAATTTATTCATCTTTATTACTACTAACAGTGGTAAAAGTCGAAATCAAAGGAAAATTAAAATTTGAATGTTAAGAAATTTCACGAATTCGGCATGTAAAATACGTTGTACTATTTCTATGACGATATAACAGACTGAGATAAAAATGAAATGTTTGTTTTATCAATGTTGAAATAAATATTTTTTAGTACTACACGATTAGTTTTATTAAATTAATTAGTTTAAAATTAGTTTAACGTTATGCAATTGCATTTATTTAACTTAACACTTCTCCAATAGAGTACCTGAATTTTAACGGTTTAAAATAAATAATATTCCAAAAATCATCGAGCCTCTTCCGTAATTTTAAGAAATTAAGTTTTATTTTGGAGAATATATTTAACATGGAGGTTTAATGGAGAGCTGGATCAATCATAATTTTTTAAGTATAAGAAACTTTTATATGCTAACTAGTTACTTTTATTTTGAACCAATTATTATTTTTAATTATTTTTTTATTTTAATAAATTCAAAATAAAAAATGATTTGCTTGGGAAAGCCGTGTTGCAATTCAGGCATGTTTACTTTTTCTTCTCAGCTCCAGGATTAAATAGAAAATTTGGTCAAAACTGCCGAAAGCTTGCACTTTCATAGTGAGTTTAAATTGTTATTGATCAAAAATGGAATTTAAGTCTTGTTACATTTCTTCAATTAGAATAAAACATATTGAATTTAACATTAATGCTTAATGAATTAATAATCGATATCATTTGAATTCTTAATGTGAAAATTCTAAACATGCTCATGATATATAAGTGGCACTTCTTGTTCGTCCATTTTAGCGAAAATTTTCTAGGACACTCCAGGCATATAATTAAATACGAAATTGGAGTTTCATACGAACTTTTTATTTCGAGCTAGACTTACCATTCACACAAACATATAATTTTTGGGATACTTGGCGATCTGCACTCCTCGAAAACCTGGAATTTTCTGTTCAAAATTAGAAAATTTTTATAATTCTAATATTCCATATATACCTATTACATATTCCATTTAACATACGAAAATGTAATTGAAAATTGTAATGAGGAGAAGTTAGTTGAGGGTGCAGTCAATTAAACATACAATTAGGTAGAAACTTATTTTAATATTTCCGACGTTTCGGCCTAAATTTTAGGCATTCTTTAGGGCGATTGAAGGAGTGAACCCTTCGAATCCCTAAGACCCCTCACTTCACTAAAAATTATAAAAGTGAAAATAACCTTTTTAATTATATTCGAAATTATTTTGCGGCCCAAACTTACCTTGAAGGTTATTTCACTTCTCCGCAGTAACTATCTGTGTATCAGTTGAGGTGGGAGCATTACTCCCCCTGTACTTTACTTACGAAGTAAGCACAGGAGACTTGTGACTTTCCACCTACCCCGTCCCAGGGGACTTGGAAAAGAAAGACATGGAGGATGATGTCAGAGTTACAAAGGAACTCTTGGGAAAGACTCACGGAAATGTTAAGCCTTACACCAACTCCAACAGCTTTCTATTTCTACGAAAAAGTTTTCCTTTATATAAAAATGAAACATGGTATTACATATTTCCTACATACGGCCTTCATTTTTTAAATAAAAAAAAAACAAACTATATTTTATTATTTTGAATTCTCAAAGTCGAATAAACTGAAACTTATTATTGAAGACAAGTACTTGTCTCAAATTCTTACAGGAACATTTTCAAGAAAATCGGCAAACCAAAAGAGAAACTTTATATCATGCATTTTTCAACTTTTTTACGATTTTCTCTAAAACGGTCTCTTTGAAACCTTAATGGGCTTTAACATCACTTAGGTTTTATTCTGAACGAAATATTATGACTAGGCTTAAATGCTTAATTTTAAAAATGTCTTTACCTCTAAAGTACCTTTAATTTGAAATTAATTAAGTAGGAATATTTTTTATGTTTAATTATTCCCTCCCCAAATAACAATTAATAATAAATAAGTAATACTGAACATAATAATGATATAATATAGTTTAAATAAAAATCATTAAAATCTGTAAGTGATCTTGAATTTAGCACGCTCAAAGCATATATTAGGCCCAGCCTTCAGGTTTTCATCCTGCAAATTTTTTAGTAAGAAATATATAGAGACTGAGTAAACCCAGAAGTTACTCGCTTCACTTGGGTCGAAAAACAGAATAAATAATTAACCTGCCACAGCCAGATTCGAAAGCGGAACCAGTAGTACAGTCGTGCTCAGAGAAATTTGTATCACCTATGCTTTGATTTTTTATGGTAATGAATTTGGTTCAATCGAATATTTTTGTCTTTGTCTACTTATTTCTGTCATAAGCTTAATGAAATAAAAAAAAGAAAAAAATATATAACGTTTCTTAGTGCTAGGTTAGTATTTTTTATTATTACAAGAATAAAATTTTTAATTATGTCCGTATTTTAATAATTTTGCTATCAGAAACAAATAACATTGCAGGATTACATAAAGTGGAAAACACAGGTGAAAAAAATCAGCATTGGTCATAGTTTTTTAAAATCAATATTATAATTCATATTATGAGGGAAATTAAACTTCTATATATTTTTCATTGATTTTTATGTTATTTGCTTTAATTTGAATATATAATTTTTTTTTTCATTTTATTAGATTATTGATATTTTTTATGTCATATATATATGTAACTCTTTTCTTTCTCCCTGTAACTTTTTTATTTAATTTTTTTCTTTCTACAATTTCTAATTATTCACCTTTTATTAAATTTACTTTGCCCTTTTGTTTCCATCATTATAATATTTGTCAATTATCATAACTGTTGTTTTATTTTATTTTTAATGATCAGTATAATGTATTTTACTTATCATCTATGTATATTGTATTCTACTACTGGTTGTTATATTTTGTTTTATAGTTCCAAAGAACGTCTGAAATTTAGGCCGAATCGTTGGCACTGTTAAATTCAGTTCCTAATTAATTGAATATCCATATGACTGCACCCTCATCTAACTTCTCCTCTGTATAATATTTTTTGTTTGTGTTATTACCATTTTTCTTAAAAACAAGCGGTTATGTTTAATTTTGGAAACATTTTTTTTTATTGTGATGCAATTTAATAACCACGACTGTACGGTGCCCTGACATATACCTTCTCTCATACATTTAAGATATAATGAACCTAACACTTTCACCTATTATAGAACTACCATTTTAATTCTTCAGCCATTTATCGCGCACTTGATAATATAATGTCGAGGATTTCCGTTCTGGATTGAATATAATATAGATCAAGTCAAAAATTGCATTAATAAATTATTACAATTGGTCATATTTACCCCAATGATGTACAGTTAATATCAAATTTAAGCGTTTCAGGAACTTTTTTAGTTCCACTTAGTTCACGTTCGGGAGTTCAAATACAACGATATCGAGATCCACCAACACTTTTTATTCTTTTAAAAACCGTTGGAGATCGATGGTGAGTTGGAGTTTTGGTAGCTTTGAACGAGTCTGTAATTGATAGGGCAAAACAATGTTTTATGGCCGGCTGACGGTGATTTATAAGGCTCTGTGGGAATAAATATAAAGGAAATGGCGTTCTCCCGATCCCGGTGTATTCTCTGTCATATCCGCCACTGGCGGGGATAAAATATAGAAAAAAGTACTCACCACCAACCACCTAGCTAAGCGCCCTCTCGAATGGCTCACTGAGGTTCGGATTTGGATGGGATCGCTCACACATACGCGTTTTACATTTATGCCTCTTGTCATCCTACATACAGAAAGTGGTTGGACCGACTTCATTTGCTATTTAGTTCAGTTCCTGTAAACTCACCATCCATATTACTTTCAGGCAATGCGGATAAGACATATGCATTTTACATAAACCTTTACATAGCTCTGCATATATAAAATGATAACGGGTTCTTGGTTTCCGCGAACTCGTTTCAAACCACAAAGTGGAGTGCCTGGAACGTAAAAAACTGGTGCGGGCAACACACGACTTTCACTAACCTCCATTTTTAAAATCAATGAAAGAATTTTCAAATACAGTTAGAGAAAAAAATACGTGAAACTATTAAGGAATTAATCAAATTGAATTTATATAGAAACATGTGTTTTATTAAAAAATCTATTATATTATTATCTAAAATAATCAGTTAGTTTTATCTTCTTTTCATCACTCTCTATCAACTTCTAAAAGCTTGTGTATACATGTATATTACTGCTCTTATGTTCAAAAAAGAAAAATCGCATTAAAAAAATATGTTTTCTGTTTTCTCCTTTAGTTGGGTATCGAATTTATTCAATTTATATATTTACCTGTTTTTCATCAGCGTTAACAAGATAATCTAGTTATAATTATTGAATCTACAAAATTAAAGGTACTTTAGGGGAAGAAAATTTAAAATATCGGCATTTAAGCCCTGTCAGACCATTTTTATCCAAATAAACCCTACATGATATTAAAGTCCATTAAATTTTACATCGATATAGCGAGTTTAATCAAAATTGTCAGAACCGTTTTCGAGAAAATCGAAAAAAGGTGCAAAATGCATGGTATAAAGTGCCTCTTCTGGTAAGCTCATTTTGATGAAAAAAGTTTTGTCACGTCTCGGGCATATAGTTGTCTTAAAGATGAAATTTCAGTTTCATAGGACTCACCGTTTCCGCCCGGGAGTTACCCACACAACACAACACACACACACACACACACCACACACACACACACACACACACACACACAGACACACACAGACCTTTTTGCGGGACTTGGTTATTTGGACTCAGGGGACCCTAAAACGTGTATTTCCGTTGGAAACTGGAATTCGAAAATTTTCACGATCGCAATATTTCCCCTTACTATATATAGTAAGTGAAAGTAAAATTGGAACGTTTAACTAATTACATAAATATTATGTATTACCAAAAATTTGTGTTTTCGATTTAAAAAAAAAAAAAAAAAAATGGATAATTATAATATTTCAAATAGTATGAGGTATATTACTAGGCTGTAATTTTTTTTTTTTTTTTTTTTTTTTTTTTTTAATCAAAATTAAGTTAGTGTATATTTTTACATAAGCATAAGTGGGAAAATGGAGTAATTCAAGGACGATAAAAAAAAGTAACATTTAAAATAAAATTTTGGTTTATTTACTTTACATCATTGATCTGCATCAAATATTCTCTTTCACTTCAGTTATTTTAATGGTACGTAAAGTATTAAGGCAACTATTTTCGCTGCACTATCATACACTGTCATACACGAATTGAACAAAACTGCCAGTATTTTTTTTTTTTTTTTTTTTTTTTCCGTGGAGATGTAAAAGTTGCGGAAGATTCGTATAACTTCTTTCTATGAAGGTTTATAAGTAAAATATATTGAAATCAATTTTTTTTTTTTTTTTTTTTTGGGAAAGGAAAGTCCTTCGGAAAATCCTCAATGCTCCTTATTTTGTCACAAACAAACTCATTCATAATATTCCATTTGTCGCTGACTTAGCCCGAACCAAGTACCATTCCTTCAATGACAAACTCCATTCCCACTCCAATCCATTAGTTTCAATCCTTGCTTCCTCTTTGATCCCTGACAATCCTTCAAGGCGTCTGAAAAGAAGATGGTCGCGAGACCTTCTAGTTCAGAATATTTTTAGAGTGATGTCACTGGGTAGTGTCTCTACATCCAATTCATGACATTTTTCTATATTAAATCACATTTACTTGATGTATTTCTTGTAATACAGTTGTAGATATCAATAAATAAAAAAAAAAATATTTTCATGAAAATTACTTGAGTTGTAACATTTGACGTATTCGACACTTTATCAAAAAAGTAAGATAAAATAATATCTTGTTAAGCCCAGCTAACCTGTTTGATTAAACTTCTCGCTCATGTCCTTCCATTGTTTTTTAAACACTCCAATATTTTTGTGTAAGGGTCTGTCGGGTCTCTTATACATTTTTCCCAGTAAACCACCGAAATAATCTTTTGTTATAGCCTTACATATTTTCATATTGAAATTTGATGTATTCCTTTACTCATAGCAGAAGAAATAACAAAATCTTAGATATTTTACATTAACACCAAAATTAAAATCTGATATAAATTAACAAAACAAGTAAATAAACGATTAAACAAAATAACAAACGTATAATTTTTCAATTATATTGCATAATACAATCATTATTACCTCAATCTAGTGTTATTTAGAGTCAATAGAGGCCAGCAGCCTCCAGGTGGTTTCGCTGGACATTTTCTTTTCTCGCCGTCAATAGTAGGAGTTTTTAAGCCGCAAGAAATGTATTTTCGTAATTTTTGAGACACTACAGACTATTTAAAACAAAAACTAATCGTATGTTCGATTGGCTACTAATCGTGACATAATTTATCACTTCATCAAATTAATTAGCTGCTTGGTAAGAGTTTTAGGACGGCAAGAAATGCATTTTTACTTTCACTTACCTATATATGAAATATATAGTAAGGGAAAGTATTGCGATCGTAAACATTTACGAATTCCAGTTTTCAACGGATATACAACTTTTAGGGTCTCCTGGGTCCAAATGATCAAGTCTCACAAAAAGGTGTATGTGTGGTAACTCCCGCACGTAAAGGAAAAGTTCTATGAGACTGAAATTTCATATTTAAGAACACCATATGCCCGAGACGTTGCAAAAACTATTTCATTAAAATCAGCTAACCAGAAGACCCACTTTATACCATGTATTTTGTACCTTTTTACGATTTTCTCAAAAACGACTAACGATTTCGATCAAACTCGCTGTATCAATGTAAAAATTAATGGACTTTAATATCATATAGGTTTCATTCTGATTGAAATAGGGCTTAATTGCAGATATTTCAAAGTTTCTTCCTCTAAAGTACCTATTGTTTTGTACATTTTATAAAAGTAACCATATCATCTGATTAGTATTGCTAAAAAACAGCTAAATACATAAGGAGAATTTGAAGAATAACTAAAGGAAAAAACTGAAAAATATTTTTTTAATGCAATTTTTTGTTTTTTAACATAAGAACTGTAATATACATTATGATATACCGTTGGAAAGCTAAATATTTCAGAAAAAATATCATGGTATACACATAATTTTTAAAGTTAACGGAAAGTAATGAAAAGCCGATAAAACTAACTGATTGTCGTAGATAATAATATAATGGAAATTTAGTAAAACACAAGTTTATATTAAAACTTGATTTAAATAATTCCTTACGCCGATGACACATGTGTGTTATCTGTGAATAATGATCCTGTTACTGCATCACCAATCCTACAGAACCATCTATCAGCCATTGAAGAATGGTATCAAAACTGGAGAATCAAAATAAATCCTAATAAATCCCATCAAATCACCTTCACTCTACGCCGTAAGCCTATGACTTCCTGCCCCACTGTATCCTTTAACAATATCCTACTTACTCCTGTTGAACAGATTCGGTACTTAGAACTCCACCTCGACAAACGCTTAACATGGAATCCTCATACTAGACTGAAACGACAGGAAGATGCTCGTAGATACAGAATACTACAACACTTACTTGACAAACGCTCAAAACTTCCTACTTACTTCAAACAACTCATTTATATCACAATTATCAGGCCTATTTGGACCTATGGCATTGAGCTATGAGGTTCTACTAAACCATCGAATTCCTCTCGCATCCAATCCTTGCAGTCCAATATCCTTCGTAAAATCCTCAATGCTCCTTACTTCGTTACTAATAAAATCATCCATAAAGACCTGAATATCCCATTAGTTGAAGACTTGGCCCGTTACAGATATACCTCTTTTCATTCCAAACTCCCTGCCCACTCAAAGCCGCTTATCCGTGACCTCTCCTCCATATCTATTCCCGACAACCCTCCGAGGCGCCTTAAAAGAAGATGGCCAAGAGACCTCCTAACATAAGACATTGGAGTGCTACCAATGGGTAGTTTCTTCTCAGGACTACCATGTGTACTAATCATATATAAAGCCTATTTACTTGTTGTATTTATTTAATACAGTTGTAAATTTCTTTAAATAAATAAATTAAAAAAAATTCCTTAACTATTTATTTTGTCTAAATGTTTTGAAAAATTGTTAAATAGATTAAAACAACGGTGGTAAGTGAAAGTCGTGTGTTGCGCGCATCAGATTTTTTAAAATATTTTTAGATATATGTTTGATGAGACACTCTACCATGATTCTGGCTCCTGGACTAATAGGTGGTTTCAAACTTTTAAGCGGCAGCGTATCACCTTTGCTATTGTCAGTTTCTCGCAATGTAACCCGCTAAGGCCTACCCTTCTAGTCAATCACTTAATATATGAACAGCAAACGCCTCCAAAGGTGGCTATAATTGCAGCCATACCCTCTCATAGACTACAACGACACCGTTTTCAATCACATCTGACCAAATGTTGTGACTTCACGAATATTTTTACATTTCTGAATTTCAATACGGATATCGAAGGAAGTGTGCTGAGGACAAATGAAGAATTGGTGATAAATATGCGGGAGCGACATGACTTGGGCCTGATGTAATCAGGGGAAGATTTGTTCCTCTGCCTCCGATATCTGGAACATATCTTTTATTCAAATCCTAACACGACTCGTATATAAACGGAACCAAATTTTAAATTGTATATATTGATTTGATTGGTTTATTGTTTGCCGATCCCACTCATCAGCATATCTTTCAACCCCTGCTCTCTTCCTCAGTTTCCGAAGTTTATAAGTTGATTTCTACGCTCTTAGGAAAATATTTTATACGGGCACGGCCAACATGGTGGATTTAATGATGACTCTATACATTTAGAATCAGAAGGATTCGTATTCCCAAACATATATTCTTTCATGAAATTGAATTGGAAAAATACAACTGTGGAGGACTAATAATAATAAAAAAAGATATGTATATTTATTGTAAATTACTATATATCTGCAATCGATTAGTAACAACAACAACATGTAACCTCATTGTAACCTTCTTTATTCTAGTTGGAATTATCATATGTTAGAGTGTCTCTGAAGAGAAGTGATGTAGAGGACTAATATATAAAAAAATGTGTATATTAATTGTTTATAATTACTTCCATAGGTCTGAAATCGATTATTAATCAAAAAATATGTAACCTCATTGTAACTTTTTTTTTGTTAGTTAAAATTATCACATGTGAGTGTTGATTATTAATAAAGAACCTTCTAATTGAAAAAAAGGTTACAATGAGGTTACATATTTGTTAATTATTAATGATTACAGATATATAGTAATTATATACAATAAATATACATATCTTTTTTATTATTATTAGTCCTGCACACGACCATTTAATCTAATGACCAACTTTATTTCAAGTTATCTTACGTACATATCATATATATAGTAAGGAGGAGTATAGGATAGGAAATTTTTTAATTCAAGTTTTCACCGGACATAAAAGTTTTCGTATTATCCTATGTAAGTCCAAAGACCAAGTCCCGAAGAAATGTCTGTGTGTGTGTATGAGATATGTAAAAAAAGGCGTCTTATAATAATAAAATTTCATATTAAGGATAAGCATATTCCTTCGATGTTACAGCTAACTTAAAAAAATAAATAAATAAACGAACCAGAAGTGCCACTTTATTCCCAAGCATTTTGCACCTTTTTAAGAATTTCTTAAAAAAACATTTATAACGATTTTGATTAAACTCGCGATACCGATGCAAAATATAACAGGTAGTATTTATTGTGATTGAAATTGTTTGACAGGACTTAAGTACTGATATTGTAAATTTTCTTCCTATAAAGTGTCTTTATTTTGTAGATTCCAAAAAAATTTGAATTTAATAGTCAGCATTAAAAAAAAAAAAAAAAGGATTACTAGTTGAACGAATTTGATGATCAACTAAAGAAGAAGGAAGCGAAAATATTCTTTCGTGAACATTAGTACAATAATATATAGAATAGAAAATAAATTTTATTCTGGGACAGTGTCCCTTGAGAATAATAAATTTGCAGCAGTTTAAAATATACATGTCTGGCCAACAGACAAATAAACATAATTAACAAATATTTACAATTATGGATAAATATATACACAATACAAAATAAAATAAACAAATAAAAACAATCCTCAGAAAATAATTGTGTTGAACAAAATGGAAAATAAATGAGTTTAAATATAAAACAAAAAGAAGAAAAAAAAAATGAATATTTACATTATTATGATATTTAGCCTTTAAGAATAACATAAGCTTTACAATAATAAAGGATCTTTAATCGGCTAAGAATTAATAAAAGATAAACTAATTAAAACATAAATGAAAATAATATACTACAAAAATAAGAAACAAAGTCTTCTAATTACAATATAAAAAATACTATGACGATTGAAACAAAAGAAAATTTCAAGAATAAAATATAATAAAAATATAGATGTATTGGGTTGTGAAATAAGTTCGTAGGGTTTTGTAATAGTCATTGCAATAAAAACTACAGGTTCTTGTGAATATTTTAAAATCAATTATACATGGCCCAATTTGATCTATTACGTGTTGCTATCTTTCAGATAGCATGGCCTTCAACTGTTGAAAAACGACCTGGGCGCTAAGCCTCTTCAAAGTCGAAATCTCCGGTTCTGAACCGAGCAAACCACTTACGGACGGTGCTTTCATCATCGCATCATCGCCAAATCCACTGCAATTCTGTTAACCGTATGTGCAGTGGATTTTTATTTTCGGAAATAAAAAATTATTAAATGACAAAAATCATTTATTGTTCCTTTTCCGTATGAGATCAAGCAAAATACCAAGTAAGATTAGGAATCTCGGTTGGAACTGATGGATAGGTGCACCTTAAGTAATCTTTTTTTAGAATATGAAAACATTATTGACCAAATAAGCATGATTTTATAAACACAGAGAGGATTATTTTTTTTGTATTTATAGTAATTTACAACCGTATTAAAAAACACAATAAGTAAATATGCAGTGTGTAGAAAAGTCATAAAAATGTCTTGAGAAAGAACTAACCAGTGGTAAGCACTTCACTAATTTTATGGCAGTCGGTCCCGAGGTCTTTTCAATCACCTCGGAGGGTTATCAGGTATACCTTAGGAAAATAAATTACGGACAAGTGGGTTTGTGTAGGCAGGGAGCTTAGCATGAAAATAGGTGCATCTATGACAGGCTATGACTGCAACAAATGGGATGTTTAGGTCATTTTGGAGGAGTTGATTTGTGACAAAATGTGGGGGCATTCAGGATTATGCGAAGGATTTTGGATTGTAAGGATTGGATGCGGGAGAAATTAGATGGTTTTGTAGAGCCCCAAAGCTCGATTCCATATGTTTAAATATGTCTGATAATAGTGATGTAAATGAGTCTTTTGTAATATACTGGAAGTTTTGAACGTTTGTCTAGTAAGTGTTGTAGTAATCGGTATCTTCGGGTAGTTTCTTGTCGTTTCATTCTTGTTTGAGGGTCAGAGAGGATTAAATTGAAATATTGAAGAACGTTACGGACTTGTTTTACAACCATATTTAATGTACCGTTTAAAAGAAACCATCTCAATGTGGCACACCCTTATCAGCGTTCTATTACTAAACAAATACAAAAAGCATCTATTCTAAATGTAGAGTTGCTTTCTTACTATGTGTGTACGCCACTGTATTATGGTATTGAATACTTTCAACAACTAACTTCACGTTTCCTTAAGCTAGAATATAAATCCATTTTTTTTTATTTTATAATATAAAAATTCAAAGGCTTCAATTAAAACTATAATCTTTGTTGGGGAAGCTACATAGAAAAAAAGAAAGAAATATATCCCATCGAAAGTATTCAGCCGAAAATTGCATTCATGAGATTTTTATTCTATCAAGGTGTACTTGAATGTGCAATAAGAAAGAAAAAAATATATACATAAAAGATGAGAAAGGGAAAAATATCAGTAGAGCAGGAGTGGCACTAGAGGTCCAAAGGAGAGGAAGAGGATCCGAGCCTGTAATTAGTGGAGAAAGAGAAGTTGTGGATGGTAAGGGGGGGGGGGGGCAAAAATGCAAAAGCCCCCCCTCCCTCACAAGGCCCTTCCCTAAAGCACCTATACTAGGTTAAAAGGGTGGAAAAATAAAAATTAGACCCGGCTCCTGGAATTAGGGGTTTTGTCTAATTGCCAGAATACTTTGGTCGTCGTAAGCAGGGGCGGTCGGAGTCCTAGGGCATGCTCCTCTGGTAATTTAAGACTTAAAGAAAAAAAAAAAAAAAAAAAAAAAAGAAGGAAAAAAGGAATTACCTAATGCCCCTTCACAACTACACTTACAGCTTGTTCATTGCCTCCTAAGGGTCGCCTTGTAACAGTTAGGTGCGCACCTAAATACAAAGCATTAATTTCCCTTCGCAAAGACAGAAAGTTTTTCATAAATTCATATTATATAGGAAGCTGTGCAATGTCGTCAATGTGCGCCGAAAAGGATTATTTTACTATTTCTAAGGATATGCCCGATTTTCATAATTTAAGGACTGTTTTAATTTTTGTTTTTTTCATTCTAAGTTAAAGTCGCCATTCTCGTTGAAAGGATTCTTAGCATTTGACATTTATTGTAACCAGGATACGGTTCAAAATAGAAAAGAACCTCCATTTTAGACTCGATTCTCCATTTAAAAGGATACGAATCGAAATAACTCACTGGTAACTAGGATTACCACACTAAAAAGAAAACTTTTAAATATACAAAAACTCTCTTCCCGATGCAAGGAGCGGTCCGAAATAACTTAAGTTACGCCCGAAAAGGACTATTTTACTATTTCAAAGGATATGCCCGATTTTCATATTTGAAGGACTGTTTTATAATTGTTTTTTTTTTTTTTTATCCCACCTTCTCTCCCTAATATTGACAGTTAGACATAAAATACATTTATACTGGAGTTATAACACTGGTCAGATCCTCCACTCATGTACTGTATGTTTGTGGCTATTGGGCCCTAACTCCGGCTCCCCTGGCTCCCACCAGAGACGCGGCTGAGAAAAAGGCGTTGGGATCTCTTTGATTCCGCTGTTCTCTCTACTAGTGGAGGAAAAAGCCCAGTCTGGGATCAATTTAGCGGTTGTATATATTGTATGTAGTTATAATTGTTTGTATGATGTTCATTTATTGGCCAATTTTCTATTAATCTCAATTATAGGTTGTTATTTTGATTTGTTTTATTTATTATTATTTTATTGTAAATATATGAATTTATTTATTTTCTATTTTATGTAATTTGACTTTTATTATTATTTTCTGTATATATTGTATGTATGTGGTCTCATATCACTATTACTATTGTTCATTTTGTAACAAATTGTAATATATCCCAATAAATAAATAATTTAGGAAAAAAAAGTAATAATAATATTGTATGTAGTTGTGATAGTGTGTATGATTTTATTTATTGTCAACTTTGTATTTATATCAATTATAGGTTTTTGTTTTGCTTTATTTTTTATTGTATGAATGTGGTCTCACATTATTATTACTGTTGGTAATTTTGATACATATTGTAATATATATTAAAAAAAAAAAAAAATGAATAGACGATTTCGGACTGATTCTTGTACCGGATAGAGAGTTGCTATATTACAAAGCGTCCTTTATAGAGTGGTAATACTGGTTACCAGTGAAATATTTTGATTCGAATCCTTTTTAAAGGAGAATCGAGTCAAAAATTGGGTTCTCTTTTACTTTAAATCGTATCCAAGTTACAAGATATGTCAATTGTTAAATATCCTTTCAACGAGAATTGCGACTTTATAAATAAATAAATAAATAAATAAATTGCGACTTTAACTTTTTTTTTTTTTTTTTTTAATTCATTTATTGAAATTTACAACTGTATGTTCATACATCAAGTAAATCGGCTACAATGATAATACACATGAAAAAAAACATGAAGAGAAACTGCCCATTGGCAGCACTCTAGTAGTGAATCTACACAAGAAGGTCTCGAGGCCATCTTCTTTTCAGACGCCTCGGCGGATTGTCAGGAATTGAAGTGGAAGCAAGGATTGAAACTAGTGGATTAGAGTGGGAGTGGAGTTTTTCATGGAAGGAGTGATACCTGGTACAGGCCAACGACTTTAACTTAAAATAAATAATTAAAACAGTCCTTAAAATATGAAAATCGGGTATATCCTTTGAAATAAAAAAAATATTCCTTTTCGTAACCCCACCCTTCCTCCCTTATATAGATAGACATGGCTATTTCGGACCGATTCTTGGACCGGGAAGAGAGTTGCGAAATTAAAAAGTGTCCTTTATAGTGTGGTAATCCTAGAGACAAGTGAAATATTTTGATTCGTATCCTTTTTAATAACAAATAACATTAAAAAAAATATAAGAAACAGTACACAGCAAGAAACAGTAATTGACCAAGACAAAAAGTAATAATGAATACTTGTACATATATACAAGATATAAAATTAAGGCATATAAATACAAAATTGTATTATATAATATTTAAATAATATTAAAAAAAAAAAAATTATGAAGATGTAAATTTTTCCTGTACCTCCTGTCATCCCAAACAGACGCAATTATGATATTGCAATTCTAAGTATCGAATTTTGCATAAAGAAAATAAGGAAAAAGCATACTGTTTAAATGTATATATTGTTTGTCAATTCGTTTATTTTTCATTCTGTTCAACTCCATCGTTTTTATTTTTTTTTTTTTTTTTGTTGCATAATATTTCTTATTTTAAATAATAACTACGTTAATTTTGGCCTGACATATTATATTATTTCATATTTCAATGTACAATCTCTTATTCTTAAGAGACGCAGTAGCAGAATAATATTTTTTTTCTATTCTAAAATTGTATTATTTACTTCAAAACTAATGTTTCTATCGAAACTCAATAAAATTCTTCAAAAAGTTTTTAGCTCCAAGTTCATTAAAGAATTTTTAAATTGGTGTTACCTAATCCTTTCTTTAATTATTAGTTAGAAATATCAATAAATTCTTATATGTCAGAATAATTTACATACATCTCCAGACAAACTCAATCGGAAATCAGCAGCGTGTAATGACATTACTCCTCGGATCCCCGCGTCACAGTTTTTTTTTTTTTTTTTTTTTTTTAACTTTAAATCTTTATTCACACCTGTAAATAATACAATGAACAATCAGTGAATGTGCGGTCAATTTTAAGAAACATGGCGTGATAGGCATGAGGGAGAGCAGCACCCAGCGGTACCTACTCCTGGCATGAAATTAGTGTATATTACTAAAGGAGAAGGTCTCTCATCCAACTCCTCTTCAGCCTTCTGTAGGCATTTCCTGGCATGAGTGTTGTGGCCATGTCATTGATTAGTGTGTTAGGGTGACCTTGTAGTTTGTCGTGGAAACGTTTGTAGTGTGTCCGTATGTGCTCATTGACGGTTGGCATCTTAAGGTCAGTATGTAAAGTTATGTTGCTAACGTACCACGGTGCTTTTGTAATTGTTCTAAACGTTTTAGCCTGAAAGATTTGAAGTTTGTTAATGTGAGTCTTTTTAGCTGTCCCATATAGCTGTGATGCGTAAGTCCAAATAGGTTTCAGTAGGTAAGTATAGGTGTTTAATTTCTGTCGAAGTTTTAGTTTCGAGTGTTTTGAAAAGAGTGAGTAAAGAAGTCTCAGTCTTTGGTTAAGGGTTTTCTTTTTTTGGTTAATATGCGGGCCCCAAGTCATTCTTCTGTCAAACGTCAAACCAAGATAATGTACAGTGTCCGTCTGTGGAATTTGTGTGTTGTCTAAGAAAACGGGAGGACTCGTGTCATGTCGAAGAGTAAAGGTGATATGGTGTGATTTGTCATTATTCAATCGGATTTTCCAGAGTTTGAACCAGTCATGTAATTTTATTAGATGTTGTTGTAGGATCTCTGAGGCGTGGGTTGCAATTTTATGTTTTGTTAAGATCGCCGTGTCGTCGGCATAAGTCGCTGTTAGAATATTGGGGCTGTAAGGTATGTCATGAGTGTAAAGAATGTAGAGTAACGGAGCGAGCACTGCACCTTGGGGTACTCCTGCTGCGATAGATCTCATGGCAGATAGCTCTGATCCCTGTCGAACGGAGAAGAATCTGTGAGAAAGGAAAGAATGAATAATGAGGTAGTAAGTAGGCGGAAGGATAGTCTTGAGTTTGAAGAGAAGCCCCTGGTGCCAAACTCTGTCGAAGGCTTGAGCAACGTCGAGAAATACGCCAGTAGTGTATAACTTCTGCTCTAGTGCGGTGGATATGTAGTCCGTCACTCTGTGTAGTTGGTGCAATGTCGAGTGATGTCTTCTAAATCCAAATTGATGATCTGGTACGATGTCGTTGTTAGTTAGTACATCAAGAAGTCTTTTATGTAGTAGATGTTCGAAAATTTTGGAGCATAGCGGAAGTAAGCTTATTGGTCGGTATGATGAGGGAGTATTTTTGTCCTTGTTGGTCTTGTGAATCATTGTAATATGTGAGTATTTCCATTGAAGCGGGAATTTGGTTGTCCTCAGTATCGCGTTATAGATTGAAGTCAGAAACACTAGAGCTTTCCTGGGCATTTGCTGGAGTACCTCAGCGTTAATTAAGTCGTGTCCAGGGGCTTTCTTTTTAGGCAACTTTCTGATTTGTTCAGCGACTTGAGCAGGTGTAAAGGAAGGAGGAGGTAATGTCAGTTGTAAAGGTTCATCCAGAGTTTTAAGTACAATTTTATCATGTTCGATGTTGTTGAATTCTGTGTGTGGTGTAAAGATAGAAGATAGATATTCGGCGAACAGTTCGGATTTTTCTCCGTCAGCCATGGCCCAGGAGCCATCTTCTTTTCGGAGGGGTGCAGGCACTTCCCGATGCTTAGTAAGGTTTTTAGTATGCCTCCACAAGCTGCCATCATCAGTCGAAAGGTTACTAATGTAGTTATCATAAGTTGTTCTTTTAAATTTTGCAATTTGTCGTTTGAGTTCGTTGTTGAGTCGGTTGTAAATTTGTTTGTCTGATGGAAGTCGGTCTGTCTGCCATATTTTCCGGGCTCTTCTTTTTGCTCTGATCAAATCCCTTATGTACTGTGGATAAATTGGTAGCTTTTCATGTTTTCTTCGTCTAGGAATTGATGAGGACCATGCAGCGTCTTGTAGCTTCTGTGTGAAGCATTCTACAGCATCCTCAAGCTCTTCTTCATTTTTAATAGCCAAAGGAATGGAGAGAGCAGTATTTAGACAGTTTCTGAACGCATCCCAATCCATTATGCCATTTGTGAGAGATGTGTGTTTCTTAGTTACAAGTGGTTCTTCAAATAGTTCTAAATGCAAAAGAGAATGATCAGAGCAAAGATCTGTGCTCGTACTTATTGTGTGAGGTGTAGTGCGGAGTCCTTTAGTTATGAAAAAATCAAGTAAATCTGGTGTCTTACGTCTAGATGTTGGCCAGTAAGTAGGTGAGTGTGGTGATATCGTGTCTAATGAAAGTTCGTGAAGGACATACCTGAGATTTCTTCCTCTTGGGGTTGATAATCTAGATCCCCAAGTCGGGTCTTTAGCATTATAATCGCCACCTGCGACAAAGCATCTGCCGAGACGTTTGAAGAAGTTACTAAACATCGTGGAAGTCAGGACATATCTCGGAGGGCAATAAACAGCAGCAAGAGTAATGTTGTGATGTTCAGAGAATAGTGAAATGGCTGTAGCTTGTATGTCAGGTGATATGGGTAATTGCAAAGGATGGTGTTTTAGTGTTGATCTGATGAGAATAGCAGTGCCTCCGTGTGAAGTATTGTCTGGATGGTCAGTTCTATAGATTTTGTAATCATGAATGTAAAATTTGGATTTTGGTGTAAAATGTGTTTCATTGATTAGTGCTATGTCAATTCGTTTCTCGTGTAAATATATGTCTAGTTCTGTCCTATGTTGATTAAGTCCGTTTGCGTTCCATAGTATGATAGACATGGAGCCTACAGTCATCTGATTAATGGGCATATAATTGTCTAAGGGCAAGGGTAGTTTGAGAGAGTTGTTGAAGAAGACCGAAGAGGGGCTGAATGAGATTGTTTAAGTTATTGATAATATTGTATAACTGGCCAGAGGAGTTATCTACCGGCGGGACCGGTAGGGTAGTGCCCCCACTCATACCTGTATATCTGTGTCGTTGGTGTGGCGCTTGAGCTGGTAGCTGTTGGTGTGGGGCTTGCGATGGTTGTTGCGGCTGTCTCTGGTGCTGTTGGTACTGGGCTTGAGCTGGTTGTTGTGGCGGTCTCTGATCTTGATGGTCTGGTGCTAGAGCTGGTTGATTCAACTGCCTCTGATGCTCCCGGTCAGTTCTTGGATGAGGTGGCTGAGGTTGATTTAGTTGTGGAAGAGGTGGAAACTCATTGAGGGCAGGCGGTGCATGTCTTACTGTTGGAGGTCGCTGAGGAGCGTACTGCTTCGAGCGATGTTTTCGAAGTTCTTTCAAAGTTTGGCAGCCCCTATAGTTGGCGGGATGAGCGCCATTACAGTTGGCGCAGGTTGCAGCTGTTTCTCTTGGTTTTGTGCAAGCACTGCTTTCGTGGCCCAGTCCACATCTTACACATTTTGGTGGGTAGTTGCAGTACGTTTTTGTGTGTCCGTACTGCTGGCATCGAATACATTGAGGAATCATTTTTCTTTTGCGCGGTTCCTCTATTTTTATATGGGTATAGTACAAAAATTCAATGTCAAAGATTTTGTCATTGAATGTTGCTCTTGAGACGTCCACGAAAAACATGGGAAGGGGTGTTTTAAATCGTGAAATGACGTTGACAATACTTGTTGCCTCATATCCATATTTGGCCAGTTCTTCTTTTATGGTGGTTAGTGGTGTACCGTAGTGTAGGTTTTTGATAACAACTCGTGGACTTTTTTCCTCTGGTAGTTGATATGTGTGGAAGTACGCACCTCCCTTTCTTAAACTAGTCACTAACTTTCGGTAAACATCTGAGTTTTCAGGGTATACGGTTACTCCCCTGACAGATGTCTTGAGCCTGAAACTGTTTGCCCCACCCTCATTATGAAGGAATGTTATGAGTGCAGGGTAATCTTTAACGTCAGATAAATGTATGGGTGGCGGTTTGGTGTTGGTAGGTTGATTAGTTGATGGCTCAGGTTCATCTATTGAGGGTGATAACGGTTCGAACCTGTTCTGAGTATTTGTAGGTGGACTAACCTTCATAATTTTCCTGGGGTCTCTTTCTGCAGTTAATTGTCTTTTTCTTCCTGACACAAGCTCCCAGGAGATATTTTCGTGCTCGATAGCATTATTGGAAATGTCTAAGCCACTGGTTGGAGCACTTGAAGTTGAGGCTTCCGTCATTTTTTCAGTGGGAGAACCCACTTCACTAAATAAATTTTACTTCTCTTCTTGTTTGCTTGTTCAGCACACAGTTAGGAAGCAAGTTTGTTTGTAAACACTAAATTTTTTCACTTAAAACATAACAAAAATCGGAAAAAACTAGAGAGCAAACTTATCACAGTTATAACCTTCCGCGTCCAAAATGGCGACGCGTCACAGTTTAAAATGAAGTTAAGGTTTTCCATCCTTCCTACCTAACTCGCGTGTCAACCTATGTCCACTCCACTGGAAAAAAAAGTGTGGGCGGGAGGCAGAAAAAGAGAAAAGAGAAATAAAATGGGGGAAAAAAGTAACGAAGAAAACTCTAATTCGTTTTGCTCAATGGAAGTTGTTACATCGGAAATTCTGACCCGTTTCAACGTTAATTATGCCATTTGCATAATTTTATTGATTGTTCGTAACGACGGTATAATTGAAATGACCACTCACCTAGGCGTTAGCTCTTACTCCAGGCCATCGATGACTCATATTATTTCGTTTTACATCTAGATTTCTCGAACTCTTTGCCGATCATTAAAATAAATTATAGAAAAATCTGCTGCGCACAATAGACGCCTTTCACTTACTTCCATTATTAAAATCAATTTTAGAAATTGTACATAAAGTAGATTTTTTTTTTTTTTTTTCAATATGAACAATTGTAATCATACTATGAGATCACATTTAAGCAATATTTACAATATAATCCAACATAATATAAACAAAGATAAATGAATTAACTTTTTTTTTCTATTCTTTGACAATTTTTATTCAGCTATATTAGAAATTGTCTCAATTAGACGATAATATTAATGCTACAAACTCACATACAAACAATATGTACAGAATAAGCAATGGTAAAGTCAAATTTAAAAATATAAATGTATGTAATAAGAAAAAATATAAATGACATAAACACGAAGTTAAGAAATAAATTAACAAACTATGAACACACAGACACCTATATACAATATTTGCAATCACCTGGGGGCCTCTGTACGGGGCTTGTCTCCAATTTGTGGAGAGATCCCAGCGCCTCTCTCTAAACCGCGTAGCTAGATTCATAAAAATAGATAATTAAATAAATATATATATATATAATAACGAAAAATCTATAAATACGATCAAATGAATACAAAATTTACAATTAAATTAACATAAATAAACACACTCCACTCCTGCCTAAAAAAACAATATAAATTAAAAATATTTCTGCTGTTCCTTCGATTGGTTATCATATTCTTCCATATTGAATATTTAAGCTTTTATTATCAATTTGAATCCCAAGAAATGGTTAATTATTTCAAATCAACAAAACTAAAGGTACTTTAGAGGAAGACGTTTTGGAAATATGCTATTCAGTCCAAGTCAAACTGTTTTAACAAGAATGAAACCTGCATTATTTTACAAATCATTAAATATTACATCGATATAGAGAGTTTAACATAATTCGTTATAGCCTTTTTTGAGAAAATCGTAAAAAGATGCTAAATACATGGTATAATGTGCCTCTTGTGGTTCGCCATAACATTTTTTATAAAATATTACGGTATAATAAACATTTATATTACAATTCTTATGTTTGGAAAAAAATACCTTTAAAAATATTTATAAAGTGTCGAAGCCGCCGCAAAAAGCGTGCATAAATTAATAAAATATGACCCAAATGATTATCCTAATTTAAAATTTCAGAATTTTTTTATCCTTGAGATAAAATTTCAGGAAAAGCAAAACAAACTATGCAACATGTATTTAAAATGTTGATAAATTCAACATTGGTAAATATTTAGAAACCAGTTCTTATAATAAAAGATCATACTGAAATATTAAACCATACTTTCTAATATTTTTTTTTTTCATAAGTGTTACTTAACGATGTAATGGAGATTGTGTTTATAATTCCCTCTCTATGCTAAAAACAAATTCCTATATTACACGAAAGTCGAGTTAATAATTGAATTAATATAAGGATCTGGCAGCCGAGAACCACTCCAGTTGATAAGATATTATTTATTTCCTAAAAAATATATTTCAATATTCATAGCTGTAATCACGATTTAAATTATTACTTTTCGTCAGATTAATGTGACGTAAATCTATGGCCGATAGTAAATGTTAAGTTACGACGTAACACAGCTACATATAAATAAATTTAGGTGCTTTTCTGTGACCTATATTTCCATATTATAGATTTTTTTCATTCAATTTCGTAATTTTTGTAAATTTCTTGAACCAATATTATACATTAAATTTAATGAGGTGCTCCTATCAAGAACTGAATCATTTTATTCAATCATGTTGTTATTTATTAATTTATGATATGTTACTCTGGTTAATCCGACGGTGCTACAGTCCTAGATTTTGCCTATTAGGTTTAACAAGGAGAAGGATCATTAAAGATGTCTTTATATTGCACAGGCACGGGACCTACTTTTACGTCCATCGTAAAAGAGGCATACCAGACATTTTTTACTCCCTCAAAAAATTCTAGGGTCATCTGCCGGGTTTGAACCCGCGACCTCTGGCATATAAAGTCCTCAAAAACTTATTATAGAAATCTGTCAAGGGCCACCTGTAGTACAGTGGTTAGCATAACATCCTTCTATGCCGAAAGTCGTGGGTTCAAAACCGGCTGATGGACCTTTTATATTTTTTTATATTTTATATTTTGTGTATCATTGTTTTTCTTCAAAGGGGGCTTGATCCCAGAATTGAGAATTTTTTTTTTCATTTCATTCCAAAAATTCTATTTTAAAATTTTTTTTTTTTTTCGAGCTCTCGTACTATAAATACGAATTTTTACTAGGAGGAGTGAGTTTTATACACATGTTATTTGTCTGTAAAACGCGTATGTAATTTCCTAGGACACACCCCCTCAACTCCCAGCAGTATCCTCTTCCACTTAACTCCATTCAAAAGAAAAACACTAATAGGTTTCGGTGAGGTGACCCTCCGTCCTCTTGATGAGGATTGGACGGACACACCCTCTCCCGTTCTCGACAAGATCGATCACCGTCACAAGTGAACTTCCTCAGACCCTCCGGCACTAGAGTCCCCTGTCACAAGACACTTCTCAATTATCTTAATGAGGTGGATATAGTGGTTGTAATAGCGAGGGCGGCCCGCATGCCACCCGATACCCCTGTAACTCAACGGTCTTGGGTGACGCCACATACGGCTCAGGATTATTGCTATTGTATTCCACACACCCCTCGGGAGTATAGCACAAAGGAAATAAGAAACTGTGCCCTTTAAAAGACGGAAAGCGATTGCTACAATGTAGCAACCATTTTCACCGACACATAATATGTGATGGTTAACAAAAAAAAAAAAAAATAAAAAAAAAAAAAAATAAATAAAAAAAAAAAAAATAAAATAAAAATAAAACTACTTGTATAGTAGAATCCCGATGATCAATATTGCCAATGGGCCGGTGATACAAATAGGAATTATCGGGATTAAACAGCAAATATTATCATAGTGAATTAATACATTGTTTATGTGTGTTGTGTGTGTGTGTGTGTGTGTGTGTTTTGTGTGTGTGTTATAATATACATATCGGGAGCGGCGTGGCCTAGTGGATAGAGCGCTAGTCCACTGTTCTGCGGGTCCTGGGTTCGAATCCCTGGTATGACAAAACATTATTTCTTCTATTAATTGAGCTGGGGGGGGTGCGGTCGAAAAAAAATATTAATTATATTTAAATTGTAAAACATATACCAGGGCCATCTGCCGGTTTTGAACCCACGACATAGAACGATGTTATGCTAACCACTGTACTACAGGTGATCTTTCACAGATCTATATCATAAGTTTTTGAAGATTTAATATGCCAGAGGTCGCGGGTTCAAAACCGGCAGATGATTCTAGATTTTTTGAGGGAGTAAAATATGTCTGGTTATGCTTTCCTGCCAAGGGGACGTAAAATGGGTCCCGAGCCTGTGCAATGTCAAGAAATAGCTTATGATCCTTCTCCTTGTTAAATCTGGAGAGGTGAAATCTAGAATTCTCGCTGTAGCGCCGTCGCACAGTGGAAAGTATGACAGACTTAGTTAGACACAATTCTGAAACGTCCATATTTAATCTATGGAGTCCCAGTTTACGGAAAAAATATAAGAAAAAATTATAAAACTAATTATTTTTTGACACGATTGGCGAGCATACAGTAATCAAACATCAAATTTATTTGGTAAAATCTAAAACTATACATTTTACGTTTAAAGTCCCAGAATAAGAAAAAAATAATACAAAAAATCTAATTATGGCTCGGGGTTGCTGAAACCTGCTGATAGATGTTTTTTTTATGTAATTTAGGAAACTCTTCAAATTATAGGTTGTAAAACATTTGGTTCGGAGTGTTGTGTATGAAAACAAAATTATTTATCACGCAAAACATTTAACATTTAAAGACTAGAAGGATTGATGAAACAAATTTGAGGCAACTTGGGAGTTTTTCGTTATTGAATTGTTTTTCGCATACATTTACAAATTGCTAAATTAACTCTACAGGTGAGATTTTAATGTATATTCAATAAAGAGTTTGGAAATATAATGTCTTTCTTTGCCTGTCTCAGCAATGTCCTTTGTTAAATAAAAGCAAAAAGACTTTGCTCTAAATACACCTTGTACACAATAAATGGCCATCGAATAAAGATAATCCCACTGCCGATTATTAGGCACTTGTGCGAACAGAAACTAGTCACTCATTTACTATTTATTTGTAAGCACGGCCTTGCGGAAAATAGTATTAATGGTCTCGTCAACTAATAATAAAAAAGAGAAGCAGTGAAAAATGCTAAACATTTGTCCACCCAAATTAGTGATTTTGCCCACTGTGCGTCGGGTTAGCAAGAGTAACATAACATAAATAAATAAACAACAACATTATTGGATATAATGATTTAGTTCATGATAGGAAAACCTCATTAAATTAAATGTATAAAATGGGTTCTAGAAATTATAAAACTGATTAAAAGAATTATGAATTTGATTGAAAAAGTTATGAATATGATTGAAAAAAAAAAAAAAAATGAAATTGAATGAAAAAATCTATAATATGGAAATGTAGGTCACCGAAAACACGTAAATTTACTATAGGAGTTAGTCCTGGGTTCTACCAACCCACCCTCACCGCTGCCAATGGTCACTTAATCTGTTAGGATTAAACAGCAAAGCGAACTATTTATAGGGGCTGCTTTACTGGGGGGAGGGGCTTCCACAGGGTCTCCAATGTGCCCTAATTAAGAAAAGTTATTCCAAAACAAGTCTCCTCCCCACCACCATCCCTCCACTTCCTCTACAACACCAGGTAAAAAAAATGAATTTTACATTAATTGAAAAAGTTTAGCGTCCTTTTGCTCTCGTTGTTTGAGTTACTTTTCGAAGAGGACGGGGGACGTGAATTATAGAAAACCGGTTTTAAATGCTTCATCAGGCAGAGTAATTGCCAATTAGTTGATGAGTAGAGACTTTTTCACCTTCTCACGGATTTCTATGTAAAAGAAAATGCGGAAAAATAAATGCGTAGTGGAAGTTTCCTTGCAAGGGCTATTACTATAATATTAATACATTATTATTATAGTACAAAGTCAGTTAAGAATATTATTCTTGATCAATGAATAGACACTATAACATAATACGTCATATTGTCGAGTCGTATTGTAGGAAACCGATACTAGACCTCAGAAGAAACAAAAATGTTCAAATGAACCATAGTCTGATGGTCAACAGTTAGGGAGGAAAATCAAATTTTAAAATGTTTGTTGTTCAATGAAAACCATGGATAACAGGAAAAATCTTTGGAGTTTTATACAGGAAAGCCGCCCCTCTACACCGTATATGTGTGTGTGTACTTACTAACGATTATTGGTTTTTCAAGAATTCGTACAGGTTCAGTAAAATGTGCACTTTTACTATATTGTAGCCATGTATTCACGTATATTGCAACTCTAAGGAAACCGTTTTAATTGAAATCAGTGATCAAACAAGGTTTTGATTAATTTTCATGCTTTAATTAATAATGTATTAGCAAGGTTTATAGAGTAATTAATTGGTCCTTAATTATTGAATAGGCTCTACTCAGTGAATTAACCATCAGTTACTAAGCTTCGATATTGTGCAATATTCTCTATTAGGAAATTAATTACTTTTATGAGAAACTTAACGCTACGAATATAAGGCGTTCACACGTGAATAATAAATGAAAGTTATCAAAGGTATCATTAGAATAAAAGTTAAATATACTAATCAATTGAGCTGCTTAACGCAGTTTTGATATTAGTGCGAAACATTTCCGGTATTCATTATAGTAACCTATAATTATATTGAGGATGTATAGTCGACTGTAGAAACTATTATAGGTGGAATAATGAATGAATAAATGCTTTATTTACATAATATACAATTATATACAATAGTAATAACATACAAGTGTATATACATTTTTTGAAATCAAAGCCCACAAGACAATGGCGTTAAGCCGTCTGTCGAGTTGCCCCCCTTTTTTTTTTTTTTCAGTTTTGATAATAATAATTTTGATTTTTAGTAACGTTATGATCTATTTTTATTGATTATAAAAATTAAAAAACTAAAATGCTGGACCAAAAAATTTCCGTAATTAAATGATTTATTTAAGTATGCTGCAAGTTTAACCCAATCTAGCCCATTTAATCTATCTATTACCTCTTCTGGAGTTAGTTTATATTTCCCTAAGTATTTCATCCTGAACTCCTTTAAGACAGGACATATTGCCTAAAAGTGGTAGGCAAGTGGAACGTTAAGGTTGCACATAGCACAGGTAGGTACCCTCTCTCTCCTCCATGGCTGACAATTAAGTCAGTTAGTTCTCCTCTTGCTTTAAATATCAGAGATTTATTGTCGAGACTAAGTTTGTTGTGGTAGATGTAGGAAGTAGCTATTTCAGGATCAAGTTTTGTTAGGTGGAATAATCAGGAGTCAGTCTTTTTCTAAATATTTATTTATTTATATAAAGCCACTGGATTAATTTTAGAGAACTATGGACTCGGAAAAAATGAGATGCAAAACATGGCGGAGACCATAATCTTGGACTCACTGGGAATCCTGCATCACCATATATATTGAGGCTGGTCTGAATTTTCAGATGTCCATGATCGATTTCAAAATTAGTAAAATATATGTATTTCCTATTTAGCAGAATCTCTATTTTTTTCTTTAAGATTGTCTTCGGGATTGATGCGGTATGCTTTGTACTGATAGCAACTCAGCGAAGTTGAGCAGCAGATCCAAATTGGAATTTCCTCCTTATCCGACGTTTCGGCTTATGCTTGTGAGCCATCATCAGGGCATTACTGAGCCATGTCCAAGCATAAACGTCGGCAAAATTAAAAAATATTTAGAAAAAGATTGACTCCTGATTATTCCACCTATAATAACCTAGAATTAAGCGTATCGATACGTTCGTTCAGTTTTGGTTAGTAATGCGAAAGTTTTTCAAATATCTTCATTTCACTTTGCCTTATCTGACAATAATATTAATCGGAAATGTCAAAGTCCGCTCTTGAAAACCGTTTTTAGATTTTTTATTGGCATCAGTTTTGTTTTTTCTACATCGCAGTAAATATGTCAAGTTATGAAGTGTATTTCCTACATATTTTGTTTTTCTATTTAACGCGTTCACGCCGGTACGAATATCTACGTTTTTCCACGTGAGGCGGGACTGTTAGTTGCTTTCCTTCGTGGGGCGGGGCGGCACTGTTGCAAGTTTCTTCTTGTTTAATGCCAGACAACATTTCCAGGCTTCTAACGCGCTAAATGGCAGATTGTAACAGTTTTGACACACACATATGACTTGAAAGATGTAATTATGAAAATACCTTTAAAAAAATTCCTACATATATTATTATGTAATATAAAAAATGATTCTTATATTATTATTATAAATTATATTCTTATATCATATTATGGGAATAAAAATATGAAATAAAATTAGGCACAGCTAAATAAAATTCTTAAAGATGAGTAATCAAGTGAAATGAACCGATAAGAGTCCTTTGAGGGAGGATGTTGAAAGATTTATAATATTTAATATATTAACCCTTATGCTTGTTAATTCCTACATCATATAATGTTGAGATAATAAAATACTAAAAAAAGAGCTTGTGTTCTTGTGGATTACATCCCACGTGGGCATTTATGGCAATGAAGAAGCGGACAGGGCTGCGAAAGAACCTGCACTATCAAACGTCCAAATCCACCCAACTTACATCAAGGAAGTAAATATCTCTGGCTTGGGAACGGATGTGGTCAGAAGTTGATAACACAAATAAACTAAATGAAAATTAAGCCATTACCTTCTCCCTGGAACACATCATTGCGAAGTGACCGCTTCGCATCGGACATAGCATGCTCACACATGTCCATCTCATCCTCAGGCAGCCCGCACCAATGTGTGACTTGTGTAGGGTACCTCTATCAATTCAACATATAATTGAGAACTGCCCCAAATTCCTTGTACTAATGAATAAATTTAATCTACCATGATCGCTATGTGAAAGCTTGAGGGACTCGAGTGAAACAATTAATAAGCTGCTGGGGTTCGTCAAAGAATGGGTTCTGCTCCAGGAATTATAGGGAAAACAATAAATAAAGGAAAAAAATAGAATAAATTAATTTTTGAACAATAGATAAATAAACATTTGTGATTGATTATTTACTGGTTAAAAATAAAAAAATAAAAACAAAATAAAATAAAATTTGTTAATGTAAATATATTCGGTGCTAATAACCATGAGGTTAAGCGCCTATTCCAATACCCTAACCCCCCTATAATGTTCAAAGAAATTAAAATAAACGTATTTTCTAAAAACCAGTGACCCACCGGTGGGTCACCCCGGCATTAAAAAAAGACAAGCAAGCTCTGGAGGCCAACCGAAATATATATATGCTATACAAGGGCGATGTCTAATCAGACCATACTGCTCAAAAATCCTTTGCCAAGTTTCGTGGTTGATCCGAAGTACATTTTTTTCTTCAAAAATGGATTTTTTTTATTTTATTTTTTTTTTTTATGTCAGTGTTTATATTGTTTGTTAATGTTGTTCAACATAGGTTAATGAAATCTCAAAGTTTGATTTTCCTCCCGAACCTTAAAGAATCGGATATGGGTCAATTGAACTTACTTTGTTTCGCATAAGGTCTAGTATCCACTCCCACGATATGAACAGACATCGATGAGACAGCCTGTATGTTCGAGTATGTTTGTTGCTTAATTTAAGTATATCATTTCAAATGATGGACTTAAAACACTTTACCGATAAAACTTGAATCTTTAAAAGTTTCGTTTAAATACTTTAAACAAAGACAATAATAAAGTCTTGATATAAAAAATCAAGCTATTTTTCTCCAAAAACCAAAAAAAAAAAAAATAAATAAATAAAACCAGAATAATGTAAAACTTGTAAGAGCCACACGAATTTTGATATAGAATAGAATAGGGTAAACCAAAGAGTATGATCCTCAGCTAACATGCCTACTTATATTCTTATGGTTGATACGTTGACTGTATAATGTATAATAAAGGTTGTTAATTTTATATTAAGTAATATCTTCTTTTCTTGAAGCAAAATAATAAATAAATTAATATTTATTGATGTTGTTTTGATATTTGAATAAGTAACAACTTAAAACCTATACGAAACGTGGAGCTAATTAATTGTTAAATTAGGAAACTAACATATTTTCTTTCCGGATTATATTTTAACTACTCAGTTTCCATCACTACTATGAACTGTGTTTTTTGGAAATTAAATTAAGTGTCTTTATTTCATTTTATTTTTCGCTTCAATTTTAAAATAAAAACGTTTATTCCGGACAAACACTACTTATTCCGCTCATTATTCATAGTTGATAAACTGTCCCAGAATAAAAATTATTATTATTTTTTTTTCTAAATTATTTATTTATTGAGATATATTACAATTTGTTACAAAATGAACAATAGTAATAGTGATATGAGACCACATTCATACAATATATACAGAAAATAATAATAAAAGTCAAATTACATAAAATAGAAAATAAAAAAAATCATCTATTTACATTAAAATAATAATAAATAAAACAAACAAAACAAATCAAAACAACAACCTATAATTGAGATTAATAGAAAATTGGCCAATAAATAAACATCATACAAACAATTATAACTACATACAATATATAAAACTGCTAAAGGGACCCCAGACTTGTGGAGGAAAAAGTGGAATCCAAGAGATCCCAGCGCCTCTATCTCAGCCGCATCACTAGTGTGAGCCATTGGAGGCTGAGTTAGGGTGCTGTAGCCACAAACATACAGTACATGAGTGGAGGATCTGACCATTGTAAGAACTCCAAATTTAATGTTTACAATACGCCTCGCGGCAACTGCCGTTTCAATCTTCGAGGAAGATTGTATGGATGGGTTGTGCTGGATAGGGATTGTGCTAGAGGGTTAGGAAGATGAGTAAGGTTCTGATGAAATTTGGAAAATTTGGATGGTACCAGGTCTAAAACTAATGGAATATTAATGTTATGGTGAAGGATACAGTTGGTAACGTAATAAGGAGCATTAACTATTGTGCAGAGGACTTTGGATTGGAAGGATTGGATGCGTTTGATGTTAGAATGTTTAGCTGTTCCCCACAGTTCAAGTCCGTAGGTACATATATTCGTGTCCCTGATCACAGAATATAACGACATTGCAAAGGTAAGTTGGTTTTATTCCACACCTTATCACTGCATATCTTTGAATCATCCCCCCAGTAATATACTTAGAAATATTTAATAAACGACAAACCATTAAACTCTAATATATATATATTAGTCGTAATGTATCTCATATTTTGTGAATATCTTTCTTCAGTAAATATCTTTACGGGTATAAAGAAAATAAAATCCGGCAATAGTCAGGTGTAACAGGTGCGTGTTATGCTGATGTTAGGTCTTTACAATCCCATGAGCTCTGACGCTCTTATTTCTTCTTGAATGCTAAAAGAAGGAAGTGAACAGAGGTTGTTTATAATGCACGCGATTCTCTGGGATGTTAGAGGCTAACATCGAATCCCTCTCAAATCCAATCCTTATAATCAAATGCTTATAACCGATGCATATAACGCTGGATCGCATTATAACGTGGCTTAACCACGGTATTAAAATATATATCGCACATATATATTAGATAAAATATAAACCCTCTAAGCGCCACGCTAGATTCTACATTTTAAGCGATCCTCTAAAAACCCACTACCCTTCTTGCCAATTAACTAAGAGTTAAACTGATGCAGGAGATTTCAGTTGTTCTCCATTAAATGATATGGAATGTGTGGGATTGATAAAATAATTATGGAATTAAGGAAGCACGGTCATGAAATCTGGAGAACTCCAGGGGGGTGGGATGTATATGAGGAATTTTATGAGAGGGTTCAGATTGGATGGCACCTTGGCCGATTGTGGTAAGGGGTTTGTGGTTCTTGATTGTATATGCTGAGATTGCCATTCGGGATTTTGAAACTCTAACAGGGTTTGTGGTTTGGCGGTCCTATGGCCTTAACATTTGTTCGAATTAAGTATTGGTACCCTTGATGTCTTAGTGAACTTGAAATTGTTTGAGTGTTTAGTAGGAATGTAAAAATGTGTTTTACTTGATATGAAATGAAAATCTATTATCCTGGGACTAAAGCCCTTGAATATAAAAAAAAAAATACTGGTTTGATGTGTAGAACAGTGTGGTCTTTTATTCAAATATTAAAAGCTAAAACTAAAATAATAAATCGAGGTTATAAACTATGTATTATTTATTATAAATTATTTACTAATCAAAATATTAGGATAAAATAAATAAACAAAATTAGATAGTTCATTTGAGGTAATTTTTATTTAATTTAATTTAAACATATTTATTGATATTTACAACTGTATTATTATATACAACAAGTAAATGGGATGGGCATTGTAAACTGACATGAAATACATAAAGAGACGTCATCCATTGGCAGCACTCTAAAAATATTTTAAACCAGAAGGTCTCGGGGCCATCATGTTTTTAAAAGCCTCGGAGGATTGTCAGGAATCATAGAGAATGATAAGATAGAAACTAGTAGATTGGAGTGGAAAGGGAGTTTTTCATGGAATGATTGATACTTGGTTCGAGCTAATTCAGTAACATATGGGATATTAAGGTCATTATGGATGAGCTTATTCGTGACAAAGTAAGGAGCTTTAAGGACTTTGGATTGTAAGGATTGGATACGAGAAGAATTAGATGGTTTAGTAAAGCCCCATAGCTCTACTCCGTGGAGGTAATTCAAATTATATAAAAACACAGTGAAATTGGTATTTCTAGCATTTGCGCTTTGAGGTTTCTGTATGTTTGATTGGGAAAGGAAACGTTGGTTGAAAAGGAGCGATTAAAAGGTAGAAGAGGTTCTTGCATGATGGATCTCAGGAGGGATACAATTCCAAAGAGAGGACGGTTTGGTCAATAATTACTTGTCAAAAGCAGCCGCGCGGTGAGGAGGAATGTATTTGTCTGAAAGATCTGGTAGAACGGGACTGAATTGAAGACTTAAAGATGAAGAAGATATAGCTATGGCGTTGAGTTCTGATAACCTGATAGAAGAAGGAAGCTAGGAAATACTGGTATGTGTAACGAGGATAGATCCATCTCTTAGTCATGATATGATGAAGCACTTTGGCGCAATAGCTCTGTCACAAAACCTATGTTATTAGTTTAGTTTCTTTTATAAACGCCGGTACAATATCACTGTATAACAGATCCTATATAACGAACCTTATTGTGTTTTATTGTATTATATACATCGCTATGTCACTATATTGTGTTAAGCTTTACTTGGCGGTTTAGCTATCCGCAGTATTAGGGACGTTTCTGTTTATTATTGAATACAACTATTTATTACTACATGGTTGTCAAGTTCAAATAAAATCGTTCTGGGTATGTGTGTTAGTATGTGGTGAGTCTAGCTCGAAGTATGTCATACAAAACATAAATTTGATATATTATAAGCGTATATGCCTAAGCTGTTTCAGCAATTTTTTTAACTAAATCGGCTAACTAGGCTTGTTTAGTTTAGGCTCCTTTATACAATGCATTTTGTACCGGTTTACGATTTTATCAAACACGTACAAAACTGAAATTTCATTTAAAGACAATTATACACCCGAAATGTTACTTCGACTATTTCATCAAAATCGTTGAACCAGAAGAGCCTTATACCATGACTTCATATTATGCATTTTGCTCCTTTTTACGATTTTATCAAAAACAGATCCAACGATTTTTATTAAAGTTGCTATATCGATTAAAATTTTTATTGAGATCATGTTTCATTCTGATTAAAGTACTCTAAAAGGGCTTAAATGCCGAATTTATTAAAAAGTTCCTCTAAAATAACATTCATTTTGTAGATTAGGATAAAATTAGCTATTTTACTTTTTTTAGCATTAATAAAAACAAGGATAAAAAAAAAAAAAAATTAAATGAATCTGATATTGAACTTTATTTTATATATATTATTTATTTATTTAGAACACTATTGATTAATACAAATAGTAAATTAGCTGGTAGATAAAACACATAAAAAAGACTTGAAGAGAAACTGCCCTTTGGCAGCACTCCAATAGGTGATCTAAACTAGAAGGTCTCGAGGCCATCTTCTTTTCAGACGCCTCGGAGGATTGTCAGGAATGGAAGAGGAAGCTAGAATTGAAACTAGTGGGTTAGAGTGGTTGTGGAGTTAGCCATGGAAGGATTGAAACCTGGTTCGGGCCAAATCAGCTACATATGGAATATTAGGGTCATTATGGATGAGCTTATTCGTGACGAAGTAAGGAGCGTTGAGGATTTTCGAAGGATTATGGATTGTAAGAATTGAAGGCGGGAAGAATTTGATTGTTTAGTGGAGTCCCAAAGCTCAACCCCGCAAGTCCAAATAGGTCTTATGATGGTCATGTAGATGAGTATTTTGTAGTTAAGTGGAAGGTTAGAGCGTCTGTCTAGTAAGTGTTGAAGTAACCGAAAGCGGCGAGCAGTTTCTTGTCGTTTCAGTCTAGTTTGGGGATTCGATGTTAGGCGTTTGTCAAGTAGAAGTCCTAGGTAGCGGATCTGTTGAACTGGAACAAGGGGAATATTATTAAAGGATACTGTGGGGCAGGATGTCATAGGTTTACGGCAAAGGGTAAAGGTTATTTGGTGGGATTTGGATAGTGAACTTAAACAGTAAAAATATTTTTTGAGGTAATTTTTTTTCCGAACATAAGAATATATTTATATAAGAATATCATGAATATAAGGATATTAATATTACAAATGTTTAATGTACCGTTAGACAGCTAAATATATTTATAAAAGATGTTCTCATGATAATTTTATATTGTTTTATATTTAATCTAAAACATATGTTCCAAACAAAACTGAATATTCTTCATTAAATTAAAAATAACTTTATTTAGTAGTTCTTCAATTGATTTTGGTAAGTGAAAGTATGGTGCGGGCGACAATATATCCTTTCTTTAATGTAGAGTGTTCACTAATTATTTAACTTTAATTTTATGTTTATTAAGTTTATTTTTGATATTTTATACTTCTTTCATTTCTTTTTCTCTATTTATATTGTACATATAGAGTAAATAGTTTTTGGTAAAATCTTAAAAAGGTGCAAAATGAATAGTATAAAGCGGTTCTTCTGGTTCGCCGATTTTGATGAAAAAGTTGCTATGACAGCTCGGGCTTATTAGTTCCATTTAACATGAAATTTCAGTTTCGTTCGACTTTCCGTTTTCGTGCTAGATTTTTATGCGGGACTTAAAACGTGCTCTTTCGTCGAAAACGTGAATTGGAAAATTTTCCCGATCGCAATACCTTCCTTTACTATATATTTCATATATAAAGAAGTGGAAGTAAAATATGTAAATAGTATTAAATTTTGATATATTAATATAAACTAATATTTTGCCAAGAAGTTGAAACGACTACTGCTATTCGATATCAGAAAGATGGAAAATATTGTTTTAGGAAAGAAAACTTAGAATTCAGGTTGGCTTTAACGGTTTAGGCTTGCCCTCATCCGGAAAAGGGATGGGATCCCACTTCTTAAGATATCTTTGTTCTTTTCGTTTGAGGTTAAATCTTGTCTCGTCCCAAAGTCCTCATCAATATTCGGGGGAAGGGGGGCGTTTACCTCCTTTGGATAACGGCCCGGGGAAAGCCATTTAAAGAAAAGGAAAAAAAAATAATGGAAAAAGGAGGGGGACTGGAACGACTTGGTTGAGTTTTAAATGTTTGCTTCCTTCTGAATTAATTAAGCACATTCCGATTGGAAAAGTCGTCAAAGGCCTTCTATAATAAGCCAAGTGGCTGAATGGTTTTTTTTATAATTAGCAATGCTAATTGATTATGAATCAGAACGGAAATATAGTAAAATTTTATATTAAGGTGTTCTCTGAGAAACGTAGTCGGGGAAATCGAACTGTATTTCATGTTTTACAAGTAAAAAAATCTGCTGTGGGTCTAAATAATCTTTTTAGTGGTATATTTGTAATATGATGTGTGACTATTGGTTTGTCGATCTTCGTGAAAATGTTGCTGTAACATCCTAAGGATATAGTGGTCTTTTATATAAAATTTTACAACAAGAAAATATTAACAATTTATTAGGCTGGTAAATAAATTTCCCTTTGGTAGCAAATAAATGTTTTTCTTAAATTTGCAGGTCCCGAGTCAATAGTCTTTTCAGCCACCTCGGAGGATTATCAAGAATAGATGCTGATGAGAGATTACGTTTGAATGGGTTTGAGTGGGCTGGTAGTTAGGAATTGAAGGAGGCATATCTATTTCGGGATGTAACTAATGAGATATTCAACTCTGTATGGCTGATTTAATTAATGACAAAGTAAGGAGCATTTAGGATTTGTCGGACGATTTTGGATTGCTAGGATTGGACGCGGGAAGTATTTTATGGTTTAATGGACTTTAAATAGTATATCTAGGAAGAAAACACGAATTCGGAAATTTCACTATTGAAATACTCACTTATGTCTACAGATAAAAAAATAAAATACATCTACAACTCTACAAGGGTCTTCGACACAAGAAGGATCTTGGTTTCAGACCTTACAAAGATTCATATAGTTTCATGGTAAATCATTACGCAGGTAGCTCTTAAGGTCTTTTTTTATTTTCTTTATTAAATTAAAATCAATTTTTATTGAATAATATTACATCTGTCCCAATTTGGACATTGATAATAGTGATGAAATATAACATTCATACAATATTTACACAGCAATGAATTAAAAAGGCCTAGCCAATTTTTTTGTTCGCTAACTTCTTGGAAGCTGGGTGTGCCCCAGGAGGGTCTCCAACATAAATAATTCTGCCACAGACAGGGTTTGAACTCAGTGAGGACTAGATAGACCATTGCTCTATCCACTATACAGGCAAGTAATAATAATAATAATAATAATAATAGGCTTAGCGAACCCGAAGGTTCGATGCCGATACCACCAAATTCCGCTTACACAGACTCGTCCAATGCTCACCATTCAAGCCCAAGCTCCCTAGATCAGCCTTAACGCAATCCTCCCATCGACGCTTCGGCCTACCTTTTGGACGCCTACCAGTCGGATCAGCAAATATCAACTTTCTCGGAATCCGCTCGCCATCGAGCCCAACAACTTTACTCGCCCATTTGAGTCTCCGCGATGCAATCAGCTCAATTATATTCACAGGATGCAAGTTCCGCAATTCCGCGTTATGCAACCTTCTTAACTCCCCAGTGGCCTTATCTCTCTTTGGACCAAATATTTTACGCAATACCTTATTTTCGAAAACCTTAAGCCGTTGTTCATCCTTCAAAGTAAGCGGCCACGTTTCACATCCGTAAAGAACCGTTGGAAGAATAATAGTTTTATAAATTCTAATCTTTAAGTTTTTAGATAGAAGCCGCGAACTAAGTAACTTAGCAACTGAATAATAACACGCATTTCCCACCTTTAACCGGGACTTTATTTCTTCCTGGATTTCATTTTTTCTAGTTATGATTGAGCCTAAATACTTGAATTTCTCTACGTGTTCAAAAGTATGACCTGATACATCAATATCACCAAGATCGACACCGTTTCTGCTACTAATCATATACTTCGTCTTATCGGTATTTAATTCGAGTCCTATTTCTTTACCGGTTTTTATTAACACACTTGTATTTAGTTGTATGGTTTCCGTCTCTTCACCTAGCAGTACCAGATCATCGGCATACCCCAAAACCGGTATCTTGTCACCCATATTTAAGCCTTTCTCGGTACACATCACCTTTTCTATGACATATTCTAAAGCTATATTAAATAACACAGGTGAAAGAGAGTCACCCTGTTTCAAACCCGATCGCACCTCAAATCTCTTGGAGTAATTATGACCGATTCTAACTTTATGAAATGTTTCCGACAAACACATCTCTACTAGGTTTACTAACTTTCTAGGTATTCCCTGTTCAATCATGATGTTATATAGCTTCCGACGATCTATTGAATCATAAGCCTTTTTAAAATCGATATAAAGTTGATGGACTACACCGTTGTATTCCAATTTTTTCTCTAATATTTGACGTAAGGAAAATATTTGGTCAATAGTCGAGCGATTCCGCCTAAAACCACATTGGTAATCTCCGATAATTTCCTCAGCGTATTCCGTGATTCGACTAGTTAGAATTGACGAGAATATTTTATAGCATACTGGGAGAAGGGAGATCCCACGATAGTTGTTACAATCCGACCTCGGTCCTGTTTTGTGAATCGGAATAAGTATTGATTCTTTCCATTCTTCGGGCATTTTTTCAGTTTCCCAAATCTTTTTAACTAAAAAATGTATTTTGGAAACGCCCGCTTCTCCACACGCCTTGATTAATTCACTCGTGATATTATCATTTCCTGCGGCCTTATAACGTTTTAATTTTCCTATCGCCATTTCGACTTCCTCTTTACTCGGTGCGTCTATCCATGGTTCAGCGCTCTGATATTCAGAGAGAGGAGATTGATTATTATTTTCCGTATTTAAGATGCCGTCAAAGTGTTGTTTAAATTTACTTAATATCTCAGAAGGGTCCGCAATTATATTGTTATTTGCATCTTTAACCGCATTCAATAGAGGTTCAAATCTTTTACGCGATTTGTTTATACCTTTGTACATCTCTCTTACGTTATTTTCGTTTCTGTGTTTTTCTATTTCTATTATTTTGCCTTTAAGATACTCTCTTTTCTTATTTTTTAAGAGTTTTGAAGTTTTATTCTTTACTAACCGAAAAAAGGCCACATTATTATCGCTTGGATTATTTAAGGAATTCAGTTTAGCGGTTTTTCTTTTTTCGCACATATCTTGACAATCCCTGTCGAACCAAGGTTTGTTCTTCTTATTTTCGATTTTTCCAAGACATAAATTACCGACCTCTTTAATATTATCCCTGATCCCTTCCCATAGTTTGTTTACATCTTTGTGTTCCTCGTCTGAAGATTCCAAAGCTTCGAACCGATTTTTTACTTCTATCGCGAATTGTTTTCTAATTTCGAGGTTGTTCAATTTAACTAAATCAAAATTCTCGGGACGAATATAGTTCGGTGTTCTCTTTTTTGTATTTAGTTTTTGTCGAAGTTTCGCGATTACTAATTCATGATCAGAACCGCATTCTGCACCCCGATACGATCTCACGTTAATTATGCTACTTTGCCATCTGTTTTGTATTAAAACATGATCGATTTTATTTCGTGTTTGTCCATCCGGCGATGTCCACGTATACTTATGAATATCCTTTTGTTTAAATGTAGTACTTTTGATTGCTAGGTTTTTCGAAATGGCAAAGTTTATTAGTCGGGTCCCATTATCATTACTATATTCGTGCAAACTTTCTTTACCGATTGTAGGACGATATACTTCTTCCCTTCCAACCTTTGCGTTCGCGTCGCCTAGTATTATCTTAATGTAATTTCGTGGTAACTTATCGTAAACCGACTCTAGTTTATCATAAAATTCGCATTTTACTTCATCATCACTGTCTTCGGTGGGAGAATGAATGTTTATAAACGCGATTTTAAACCAACGCCCTTGAAATATAGCAACCGATATTCTTTCACTAAAGAACTGTACGTCCCGTAATGCGGAAAGAAATCTATTCCTAATCAGAAACCCGGTACCTAGACAATAATTAACGCTTCCCCCGTACCAAATAGTATACTTTCCTTCTGTTAACGAACCCTCCCCTGGCCAGCGAACCTCTTGTAATGCAACGATATCTAAATGGTACCCCTTAACTTCATTCGCGACCGACTTTAACCCACCTGCCGTATTTAAACTTCTAACGTTCCACGTCCCTATTGTTAGATCTCTAATTTTCATCTTGCGCCATGATTCCCCTGAAGCAGTCCCCACCCGGAGACCCGAACGGGGGACTAGTTTACCTCCGGATAATGAGCGTTTTACCTCAGAGTAATCCATGACTTTTGGTGATATTTTGTGAACTAAAATATGTTAGTAGGGCGTTCGAACCTACGTCACACCCTCCAGCAAGCCTGGGGGGCCGCTCTCATTGTTGGTCAGCGAGTCCATCGGACTTAGCCGGGAGGAGCTTCCGAGGATATTCCACCGACCATCCCCACATCCGCCAGCCGTGGGACGCTCCCCATACGCGGTAATGAGATCCGCGCGAGGTATACAGGCAAGTAAATAGAACAAAATGATTTATGCACGCTTAATATAAATAAACCTCCAATCAAATATTATTTTGAGCCAACGTGTTAATGTCATTCCTCGACATGTTACATGTTTCGCACCACATAATACAGAGACAGGCTAAATACAGATGAGCATGGAAAGGCGGAGGCACGATTTGGAAGGAGTAACAGAATGCGGGGAGCTTGTAATGGATTGTGCCCCAACTGACATGCTATTTCCCTATAAATTTCTGATAATATTATATATATCTTGCATTTATCTGAGGAACAGCTACAGAGGTCATAAGGTAGCATGAATAATGACAATGATGTCTAAATAATCTAAAACACGAAGTCCAAAACGCTCATATATTTTATGGAGCACGATAAACCGCCTTCAAGAAGTATAATTGCAGGGCTGCCAATTACTTCGTAGCTCTTGAGTTCCAGTTACCTCTTCTGTAGTGACTGATATTTTGGTTCTGATTCAAATGAGTACTTATTTATTTTACTTTCACTTACCTATTTCTCAAATAATATATATTCAGGGAAAGAGTTTTTACCGGAAATACACGTTTTAGGGTCGCCTGTGTCCAAAAGACCTAGCTCCGCGAATAGGTCTGTATGTGTTTGTGGTAAGTCTAGCGCAAAAACGAAAAGTCGTACAAAACTGACATTACATATTTAAGACATATGCGCCCAATATGTTACAAAAACTTTTTCACTACATTCGGCTGACCGGAAGTCCTGCTTTATACCATGCATTTTACACCTTTTAACGATTTTAATTAAACTTTAACGTTAGGCCAACGTTTCGGCCTAAATTTTAGGCCTTAGTCCAGACCAATTATAGGACCGTTTTTTTATTTTTTTTATTTTATATATATATATATATATATATATATATATATATATATATATATATATATATATATATATACATATATAACGAGTTTAATAAAAATATTTGGACCAATTCTAGAGGAAATGTGTAAAATGAATAGTGTAAAGTAGCATTTCCTATTAGTCAGTTTTTGTAAATAATATTCCGCAGAAAATCTTTATTTTAAATTTTTTATTTCAGTTTTCTTTTTGTCCTAGACTTAGCAAATATATGCTTACAGATCTTTCCGGAAAACTTGATTATTTAGATTCGAGCCCTTGAATGGGGTCTACGGTCATACTATACGGTTTTACGATATGTTTTATTCAAAGGTAACGAAGAAAACAATCTTGATTTTTTCTCCAGTTATATCAATTATTATTTAAGCTTACAGCGCTTAGGTTTACATTTATTTAATTTTATAGCAATTTAAGGAAAAAAAAGATCCTCTTACGATGATTAATCTATATCGATAAATTTATTATTATAATTGTGTTATTATGTCCGGTAAAAGAAGCGGCACTAATGTTCAACCCGTCAGAATATAATTACGGTCGCTAGAAAAAGGGAGCTCGTGTGTCGGATATAAGAAAGGGTCCAGGCAAAGAGAAATTTTCGTTAACCCCGGCATATGAAAAAAAAAAATCCTTTATATTGCATACATAGTTAAATGGATAAACAGAACATCTTTTACAATCAGAAATTGAAAAAAAAAATAAACACCCAAGTGTGTAATTCGTTTCCTAAAAGAGCTATTCTTCCGATTCAAAGGTTTTCGTTTGACCACTGTCTTCTTTTTTTTTTTTTTTACTTTAGAATATAGTTTTTATTCGGCCTTTGAGATATCTATAATATACTTCTGTTAATGTTTCCATTTATACAAAGAAAACCGCCATTCGTTCTCTGTGGGCGTTATATTTACTTAAATAATGTATATTCTCGTTCCTTTCATTTAACAGCTCGTAGCGCAGCAAAAAAAAAAAAAAATCTGGTGCACACAAACACTCAACTTTTACTTACCCCTGTTGTCAAAATCATTTTGGGAATTTTATAATACAGAGATGAAGAAAGGTTAACGAATATATACATTGATTTTGATAGAAACATGTGCTATATAAATCCATTTAAGAACTTTTAAACAAAGTTAGAGTATTTAGACAATATTTAAGGTACATTAGAGGAAGGAAATTCAAAGTATCGGCATTTAAGCTCTGACAGACTATTTAACTTAAAACGAAACCTTCATGGCATTGAAGGCAATTAAAGTTTACACGTTAAGCGTTAAACAAGCTCTAACTCAGAAAAACGTAAAAATGGCTTAATGTGACTCTTTTGAAATGCTGAAAATTGCTGTAATATCTTAGGAATATACACTCTTTTTTTTTTTTTTTTCTTTTTTAATTTATTGAAATTTACAACTGTATTAGTAAATAAATCAAGTAAATTAGCTAATAATATAGATAATATAAATGAAACGACATGAAGAGAATATGCCCATTGGCGACACTCCACTAGGTAATCTTCTTTTGAGACGCCTCGGACAGATTGTCAGGAATGGAAGAGGAAGTAAGGATTGAAACTAGTGGGTTAATAGGGTCCTAGGATACTGCCTTGAGGAACGCCAGCGGACTGAGTAAATAGGGATGAATAGGAACTATTGCGGTTAAATTTTAAGGAACTTCCAGAGAGGTAGGACTGAATATACCCTCCTAAAATACTTTTCTTTTTTTTTTAATTATATTTTATTGAAATTTACAACTGTATACTACAATACATCAAGTAAATATGCTGATAAAGAATATGTACATGAAAAACGTGAAGAGAAACTGCCCATTAGCAGCACTCTAGTAATCAATCTAAACAAGAAGGTCTCGAGGCCATCTTCTCTTCAGACGCCTCGGTGGATTATCAGGGATTGTAGAGGAACCAAGGATTGAAACTAGTGGATTAGAGTGGGAATGGAGTTTGTCATGGAAGGAATGATACCTGGTACGGGCCAAATCGGCTACATACGGAACTTGAAGGTCTTTATGAATGATTTTGTTTGTGACAAAGTAAGGAGCGTTGAGGATTTTACGAAGGATTTTGGATTGTAAGGATTGGATACGGGAAGAATTGGATGGTTTAGTAGAGCCCCATAGCTCAACTCCGTAGGTCCAGATAGGCCTTATGATTGTCATGTAAATGAGTCTTTTGTAGTTAAGTGAAAGGTTAGAGCGTCTGTCTAGCAAGTATTGGAGTAGCCGAAAACGTCGAGCAGTTTCTTGTCTTTTCAGTCTTGTATGCGGATTCCATGTAAGTCGTTTGTCAAGCAGGAGTCCTAAATAGCGGATCTGTTCAACCGGGACAAACGGAATATCATTAAAGGAAACTGTAGGGCAGGATGTCATAGGTTTTCGACGAAGGGTAAAGGTAATTTGATGGGTTTTATTGGAATTGATTTTAATTCTCCAATTCTGACACCATACCTCAAGGTCTCTGATATGGGATTGCCTAAAATACTAAATTTCAGTTTTATTGAACTTATCGTTTTGATGCAAGAGTTACTTACACAGATACCGTTTTGCGGTACTTGGTCATTTGAGCTTAGGGATTCCTAAAGCGTGTATTTCCGATGAAAACTTTGAATTCTTACATTTTCACGATCGCAATACTTTCCTTCACTAAATATCTAATATATAAGAAAGTGAAAGTAAAAATACTGAGAATTTTTATTAAATATATTTCTTGATAGATTATTTGTTTACTTCGCTCAAGTAACATGTAAAAATATTCGTTATTATGATGGTTAGAATAGATCACTTTTATATCATGAAAAAAATCTTTTGTGAACGTCAATTAATGCTTTGTCTTCGATTGCTTATTTAAAATAACAAAAGAATAAATTATTATACTTGGAAACTTAGTAATAAACAACCTATATGAAAAATTACTTTAAAAAAAAATTTAATCAGAGGATTAAAAGTCTCCCTTGTGTCCCTAAAGTATTTTACCAATGGTTAGTTTATTTCTGTGAGGGACTACTAGATGCTAGAGTCTTAATTTCAAGCTATTGGAGAGGTTTGTTATTGTGGAACTTCCCTTTTTAATTTTCATTATTTTATGAAACATTGAACGAAAATTATTATGATTAAAAATACAGGTCTTCTTTAAGATTATAATAAGATTAAAACAGTTACTTATTCGTATTGTACTATATATTTGATATGGTTTCAACCTCAGCGGAAATACGAAAATGAATATAAAAAAGCATCTGATTTCGAAGAAAAATAATCTTGATATGTGTAAAGATTGTTTCAATCTTTATCTCTATTAAAATCTCACCACGAGGGAGCGGCGTGGCCTAGTGAATAGGGCACTAGTCTACTGTTCTTCGGGTATCCTGGCTCTCGCAAAATATTATTTTTTCTTTTAATTCAGTCGGGGATCAGCCCTAGGGTATGCAGACCCTCCTGGAGCAGGCCCAGCCTCTACAATGTGGGTACCCAAATAAATTGGGAAAAACCTGGCGGCTGAGCGTGATCAAGGGCTAATCACCTCATTGCACGACCGTTGACCTTGAGACAGTACGATTCAGTATATGAACAGAGCCCAAGACTCTTCATGGGTTTTAGTAGAACAGTTTTTTTTTTTTTTTTTTCAAATGCGTGTATCACCATACATATATACAAATACAAATATCCGAACCATAGTAACCCTAAAACAATTCCGTCGCCTCTATCACCTCCTACCATTCAATACTCGTAAACTCCTTGTTTCTTCTCTTGTCTTTTTCAACTTTGACTACGGTTGTGTGGTGTACAGCGAACATTCAGGTGAGCTCGCAGCAAAACTCCAGTGTATTATGATCTGTGCAATAAGATACAACACGATGGTGTTAGAGAGCTAGCCTGAAAAAACATAGGTTTTATCCAATCATGTTGTGCTAAAATGATTGAAAATGTTATATCAGTATTGTAAATCTAAATTTTTGGAATGAAATAATTGTTTACACCTTTTCAACATTTTTTTTTTCCAGAAACAATTTTTATTATGTAATAGTACAATCTGTCCTAATTAGGACATTTTTAATAGTGATCAAGTACTAAATTAACACAATATATACAAAACATTTTCAAAAATAATAAGAAATATAAGATAAATGCAAGATTTAAGAAAACAATTTTTTTCATATTGTTCCACCATTTTTAAAATTCGAAAAAAATCCTGTGTATAGAGAAGTATAAAAGACATTTTCTAAAACAAATCGGTAATTTATACCCTTCGAAAAGGTTAGTTGATTATATATTTTGATTTTATTTCTTTCACTAAAAATCGACCTTTTGTTTAAGAATTATATCATATAATTTTTTCATGTATTTGACTCCTAAGAATCAGAGAAAAAATAACTATTAATTATTCTAAAATTTTATTTAAAAAAAAAAAAAAGAAAAGATGTTTGAATTAAAAAGCTAAAAATTTGGGTGAATTATTTTATTTAGCACCTAATTGAGCCCCTAAGTTTTAGTCAAAAAAGCGCGGGCAGACATAAAATACTTACCCTTTTGGAGGCAATCATTGCTGATATCGGCATCCAATCTTCTTATTATAATTATTATTATAAATGTTTTTTTTTCATATTTTATTGAATTTTACAACTGTATTAACATAAATACAATAAGTAAAACTGTTGAATTTGAGTAAAGGGCGTGAAAGGCTTGTGAAGAAACTACCCAGCGGTAGAACTTCGAATTATAAATGTAAGATTATTATGAACAATGGCTTGCTATATTGCAGAGAATCTGCCCATTGCCAGCACTAAAAAATATACTTAAAATTAGAAGGTCTCGAGACCATATTCTTTTCTGACGCTTCGGAGGATTGTAAGGAATTGAAGAGGAAGCAAGGATTAAGACTAGTAGGCTAGAATGATAATGGAGTTTGTCATGGAAATGTTGGTACCTGGTTCGGGCGAAATCAGCAACATATGTAACATTAAAGTTCTTAAGGATTAGTTTAATTCTGACAAAATAAGGAGTATTTAGGATTTTACGAAGTATTTTGGATTGGAAGTACAGCTCCTAAAGTACAGATAGGCTATCTGATAGTCATGTAGATGAGCCATTTTTAATTAAATAGAAGGGTAGTGCGTTTGTCAAGGAAGTGCTAAGGTGAACGAAAGCGGCAAGCAGTTTCTTGACGTTGCGGTTTCCATTCTAGACGTTCGTCAAAGAGGAGTCATTGGTGGCGGATCTGCTCCTCGTGAGTAGCTTAGGCCGATCACTATATCCAATATAGTGCAGCGATGCAATGATGTAACTAACCTTGAATACATAGTCTGGTTTTTGACGTAAGACATCTATGCAGCCCTTATCTCAATAGATCACAAACAATTAGGAGGCAGATTGGTAAAGTGATATTCGTACAAGTTGTCACATCCAATGGCGCAAAGAGTTCAGTAGTAAAAAATGTATATGCACATTCTTTTCTATTAACATTAATAATATTACTAGAATGATTTATTACTAATATTACTAAGCCTCAACTCAAAGAGTGACGATCGCGGAAGATCGAATTTAAGTTGAATTCGAAAATTCAACTTAAATATTAGGATTCATAGAGTCCAAATATCCAAGTCTCTCAAAATGGTATCTGTGTTTGTATATGGTAGGTCGTGCTAAAAAACGAAAAGTCCATTTTATTCCGTACATGATTTCCTCATAAAAGGCTCTAAATTTTGATTTTGATAAAACACGCTGTATTGGTGTAAAATTAAATTAACTTTAATATAAAATAGGGTTTACCGTCATTAAAATATTCTGACATGCTTTAAATACCAAATTTTTCCTCCTAAATATTACCTTTAATTTTTTTTATAACAATAAATTAAGCATTTCTTGTTGTTATCTAAACTAAAAATTAAGATAATTGTTAAATATATAAAAAAAAATATATTTATATATAAATTCTTTTCTATGGACGTTAATAATATTACTAGAATGATTTATTACTAAACGCCTCAACTCAAAGAGTTAAAAGAGAAATCAAATAGTTGATCTCGGGAGGTTTGGAAGGAGGTTGCCAGTCACCCCAAACCGGCGACGATAGATAATTAAACACCTTTAGTTATACTGTTGAATTAATAGAACCGATTGTGGTCTATTAACGTTTCACCTCCACGTTAATCGTTTGCGTACTGGCTGTCCATGGAAGCCTTTTATTGACTGGTAATTAGATCTATTCATTCCCGAGTCGGAGCTCTCTTGAATGAGCACCTCCAACTCCAGCGAAGGTACACAGTGTGTTGTCTCAGGGAACAAACGCTTTGATCAACTTTACCTTCACATGTACCGCGAGCTACGGGGACCTAGCTAATATTAAATGATCTATGAGTAAGGTCAAAAAAAAAAAAAAAAAAAAAAATTAGAAATATAATCCATCATTATACCCGGCTATTATGTTGGTTTCTACATTCAAAATAGAATAAAAATAGATAGAGACTCTTTTCCTAACAAACAATTTATGACTTTAAATGCTTTGCTCAATTATTTTATATACTTGGGGGAAGTTGGTTCAGGATGCAGTCAATAGAACACACAAGTATAAACCTAATTTACTGGTGCCGACGTTTCGGCCTAAATTATAGGCCATCTTCAGGGCGATTGAGTGAGCTGATCGAGCGTTGAGCTGAGCGAATGTTACAAACATCAACGCTCGCTCAGCTCGCTCAATCGCCCTGAAGAAGTTCTATAATTTAGGCCGAAACGTTGGCACCAGTAAACTTAGTTTATACTTAATTGTTTGTTCCATTGATTGCACCCTGAACCAACTTCTCCCATATATACAAACAGTCAACCATTCTCACTTCATGATATTTTATAAATTTATAATACGTATTAAATACATCCAAAATCCTATTAAAATAAAAATAAATAAATCCGATATACTCGTATGTGAGATTGTGGGAAAGTAAACGTGAGATTGTGAGGGAAACGCTTGTTAGCTAAACTACTTAGTTCTGTCAAGAAACTTTAAGGTTAGAATCTAAAAAAAACTTTTAATATCCTTATGTGAAAAGTTGTTGCGTGCTGTGAGGGATGAACAACGCCTCAAGGTCTTCAAGAATAATGTTATACGTTGGTTTTTTTTTTTTACAGAAAAGAGGTGAGGCCACTGGAGAATTTAGAGGGCTACACAACGCTCAGTTACAGAGATTGTGCCACTCCAGTATATATAAAGTACCGCGCTGGCCCAAAAGGGCATGCATAGTTGTTAGGCTTAGTGAGAAACGAGTTCCTAAAAGGTTAATATCCGCTGAACTGACGGACAGGCGTCCAACAGGTAGGCTGAAGCGTAAATGGGAGGGTTGTGTAAAGTCAGATCTCAAAAATAGAGAGACTCTCTTCCAAATAAAGACAAACAAGGCGTTGCTTAAATTTTTTATTAAAAAAATATATGTTTATTGAAATTTACGACTGTATTTAAATAAATACATCGATGTGGTATTGGGTGGTATATAAATCTGAGAGAAACGCTTGTTATTATTCAGTAGATAAAATACTTAGTTTGAGGCTTCTGTCTCAAAAGTTTAGAATCTACAAAACTATTGATCCTAGGGTTTTTTAATGGGAGTAAAAAAAATTCCTTAGTTATGCCGTCCTTCGGAGGGGACGTTAAAAGGTGGTCCCGAGCCTTTGCGATGTCAGGTACTCTTTAAAGATCTCTATCCTAATAAAACCTGGATAGGCAGAATTTAGGACTCCCACTGTTGCATTGTCCGATTGGCCATAGTAGCATAAATGTGACGTTAAACGAATAAACAAACAAAGAAACGACCTTTATGAGATACATATTTAACACTAATTTTGTTTTGGTCCTTTTTTTTTTTTTTATTCTGGCCTGATAGCATCGTTAATTGGCCTATGAAGATAGGTTTTTTTGCACCAGTTTATAAATAAAAATGTTTTTCTGAGATCCGGAAATTGTAAAACCGAACGATAGAAGGAGTAAAAGCTCCTCGAAATGTCTGAATAATCATAGAAATATTAAAATTTAAAAATCTGCATGACGTTGATCGGCACCAACTTTCATATTTCGAAAGTTAGACTTCCTTAATTCTTCCAGTAGCGCGACAGGCCGTGTAGGAGTAAAAGCTGGCCTGGGCCTCGTGGTGTAATCTCCTGGGAGATTACACTCACCTTTCTCAATGCATTTTGTGGTGTAGGGTCATCACGCTTAATTTTGTGAGTAGCCACCATTTGGCTGACGGGTCCCACATATTTGGGGTAGAGGCTGTGAGCGAATCCCCATTTAATTACATACTAATATAAAATTATAAACTAGATGAATAACAATCACTTAACTTTATGCCTTTATTGTCATTTTCCCTTTGCAATTTAACATTTGTCATTTGCCATTATTTATAGGCATTTTCCTATACAACTTTGTTTTGCTAGATGACATTTCGTCATGACGCCATAGTAGCATCATAAGTGACGTTTAATAAATAAACCAAACCAAATCTGCAAAACTATTATCCTCCCGACGATTATATACGGATGTGAAATGTGGTGGATTAATTTGGAGGATAAACAACGCATCAAGATCTTCAAGAATAAGGTTAAACGTAAAATGTTTTGTCAGAAGAAGGATAAGAACACTGGAGAATTTATAGGGCTACGCTTACGCTTTATTACAGAGATTGTACCATTATAGAATAAATAAAGTACCGCATGGGCATCAATTGTCAGACTTAGCAAACAACGAATTTCTAAAAGGTTAACATGCGCTGAACTGACGGGCAGATTGGCCGAGGCGTAAGTGGGAGGATTGTCAAGTCAGATCTCAGGGGTTTGGGTTTGGACGGTGGTCATTCGATGATTTTGTCCAGGTAAAATTTAGTAGTATTGAACCTTCGCGTGAAAGCTTGAAGCTTAGCCTATTTTCTTTTGTAATAGGTAAGTAATAGTCAAAATAATTATATTGTGTCAAGGAAAATATTTATTTAAGAATAAATGATATAACAATTGACTTTTTATATTCAAGAATAACTTAAAGTTATGCTCTTTTCGTCATTCTACATTACTTTATCAACTTTTTATATAAGATAACTTTTTTTAAAGATCTCTTTCTTTCTAAGGGTGTATTTTACATAAAAGTTACTTATCATTTTTGCGAGAAAACTAATTAAAGCCTTGAATCATAAATGTTAGATTATTGTAAACGATGCTTGATATAAATGTTGAGAAAATGCACATTAGCAGCCATAAAAAAATATTCTAAATCAGAAGATCTCGAGTTCATCTTCTTTTTAGAAGCCTATCAGAACGGAGAATCATCAGGAATTGAAAAGAGAGCAAGGATAGAAAAAAAGTTGTTAGAGTGGAAATAGAGTTTGTCATGAAAGTAATATTGTTTGTTTATTTATTTAACGTCACTTTATGCTACTGTGGCTAATCGTACGATGCTACAGTGGGAGTCCTAAATTTTCCCTATCCAGGTTTAATTACGAATGTAATCTTTTACGAATACCTGACATCGCACTGGCTCGGGACCATTTTTTTACGTCCTCCCTGAAGAACGGCATAACTAAGGATTTTTTCCTCCCATTAAAATCATAGGACCACCTGCAGGTTTGAACCCGTGACCTTTTGTCATAAAAGGCTGTTATGATAGCCACCCAGCTACAGGTGATCCCATGAAAGGAATAATAATGTGTTCCAGATCAGTTGGAGTATAAATTATCTTTACGAAGTTCTACCGTTAACTTTCAATTTTCTGATAATTCTTCCGTTCAACAACCTGTTTCCTTTTACTGATATAATTCCATTATTTTCTGTTTGTTTTTTTTTTCTTTTTTTCCTGTGATTGGTTTATTTCATTAATGACACTGCAGGCACGCAATCATATGCCTTCTTATCCTAACTAGCTTAATAATTGAGAATAAACCTGCGATGATGGAAGGCAATCCTATAGTAACGAAAGTGGAACAAGCTGTAATAACTCAACTTTCTAAAACAAATTATATCCGTTGAATAAATCTCGGATTGTCTTTGATCTTCCGACGTAGGAATAGAAAAATTTAATAATTTTAATGAATAAATCTCCAGGCTCTTTTGGGTGGTGCTAAGCGTGTCGGAAGTTTAGGATTTATTTGAATATGACATATATTGCAAGGAAAAGCATTGCGATATCGGAAATTCGGGTATTCAATTTAAATATCCGTTCAAGGGTTCTTAAGTCCCAAGTCTCGCAAAATAGTATCCGTATTTGTGTGCGTATTGTAGGTCATGCTAAAAAACGAAAAGTCCATTTTATCCCGTGCACGATTTCCTCACAAAGGCTCTAAGGATTTTGATTAAACACGCTGTATTGGTGTAAAATTAAATTAGCTTTAATATAAAAAAGGGTTTACCCAACAATTAAGATAATTGTTAAATATATAAAAAAGTAAAAAATAAAATAATTAATTAATATATATATATATATATATATATATATATATATATATATATATATATATATATATATATATATATATATATATATATATATATGATACACCGAAAATACTTTTACAGGTTAATTTTTTTAAGGAAGTGTAGTATAGATGGATAATATAAACGATAAATAAGTATGAATACGTTTAAGAAAAGGTATATAACTAAAGATTTTAGAAGCATATAGAAAATTAAATAGTTGATATTTAATATATTTTAAATTTTCTTCCTCTAAAGTACCTTAATTTTGTACTTAAAAAAAAACAAAAAAACAAAGCAATATAAATATTTAAATTGAACGCATTTAATATCTAACTAACGAAGAAAAGAAAAAAAAATGTTTTAATGCTATATTTGTTTGTGAACAGTAATATAGTTGTATAATATGTCGTTAGAAAGCTAAGGAATTAAGATAAAATATTGCATCTTAAAAAAAATTGTAAATGTTAATGGAAAGTGATAAAAAGTTGATAAAACTAACTGATTCTTTTTATAAAACACGTGTTTCTATCGAAACTCAGTGTGATTAATTCTTCAACATTTTTTCATCTCTGTATTTGAAATTTACTAAATTGGTTTTAGCAACGGAGGTTAGTAAAATCCGTGTACTGTTTGCACTAAATATTTTTTTAATTTATTGATAGATAGACTTTATATTTATATATTTTATCTTGTATCAGTTAACCCTTAAAAGGGAACGAATAAAATAGTTGATAGACAAATTTAAATCGGGCTTATTTCTGGCCTTCGCAGCGTGTTTTATTGTACAGTACTGAGATCAAAGGTTTAACGCTGACGGGAAAATGTTTGTGGAACATATGTGTTGGGTTTAAACATGAATAAATGTTTACATTTGCCCGTTTGTGGCTGGTTGCGGGAGTATGCGCTCTTGAAATGCAAGCAACTTCCAGGGACGTAGAAACCTGTTCATCAATCAGACAAGCCCGCTTATCGGAACTCTAATAACTGTCACCTGTGACTGATGTCTCCTTCCAGAGTTTGGAAATTTTCGAGTGGTATGTCTCAATATTTAGCTGGATATTCTTATAATGCAATACTTTATTCGTTGTAGGGGGATGGATAAAGTGTTTTCTGTAGTAAAAATAGGTTAAAAAAATTGGGAAATATTTTCCCCGTGGAAAATGAAGAAGTGAGGAAATGAGTATTATCTTTATTACACTGATATAACTTATCAAACACGTGTAATAAAAACATAGTACTCGAATTTTGGGAGATATTGAGACGTTGATTTCCGAAAGGAGCTAAAGGACATTTTTTTAGAAATTCATATTTTGACAAATTTGTATTCTAATGGTTTAGTTTTATCTAGATCCGTCATCAGATTATATTTAAAAAACATAAAAATCCTTTAAAAGCGTATTTTAAAATTACATTTTATTCCAAAAGATACTAAATCCACATTTCATTCCAAAAGGTACTAAAAACATTTCCATCCAAAAGCTACTATATCCTCTGCAAACAGATATAACCTTTCCTTACATCCCCTTCCAAAAGGTACTATATTTCCTAATATACAGCAGAAGCACCTAACCCCGTAATATATTACCATTAACTTATTATTTTCTTCATTTTGTGTGTTTTTATTGGTTCATTTAGTACGTCTTGAATCACTGCTATTATTATGATCAATAGTTTTAAACTAATAATCAGTTTTTAGGCTGTTTTAAGCAACTTAACAAGCGTCGCTTTGATTCTTGTAGGTTGTCAATTTAATTATTTTTTTTAATTATTTAGTATTTGTTCTTGCAGCAACATAAATTTAATTAAACAAGTTTTAGAAACTCACATTTTAATAGAATAATGGTATTTGATCCAGCAAATCGTTGGAATTAGCATTCCAAGAACTTCTTATATGAGAGAAAAAACCGTGCCTGATTTAACTTAATAGTAGGTATTATTTTTTTTACTGTGAAATAAAAGCTTAAAAGTTTTTTTTTTTTTATCATTCTCTATAGTTCAATATTGTTTACACGTAGTTAATAATATAGATAAATTTGGTAAATTCACACAAATAGTAAATACAAGATCAAACTGAACTTCATAATTACATACTTTTTTATTGTAGTGCCATAAATGGATAAATTGTCCTTGGAATATTTTCTTTCCTTATGAAGAATAGATAATCAATGTAATTAACAAACAAATAAAGATATTTCTCAGAGGGAGAATAAGGAAATAAACATAACTTAGTAATTTACATTACAAAGACGATAGTTATAGGTAATGATGTATTAGGAAGGTTATAGTGACTGTTACTATATCTTATCTTTCCAAAAAGTACTATATCCACGTTTCATTATAAAAAGTACTATATCCATATTAAAAATAAACTTTAGATTTTATTAAAAAAAAGAATTGGTCCAATAATAAATAAATGACAGATTTTTGCGTTTTCTGTAAAATTGTCTTAAGTGGATTTAGTACCTTTTGGAAATCAACGTCCCAATTTTTGTATATATTTTTGCTTTTCATCATGATTATCCCTATGTTCTTTTTGGGAGTTTATAAATGTTATTATTATTTTGGAAGATTTAATAAATACAGTGATTTTCTATTATCTTTTCTTTTTTTAATTTTTTGGAAGTTTTCTTAATATAAACATTTAAAAAAGCACAACACTGCCTTCCATTCCTCACCCAATCACTTTATTTCACAAGCCTTTTATGAGTTTTTCATACTAGTCGACGTTTCGGGGCTGTTTCCCCATTTTCAAGGCAAACGGACGAATATATGTACATTTTCCACTTTTCAACGATCTTACTAGTCCAAATGACCAAATCTTACAGAATGGTCAGTGCAAGCAAGTCTAGCTCAAAAACATAAAGTCGTACGATAAGGAAATTTCATATTAAATACAACTATTGACCTTAAATTGTACAGAAAATTCTTCACCAACATCGACCCAGAAAAGATGCTTCATACCATCAATTTTTTAACTTTCTAAGATTTTCTCAAAAGCTGCTCTAACAATTTTGATGAGACTCGCAATGCTGAGGTAAAATATAACCGGCAATAATACCATGTAGGTTCCATTCAGATTCAAATAGTCTGACAAGGCTAAAATACGATATTTTCAATCCTTAAAGTACCTTTAATTTTGTAGGTTATAAATCTTTACCCTTTTAATGTGGTAAACATAAAAAAAAATAAAGTAAATAAAAAAATGAATTAAACATTATAAAGAATTAAATGGATGAGAAAACCTAAGTAATATTTTTTTCCTGTTCACTTTTATTTTTCCCAGCAATTATAATATATATTATTGTATACATAAATAGCAATATAAATATATAATATGTCATTGAAACGCGCTAATATTTAAAAACGAAATGTCATTTAACAAAACAAAGTTGTAAAGGAAAATGCCGATAAATAATGGGAAGTGACAATGGTAAATGACAAAGGGAAAATGACAATAAAGGCATAAAGCTAAGTGATTGTTATTTATCTAGTTTATACTTTTATATTAGTATGTAATTAAATGGGGATTCACTCACAGCCCCTCCCCCAGATATGTGGGACACGTCAGCCAAATGGTGGCTACTCAAAAAATTAAGCGTGATGACCCTGCACCACAAAATGCATCGAGAAACGTACCTACACGGCCTGTCGCGCCACAGGAAGAATTTAAGAAGTCTAACTTTCGAAATATGAAAGTTGGTGCCGAACAACGTCATGCAGATTTTTAAATTTTAATATTTCTATGATTATTCAGACATTTCAAGGAGCTATTACTCCTTCAATCGTTCGGTTTTAGAATTTCCGGATCTCAGAAAAACATTTTTATTAAATAAGCTTTAAACTGGTGCAAAAAAAAAACCTATCTTCATAGGCCAATTAAGGATATTAGGAGACCAGAAAAAAAAACAACCAAAAAATAATTAGTGTTAAATATGTATCTCATAAAAGTCGTTTGTTTGTTTATTTATTCGTTTAAAGTCACTTTCATGCTACTATGGCTAATCGAACGATGCTACGGTGGGGGTCCTAAATTTTGTCAATTCAGGTTTTATTAGAATATGGATTTTTAACGAGTTCCTGACATCGCACAGGCTCGGGACCAACTTTTAACGGCATAACTAAGGATATTTTACTCCCATTAAAAAATCCTAGGACCACCAGCAGGTTTGAATCCGCGATCTTTGATATAGAAAGCTGTTATGTTAGCCACTACACTATGGGTGACCCCTCATAAAGGTCGTTATATTGTGGGAGCTGATACAAGAGAAACAAAATGTTCATATGATCCATAGTCTAATTGTCAACAGTTAAGGAAAAATATCAAATTTAGAGATGTTCGCTGTTCAATGAAGACCATGGATAACAGTAAAAATTACAATACAAAATTTGATTTTCTTTCCAAACGTTGGCAATCGGACAATGGGTCATACGAACTTTTTTGTTTCACATAAGGTCTACTATCTGCTTCCAAAATGAAGAATCATTTATAAGATTTTACATATAGGTAAGCGAAAGTGAAACTGAATATATAGCTATGAAAGGAGACAGTTAATTTAATACAAGCGGATGGGACTGTTGGGTATAACGCATAAAAGTGAATAAGGTGATTGGAAGTTGGTTTGGAAACCTGATCCTTCGTCTGGTAGCACCTCCGACCTCAGCGCTAGTCAGATCCATCAGGAGATTAAGAATGGAGCTGCGGTGGTAACGCTATAATGAGCAGGCACCGTCCTCTTTCTATATAATTTACTCTACAGATCTTCTCTTTCGTAATAGGCTTGGTATTCTCTATTTCTAACTTAACATTCTCACTTTCACATGTCTTTATAAGAAATATATAGTAATAAGGTTAAATATACAGGAATGAAGGTTTTAAGGTATTCTGGGTCTTAAAGATCATCTCGCAGTGTTTGTGGATGTGGTAATAGCTAAAAACGAAAATTCAAACTAAACTGAAATTAGATATTTAGTACAAGTTTATGCCTAGGATGTTACAAGAAACGTTTTCGTTTAAATGGATATGCCAGAAGTGTTACCATGCATTTTCCCTTTCCCGCAAAGGATTTTGATTAAACTCACTGTATTAATGTAAAAGTGAATAAGCTTTGATATGATGTAGTTTTATCCTAAATGACCTAGTCCCTCAAAAAGGTCTCAGTGTGTTTGTGGTTGTAGTATACCTAGCTAAAACTTAAATTCGTACGAAGCTGACATTATTATTTAAAATAATGGAGTTGTAGTTGACAGTTGAAACTATATGATTGAGAAGTTGTTTAGGGGTGAGGTCACGAAGAAAACGCACCAATAAGACAAAGTTATTTTATTTATTGTGGATGTAATTAGTTGACCGTTGAGAATTACTGGAAGGAATTAGTCCGGGTAGCGGTCATTAAATGAAACAATTAAATAGTTTCAACTATTTATTGTTTGCCAACGTTTCGACCCCCTTTGTGGGTCATCGTCAGGGCGCATGGTGGGAGAATGGAAACTTTTTTTTTTTTTTTTTTTTTATTGAGAAATATTACAATTTGTTGCATAATGAACAGTAGTAATAGAGATGTAGTACACATTCATACAATATATACAGCCAATAATGATAAAGTCAATTTACATAAAATCGGAAATAAATAAATTCAAATATATACAAAAAAAAAAGCAACAAGAAACAAATCAAAACAACAACCTGTAGTAGAGATAAATACAAGTTGGGAAATAAATAAAAATCATACAAGCATACTTAACTATATACAATATATACAATCAGACAAAGGAACCCTAGACTCGGCTGCTCCCCCCACAAGTGGGGGAAGAAGCGGAATCCAAGAGATCCCAGCGCCTCCCACTCAGCGCTTCACTGGTGTATGCCAGTGGAGGCCGAGCCAGAGCGGAATAGCCACAAACATACAGTACATGAGTGGAGGATCTGACCAGTGTCAGAACTCCAGATAAATGTTTACAAAACGTCGCGGGGCCACTGCCGTTTCAAACTTCGAGGAGGATTGTAGGGATGGGTGAAGCTGGAAAGAGATTGAGCAAGAGGATTAGGATGATGAAGAAGGTTCTGATGGAATTTGGAGAATTTGGATGGTACCAGATCTAAAATAAATGGAATATTAAGGTCATGGTGTAGGGTACAGTTGGTAACGTAATAAGGAGCATTAACTATTGTTCGGAGGACTTTGGATTGGAAGGATTGGATACGTTTGATGTTAGAATGTTTAGTTGTCCCCCATAGTTCAAGTCCGTAGGTCCATATAGGTTTCAGTACTGTCTTATATATTAGTAATTTGTTGTCGACTGTAAGATGAGATTTTCTGTTTAGTAATTTGTATAACCGGCCGAATCTGCGGTTGAGTTCTATCCTTTTAAGTCTCGTATGTGGGTTCCACGTCAGTCTTTTGTCTAGTAAAAAGCCAAGGTACCGGACTGTGTCTGAGGAAGGAAGCGGTATGGAATTGAATTTAACTGTTGGACAGGATTTACGTCGAAGGGTGAAGGTGACGTGTGTACATTTGCTTTCGTTCACTTTAATTCGCCAAGCCTTACACCAGTCTTCGACAAGGGAAAGGTGCCTTTGGAGATTTAGAGATGCTACTTCAGGATCGGAATTGGATGATAAAATGGCTGTGTCGTCAGCAAATGTTGCCAGAAAGGTATCGGGATCGGTAGGGATATCGGCGGTGTAGAGGATGTAGAGGACGGGTCCTAAGACGCTGCCTTGAGGAACACCGGCCTCAACAGTATAATGTTTGGAAAATTCGGAACCACAGCGAACTCGGAAGGAGCGGTTTGATAAATAGGATCGGAGGATTAGGTATAAGGATTGAGGTAAATGGGTTTTGAGCTTAAAGAGCAATCCCGGGTGCCACACCCGGTCAAAAGCTTGAGCTATGTCCAGAAAGGCACCCGAACAATACTCCTTGCACTCAAGGGCAGAGGAAATGTGATCCACAACTCGGAGTCCTTGCTGAACTGTGGAATGTTGAGAACGAAATCCAAACTGATGCGAAGGAAAATTTTTAAATTTATCTAGGATTCGTTTTAGTAGGAGCTTTTCGAAAATTTTTGAGAGGATCGGAAGTAGGCTAATAGGTCTGTAAGATGACGTGCTGTTGGAAGGTTTGCCTGGTTTCAGGAAAAGGATGATAGTTGAATGTTTCCATAAGAGAGGAAAATAGGTAGTGCGTAGGATACTGTTATAAAGATATGTAAGGAATGTAATGGCTTTCTGTGGAAGTTGTCTTAAGATCTGTGGCGTGAGGAGATCATATCCAGGGGATTTACGGAGAGGAAGCTTTTTAAGAAGATATTTGACCTCAGAGGGATTAACTGCTTTAGGAGGTAAGGAGAGTGGTATTGGCGAAGTAAGGAACTGTTCAACTGTTGAAGTATGGTTTGGATTCAACTCAGGATGAGGAGTGAAAACTTTGGAAAGGTGCTGTGCAAATTCCTGGGCCTTATCCTTGTCAGAAGCAGCCCAGGAACTATCACCGCGCAGGAGAGGATGGGAAATCGTGTGAGTATTCAGGATTTTCTTCGTGACATTCCACAGGGAATTGTCACGAGTCGAGAGAGAGGAGAGGTAGAATTGTAGGATTGGGAACGAAAGGTCGCCAACTCCCGCTTTAATTGTCTACAATAAAAGTTATAAGAGCGGCGATCTTCTGGGTGGCGGGTGCGTTGCCATAATGCTCTGGCTCGGCGTTTGGTGTTGATGAGGTCTGTCAGGTGTTGTGGTAAATGGCATTTGTAAGGAATAATTTGGGATTGTTTAGGAAAGGAGGCAGTCCAGGCAGCTTGTTGAATCAAGGTTGTAAAGGAATATACGGCATCATCAAGGTCAGAAGGGGTTTTGAGAGTTACTCTGAGGTCGATATCATTGGTGAGGATTTCGCGGAAGAGGTTCCAGTTGATGGGGCCTCTGATGAATGACGGTGGGAAAGGTTTCGGAATAGGAGTCATGGATACATTTAGGATTAATGGACTATGATCAGAGGATAGTTCATCAAGGCGAGCTACGGAATAGTTCAGGGAGCCTAATCCGCTGTGGATGAAGAAGACGAGGATGTCTGGATTACGGTTAGGATCTGTTGGCCAGTAGGTAGGGGAATCGGGAGGTAGGAGATTAAGGCGTCTGGAGTTGATTGCAGACTGCAATGTCCGTCCACGAGTATTTGTGGTTCTGCAACCCCATTGTTGGTGCTTCGCGTTTAAGTCTGCACCTAGAATAAAGTGATTCCCCAATGAGTTGAGAAAGGAACCAAATTGGGTAATAGAAATAGAATTTTTAGGAGGGCAATATGCTGATGCGATGACTAGCGGAAAGGAAAAGGTCTTGATTATAATAGAGGTGGCTTGTAGGAAATCGTGGGCGGGAAGTGGGTGTAAGTGATGGGAGAGGGATCGGTTGACAATGACAGCAGTACCGGCATGGGCTTTGCCGTCTGGATGGTCTGTCCGGTATGTTGTGTATTCAGGTATTTTGAAGTACTGTTTAGTGGTTAGTCTAGTTTCAGTAATGAGTGCAACGTCAACTTTTTTGTCTTGGAGTAAGGCTGTAAGTTCGTCAGTGTGAGTTCTAACACCATTCGCATTCCATAGGAGAATAGATAAGGAGTTAGGTGAGGTCATTTATGGATTTTTTAAGTTAGGAATAAGATTTGATACAAGATTCGTGAGGATTGTTATTAGGGGCATGACAAGGGATTTGATTTCGGAAATGAAGGATGTCATCAAACTGGTAAGATCTGTGGCATTTGAAGGAGGGGGAATATGAGAGATTTGTTGTGGATGAGGATTTTTAGGACTGATTACGTTTTGAGGAAGAGGTATTTGTGGAATGGATTGAGGATATTGAGGTACATTTTGTAGTTCCGGCAGGGCCTCGGCTTCAGTACATTGGTTCCCACCTCCAAGTAAGTGGGCAAATGATACATTGGCATCGATCAATTTTGAGGGTTCTCTTCTAGTTCTAGCCTGTCTTGTTGTTTCATCCAGTACTTGGGGTTTTTGATACCTGGTCCTTAGCTCCTTATAGATTTGGCATCCTTTGTAGTTGGCGGGTGGTCCTTGAGGCAATGAGCACATACAGCGGGTGTTGACTTCGGTTTTGTACATTCCACAGACTTGTGCTGTTCACCGCATTTCACGCAGCGTGGTATGTGGTGACAGTAACTTCTGGTATGACCATACGCCTGACAATTGTAACACTGAACAATTTCTCTCTTTGTATAAGGTTTTTCGACTCTTACACTTGTATAATACAGTCTTTTTAGATCATAAATTTTTTCTACTCCTGCTAATGGTTCCAAGTCAGCGAAGAATAGAGGCAGTTGAACTCTATCTTTTATGACATTAGTGACTTGTCGCACTTTGTAACCCATCTGCATGAGTTCTTCTTTGATAGCGTCAACTGGTGTTGAAGGGTGTAGATTTCTGATCACAACTCTAAGAGCTCTCTATTGCCGTAGCTGATAAGTGTGAAAATCCGCTTTAGTTTCAGTTAGGTATTTCACAATTTTTCTATATGCCTCGGCGGTGGTCGGTGATATTTTGGTGTCATTGATTCTACTCATACAGTAGTAGCTGGTGGATTCGGTAATCTTGTTTAATTGCGCACATAACAACTGGAAATTTTTAATATTTTTGACAAATATCGGTGGAGGCCGTGGTTCACTGGGTGTAGGAGCAGATTCCATGTTTTCTTTTTCATTATGTAGGATTTGAAAAGGATTTCGGGTGAAAAACGGAGATTCTTCAGTCATCCCCTGTGACGATGTTCCAGGCTGTGGTTCAGATTCTGTATTAGAACCTGAAGGGGTTGCTTGTTGATTTAATTTTTTATTAGTATCACGGCGGGGTCTTTGTTTTATGGGAGACGTGATCGAACCACTAGATCTAGATCTTTTAGTTGATGCTTTGGAGGACATCACTTGGTGAAAATATCGCATTTCATGTGAAGAAGATAATAAGAAAATAACTAGATGTTGGTAATAAAACAATAACTAAAGAAAAGAAAATCAATCCCGGCCTTGCCGAGCTATTGGCAATCAGCTGATGTGAAGAGGTTACCCAGCATTCACTTTACACCGTAAATTGTAACAAAACTTACTGTTGTTTGCTCCAATATTTACTGCTGTTGTTATCCTGTAGTCTGGTGATGTTTTCAAGATTGCACTGAAGAGAATTCAAACTGAAAAAGCATGAAATCCAAGAGCCGATTTGAAAGATGACTGCTATACACATGCGCATGCGCAGAACTCGAATGGAAACTAGGTGAAAAAGGTTCACCTAGTTTCCATTCTCCATAGAAGTGAGTATTTCCGATGACTTTTTAAGGAACTCCCACAGAATCAGCCCCTGTGAAGGCCCACAATGTAGGCCGAAACGTAACCACACAAATAAAATTACTTTGTCTTATTGATGTGTTTTCTTCGCGAACGCACTCAAAACCAACTTCGCTAGCATTTCATATTTAAGGGAGGTGTATGGCTAGGATTTTACGGAACTTTTTTCACCAAAACCGAAGTGCTACTACATACTATTAATTTTATATGTTTTTAGACTTTTTCCATAATCCCCTCTAAAGATTTAGATTAAACTAGCTATCTAGATTTAAACTAGGAATGTCTACAACAAAATATCTGTTTCCGTCAACGCAAAACATAGACATTATTTAAAAATTATAAACTCATAACCCAGAAGCATTGTACTCAGCTGAATGCCTTACAAGGAACAGAAAAGGTAGAAGCGAAGGAGAGAAAAATGCTGAAAAAGATTCTTGACCAAATTAGGGAAAATGTCGAGTACAGGAGACGACATAACAGCGAAGAGTATCAGCATATGGAGAGGGTAACATATGCCATTCCAAAATGGAGGATTAATATTTATGGCCATGTAACACGCATGAGCTCACAAAGATAGATCAACAAGATCTTTTCCTACGTTCTTGACAAGAAAACCGAAGGACCCTGGTTCATCCAAGTTGAAAAAGACCTTCAAGAAATAGAAATTGCACTCGAAGACATCCAAAAATGAGACCCCCCCCCCCAAAAAAAAAAAAAACTTATAGAGATAGAGCATGCTGAATACGTGCAAGAAGTGGACTGATGAAAGAAAGGAGGCTCACAGAATAAGAACGCGTGAGTACTGAGAAAGAATAAAAGCTGAAGGATGCAAGTGGTTTAAATCTTTAATATGATAATATCTGCTTGTTGAAGATACATGTATTGTTTAATCTATTCATTATTTTTCTTATTACATCGGATTCGGAAATAAGAGATGTATTAACCGTTGAGCATTACTCCACTTTCCGTGTTAAGCTTAAGACAAAATTTTAATACTCAATCAAAAGAGAATCAATCAATGTACTTTACAGATCAATCAATCCATCAAAAGTTATAATGTTAGACTTGAGAAGCTTAGTGTGCGTAAGGAATATTTAGTAATAACATTAATGGCACCTAATGAATAATCAATATGCCTTAAGTTTCAATCAAGTTATATTATCTTCCCACTTATTTTTGATCTTTGAAAAAGTCTGAGCTGTTATTTTTTATAATTTTTTTCCTCATAAATTTCACTCGTACTGATTTTGATAATACAACATTAGGTTAGAAAAATATAAACTGATTCATTCAGTCTTTAGTTTTTAAAAATAAAATCTGATTTGTTGAGAGTGTAATCTATGTGGTTTTGTGTTTCCTAACTCTATAAAATTCTTTTAAAAACATTTATAAATTCTAAATTCGTGATAACAAAACAAATATTTTAAATAAAACCTAAAGATAACGTAAACAAAATTAATAAATAAAAAGTTGAAGATAAGATTTTAAAAAAAAACAAAAAAAACTGATGTAATGTATCAAATATGTATTTATATTTTTTGTTAGTTTATTCTGCATAATGACTGTTATATATTTTTTTCTTACCTCACTGATTCCCTTCAGAAACCTTCAAGGTGTCCCTAAACCTCAAGGGAGCGTTCGCTACACGATGAGAATTCAGGTAGGTGTATTTGAGGTGAAATTCGTGATACTAATGAGAGTGGATTATCATACACTCTTAAATACTTTCAACATATAATACATATTCATTTGCCGAATTTTCTGTATTACTTCATCATTTTTTATTTTTTTATTTATTTATTTTATTTTTTTTACCTTACGTTATAAACAACGTTTATTTCTTAAAATGGAGTTTCTACATTAAAAAAAACAAAAACGTTTTCTTGATGTGTATATTACACTTGTTTGTTTCGACATAACTTTATCATCCAGTTTTTTTATCTTCTTAAAAAATAATATTTAATGATATTGTAGGATTTTTCTAATAGTAATATTTGATTTCATTACCCAAATTTAATTTTTAAAAATAACCCTTCCCCCTCTTTTGCTACTTTCGTGAACTCTCACAAGACCCGCTTTCACCTCACCTTAACATACCCTATTTTCACCGCGTAGCTCTGCGTTAAGAGTTAGACACACACCCCGACCTGCAGTTTTCTTGCTATAGGTTAGATAGATAAGCCAAGTAATAGCTATTTGTGTTCCTTTCATCTTTTGCCGACAGGGGCTTATTAACGTTACTTCCCATTGAAATTGTTTATTGATTTTATTTTACTCTCCACCCCTTAACATATTTTCAATACATATCAATAGGCCAGTGAAAGCGAAAATGGTCAAGTATGAAATATAGAAGGAATTCGATAAACAAATTACTGCAGAAATATTGTAATAGTGAATGTTTTGTTTTGCGCTCACCAAAATCTTTTTATATATTTTCATTTTATAATTTTTTTTCACTTTCACTTGCAACCTATTTAAAAATATTTAGTTACAGAGAGTATTGCAGGTAGTAAAAATTTCGAATTCAGTTTTTAGCGTTAAATGTTTTAGGGTCAGCTGAGTCCAAATTACCTAGTACCGAAAAAAATTCTGTGGGAATATCCTGTGTGGTAAGTCTCTTACGAACACGGAAAGTCTTAAGAAACTGAATTTTGATAATTGATACAACTATAAGCCTATAAGAGATGTCGCATCAACTTTTTCTCGAAAATCGGTTGACCGAAAGTGCTACTTTATACCATGGATTTTGCTCATTTTTACGATTTTCTCATGAATGGCTGGAACGATTTTGATATCAGGATGTAAAATTTACTATTATTACTATGTAGGTTTCTTTCTGATTGAAATAATCAGAAAGGGCTTAAATAGTTGTATTTGGCAGATTAAATAATAAATAAAATTTAAGTATAAGTTTATTTAATAGTTATTAGTTAGAGATTTTAGAAGGTTGAAACGGCAGTGGCCTCGTGACCTCTTGTAACATGTATATTGGAGTTCTAGCATTGGCTAGATTCTCCACTCACGTGCTGTATGCTTGTGAATTGTATATAGGTATGAGTGACTATTGTATATATTTTTATTGATTTTATTATGTATATATGTATATTTTATTATTATTATTATATAAATTTATTGTTTTGTATATATCGTGTGAATGTAGTATGAATGTTGTACGTTATCACTATTAAAAATGTCCTGAATTGGACAGATTGTAATATTTCTCGATAAATAAAAAAAAAAAAAAAAAAAAAAAAAAAAAAAAAAGTTAGATTTTAACAGCCGAGGTAAGAGATAGTCATGTTTTTTCTGCACCAGATTTTTATATGATGCTTAGTTGGATTTGATTAGTTCAGCATTATAGGTATGTGTCTTTACCGACGAGGGATGTGGAAATATTGTCCTCGGGAACGGGAAACATTTCAGATTCTATTTATCGTTCAACGAACCCGGACGTTAATTACCGAAGGAAAACAAGAGTAGTTGTCTGTTATGGATTCATAAGACACGTGGCTGATGGGTTCATGAAAATGCTATCATGGGGCACACATGCAGCCCTCGCAAAAACCAACAAAGTAGACCGAGATGAAAAAATGATATTCGAGTGAGGAATGTGAAATGAAGGGTCTAACGACTGCTAGGATCAGCTTTCAGCGAGCCCAACACTCCAACAACCGCCACGCCATGTACAATTAGACCCCTTCTCATTTGTATTCACCGAGGGGATTATTATTTAATTACCAATGTATTACTGCCGATCCGTATGATTAAGTACGTTTCTGGAAATATATATATGTTTTTATTAATAATAATAATTCTTTATTTATTCTAGTACAAGTCACTTTATTATAGAATATTACAACAAAAACTTTAGTATCAGAGTAAAAAAAAAATCTGGTTCGTGCAACAAACGAATTTCACTTACCTCCGTTGTTAAAATCAATATAATAATTTTTAAATACGTTTAGAGATAATAATAAATTAAAAAAAAAAATAATAAAACTGAATATCAATAAAAGCATGTTTTTTATTGAATCAATAATATTTAATATTATTTTCTTCAACAATCAGTATGTTATATCGGCTATTCATCACTCTTCCTTAACTTTTAAAATTGTTTGTATGAGATAATATTTTTTCTAAAATCTCTAGCTCTCCAACGGCATATTATACATCTATATTACTGTTTTTAATGTTCAAAAACACAACTATCGGATTAAAAATATTTTTGCTCTTTTCTGCTATAATTGGTTATCAAAATCGTTCAACTTGTATATTCAGTTGATTTTTACAATGCTAATCAGATGATATGGTTGATTGTATAAAACCTAATAAATTAAAATTACTTTTGAGAGAAAAAAAAATAAAATATCGGCATTTAAGCCCTGTCAGACTATTTCAATCAGAATGAAACCTACACCAACTTAAGTTTTATTAAATTTAACATCCATTTAGCGAGTTAAAATCGTAAGTATCGTTTTTGAGAAAATAGCAAAACATTCCAACATGCATGGTATTAAGTGGCTCTTCTGGTTAGCTAATTTTGATGAAAAAGTTTCTGTAATATTTCGGGCTTATAGTTGTTTTAAATATAAAATTTCGGTTTCATAAGACTTTTAGTTTACACGCTGGAGCTCCCACACACGGACCTTTTTGCGAGACTTGGTTATTTGGACTCAGGGTACCTTTAAACGTGCATTTCCGTTGAAAACTGTAATTCGAAACTTTTCACGATCGAAATACTTTCCCTTACTATATATTTCATATATAGGTAAGTGGAAGTTAAAAGCTATTTAAGAAACATAACATCGGGCGTATAGGTGTCTTAAATATCAGTTGTTATCCATTGTTTTCATCAGAGAAAAACAAGCATATTTACTTGATGAGTGCTTAAAGAAAAACAAACGGTGCCTTGTGAAAAAATATAAAATTTCTCAGAATGTTGAGAAGACAAACGCAAAAAAATAAGAAAGTAAGTATCGCAGAACGTCATGCAGAAAATTAAATATTAATATCTAAAATATTTGGACATTTTAAGGAGCTATTACGTGTCTATCGTTAGGTTTTGAGATTTTCCGGATCTCAGAAAAACTTCATTTAATTAGCTTTTAAACGGTGCAAAACAAATCTACCTTCATTAAACCTACGGATTAGGGAAGATCTGTTGGGAAACTGCTCAGGAAAACTGCGGTTCGAAGGGGTGTTAAATATGAGTCTATCTGAAGGTCGTGAGCGAGTGTTGCGGCAATAGACGGAGGACTTGAAAAGAAATATATCCGAGATGTAAAACGGACGGTGGGTTTGAAGAACTTTATATTGGAAGGATGCTGAAAGTACTAACAATGGTAGGAAGATAAAAGCCACTACAATTCTTCCTGTAATCGGGTGACATAGGTCTCACTAGAGGTTCCTCGTGTTGAGTTCTTGTCGTTTTAGTTTAGTATACGGGATCCAAGTTAGTCTTTTGTCCAGAAGGAATCCAAGATACTGGACTGTGTCTAAAAAAAAAAAAAAAAAAAAAAAAAAAAAAAAAAAAAAAAAAAAAAGGAGTAGACTAAAAGTGAACGGGGGGGGGGGGCAGCATTGTCTTCGAAGCGTGAAGGAAAAATATTTGCATTTGGATTGGTTAACTTTGATTCCCCAGCTGTTACACCAGTCTTTAATTAGAGTAAGGTGCCTTTAGAGGTTTAAGGATTCAGGATTTTAGTGAGAGGATAGGAAGGATGTGTCATCAAAGACCGTTGCTAGGAAGGTATTGGGGTGAACAGGTATATAATATTAAATTATTATATTATTTAAATTAAGGCCGTAAATAATATTTCTAAACCTTTGTTTAAAGTAGTGAGGTAAGTGAGAGTCGTGTGTAGAGAGTTCCAGATTTTATTTTATTTCATCGAAATTAAAATCTGTATGCAATTGTAAGCGAAGAATACAATAAACAGACTCTTCATCAGTCAGAAAAAAAAAGTCCACACTGAACAAAAACGGTAAGCTCCTACAAAGTTGAGATTTATTCATAAGATTCTGGGCTGATAAGCAAGTTTTCGTGTAGAAAGTATTTCCAAGGGAGAGTTAAGTTTTGGCTAAGTTTCTTTTCTCCTTGCCGTAGCAGTAAAGTGTGCCCGAAATTGATATTCCTGTCTTCTTTGTTCGGAAGAAAATTTCTTAGTGACCAGAACATTTAACTTTTGTTAACTTCGGTTAACAAGCGTAAAATGGGATAAGCGGAGCTTAAACGTTTTAGATTGTTAGTTCAGTGTCTGTCCTAGTTTATAAGTTTCATGAAATTTAATTTGAAATGAAAATTATAACATTTTTCTTATAAGAGTGGATATAATTAGTTGACCGTTGAGAAGCACTAAAAGAAATTAGTCCGGGTGGCGGTCGGTAAATGAAACAATTGTATAGTTACATAAGTTTATTTTTTTGCCAACGTTTCTACTCCTATTGTGGGTCATCATCAGGGCGTGTTGTAGGCGAATGGAAACTGGAAATGAAACAGTTTCCATTCGCACGCCCTGATGATGACCCACAATGGGGGTCGAAACGTTGGCAAAAAATAAACTTTTGTAACTACTCAATTGTTTCATTCTCCGACCGCCACCCGGACTAATTCTTTTTAGTAATTTTTTTTTTGTAGTGGTAAGGAAACTCATTATAGCCAATTTTCTGGGGTTTTCAACATTGGCCCGTATTAAATAATACGGGTTAAGTTAAATATTAAGTAAACTTAGTCATCGACCTCATAGTTTCTTACTACATAAAAAAAAAAATAAATAAATAAATAAAAAAAAAAGATTCCGGGTGGTGGTCAGTACAAGTACTAAAAGTGTGAAAGAAAAATTAGAGATAATATAAAAAAAATGAAGGGTAAATCAGGGTATAATGTGTGTACCCTTTTTTTCTGTATTTTGTGTATTGTTATTTCATATACGCACACAAACATATATATATTACTATACAATCATTGTATTACTATTGTATCTTTATAGCCTTGATGATGACTCACCATGTCATTGTGTAAATTTAAATTAAAATTTTCCGTCGAAAGTAAAAGAGCAACACACACTACATTTTTTTGGTTTTCGTTCGTAGTTATAACATTCTTGTTTCTTGGGTCTGGCAGATTTTGTTATAATTTAGAATAAGTAAATTTAAAACCAAACAATAATAAATTTAATCCTCCCCTAAGTTCAATACAAATTTTAAAATAGCATTTCTAGCCCGGAACTAATTCAACTGTTATTTTACTTGGTCGTTCCGTTTTGTCTTTGTAGTTATTTTTGATCTTGTGAGCTTTCTTGGCTCCTTGATTTTTATCAATATTTTTTAACAAAGCTGTTACGGCCCATTTCGACATGCATCGGCAATTTACCGGTAATTTTAGTAATTGGGGCATAATGTGGAGATTGGCGTGTTTAAGTGGATGTATCACACAGGGCACCGCTGTTTCCAGAATTCATTTCAATGTTCATGTGAGTTACCACACACACACACACAAACAGACCTTTTTTAGGGACTTGGACATTTGGACTTAGGAGACCCTAAAAAGTGTATTTCCATCGAAAACTGGGATTCCGAAATTTCGATCGCAATATTTTCTCTTACTATATATATTTCATATTTAGGTAAGTGGAAGCAAAAATAAAAACTTAAACATTATTCATTCTTGGACCATTGATTTTAGCAACCAAGGTAACTTCTCAGTCCTGTGTTGAACGCACATTTTTTTTTTTTTTTTTTTTTTTTTTTTTTTTTTTTTTTTTTTTTTTTTTTAATCGATACCCTCCGAATGCAATTAAGTAGATAGAATTTATTACCAAGGGGGACATTAAGAGATAATAAAAGGTTCTCAAGAAGAAAATAAGTTGACGTGTTGGCTAATTACTCTCCGTTTGCTTCCTGCTATCTCAAAAAGTGCTCTTCCAAGTTGCTATCTCTTGGACAGAAGTAAATTACAGTTAACATGTCCAAACAGCAATGGCTTAATTTAGTAAGGGGATCTGGGAGCTATTCTGACTTAGTAACTCCACTAAATCACTAAGCATTCCCCTCCTAGGCTACCTTTCAACCAACCCGAGTTCCCTTTCTAACAACTTTTTATTAAATTGTTGTAAGTCAGGATTATTTTATTATATTATTTTATAAAATTGGCGGAGAGATCACAAGTGTACCCTTCTCCGGGCCCTGGGTTCGATCCCCGGATGTGGTAGAATTATTTATTCTTTTATTTCAGTCGTGGGACAACCCTGGGGTACGGAGACCTTCCTTGGACATACTCGGCCTCTAAAAAGCGGGTGCCCAAAAATAGAGGTAAACCTTGTAGCGTGTTTTTAGTCTAATCACTTTCTTGCACGACCGTAAAAAATGCTTGAATCTTTATATAAATACAGAACATAAGAACCTTCTTAGTTTTAGAAGTATAATTTTTTTTTTCATTTTATATAATAATTAGTTACAAATTTATAATATATTCGATTGGAAAAGTTGGTTAGGGACGGCAAACAAATCACACTTTTAGGACAATTTAATATATTAGTGTATCCGAACTTTATCAGTGTTAAGAAAAATAAATATGTAACGATAAATTAATAAGAGTTATGAAAAAAGTTACATAATTAGAAAAATGTATAGCACCTCTTAATTGCATGTTAATTTTCATTTATTATCATTTTTGTATGTAATAGCCACATATATTTCTCCACCTATACACCATATATACCATATTTTTGTAATCTTTCTATATTCTACATTACTACAATCTTGACATATTTTCAATATTGTCATCTTATTTTAATGCTATCGTTTTATTTTCCTTTTGCATTGTTTTATATTTTTTATGTTTTGATCCTGTTTTTCCTGCAATGAAGGAGACCCTGGAGAAGAAACAGTTATTGTGGTACGGGCATGTGTGTAGGATGAGCCAGGATTGTGACCCACGCAAATTTATGGAGGCAAAACCAGTAGCCAACTAGACCTAGAGGAAGATCTAGGCTTAGCTGCAGAGGCTACATTAACAAGTTTGGGCAAGTGAGAGGCAAGGCATTGCATGAGATGAAGACTCTTGCAGGAGACAAAGAGAGATGGAGATCTTTGGTTTGATTATCTCCACGCTGAAAGGCACAAGGAGAAAGCTGAAGTAGAAGAAGATCTTGTTTTACATCTCAGCCCCAGAATTTATTTTGTAATTTCAGCACTCTTATAATAAGTTTGATTAGTAGTAGTATGTGTAAAAATATAACCAAAGAAAATAGCACAAAACAAAAAAATAAAGTATCGCCTTCTCAAACTTAATCTTGAAAAACTGCAGGTAAATAACGGTCAAATACAAGAGTTGGGAGATGGTTGTTTTTTTACCTCTATGGTTTTGGGCCCAAAGATAAAGATGGCGCTAAGCCGCCAGGTTTTCTCTCCACGTTTTTGTTTATAGAGGCTGGATGAACCACAGGAAGTTAATTTGGAACCCTGTTTCAGTTTTGCCTTTCGACTAAAGTATAGACCATGATTTTCAATAGATTCTCTTTTCATTCTAGGGCATATATATATATAGATAGACAGATAAATAGATAGATAGATAGATAGGTGCGTTGGTGAGCTCAAGGTTTTAGACGTTCAAGCCCAAACAAACTAACGCGTACCTTTCAGCGGGACTTGGTTAGTTTAACTGAGCTATGACCTTACGATGCGTTTAGTTTCCATTGAAAACTATAATAATATTTTTATATATTGTATCTTTTGGTCTAACCTAAAAAACTCTGTCCTTACTTCCGAAACCAACAGACAATATCCCTTTCAAGTGATTTCAAGAAGAAAGTCCGTAGATGACTTGATAAAATTGTTTGATAAGGTAAAGCATATTATATTCCGCCGGCGGGTGTGCGTTAAAACCCCATCCTCAAGATTTCTTTTTTCCGGCTTGATATATTCATCCTTCGTTACGGACACTTGTACCTTCATTCCAGATTCATGAGATCATCAAGAGAAGAGAAGCTCAGTTTTTATACCACCATCTTGAATCATCACTCACCTTTACCTCCTTCAATACATTCATATTTATGCACATCACTTACAGTATATTGTTATATATTTAGCATACAGGCGATGCATGGAAGGCGCAATTTCCAAGCCATTGTACTCTTTCTCTTTGAGGAAGTTACCGCCAGGAAAACTTAATCGTGGTGAAATAACTACTTTTTTTTCTTCGTTTAACGCCAATTTTTCCTTCGGTGGCTAATTGAACAGTGGGAGACCTAATTCGGGCATCCAAATTAAAATAATAATAATACCGTTAGCGACATAACATTACGCGCCATTTGAGAATCCGTGATGCTGTCACCTCATGTACAAGTAAGGGGCGCGAGCTCCACAATTCTGCGTTGTGTAACCTTTTATGGTGGACTGATATTTCTTCAGGCCTCCATTTCTACAACTTATTCAATAATTTAGCGACTACGTTTCACACTCATGTAGATTAATCGGAACAAAAACTGTTTTGTAAATTCGGAACATTTCTAGGCAAAACCCGAGGGACAATTAATAGTTAAAAAAAAAAAAAAAATAATAATATAAATAACCCTCTTTCTCTGAATCTCATTGCCACTTTATTTCCTATTGAATTACAAACACAATCCTTCTTTCTATCTACGTTTCGGCCAATCTCTCGAACGGCTTCCACTTGGGTTAGCGCATATTAACCTACCAACTTAAGTCGCGATTCATACCACTACAACGATATGGGACAAGCTCCGCAATTCCGCGATGTTTAGCCTTCTAAATTTACCTGTGGCATCATCCCTCTTCGGATCATACCTTTTAAGCAAACCTTATTCCTTACAACCGTATCACGTTGTTCATTCTTCAGATTGCTACCACGTTTTACAAAAGTTCACTGTGTAAGAATGATAATAGTTTGCTATATTATAATCTAAGAGTATTTCGGCCACGACTTTATTTCTTCATGAAGTTGTTTTATTCTACTTTACATGGAACTTGAATAGTTCAATTTCTCCTTTTATATATATCCTTATATATTCATATCACTGAAATGGGTACCATGTTTATACTAATCGTATAATTGGTCCTTTTGGTTTTAATTTTTGTGGCTGTATTTATCCCTGCTTAGTTTTTGAGTAAAACCGAGTTATCACGTTTTCTGGATAACATGAACCTATAAACGACACATTCTAAACTAATTAGTAATTTTAGAGAAAGGAAGTCATTCATTCACCATGTTTGAAACCTCATCGACCCTAAAAATTCGAGGATAACTATTACCTATTGTAACATTATTGCATTGTTTCCGACCTGCACATGACTACATTAATGTATGCATGAATTA